>OZ034800.1:16894404-18094404 GCA_964028335.1 Altica lythri | reverse complement strand
ATGTCAAAAATGAAAAGTGTCACCATGAAAAATGTCAAAAATGACAAATTTCAAGATGGCAAATGTCAAAGATGTCAAATGACAAATTTCACAATGCTAAATGTCAAAAATGAAAAGTGTCACCATGAAAAATGTCAAAAATGACAAATTTCAAGATGGCAAATATCAAAGATGTCAAATGACAAATGTCACAATGCTAAATGTCAAAAATGACAAATTTTAAGATGGCAAATGTCAAAAATGTCAAATGACAAATGTCACAATGCTAAATGTCAAAAATGAAAAGTGTCACCATAAAAAATGTCAAAAATGACAAATTTCAAGATGGCAAATGTCAAAGATGTCAAATGACAAATGTCACACTGCTAAATGTCAAAAATGAAAAGTGTCACCATGAAAAATGTCAAAAATGACAAATTTCAAAATGGCAAATGTCAAAACTGACAAATGTCACAATGCTTAATGTCAAAAATGATAAGTGTCACCTTGAAAAATGTCAAAAATAACAAATTTCAAGATGGCCAATGTCAAAAATGTCAAATGACAAATGTCACAATGCTAAATGTCAAAAATGACAAATTTCAAGATGGCAAATGTCTAAGATGTCAAATGACAAATGTCACAATAATAAATGTCAAAAATGAAAAGTGTCACCATGAAAAATGTCAAAAATGACAAATTTCAAGATGGCAAATGTCCAAGATGTCAAATGACAAATGTCACAATGCTAAATGTCAAAAATGAAAAGTGTCACCATGAAAAGTGTCAAAAATGACAAATTTAAAGATGGCAAATATCAAAGATGTCAAATGACAAATGTCACAATGCTAAATGTCAAAAATGAAAAGTGTCAACAATGACAAATTTCAAGATGGCAAATGTCTAATATGTCAAATGACAAATGTCACAATGCTAAATGTCAAAAATGAAAAGTGTCACCGTGAAAAATGTCAAAAATGACAGATTTCAAGATGGGAAATGTCAAAGATGTCAAATGACAAATGTCACAATGCTAAATGTCAAAAATGAAAAGTGTCACCATGAAAAATGTCAAAAATGACAAATTTCAAGATGGCAAATGTCAAAGATGTCAAATGACAAATGTCACAA
This sequence comes from Altica lythri, assembly GCA_964028335.1. Lineage (NCBI taxonomy): Eukaryota > Metazoa > Arthropoda > Insecta > Coleoptera > Chrysomelidae > Altica > Altica lythri. The sequence goes on along the minus strand of OZ034800.1, from coordinate 18,093,294 downwards.
TGCTAAATGTCAAAAATGAAAAGTGTCCCCATAAAAAATGTCAATAATGACAAATTTCAAGATGGCAAATGTCAAAGATGTCAAATGACAAATGTCACAATGCTAAATGTCAAAAATGAAAAGTGTCACCATGAAAAATGTCAAAAATGACAAATTTCAAGATAGCAAATGTCAAAGATGTCAAATGACAAATGTCACAATGCTAAATGTCAAAAATAAAAATTGTCACCATGAAAAATGTCAAAAATAACAAATTTCAAGATGGCAAATGTCAAAGATGTCAAATGACAAATGTCACAATGCTAAATGTCAAAAATGACAAATTTCAAGATGGCAAATGTCAAAGATGTCAAATGACAAATGTCACAATGCTAAATGTCAAAAATGAAAAGTGTCACCATGAAAAATGTCAAAAATGACAAATTTCAAGATGGCAAATGTTAAAGATGTCAAATGACAAATGTCACAATGCTAAATGTCAAAAATGAAAAGTGTCACCATGAAAAATGTCAAAAATGACAAATTTCAAGATGGCAAATGTCAAAGATGTCAAATGACAAATTTCACAATGCTAAATGTCAAAAATGAAAAGTGTCACCATGAAAAATGTCAAAAATGACAAATTTCAAGATGGCAAATATCAAAGATGTCAAATGACAAATGTCACAATGCTAAATGTCAAAAATGACAAATTTCAAGATGGCAAATGTCAAAAATGTCAAATGACAAATGTCACAATGCTAAATGTCGAAAATGAAAAGTGTCACCATGAAAAATGTCAAAAATGACAAATTTCAAGATGGCAAATGTCAAAGATGTCAAATGACAAATGTCACAATGCTAAATGTCAAAAATGAAAAGTGTCAAAAATGACAAATTTCAAAATGGCAAATGTCTAAGATGTCAAATGACAAATGTCACAATGCTAAATGTCAAAAACGAAAAGTGTCACCATGAAAAATGTCAAAAATGACAAATTTCAAGATGGCAAATGTCAAAGATGTTGTTTGTATTTATGATTATTTTTGTTTCAATCCGATGTTACGCCCTTGACGGTGTTTGTTACCAAGGCGAATTATTGTTATTATTTTTTGATATAATATGTTTTGTAATTCAAAAACATCAATGTTCATATTTTACGTATTGTATTCGATTCAATAAAGAAGTGTTTTAAATCCAGCCTAATCAATTCTATACATGGTCCTTCGTCACGGATAAGGAAAATCAAAGCGGAAGTCGGTTTCGTCCTTTATCAGAAGAAGAACGAGCCCTAGCTTTTCATAGGCAGTCAGTTTCAAGTCAAGGTGAGTTCGCCCAATTCATTTCCTTACTTCAATCCTTATCATTCTCACATAATTCTATCTGCACAAATTATTATTTTAAATGAAATTGTTAATTTTTCTTTGCCCGTTTATTAAACTAATAAATTTTAATCATGTCACAAGCGGGTGATAGTGGTAATCAGATTGATTTTGATACATATAAGAGGAAAAGAACCTCTGTTAAAGCTCGTTTAACTGCTTTTAAAAATTTCATTTCAAATATTGAAGATTGTCTCAAAGAAATTTCTTTCGTATTTCCCATAAATGAATTCAAATTACGTTTGTCAAAGGCGGAATGCCTAATTAATAAATTTGAGGATATTCAAAATGAGATAGATTGCCTTGTGGACGACATTGATAACGAAATAGTGCAAAGAGAACAATTTGAAAGAGATTATTACACTATAATCTCTAAAGCACAGTCAATCTTATCAACTCAAACAGTTTGCTGCGACGTAACGCCTCAAAATTCCTCTGATTGGGAGTCAACCCAATCAAATATTAAATTGCCAACGATACATCTGCCACAGTTTGACGACAGTTATGAAAAATGGTTAGAATTTCATGATTCCTTTCAATTTATGATAATAAATAACAATAACATAAATTTTATACAAAAATTCCAATACTTGAAATCTTCCGTAAGTGGCATTGCTCAACGTATAATTAATAATATATCAGTTTCTGCTGAAAACTTCAAGATTGCTTGGCAAATGCTATGCGATCGATTTGATAATCATGATCTTCTTATTCACAATCATATAAAGGTTCTTTTTAATCTACCAAAAATCAACAAGCAGACCTCTGCCAATATAAGACAATTGGTCGATGAACTGCAAAGCAATCTGCGATCACTCCAAGCGTTAGGGCAGCCCATTGAATATTGGGATACTTTACTTATATTCATAATCATTGAAAGGGTTGATTTTCATACGGTTCGTGAATGGGAATCAAAGAAACCCGCTGAACCCGGTTTAGTTGATCTTCTGAATTTTCTTAAAGCTAAAGCCGATGTTCTGGAAAAAATAGAGATGAATCAATTACCTCATTCTAGTAAAGAACGGCAAAGTTTTGCTGGTAAACATTCCAAAACATTAACCGCTACTCAGATATCTTGTACATTTTGTAAGTCCTCCAATCATAAGCCTAGCAATTGTCCTGAATTTACTAAACTTAATTTAACCTATCGTGCTGAAAGGGTCAAAATTCTTAAACTTTGTTTCAACTGTCTTCATTCTGGTCATACTAGCACTCATTGTAAGTTCGGCAAGTGTCGTAAGTGCTCTAAAAAACATCATTCACTACTGCACATTGAACCTTCATCTAATGAGGAATCATCGCAATCACATGAACAAACTTCTGAAAATATTCAAACGCTTTCTACTTATAATTTTAATTCAAGTGTCATTCTCCTTCCAACCGCCTTAGTAAAGGTTTATGATCAAAATGGAACTGCACATCAATGTAGAGCTCTTCTGGATTGCGCCTCGCAATCCAATTATATTACTTCCAACTATTTCAACAAATTAGGCATTTCTAAAAGAAACTCCAATGTGATGGTATCTGGCTTTGCACAAGCATCTTTGAACTTGAACCACAGTTGTGAGATAACTGTGTCTGCCATGCACACACCCTTTGAAATTTCGTTCGGTTGTTTCATTAGCGACACCATCTGTGAGCAACTTCCCGGTTGTCGTTTTACTAAGGCTTCACTTCAAATCCCGTTCAACGTGAGATTAGCTGATCCTTACTTCGATTCAAACTCTAATATTGATCTAATAGGAGCTGGTCTTTTCTTCGAATTACTTTGCGTTGGACAAATGAAGTTAGGACCAACCGGACCATTCCTTCAAAACACAAAGTTTGGTTGGGTGGTTTCAGGTCCCATATCTCATGTCCATTCTTCTAAAAGAACTATTTGCAACCTGTCGAATCTTAAAGTCAAAGACGACTTGTCAAGATTCTGGGATATAGAGGAAGTTCCCAAGTCCCATCCTCTATCCAAGGAAGAAATCGACTGTGAAAACCACTTTCGGAATACTCACGAACGAAGTCCAGAAGGACGATTTATCATTACAATCCCTCTCAAAAAATCCCTTGAAAGTTTGGGAAACTCTCGTAATATTGCTGAGAAAAGATTCTTTTCTCTTGAGCATAAACTCTTAAGAAATCCTTCTCTGCGTAAGGATTACTGCAATTTCGTTGATGAGTACCTAGCTTTGGGTCATATGTCTAAAACCGCAACTCCTTCCTCTAATAATTGTTTTCTTCCCCATCACGAAGTGTTCAAGGAGAGCAGTACCACTACCAAACTGAGGGTTGTGTTTAACGCATCATCACCGGGAATCTCTTTCAATGATCTTCAGATGATTGGTCCGGTAGTACAAAGTGATTTGATTTCTATAATTTTAAGGTTCAGGCAGCATACCTATGTGGTTTCCGCGGACATTGCCAAAATGTACCGTCAAGTGTTAGTATCTCCCAGTCAGAGATGCTTACAGCAAATTCTTTGGCGATCTGACCTGAATCAACCTCTTGAAGCGTATTCTTTAAATACCGTTACTTACGGCACTGCGTCAGCTAGTTTTCTCGCAACCCGTTGCTTGGTTCAATTGGCTAAGGAAAACATTGAAACTTATCCAGAAGCGTCCAAGATTGTATCTCAGGATTTTTATGTTGATGACCTTATGACTGGGTGTGATTCTTTAGCTGATATGATTGTCCTGTGTAATCAGGTTTCTGATATTTTAGATAAGGGGTGTTTCCCGCTTCGTAAATGGGTTTCAAATGATTGTTTAGTTCTATCAGGCCTTAAACAACCTATTGATTCCTTAGATGATTCACATCGATTTGGTTCTTTTGAGGATACAACCATTCTTGGACTGCATTGGCAGCCCCGCTCCGACACCTTTAAGTACTCCATTTCTATCGACAAATTTCCTAACTCTATTACGAAGAGATCTATACTCTCGGGAATAGCTAGCATCTTCGACCCCTTGGGACTTATTTGCCCGGTCACGATTAAAGCGAAAATGCTCATGCAGAAACTCTGGTTGGAAAACTTAGCTTGGGATCAATCTGTTCCTCTTCACATCCATACTGAGTGGATTACTTTTGGCGATCAATTAATGTATCTCAACTCTTTGGAGATAAGATGCCACATCAAGTTGAATGATAGCGTTAGATGCGAATTGCATGGGTTCTGTGACGCGTCAGAACTGGCTTATGGTGGGTGCGTCTATGCTCGTAGCATTAATACACAAGGTGCCATTCATAATTATTTGTTATGTGCCAAGTCCAAAGTTTCCCCACTTAAAAAATTGTCAATTCCTCGTCTAGAACTGTGCGCTGCTTTAATTTTAAGTAGACTTATTAATAAGATATTGGAATCTCTATCCATGCATTTCAGTAACACGTTTCTTTGGTCAGACTCTACTGTTGTTCTCGCTTGGCTCAAAACTCCACATCTGTTGCAAACCTTTGTCGCTAACAGAGTTTCCGAGATCCAATCGCTCACTGAAGCATTTCACTGGCGCCATGTGGGTACGCTTGATAATCCCGCTGATCTCATTACTCGGGGCATCCGACCCTTCGATCTAAAAACTTGTACCTTATGGTGGCAAGGCCCTTCATTTTTATGTAAAAATCCCAATGATTGGCCAATTACTCCTTCATCATTTGACAAATCGCTACCTGATCTTAAACGACCTAAAAACGTTTCTCTTCTTAATTCCCTGATTTTAAAATTCCCCTTCGAACGGTTCTCAAAATTTTGTCGTTTAAAAAGAACCTTCGCTTATTGTCAACGTTTTATTTATAATTCTTTACCATCTCGTCGATCTGAAAATAAACGAAAAGGCCCTCTCTCCGTGGATGAATTAGAATCCTCTTTAAAAGGTTTAATTAAAATTGTCCAAGGTGAATGTTTTTCTTCTGAATTGATTCAATTATCAGAAAATCTAGCTATTAAACCCAAAAGCAAAATTCTATCTTTATCTCCATATCTGGATTCAGAGGGCATTCTTAGAGTAGGTGGCAGACTCCGACATTCCTCGTTCGATTACAATAAAAAACATCCTATTCTACTCCCTGGGAATCATTCATTTTCAAATTAATTTTCGAATATGAGCATGTTAGACTTTTTCATACTGGGCAACAGCATCTTTTGTATTCAATCAGAGAAATCTACTGGCCAATTCGCGGTAGGAACTTAGCTCGCGCTACTATTCGCGGTTGTTATAAGTGCCACAGAGCTCAACCTATTTTTAAAAATCCTATAATGGGTGATTTACCTACCTCACGTGTTTCTTCCCTCTTACCCTTTGTTAATACTGGTGTAGATTACGCCGGCCCCTTCACTTTAAGAGATCGACGAGGTCGAGGCTTTAAGACTTATAAAGCCTACGTTTGCCTGTTTATCTGTATGTCCATCAAGGCTATCCATCTTGAGCTTGTCACGGATTTGACAAGTGCTGCGTTTATTGCTGCACTCAAAAGGTTTATATCGCGTAGAGGTAGTCCTAGTGCAATATTCTCGGACAATGGCACTAATTTTGTGGGTGCCAATAAACAATTATTAGAACTTTCTAAATTTTTAAAGGCTAATTCTGAGGAATTAGCCTCTTCTTGTGCTAGTGACGGAATTACCTGGCATTTCATACCAGCCTACTCACCACATTTTGGTGGCATCTGGGAGGCTGGGGTGAAATCTATGAAAGGACATTTAAAGCGCGTTTTATCTGAAGCTCTTCTTACTTTTGAGGATTTTATGACTATTCTTGTGCAGATAGAATCAATTCTCAATTCAAGACCACTCACATCTTTGTCACCTGACCCTAACGATTTTTCCTGTCTTACTCCTTCCCACTTTCTCATTGGGCGAACTCTGACGTCGCTTCCTGAAAAAAGTCTATTGGATTTGAAATTTAATCGACTGGATCATTTCGAGCAACTTCAACAGCTTAGGCAGCACTTTGGGCGAAGATGGTCAATGGAGTTCATTTCCGAGTTGCAAGCAAAGCAAAAATGGAAGATCAATTATCCTAATTTAAAGAAAGATGATCTTGTAGTTTTAAAGGAACCAAATCAACCACCTATGTCCTGGGCTCTAGGAAGAGTTGTTGAAGTCCGTCCTGGTTCTGATGGAGTAGTTCGAGTTGCCACAATTCGCACTTGCAAAGGATTTTTTAAGCGATCCGTTTCCAGCCTGTGCCCATTACCTTCAAAAATTGATGTTTGTTGAAAGAAATCCTTCTTTCAACGGTGGGGGGTTTGTTTGTATTTATGATTATTTTTGTTTCAATCCGATGTTACGCCCTTGACGGTGTTTGTTACCAAGGCGAATTATTGTTATTATTTTTTGATATAATATGTTTTGTAATTCAAAAACATCAATGTTCATACTTTACGTATTGTATTCGATTCAATAAAGAAGTGTTTTAAATCCAGCCTAATCAATTCTATACAGATGTCAAATGACAAATGTCACAATGCTAAATGTCAAAAATGAAAAGTGTCACCATGAAAAATGTCAAAAATGACAAATTTCAAGATGGCAAATGTCAAAGATGTCAAATGACAAATGTCGCAATGCTAAATGTCAAAAATGAAAAGTGTCACCATGAAAAATGTCAAAAATGACAAATTTCAAGATGGCAAATGTCAAAGATGTCAAATGACAAATGTCACAATGCTAAATGTCAAAAATAAAAAGTGTCACCATGAAAAATGTCAAAAATGACAAATTTCAAGATGGCAAATGTCAAAACTAACAAATGTCACAATGCTAAATGTCAAAAATGATAAGTGTCACCATGAAAAATGTCAAAAATGACAAATTTCAAGATGGCAAATGTCCAAGATGTCAAATGACAAATGTCACAATGCTAAATGTCAAAAATGAAAAGTGTCACCATGAAAAATGGCAAAAATGACAAATTTCAAGATGGCAAATGTCAAAGATGTCAAATGACAAATGTCACAATGCTAAATGTCAAAAATGAAAAGTGTCAAAAATGACAAATTTCAAGATGGCAAATGTCTAAGATGCCAAATGACAAATGTCACAATGCTAAATGTCAAAAATGAAAAGTGTCACCGTGAAAAATGTCAAAAATGACAAATTTCAAGATGGCAAATATCAAAGATGTTAAATGACAAATGTCACAATGCTAAATGTCAAAAATGAAAAGTGTCACCATGAAAAATGTCAAAAAGACAAATTTCAAGATGGCAAATGTCAAAGATGTCAAATGACAAATGTCACAATGCTAAATGTCAAAAATGAAAAGTGTCCCCATGAAAAATGTCAATAATGACAAATTTCAAGATGGCAAATGTCAAAGATGTCAAATGACAAATGTCACAATGCTGAATGTCAAAAATGAAAAGTGTCACCATGAAAAATGTCAAAAATAACAAATTTCAAGATGGCAAATGTCAAAGATGTCAAATGACAAATGTCACAATGCTAAATGTCAAAAATGAAAAGTGTCACCATGAAAAATGTCAAAAATAACAAATTTCAAGATGGCAAATGTCAAAGATGTCAAATGACAAATGTCACAATGCTAAATGTCAAAAATGAAAAGTGTCACTATAAAAAATGTCAAAAATGACAAATTTCAAGATGGCAAATGTCAAAACTGACAAATGTCACAATGCTAAATGTCAAAAATGAAAAGTGTCACCATAAAAAATGTCAAAAATAACAAATTTCAAGATGGCAAATGTCAAAGATGTCAAATGACAAATGTCACAATGCTAAATGTCAAAAATGACAAATTTCAAGATGGCAAATGTCAAAGATGTCAAACGACAAATGTCACAATGCTAAATGTCAAAAATGAAAAGTGTCACCATAAAAAATGTCAAAAATGACAAATTTCAAGATGGCAAACGTCAAAGATGTCAAATGACAAATGTCACAATGCTAAATGTCAAAAATGAAAAGTGTCACCATGAAAAATGTCAAAAAGACAAATTTCAAGATGGCAAATGTCAAAGATGTCAAATGACAAATGTCACAATGCTAAATGTCAAAAATGAAAAGTGTCACCATGAAAAATGTCAAAAATGACAAATTTCAAGATGGCAAATGTCAAAGATGTCAAATGACAAATGTCACAATGCTAAATGTCAAAAATGAAAAGTGTCACCATAAAAAATGTCAAAAATAACAAATTTCAAGATGGCAAATGTCAAAGATGTCAAATGACAAATGTCACAATGCTAAATGTCAAAAATGAAAAGTGTCACCATAAAAAATGTCAAAAATGACAAATTTCAAGATGGCAAATGTCAAAACTGACAAATGTCACAATGCTAAATGTCAAAAATGAAAAGTGTCACCATAAAAAATGTCAAAAATAACAAATTTCAAGATGGCAAATGTCAAAGATGTCAAATGACAAATGTCACAATGCTAAATGTCAAAAATGACAAATTTCAAGATGGCAAATGTCAAAGATGTCAAACGACAAATGTCACAATGCTAAATGTCAAAAATGAAAAGTGTCACCATAAAAAATGTCAAAAATGACAAATTTCAATATGGCAAACGTCAAAGATGTCAAATGACAAATGTCACAATGCTAAATGTCAAAAATGAAAAGTGTCACCATGCAAAATGTCAAAAATGACAAATTTCAAGATGGCAAATGTCAAAGATGTCAAATGACAAATGTCACAATGCTAAATGTCAAAAATAAAAAGTGTCACCATGAAAAATGTCAAAAATGACAAATTTCAAGATGGCAAATATCAAAGATGTCAAATGACAAATGTCACAATGCTAAATGTCAAAAATGACAAATTTCAAGATGGCAAATGTCAAAGATGTCAAATGACAAATGTCACAATGCTAAATGTCAAAAATGAAAAGTGTCACCATGAAAAATGTCAAAAATGACAAATTTCAAGATGGCAAATGTCAAAGATGTCAAATGACAAATGTCACAATGCTAAATGTCAAAAATGAAAAGTGTCAAAAATGACAAATTTCAAGATGGCAAATGTCTAAGATGTCAAATGACAAATGTCACAATGCTAAATGTCAAAAATGAAAAGTGTCACCATGAAAAATGTCAAAAATGACAAATTTCAAGATGGCAAATGTCAAAGATGTCAAATGACAAATGTCACAATGCTAAATGTCAAAAATGAAAAGTGTCACCATGAAAAATGTCAAAAATGACAAATTTCAAGATGGCAAATGTCAAAGATGTCAAATGACAAATGTCACAATGCTAAATGTCAAAAATGAAAAGTGTCACCATGAAAAATGTCAAAAATGACAAATTTCAAGATGGCAAATGTCAAAGATGTCAAATGACAAATGTCACAATGCTAAATGTCAAAAATGAAAAGTGTCACCATGAAAAATGTCAAAAATGACAAATTTCAAGATGGCAAATATCAAAGATGTCAAATGACAAATGTCACAATGCTAAATGTCAAAAATGACAAATTTCAAGATGGCAAATGTCAAAGATGTCAAATGACAAATGTCACAATGCTAAATGTCAAAAATGAAAAGTGTTACCATGAAAAATGTCAAAAATGACAAATTTCAAGATGGCAAATGTCAAAGATGTCAAATGACAAATGTCACAATGCTAAATGTCAAAAATGAAAAGTGTCAAAAATGACAAATTTCAAGATGGCAAATGTCAAAGATGTCAAATGACAAATGTCACAATGCTAAATGTCAAAAATGAAAAGTGTCACCATGAAAAATGTCAAAAATAACAAATTTCAAGATGGCAAATGTCAAAGATGTCAAATGACAAATGTCACAATGCTAAATGTCAAAAATGAAAAGTGTCACCATAAAAAATGTCAAAAATGACAAATTTCAAGATGGCAAATGTCAAAACTGACAAATGTCACAATGCTAAATGTCAAAAATGAAAAGTGTCACCATAAAAAATGTCAAAAATAACAAATTTCAAGATGGCAAATGTCAAAGATGTCATATGACAAATGTCACAATGCTAAATGTCAAAAATGACAAATTTCAAGATGGCAAATGTCAAAGATGTCAAACGACAAATGTCACAATGCTAAATGTCAAAAATGAAAAGTGTCACCATAAAAAATGTCAAAAATGACAAATTTCAATATGGCAAACGTCAAAGATGTCAAATGACAAATGTCACAATGCTAAATGTCAAAAATGAAAAGTGTCACCATGAAAAATGTCAAAAATGACAAATTTCAAGATGGCAAATGTCAAAGATGTCAAATGACAAATGTCACAATGCTAAATGTCAAAAATAAAAAGTGTCACCATGAAAAATGTCAAAAATGACAAATTTCAAGATGGCAAATATCAAAGATGTCAAATGACAAATGTCACAATGCTAAATGTCAAAAATGACAAATTTCAAGATGGCAAATGTCAAAGATGTCAAATGACAAATGTCACAATGCTAAATGTCAAAAATGAAAAGTGTCACCATGAAAAATGTCAAAAATGACAAATTTCAAGATGGCAAATGTCAAAGATGTCAAATGACAAATGTCACAATGCTAAATGTCAAAAATGAAAAGTGTCAAAAATGACAAATTTCAAGATGGCAAATGTCTAAGATGTCAAATGACAAATGTCACAATGCTAAATGTCAAAAATGAAAAGTGTCACCATGAAAAATGTCAAAAATGACAAATTTCAAGATGGCAAATGTCAAAGATGTCAAATGACAAATGTCACAATGCTAAATGTCAAAAATGAAAAGTGTCACCATGAAAAATGTCAAAAATGACAAATTTCAAGATGGCAAATGTCAAAGATGTCAAATGACAAATGTCACAATGCTAAATGTCAAAAATGAAAAGTGTCACCATGAAAAATGTCAAAAATGACAAATTTCAAGATGGCAAATGTCAAAGATGTCAAATGACAAATGTCACAATGCTAAATGTCAAAAATGAAAAGTGTCACCATGAAAAATGTCAAAAATGACAAATTTCAAGATGGCAAATATCAAAGATGTCAAATGACAAATGTCACAATGCTAAATGTCAAAAATGACAAATTTCAAGATGGCAGATGTCAAAGATGTCAAATGACAAATGTCACAATGCTAAATGTCAAAAATGAAAAGTGTTACCATGAAAAATGTCAAAAATGACAAATTTCAAGATGGCAAATGTCAAAGATGTCAAATGACAAATGTCACAATGCTAAATGTCAAAAATGAAAAGTGTCAAAAATGACAAATTTCAAGATGGCAAATGTCTAAGATGTCAAATGACAAATGTCACAATGCTAAATATCAAAAATGAAAAGTGTCACCATGAAAAATGTCAAAAATGACAAATTTCAAGATGGCAAATGTCAAAACTGACAAATGTCACAATGCTAAATGTCAAAAATGAAAAGTGTCACCATGAAAAATGTCAAAAATAACAAATTTCAAGATAGCAAATGTCAAAGATGTCAACTGACAAATGTCACAATGCTAAATGTCAAAAATGACAAATTTCAAAATGGCAAATGTCAAAGATGTCAAATGACAAATGTCACAATGCTAAATGTCAAAAATGAAAAGTGTCACCATGAAAAATGTCAAAAATGACAAATTTCAAGATGGCAAATGTCAAAGATGTCAAATGACAAATGTCACAATGCTAAATGTCAAAAATGAAAAGTGTCACCATGAAAAATGTCAAAAATAACAAATTTCAAGATGGCAAATGTCAAAGATGTCAAATGACAAATGTCACAATGCTAAATGTCAAAAATGAAAAGTGTCACCATAAAAAATGTCAAAAATGACAAATTTCAAGATGGCAAATGTCAAAACTGACAAATGTCACAATGCTAAATGTCAAAAATGAAAAGTGTCACCATGAAAAATGTCAAAAATAACAAATTTCAAGATGGCAAATGTCAAAGATGTCAAACGACAAATGTCACAATGCTAAATGTCAAAAATAAAAAAGTGTCACCATGAAAAATGTCAAAAATGACAAATTTCAAGATGGCAAACGTCAAAGATGTCAAATGACAAATGTCACAATGCTAAATGTCAAAAATGAAAAGTGTCACCATGAAAAATGTCAAAAATGACAAATTTCAAGATGGCAAATGTCAAAGATGTCAAATGACAAATGTCACAATGCTAAATGTCAAAAATGAAAAGTGTCACCATGAAAAATGTCAAAAATGACAAATTTCAAGATGGCAAATATCAAAGATGTCAAATGACAAATGTCACAATGCTAAATGTCAAAAATGAAAAATTTCAAGATGGCAAATGTCAAAGATGTCAAATGACAAATGTCACAATGCTAAATGTCAAAAATAAAAAGTGTCACCGTGAAAAATGTCAAAAATGACAAATTTCAAGATGGGAAATGTCAAAGATGTCAAATGACAAATGTCACAATGCTAAATGTCAAAAATGAAAAGTGTCACCATGAAAAATGTCAAAAATGACAAATTTCAAGATGGCAAATGTCAAAGATGTCAAATGACAAATGTCACAATGCTAAATGTCAAAAATGAAAAGTGTCCCCATGAAAAATGTCAATAATGACAAATTGCAAGATGGCAAATGTCAAAGATGTCAAATGACAAATGTCACAATGCTAAATGTCAAAAATGAAAAGTGTCACCATGAAAAATGTGAAAAATGACAAATTTCAAGATAGCAAATATCAAAGATGTCAAATGACAAATGTCACAATGCTAAATGTCAAAAATGAAAAGTGTCACCATGAAAAATGTCAAAAATAACAAATTTCAAGATGGCAAATGTCAAAGATGTCAAATGACAAATGTCACAATGCTAAATGTCAAAAATGACAAATTTCAAGATGGCAAATATCAAAGATGTCAAATGACAAATGTCACAATGCTAAATGTCAAAAATGAAAAGTGTCACCATGAAAAATGTCAAAAATGACAAATTTCAAGATAGCAAAGGTCAAAGATGTCAAATGACAAATGTCACAATGCTAAATGTCAAAAATGAAAAGTGTCACCATGAAAAATGTCAAAAATGACAAATTTCAAGATGGCAAATGTCAAAGATGTCAAATGACAAATGTCACAATGCTAAATGTCAAAAATGAAAAGTGTCACTATGAAAAATGTCAAAAATGACAAATTTCAAGATGGCAAATATCAAAGATGTCAAATGACAAATGTCACAATGCTAAATGTCAAAAATGACAAATTTCAAGATGGCAAATGTCAAAAATGTCAAATGAAAAATGTCACAATGCTAAATGTCAAAAATGAAAAGTGTCACCATGAAAAATGTCAAAAATGACAAATTTCAAGATGGCAAATGTCAAAGATGTCAAATGACAAATGTCACAATGCTAAATGTCAAAAATGAAAAGTGTCAAAAATGACAAATTTCAAAATGGCAAATGTCTAAGATGTCAAATGACAAATGTCACAATGCTAAATGTCAAAAATGAAAAGTGTCACCATGAAAAATGTCAAAAATGACAAATTTCAAGATGGCAAATGTCAAAGATGTCAAATAACAAATGTCACAATGCTAAATGTCAAAAATGAAAAATGTCACCATGAAAAATGTCAAAAATGACAAATTTCAAGATGGCAAATGTCAAAGATGTCAAATGACACATGTCGCAATGCTAAATGTCAAAAATGACAAATTTCAAGATGGCAAATGTCTAAGATGTCAAATGACAACTGTCACAATGCTAAATGTCAAAAATGAAAAGTGTCACCATGAAAAATGTCAAAAATGACAAATTTAAAGATGGCAAATGTCCAAGATGTCAAATGACAAATGTCACAATGCTAAATGTCAAAACTGAAAAGTGTCACCATGAAAAATGTCAAAAATGACAAATTTAAAGATGGCAAATATCAAAGATGTCAAATGACAAATGTCACAATGCTAAATGTCAAAAATGAAAAGTGTCAAAAATGACAAATTTCAAGATGGCAAATGTCTAATATGTCAAATGACAAATGTCACAATGCTAAATGTCAAAAATGAAAAGTGTCACCGTGAAAAATATCAAAAATGACAAATTTCAAGATGGGAAATGTCAAAGATGTCAAATGACAAATGTCACAATGCTAAATGTCAAAAATGAAAAGTGTCACCATGAAAAATGTCAAAAATGACAAATTTCAAGATGGCAAATGTCAAAGATGTCAAATCAAAAATGTCACAATGCTAAATGTCAAAAATGAAAAGTGTCCCCATGAAAAATGTCAATAATGACAAATTTCAAGATGGCAAATGTCAAAGATGTCAAATGACAAATGTCACAATGCTAAATGTCAAAAATGAAAAGTGTCACCATGAAAAATGTCAAAAATGACAAATTTCAAAATAGCAAATGTCAAAGATGTCAAATGACAAATGTCACAATGCTAAATGTCAAAAATGAAAAGTGTCACCATGAAAAATGTCAAAAATAACAAATTTCAAGATGGCAAATGTCAAAGATGTCAAATGACAAATGTCACAATGCTAAATGTCAAAAATGACAAATTTCAAGATGGCAAATGTCAAAGATGTCAAATGACAAATGTCACAATGCTAAATGTCAAAAATGAAAAGTGTCACCATGAAAAATGTCAAAAATGACAAATTTCAAGATGGCAAATGTCAAAGATGTCAAATGACAAATGTCACAATGCTAAATGTCAAAAATGAAAAGTGTCACCATGAAAAATGTCAAAAATGACAAATTTCAAGATGGCAAATGTCAAAGATGTCAAATGACAAATGTCACAATGCTAAATGTCAAAATTGAAAAGTGTCACCATGAAAAATGTCAAAAATGACAAATTTCAAGATGGCAAATATCAAAGATGTCAAATGACAAATGTCACAATGCTAAATGTCAAAAATGACAAATTTCAAGATGGCAAATGTCAAAAATGTCAAATGACAAATGTCACAATGCTAAATGTCAAAAATGAAAAGTGTCACCATGAAAAATGTCAAAAATGACAAATTTCAAGATGGCAAATGTCAAAGATGTCAAATGACAAATGTCACAATGCTAAATGTCAAAAATGAAAAGTGTCACCATGAAAAATGTCAAAAATGACAAATTTCAAAATGGCAAATGTCAAAACTGACAAATGTCACAATGCTAAATGTCAAAAATGATAAGTGTCACCATGAAAAATGTCAAAAATAACAAATTTCAAGATGGCAAATGTCAAAAATGTCAAATGACAAATGTCACAATGCTAAATGTCAAAAATGACAAATTTCAAGATGGCAAATGTTTAAGATGTCAAATGACAAATGTCACAATAATAAATGTCAAAAATGAAAAGTGTCACCATGAAAAATGTCAAAAATGACAAATTTCAAGATGGCAAATGTCCAAGATGTCAAATGACAAATGTCACAATGCTTAATGTCAAAAATGAAAAGTGTCACCATGAAAAGTGTCAAAAATGACAAATTTAAAGATGGCAAATATCAAAGATGTCAAATGACAAATGTCACAATGCTAAATGTCAAAAATGAAAAGTGTCAACAATGACAAATTTCAAGATGGCAAATGTCTAATATGTCAAATGACAAATGTCACAATGCTAAATGTCAAAAATGAAAAGTGTCACCGTGAAAAATGTCAAAAATGACAAATTTCAAGATGGGAAATGTCAAAGATATCAAATGACAAATGTCACAATGCTAAATGTCAAAAATGAAAAGTGTCACCATGAAAAATGTCAAAAATGACAAATTTCAAGATGGCAAATGTCAAAGATGTCAAATGACAAATGTCACAATGCTAAATGTCAAAAATGAAAAGTGTCCCCATAAAAAATGTCAATAATGACAAATTTCAAGATGGCAAATGTCAAAGATGTCAAATGACAAATGTCACAATGCTAAATGTCAAAAATGAAAAGTGTCACCATGAAAACTGTCAAAAATGACAAATTTCAAGATAGCAAATGTCAAAGATGTCAAATGACAAATGTCACAATGCTAAATGTCAAAAATGAAAAGTGTCACCATGAAAAATGTCAAAAATAACAAATTTCAAGATGGCAAATGTCAAAGATGTCAAATGACAAATGTCACAATGCTAAATGTCAAAAATGACAAATTTCAAGATGGCAAATGTCAAAGATGTCAAATGACAAATGTCACAATGCTAAATGTCAAAAATGAAAAGTGTCACCATGAAAAATGTCAAAAATGACAAATTTAGAGATGGCAAATGTTAAAGATGTCAAATGACAAATGTCACAATGCTAAATGTCAAAAATGAAAAGTGTCACCATGAAAAATGTCAAAAATGACAAATTTCAAGATGGCAAATGTCAAAGATGTCAAATGACAAATTTCACAATGCTAAATGTCAAAAATGAAAAGTGTCACCATGAAAAATGTCAAAAATGACAAATTTCAAGATGGCAAATATCAAAGATGTCAAATGACAAATGTCACAATGCTAAATGTCAAAAATGACAAATTTCAAGATGGCAAATGTCAAAAATGTCAAATGACAAATGTCACAATGCTAAATGTCGAAAATGAAAAGTGTCACCATGAAAAATGTCAAAAATGACAAATTTCAAGATGGCAAATGTCAAAGATGTCAAATGACAAATGTCACAATGCTAAATGTCCAAAATGGAAAGTGTCAAAAATGACAAATTTCAAAATGGCAAATGTCTAAGATGTCAAATGACAAATGTCACAATGCTAAATGTCAAAAACGAAAAGTGTCACCATGAAAAATGTCAAAAATGACAAATTTCAAGATGGCAAATGTCAAAGATGTCAAATGACAAATGTCACAATGCTAAATGTCAAAAATGAAAAGTGTCACCATGAAAAATGTCAAAAATGACAAATTTCAAGATGGCAAATGTCAAAGATGTCAAATGACAAATGTCACAATGCTAAATGTCAAAAATGAAAAGTGTCAAAAATGACAAATTTCAAGATGGCAAATGTCTAAGATGCCAAATGACAAATGTCACAATGCTAAATGTCAAAAATGAAAAGTGTCACCGTGAAAAATGTCAAAAATGACAAATTTCAAGATGGCAAATATCAAAGATGTTAAATGACAAATGTCACAATGCTAAATGTCAAAAATGAAAAGTGTCACCATGAAAAATGTCAAAAATGACAAATTTCAAGATGGCAAATGTCAAAGATGTCAAATGACAAATGTCACAATGCTAAATGTCAAAAATATAAAGTGTCACCATGAAAAATGTCAAAAATGACAAATTTCAAGATGGCAAATGTCAAAGATGTCAAATGACAAATGTCACAATGCTAAATGTCAAAAATAAAAAGTGTCACCATGAAAAATGTCAAAAATGACAAATTTCAAGATGGCAAATGTCAAAACTGACAAATGTCACAATGCTAAATGTCAAAAATGATAAGTGTCACCATGAAAAATGTCAAAAATGACAAATTTTAAGATGGCAAATGTCCAAGATGTCAAATGACAAATGTCACAATGCTAAATGTCAAAAATGAAAAGTGTCACCATGAAAAATGTCAAAAATGACAAATTTCAAGATGGCAAATGTCAAAGATGTCACAATGACAAATGTCACAATGCTAAATGTCAAAAATGAAAAGTGTCAAAAATGACAAATTTCAAGATGGCAAATGTCTAAGATGCCAAATGACAAATGTCACAATGCTAAATGTCAAAAATGAAAAGTGTCACCGTGAAAAATGTCAAAAATGACAAATTTCAAGATGGCAAATATCAAAGATGTTAAATGACAAATGTCACAATGCTAAATGTCAAAAATGAAAAGTGTCACCATGAAAAATGTCAAAAATGACAAATTTCAAGATGGCAAATGTCAAAGATGTCAAATGACAAATGTCACAATGCTAAATGTCAAAAATGAAAAGTGTCCCCATGAAAAATGTCAATAATGACAAATTTCAAGATGGCAAATGTCAAAGATGTCAAATGACAAATGTCACAATGCTAAATGTCAAAAATGAAAAGTGTCACCATGAAAAATGTCAAAAATGACAAATTTCAAAATAGCAAATGTCAAAGATGTCAAATGACAAATGTCACAATGCTAAATGTCAAAAATGAAAAGTGTCACCATGAAAAATGTCAAAAATAACAAATTTCAAGATGGCAAATGTCAAAGATGTCAAATGACAAATGTCACAATGCTAAATGTCAAAAATGACAAATTTCAAGATGGCAAATGTCAAAGATGTCAAATGACAAATGTCACAATGCTAAATGTCAAAAATGAAAAGTGTCACCATGAAAAATGTCAAAAATGACAAATTTCAAGATGGCAAATGTCAAAGATGTCAAATGACAAATGTCACAATGCTAAATGTCAAAAATGAAAAGTGTCACCATGAAAAATGTCAAAAATGACAAATTTCAAGATGGCAAATGTCAAAGATGTCAAATGACAAATGTCACAATGCTAAATGTCAAAATTGAAAAGTGTCACCATGAAAAATGTCAAAAATGACAAATTTCAAGATGGCAAATATCAAAGATGTCAAATGACAAATGTCACAATGCTAAATGTCAAAAATGACAAATTTCAAGATGGCAAATGTCAAAAATGTCAAATGACAAATGTCACAATGCTAAATGTCAAAAATGAAAAGTGTCACCATGAAAAATGTCAAAAATGACAAATTTCAAGATGGCAAATGTCAAAGATGTCAAATGACAAATGTCACAATGCTAAATGTCAAAAATGAAAAGTGTCACCATGAAAAATGTCAAAAATGACAAATTTCAAAATGGCAAATGTCAAAACTGACAAATGTCACAATGCTAAATGTCAAAAATGATAAGTGTCACCATGAAAAATGTCAAAAATAACAAATTTCAAGATGGCAAATGTCAAATGACAAATGTCACAATGCTAAATGTCAAAAATGACAAATTTCAAGATGGCAAATGTCTAAGATGTCAAATGACAAATGTCACAATAATAAATGTCAAAAATGAAAAGTGTCACCATGAAAAATGTCAAAAATGACAAATTTCAAGATGGCAAATGTCCAAGATGTCAAATGACAAATGTCACAATGCTAAATGTCAAAAATGAAAAGTGTCACCATGAAAAGTGTCAAAAATGACAAATTTAAAGATGGCAAATATCAAAGATGTCAAATGACAAATGTCACAATGCTAAATGTCAAAAATGAAAAGTGTCAACAATGACAAATTTCAAGATGGCAAATGTCTAATATGTCAAATGACAAATGTCACAATGCTAAATGTCAAAAATGAAAAGTGTCACCGTGAAAAATGTCAAAAATGACAAATTTCAAGATGGGAAATGTCAAAGATATCAAATGACAAATGTCACAATGCTAAATGTCAAAAATGAAAAGTGTCACCATGAAAAATGTCAAAAATGACAAATTTCAAGATGGCAAATGTCAAAGATGTCAAATGACAAATGTCACAATGCTAAATGTCAAAAATGAAAAGTGTCCCCATAAAAAATGTCAATAATGACAAATTTCAAGATGGCAAATGTCAAAGATGTCAAATGACAAATGTCACAATGCTAAATGTCAAAAATGAAAAGTGTCACCATGAAAACTGTCAAAAATGACAAATTTCAAGATAGCAAATGTCAAAGATGTCAAATGACAAATGTCACAATGCTAAATGTCAAAAATGAAAAGTGTCACCATGAAAAATGTCAAAAATAACAAATTTCAAGATGGCAAATGTCAAAGATGTCAAATGACAAATGTCACAATGCTAAATGTCAAAAATGACAAATTTCAAGATGGCAAATGTCAAAGATGTCAAATGACAAATGTCACAATGCTAAATGTCAAAAATGAAAAGTGTCACCATGAAAAATGTCAAAAATGACAAATTTAGAGATGGCAAATGTTAAAGATGTCAAATGACAAATGTCACAATGCTAAATGTCAAAAATGAAAAGTGTCACCATGAAAAATGTCAAAAATGACAAATTTCAAGATGGCAAATGTCAAAGATGTCAAATGACAAATTTCACAATGCTAAATGTCAAAAATGAAAAGTGTCACCATGAAAAATGTCAAAAATGACAAATTTCAAGATGGCAAATATCAAAGATGTCAAATGACAAATGTCACAATGCTAAATGTCAAAAATGACAAATTTCAAGATGGCAAATGTCAAAAATGTCAAATGACAAATGTCACAATGCTAAATGTCGAAAATGAAAAGTGTCACCATGAAAAATGTCAAAAATGACAAATTTCAAGATGGCAAATGTCAAAGATGTCAAATGACAAATGTCACAATGCTAAATGTCAAAAATGAAAAGTGTCAAAAATGACAAATTTCAAAATGGCAAATGTCTAAGATGTCAAATGACAAATGTCACAATGCTAAATGTCAAAAACGAAAAGTGTCACCATGAAAAATGTCAAAAATGACAAATTTCAAGATGGCAAATGTCAAAGATGTCAAATGACAAATGTCACAATGCTAAATGTCAAAAATGAAAAGTGTCACCATGAAAAATGTCAAAAATGACAAATTTCAAGATGGCAAATGTCAAAGATGTCAAATGACAAATGTCGCAATGCTAAATGTCAAAAATGAAAAGAGTCACCATGAAAAATGTCAAAAATGACAAATTTCAAGATGGCAAATGTCAAAGATGTCAAATGACAAATGTCACAATGCTAAATGTCAAAAATAAAAAGTGTCACCATGAAAAATGTCAAAAATGACAAATTTCAAGATGGCAAATGTCAAAACTTACAAATGTCACAATGCTAAATGTCAAAAATGATAAGTGTCACCATGAAAAATGTCAAAAATGACAAATTTCAAGATGGCAAATGTCCAAGATGTCAAATGACAAATGTCACAATGCTAAATGTCAAAAATGAAAAGTGTCACCATGAAAAATGTCAAAAATGACAAATTTCAAGATGGCAAATGTCAAAGATGTCAAATGACAAATGTCACAATGCTAAATGTCAAAAATGAAAAGTGTCAAAAATGACAAATTTCAAGATGGCAAATGTCTAAGATGCCAAATGACAAATGTCACAATGCTAAATGTCAAAAATGAAAAGTGTCACCGTGAAAAATGTCAAAAATGACAAATTTCAAGATGGCAAATATCAAAGATGTTAAATGACAAATGTCACAATGCTAAATGTCAAAAATGAAAAGTGTCACCATGAAAAATGTCAAAAATGACAAATTTCAAGATGGCAAATGTCAAAGATGTCAAATGACAAATGTCACAATGCTAAATGTCAAAAATGAAAAGTGTCCCCATGAAAAATGTCAATAATGACAAATTTCAAGATGGCAAATGTCAAAGATGTCAAATGACAAATGTCACAATGCTAAATGTCAAAAATGAAAAGTGTCACCATGAAAAATGTCAAAAATAACAAATTTCAAGATGGCAAATGTCAAAGATGTCAAATGACAAATGTCACAATGCTAAATGTCAAAAATGAAAAGTGTCACCATGAAAAATGTCAAAAATGACAAATTTCAAGATGGCAAATGTCAAAGATGTCAAATGACAAATGTCACAATGCTAAATGTCAAAAATGAAAAGTGTCACCATAAAAAATGTCAAAAATAACAAATTTCAAGATGGCAAATGTCAAAGATGTCAAATGACAAATGTCACAATGCTAAATGTCAAAAATGAAAAGTGTCACCATAAAAAATGTCAAAAATGACAAATTTCAAGATGGCAAATGTCAAAACTGACAAATGTCACAATGCTAAATGTCAAAAATGAAAAGTGTCACCATAAAAAATGTCAAAAATAACAAATTTCAAGATGGCAAATGTCAAAGATGTCAAATGACAAATGTCACAATGCTAAATGTCAAAAATGACAAATTTCAAGATGGCAAATGTCAAAGATGTCAAACGACAAATGTCACAATGCTAAATGTCAAAAATGAAAAGTGTCACCATAAAAAATGTCAAAAATGACAAATTTCAAGATGGCAAACGTCAAAGATGTCAAATGACAAATGTCACAATGCTAAATGTCAAAAATGAAAAGTGTCACCATGAAAAATGTCAAAAATGACAAATTTCAAGATGGCAAATGTCAAAGATGTCAAATGACAAATGTCACAATGCTAAATGTCAAAAATGAAAAGTGTCACCATGAAAAATGTCAAAAATGACAAATTTCAAGATGGCAAATATCAAAGATGTCAAATGACAAATGTCACAATGCTAAATGTCAAAAATGACAAATTTCAAGATGGCAAATGTCAAAGATGTCAAATGACAAATGTCACAATGCTAAATGTCAAAAATGAAAAGTGTCACCATGAAAAATGTCAAAAATGACAAATTTCAAGATGGCAAATGTCAAAGATGTCAAATGACAAATGTCACAATGCTAAATGTCAAAAATGAAAAGTGTCAAAAATGACAAATTTTAAGATGGCAAATGTCTAAGATGTCAAATGACAAATGTCACAATGCTAAATGTCAAAAATGAAAAGTGTCACCATGAAAAATGTCAAAAATGACAAATTTCAAGATGGCAAATGTCAAAGATGTCAAATGACAAATGTCACAATGCTAAATGTCAAAAATGAAAAGTGTCACCATGAAAAATGTCAAAAATGACAAATTTCAAGATGGCAAATGTCAAAGATGTCAAATGACAAATGTCACAATGCTAAATGTCAAAAATGAAAAGTGTCACCATGAAAAATGTCAAAAATGACAAATTTCAAGATGGCAAATGTCAAAGATGTCAAATGATAAATGTCACAATGCTAAATGTCAAAAATGAAAAGTGTCACCATGAAAAATGTCAAAAATGACAAATTTCAAGATGGCAAATATCAAAGATGTCAAATGACAAATGTCACAATGCTAAATGTCAAAAATGACAAATTTCAAGATGGCAAATGTCAAAGATGTCAAATGACAAATGTCACAATGCTAAATGTCAAAAATGAAAAGTGTTACCATGAAAAATGTCAAAAATGACAAATTTCAAGATGGCAAATGTCAAAGATGTCAAATGACAAATGTCACAATGCTAAATGTCAAAAATGAAAAGTGTCAAAAATGACAAATTTTAAGATGGCAAATGTCTAAGATGTCAAATGACAAATGTCACAATGCTAAATATCAAAAATGAAAAGTGTCACCATGAAAAATGTCAAAAATGACAAATTTCAAGATGGCAAATGTCAAAACTGACAAATGTCACAATGCTAAATGTCAAAAATAAAAAGTGTCACCATGAAAAATGTCAAAAATAACAAATTTCAAGATAGCAAATGTCAAAGATGTCAAATGACAAATGTCACAATGCTAAATGTCAAAAATGAAAAGTGTCACCATGAAAAATGTCAAAAATGACAAATTTAAAGATGGCAAATGTCAAAGATGTCAAATGACAAATGTCACAATGCTAAATGTCAAAAATGAAAAGTGTCACCATGAAAAATGTCAAAAATAACAAATTTCAAGATGGCAAATGTCAAAGATGTCAAATGACAAATGTCACAATGCTAAATGTCAAAAATGAAAAGTGTCACCATAAAAAATGTCAAAAATGACAAATTTCAAGATGGCAAATGTCAAAACTGACAAATGTCACAATGCTAAATGTCAAAAATGAAAAGTGTCACCATGAAAAATGTCAAAAATAACAAATTTCAAGATGGCAAATGTCAAAGATGTCAAATGACAAATGTCACAATGCTAAATGTCAAAAATGACAAATTTCAAGATGGCAAATGTCAAAGATGTCAAACGACAAATGTCACAATGCTAAATGTCAAAAATGAAAAGTGTCACCATAAAAAATGTCAAAAATGACAAATTTCAAGATGGCAAACGTCAAAGATGTCAAATGACAAATGTCACAATGCTAAATGTCAAAAATGAAAAGTGTCACCATGAAAAATGTCAAAAATGACAAATTTCAAGATAGCAAATGTCAAAGATGTCAAATGACAAATGTCACAATGCTAAATGTCAAAAATGAAAAGTGTCACCATGAAAAATGTCAAAAATGACAAATTTCAAGATAGCAAATATCAAAGATGTCAAATGACAAATGTCACAATGCTAAATGTCAAAAATGAAAAATTTCAAGATGGCAAATGTCAAAGATGTCAAATGACAAATGTCACAATGCTAAATGTCAAAAATGAAAAGTGTCAAAAATGACAAATTTCAAGATCGCAAATGTCTAAGATGTCAAATGACAAATGTCACAATGCTAAATGTCAAAAATGAAAAGTGTCACCATGAAAAATGTCAAAAATGACAAATTTCAAGATGGCAAATGTCAAAGATGTCAAATGACAAATGTCACAATGCTAAATGTCAAAAATGAAAAGTGTCACCATGAAAAATGTCAAAAATGACAAATTTCAAGATGGCAAATGTCAAAGATGTCAAATGACAAATGTCACAATGCTAAATGTCAAAAATGAAAAGTGTCAAAAATGACAAATTTCAAGATCGCAAATGTCTAAGATGTCAAATGACAAATGTCACAATGCTAAATGTCAAAAATGAAAAGTGTCACCATGAAAAATGTCAAAAATGACAAATTTCAAGATGGCAAATGTCAAAGATGTCAAATGACAAATGTCACAATGCTAAATGTCAAAAATGAAAAGTGTCACCATGAAAAATGTCAAAAATGACAAATTTCAAGATGGCAAATGTCAAAGATGTCAAATGACAAATGTCACAATGCTAAATGTCAAAAATGAAAAGTGTCACCATGAAAAATGTCAAAAATGACAAATTTCAAGATGGCAAATGTCAAAGATGTCAAATGACAAATGTCACAATGCTAAATGTCAAAAATGAAAAGTGTCACCATGAAAAATGTCAAAAATGACAAATTTCAAGATGGCAAATGTCAAAACTGACAAATGTCACAATGCTAAATGTCAAAAATGATAAGTGTCACCATGAAAAATGTCAAAAATGACAAATTTCAAGATGGCAAATGTCCAAGATGTCAAATGACAAATGTCACAATGCTAAATGTCAAAAATGAAAAGTGTCACCATGAAAAATGTCAAAAATGACAAATTTCAAGATAGCAAATGTCAAAGATGTCAAATGACAAATGTCACAATGCTAAATGTCAAAAATGAAAAGTGTCAAAAATGACAAATTTCAAGATGGCAAATGTCTAAGATGTCAAATGACAAATGTCACAATGCTAAATGTCAAAAATGAAAAGTGTCACCATGAAAAATGTCAAAAATGACAAATTTCAAGATGGCAAATGTCAAAACTGACAAATGTCACAATGCTAAATGTCAAAAATGAAAAGTGTCACCATGAAAAATGTCAAAAATAACAAATTTTAAGATAGCAAATGTCAAAGATGTCAAATGACAAATGTCACAATGCTAAATGTCAAAAATGACAAATTTCAAAATGGCAAATGTCAAAGATGTCAAATGACAAATGTCACAATGCTAAATGTCAAAAATGAAAACTGTCACCATAAAAAATGTCAAAAATGACAAATTTCAAGATGGCAAATGTCAAAGATGTCAAATGACAAATGTCACAATGCTAAATGTCAAAAATGAAAAGTGTCAAAAATGACAAATTTCAAAATGGCAAATGTCTAAGATGTCAAATGACAAATGTCACAATGCTAAATGTCAAAAATGAAAAGTGTCACCATGAAAAATGTCAAAAATGACAAATTTCAAGATGGCAAATGTCAAAGATGTCAAATAACAAATGTCACAATGCTAAATGTCAAAAATGAAAAATGTCACCATGAAAAATGTCAAAAATGACAAATTTCAAGATGGCAAATGTCAAAGATGTCAAATGACACATGTCGCAATGCTAAATGTCAAAAATGACAAATTTCAAGATGGCAAATGTCTAAGATGTCAAATGACAAATGTCACAATGCTAAATGTCAAAAATGAAAAGTGTCACCATGAAAAATGTCAAAAATGACAAATTTCAAGATGGCAAATGTCCAAGATGTCAAATGACAAATGTCACAATGCTAAATGTCAAAACTGAAAAGTGTCACCATGAAAAATGTCAAAAATGACAAATTTAAAGATGGCAAATATCAAAGATGTCAAATGACAAATGTCACAATGCTAAATGTCAAAAATGAAAAGTGTCAAAAATGACAAATTTCAAGATGGCAAATGTCTAATATGTCAAATGACAAATGTCACAATGCTAAATGTCAAAAATGAAAAGTGTCACCGTGAAAAATATCAAAAATGACAAATTTCAAGATGGGAAATGTCAAAGATGTCAAATGACAAATGTCACAATGCTAAATGTCAAAAATGAAAAGTGTCACCATGAAAAATGTCAAAAATGACAAATTTCAAGATGGCAAATGTCAAAGATGTCAAATCACAAATGTCACAATGCTAAATGTCAAAAATGAAAAGTGTCCCCATGAAAAATGTCAATAATGACAAAGTTCAAGATGGCAAATGTCAAAGATGTCAAATGACAAATGTCACAATGCTAAATGTTAAAAATGAAAAGTGTCACCATGAAAAATGTCAAAAATGACAAATTTCAAAATAGCAAGTGTCAAAGATGTCAAATGACAAATGTCACAATGCTAAATGTCAAAAATGAAAAGTGTCACCATGAAAAATGTCAAAAATAACAAATTTCAAGATGGCAAATGTCAAAGATGTCAAATGACAAATGTCACAATGCTAAATGTCAAAAATGACAAATTTCAAGATGGCAAATGTCAAAGATGTCAAATGACAAATGTCACAATGCTAAATGTCAAAAATGAAAAGTGTCACCATGAAAAATGTCAAAAATGACAAATTTCAAGATGGCAAATGTCAAAGATGTCAAATGACAAATGTCACAATGCTAAATGTCAAAAATGAAAAGTGTCACCATGAAAAATGTCAAAAATGACAAATTTCAAGATGGCAAATGTCAAAGATGTCAAATGACAAATGTCACAATGCTAAATGTCAAAATTGAAAAGTGTCACCATGAAAAATGTCAAAAATGACAAATTTCAAGATGGCAAATATCAAAGATGTCAAATGACAAATGTCACAATGCTAAATGTCAAAAATGACAAATTTCAAGATGGCAAATGTAAAAAATGTCAAATGACAAATGTCACAATGCTAAATGTCAAAAATGAAAAGTGTCACCATGAAAAATGTCAAAAATGACAAATTTCAAGATGGCAAATGTCAAAGATGTCAAATGACAAATGTCACAATGCTAAATGTCAAAAATGAAAAGTGTCACCATGAAAAATGTCAAAAATGACAAATTTCAAAATGGCAAATGTCAAAACTGACAAATGTCACAATGCTAAATGTCAAAAATGATAAGTGTCACCATGAAAAATGTCAAAAATAACAAATTTCAAGATGGCAAATGTCAAAAATGTCAAATGACAAATGTCACAATGCTAAATGTCAAAAATGACAAATTTCAAGATGGCAAATGTCTAAGATGTCAAATGACAAATGTCACAATAATAAATGTCAAAAATGAAAAGTGTCACCATGAAAAATGTCAAAAATGACAAATTTCAAGATGGCAAATGTCCAAGATGTCAAATGACAAATGTCACAATGCTAAATGTCAAAAATGAAAAGTGTCACTATGAAAAGTGTCAAAAATGACAAATTTAAAGATGGCAAATATCAAAGATGTCAAATGACAAATGTCACAATGCTAAATGTCAAAAATGAAAAGTGTCAACAATGACAAATTTCAAGATGGCAAATGTCTAATATGTCAAATGACAAATGTCACAATGCTAAATGTCAAAAATGAAAAGTGTCACCGTGAAAAATGTCAAAAATGACAAATTTCAAGATGGGAAATGTCAAAGATATCAAATGACAAATGTCACAATGCTAAATGTCAAAAATGAAAAGTGTCACCATGAAAAATGTCAAAAATGACAAATTTCAAGATGGCAAATGTCAAAGATGTCAAATGACAAATGTCACAATGCTAAATGTCAAAAATGAAAAGTGTCCCCATAAAAAATGTCAATAATGACAAATTTCAAGATGGCAAATGTCAAAGATGTCAAATGACAAATGTCACAATGCTAAATGTCAAAAATGAAAAGTGTCACCATGAAAACTGTCAAAAATGACAAATTTCAAGATAGCAAATGTCAAAGATGTCAAATGACAAATGTCACAATGCTAAATGTCAAAAATGAAAAGTGTCACCATGAAAAATGTCAAAAATAACAAATTTCAAGATGGCAAATGTCAAAGATGTCAAATGACAGATGTCACAATGCTAAATGTCAAAAATGACAAATTTCAAGATGGCAAATGTCAAAGATGTCAAATGACAAATGTCACAATGCTAAATGTCAAAAATGAAAAGTGTCACCATGAAAAATGTCAAAAATGACAAATTTAGAGATGGCAAATGTTAAAGATGTCAAATGACAAATGTCACAATGCTAAATGTCAAAAATGAAAAGTGTCACCATGAAAAATGTCAAAAATGACAAATTTCAAGATGGCAAATGTCAAAGATGTCAAATGACAAATTTCACAATGCTAAATGTCAAAAATGAAAAGTGTCACCATGAAAAATGTCAAAAATGACAAATTTCAAGATGGCAAATATCAAAGATGTCAAATGACAAATGTCACAATGCTAAATGTCAAAAATGACAAATTTCAAGATGGCAAATGTCCAAAAAAGTCAAATGACAAATGTCACAATGCTAAATGTCGAAAATGAAAAGTGTCACCATGAAAAATGTCAAAAATGACAAATTTCAAGATGGCAAATGTCAAAGATGTCAAATGACAAATGTCACAATGCTAAATGTCAAAAATGAAAAGTGTCAAAAATGACAAATTTCAAAATGGCAAATGTCTAAGATGTCAAATGACAAATGTCACAATGCTAAATGTCAAAAACGAAAAGTGTCACCATGAAAAATGTCAAAAATGACAAATTTCAAGATGGCAAATGTCTAATATGTCAAATGACAAATGTCACAATGCTAAATGTCAAAAATGAAAAGTGTCACCGTGAAAAATGTCAAAAATGACAAATTTCAAGATGGGAAATGTCAAAGATATCAAATGACAAATGTCACAATGCTAAATGTCAAAAATGAAAAGTGTCACCATGAAAAATGTCAAAAATGACAAATTTCAAGATGGCAAATGTCAAAGATGTCAAATGACAAATGTCACAATGCTAAATGTCAAAAATGAAAAGTGTCCCCATAAAAAATGTCAATAATGACAAATTTCAAGATGGCAAATGTCAAAGATGTCAAATGACAAATGTCACAATGCTAAATGTCAAAAATGAAAAGTGTCACCATGAAAACTGTCAAAAATGACAAATTTCAAGATAGCAAATGTCAAAGATGTCAAATGACAAATGTCACAATGCTAAATGTCAAAAATGAAAAGTGTCACCATGAAAAATGTCAAAAATAACAAATTTCAAGATGGCAAATGTCAAAGATGTCAAATGACAGATGTCACAATGCTAAATGTCAAAAATGACAAATTTCAAGATGGCAAATGTCAAAGATGTCAAATGACAAATGTCACAATGCTAAATGTCAAAAATGAAAAGTGTCACCATGAAAAATGTCAAAAATGACAAATTTAGAGATGGCAAATGTTAAAGATGTCAAATGACAAATGTCACAATGCTAAATGTCAAAAATGAAAAGTGTCACCATGAAAAATGTCAAAAATGACAAATTTCAAGATGGCAAATGTCAAAGATGTCAAATGACAAATTTCACAATGCTAAATGTCAAAAATGAAAAGTGTCACCATGAAAAATGTCAAAAATGACAAATTTCAAGATGGCAAATATCAAAGATGTCAAATGACAAATGTCACAATGCTAAATGTCAAAAATGACAAATTTCAAGATGGCAAATGTCCAAAAAAGTCAAATGACAAATGTCACAATGCTAAATGTCGAAAATGAAAAGTGTCACCATGAAAAATGTCAAAAATGACAAATTTCAAGATGGCAAATGTCAAAGATGTCAAATGACAAATGTCACAATGCTAAATGTCAAAAATGAAAAGTGTCAAAAATGACAAATTTCAAAATGGCAAATGTCTAAGATGTCAAATGACAAATGTCACAATGCTAAATGTCAAAAACGAAAAGTGTCACCATGAAAAATGTCAAAAATGACAAATTTCAAGATGGCAAATGTCAAAGATGTCAAATGACAAATGTCACAATGCTAAATGTCAAAAATGAAAAGTGTCACCATGAAAAATGTCAAAAATGACAAATTTCAAGATGGCAAATGTCAAAGATGTCAAATGACAAATGTCGCAATGCTAAATGTCAAAAATGAAAAGTGTCACCATGAAAAATGTCAAAAATGACAAATTTCAAGATGGCAAATGTCAAAGATGTCAAATGACAAATGTCACAATGCTAAATGTCAAAAATAAAAAGTGTCACCATGAAAAATGTCAAAAATGACAAATTTCAAGATGGCAAATGTCAAAACTTACAAATGTCACAATGCTAAATGTCAAAAATGATAAGTGTCACCATGAAAAATGTCAAAAATGACAAATTTCAAGATGGCAAATGTCCAAGATGTCAAATGACAAATGTCACAATGCTAAATGTCAAAAATGAAAAGTGTCACCATGAAAAATGTCAAAAATGACAAATTTCAAGATGGCAAATGTCAAAGATGTCAAATGACAAATGTCACAATGCTAAATGTCAAAAATGAAAAGTGTCAAAAATGACAAATTTCAAGATGGCAAATGTCTAAGATGCCAAATGACAAATGTCACAATGCTAAATGTCAAAAATGAAAAGTGTCACCGTGAAAAATGTCAAAAATGACAAATTTCAAGATGGCAAATATCAAAGATGTTAAATGACAAATGTCACAATGCTAAATGTCAAAAATGAAAAGTGTCACCATGAAAAATGTCAAAAATGACAAATTTCAAGATGGCAAATGTCAAAGATGTCAAATGACAAATGTCACAATGCTAAATGTCAAAAATGAAAAGTGTCCCCATGAAAAATGTCAATAATGACAAATTTCAAGATGGCAAATGTCAAAGATGTCAAATGACAAATGTCACAATGCTAAATGTCAAAAATGAAAAGTGTCACCATGAAAAATGTCAAAAATAACAAATTTCAAGATGGCAAATGTCAAAGATGTCAAATGACAAATGTCACAATGCTAAATGTCAAAAATGAAAAGTGTCACCATGAAAAATGTCAAAAATGACAAATTTCAAGATGGCAAATGTCAAAGATGTCAAATGACAAATGTCACAATGCTAAATGTCAAAAATGAAAAGTGTCACCATGAAAAATGTCAAAAATAACAAATTTCAAGATGGCAAATGTCAAAGATGTCAAATGACAAATGTCACAATGCTAAATGTCAAAAATGAAAAGTGTCACCATAAAAAATGTCAAAAATGACAAATTTCAAGATGGCAAATGTCAAAACTGACAAATGTCACAATGCTAAATGTCAAAAATGAAAAGTGTCACCATAAAAAATGTCAAAAATAACAAATTTCAAGATGGCAAATGTCAAAGATGTCAAATGACAAATGTCACAATGCTAAATGTCAAAAATGACAAATTTCAAGATGGCAAATGTCAAAGATCTCAAACGACAAATGTCACAATGCTAAATGTCAAAAATGAAAAGTGTCACCATAAAAAATGTCAAAAATGACAAATTTCAAGATGGCAAACGTCAAAGATGTCAAATGACAAATGTCACAATGCTAAATGTCAAAAATGAAAAGTGTCACCATGAAAAATGTCAAAAATGACAAATTTCAAGATGGCAAATGTCAAAGATGTCAAATGACAAATGTCACAATGCTAAATGTCAAAAATGAAAAGTGTCACCATGAAAAATGTCAAAAATGACAAATTTCAAGATGGCAAATATCAAAGATGTCAAATGACAAATGTCACAATGCTAAATGTCAAAAATGACAAATTTCAAGATGGCAAATGTCAAAGATGTCGAATGACAAATGTCACAATGCTAAATGTCAAAAATGAAAAGTGTCACCATGAAAAATGTCAAAAATGACAAATTTCAAGATGGCAAATGTCAAAGATGTCAAATGACAAATGTCACAATGCTAAATGTCAAAAATGAAAAGTGTCAAAAATGACAAATTTCAAGATGGCAAATGTCTAAGATGTCAAATGACAAATGTCACAATGCTAAATGTCAAAAATGAAAAGTGTCACCATGAAAAATGTCAAAAATGACAAATTTCAAGATGGCAAATGTCAAAGATGTCAAATGACAAATGTCACAATGCTAAATGTCAAAAATGAAAAGTGTCACCATGAAAAATGTCAAAAATGACAAATTTCAAGATGGCAAATGTCAAAGATGTCAAATGACAAATGTCACAATGCTAAATGTCAAAAATGAAAAGTGTCACCATAAAAAATGTCAAAAATGACAAATTTCAAGATGGCAAATGTCAAAGATGTCAAATGTTAAATGTCACAATGCTAAATGTCAAAAATGAAAAGTGTCACCATGAAAAATGTCAAAAATGACAAATTTCAAGATGGCAAATATCAAAGATGTCAAATGACAAATGTCACAATGCTAAATGTCAAAAATGACAAATTTCAAGATGGCAAATGTCAAAGATGTCAAATGACAAATGTCACAATGCTAAATGTCAAAAATGAAAAGTGTTACCATGAAAAATGTCAAAAATGACAAATTTCAAGATGGCAAATGTCAAAGATGTCAAATGACAAATGTCACAATGCTAAATGTCAAAAATGAAAAGTGTCAAAAATGACAAATTTCAAGATGGCAAATGTCTAAGATGTCAAATGACAAATGTCACAATGCTAAATATCAAAAATGAAAAGTGTCACCATGAAAAATGTCAAAAATGACAAATTTCAAGATGGCAAATGTCAAAACTGACAAATGTCACAATGCTAAATGTCAAAAATAAAAAGTGTCACCATGAAAAATGTCAAAAATAACAAATTTCAAGATAGCAAATGTCAAAGATGTCAACTGACAAATGTCACAATGCTAAATGTCAAAAATGACAAATTTCAAAATGGCAAATGTCAAAGATGTCAAATGACAAATGTCACAATGCTAAATGTCAAAAATGAAAAGTGTCACCATGAAAAATGTCAAAAATGACAAATTTCAAGATGGCAAATGTCAAAGATGTCAAATGACAAATGTCACAATGCTAAATGTCAAAAATGAAAAGTGTCACCATGAAAAATGTCAAAAATAACAAATTTCAAGATGGCAAATGTCAAAGATGTCAAATGACAAATGTCACAATGCTAAATGTCAAAAATGAAAAGTGTCACCATGAAAAATGTCAAAAATGACAAATTTCAAGATGGCAAATGTCAAAGATGTCAAATGACAAATGTCACAATGCTAAATGTCAAAAATGAAAAGTGTCAAAAATGACAAATTTCAAGATGGCAAATGTCTAAGATGTCAAATGACAAATGTCACAATGCTAAATGTCAAAAATGAAAAGTGTCACCATGAAAAATGTCAAAAATGACAAATTTCAAGATGGCAAATGTCAAAGATGTCAAATGACAAATGTCACAATGCTAAATGTCAAAAATGAAAAGTGTCACCATGAAAAATGTCAAAAATGACAAATTTCAAGATGGCAAATGTCAAAGATGTCAAATGACAAATGTCACAATGCTAAATGTCAAAAATGAAAAGTGTCACCATGAAAAATGTCAAAAATGACAAATTTCAAGATGGCAAATGTCAAAGATGTCAAATGTTAAATGTCACAATGCTAAATGTCAAAAATGAAAAGTGTCACCATGAAAAATGTCAAAAATGACAAATTTCAAGATGGCAAATATCAAAGATGTCAAATGACAAATGTCACAATGCTAAATGTCAAAAATGACAAATTTCAAGATGGCAAATGTCAAAGATGTCAAATGACAAATGTCACAATGCTAAATGTCAAAAATGAAAAGTGTTACCATGAAAAATGTCAAAAATGACAAATTTCAAGATGGCAAATGTCAAAGATGTCAAATGACAAATGTCACAATGCTAAATGTCAAAAATGAAAAGTGTCAAAAATGACAAATTTCAAGATGGCATATGTCTAAGATGTCAAATGACAAATGTCACAATGCTAAATATCAAAAATGAAAAGTGTCACCATGAAAAATGTCAAAAATGACAAATTTCAAGATGGCAAATGTCAAAACTGACAAATGTCACAATGCTAAATGTCAAAAATAAAAAGTGTCACCATGAAAAATGTCAAAAATAACAAATTTCAAGATAGCAAATGTCAAAGATGTCAACTGACAAATGTCACAATGCTAAATGTCAAAAATGACAAATTTCAAAATGGCAAATGTCAAAGATGTCAAATGACAAATGTCACAATGCTAAATGTCAAAAATGAAAAGTGTCACCATAAAAAATGTCAAAAATGACAAATTTCAAGATGGCAAATGTCAAAGATGTCAAATGACAAATGTCACAATGCTAAATGTCAAAAATGAAAAGTGTCACCATGAAAAATGTCAAAAATAACAAATTTCAAGATGGCAAATGTCAAAGATGTCAAATGACAAATGTCACAATGCTAAATGTCAAAAATGACAAATTTCAAGATGGCAAATGTCAAAGATGTCAAACGACAAATGTCACAATGCTAAATGTCAAAAATGAAAAGTGTCACCATGAAAAATGTCAAAAATGACAAATTTCAAGATGGCAAACGTCAAAGATGTCAAATGACAAATGTCACAATGCTAAATGTCAAAAATGAAAAGTGTCACCATAAAAAATGTCAAAAATGACAAATTTCAAGATAGCAAATGTCAAAGATGTCAAATGACAAATGTCACAATGCTAAATGTCAAAAATGAAAAGTGTCACCATGAAAAATGTCAAAAATGACAAATTTCAAGATAGCAAATATCAAAGATGTCAAATGACAAATGTCACAATGCTAAATGTCAAAAATGAAAAATTTCAAGATGGCAAATGTCAAAGATGTCAAATGACAAATGTCACAATGCTAAATGTCAAAAATGAAAACTGTCACCATGAAAAATGTCAAAAATGACAAATTTCAAGATGGCAAATGTCAAAGATGTCAAATGACAAATGTCACAATGCTAAATGTCAAAAATGAAAAGTGTCAAAAATGACAAATTTCAAGATCGCAAATGTCTAAGATGTCAAATGACAAATGTCACAATGCTAAATGTCAAAAATGAAAAGTGTCACCATGAAAAATGTCAAAAATGACAAATTTCAAGATGGCAAATGTCAAAGATGTCAAATGACAAATGTCACAATGCTAAATGTCAAAAATGAAAAGTGTCACCATGAAAAATGTCAAAAATGACAAATTTCAAGATGGCAAATGTCAAAGATGTCAAATGACAAATGTCACAATGCTAAATGTCAAAAATGAAAAGTGTCACCATGAAAAATGTCAAAAATGACAAATTTCAAGATGGCAAATGTCAAAGATGTCAAATGACAAATGTCACAATGCTAAATGTCAAAAATGTAAAGTGTCACCATGAAAAATGTCAAAAATGACAAATTTCAAGATGGCAAATGTCAAAACTGACAAATGTCACAATGCTAAATGTCAAAAATGATAAGTGTCACCATGAAAAATGTCAAAAATGACAAATTTCAAGATGGCAAATGTCCAAGATGTCAAATGACAAATGTCACAATGCTAAATGTCAAAAATGAAAAGTGTCACCATGAAAAATGTCAAAAATGACAAATTTCAAGATAGCAAATGTCAAAGATGTCAAATGACAAATGTCACAATGCTAAATGTCAAAAATGAAAAGTGTCAAAAATGACAAATTTCAAGATGGCAAATGTCTAAGATGTCAAATGACAAATGTCACAATGCTAAATGTCAAAAATGAAAAGTGTCACCATGAAAAATGTCAAAAATGACAAATTTCAAGATGGCAAATGTCAAAACTGACAAATGTCACAATGCTAAATGTCAAAAATGAAAAGTGTCACCATGAAAAATGTTAAAAATAACAAATTTCAAGATAGCAAATGTCAAAGATGTCAAATGACAAATGTCACAATGCTAAATGTCAAAAATGACAAATTTCAAAATGGCAAATGTCAAAGATGTCAAATGACAAATGTCACAATGCTAAATGTCAAAAATGAAAACTGTCACCATAAAAAATGTCAAAAATGACAAATTTCAAGATGGCAAATGTCAAAGATGTCAAATGACAAATGTCACAATGCTAAATGTCAAAAATGAAAAGTGTCACCATGAAAAATGTCAAAAATGACAAATTTTAAGATGGCAAATGTCAAAGATGTCAAATGACAAATGTCACAATGCTAAATGTCAAAAATGACAAATTTCAAGATGGCAAATGTCAAATGACAAATGTCACAATGCTAAATGTCAAAAATGAAAAGTGTCACAATGCTAAATGTCAAAAATGACCAATCTCAAGATGGCAAATGTCAAAACTGACAAATGTCACAATGCTAAATGTCAAAAATGAAAAGTGTCACCATGAAAAATGTCAAAAATAACAAATTTCAAGATGGCAAATGTCAAAGATGTCAAATGACAAATGTCACAATGCTAAATGTCAAAAATGAAAAGTGTCACCATGAAAAATGTCAAAAATGACAAATTTCAAGATAGCAAATGTCAAAGATGTCAAATGACAAATGTCACAATGCTAAATGTCAAAAATGAAAAGTGTCACCATGAAAAATGTCAAAAATGACAAATTTCAAGATGGCAAATGTCAAAACTGACAAATGTCACAATGCTAAATGTCAAAAATGAAAAGTGTCACCATGAAAAATGTCAAAAATGACAAATTTCAAGATGGCAAATGTCCAAGATGTCAAATGACAAATGTCACAATGCTAAATGTCAAAAATGACAAATTTCAAGATGGCAAATGTCAAAACTGACAAATGTCACAATGCTAAATGTCAAAAATGAAAAGTGTCACTATGAAAAATGTCAACAATAACAAATTTCAAGATGGCAAATGTCAAAGATGTCAAATGACAAATGTCACAATGCTAAATGTCAAAAATGACAAATTTCAAGATGGCAAATGTCAAAGATGTCAAATGACAAATGTCACAATGCTAAATGTCAAAAATGAAAAGTGTCACCATGAAAAATGTCAAAAATAACAAATTTCAAGATGGCAAATGTCAAAGATGTCAAATGACAAATGTCACAATGCTAAATGTCAAAAATAAAAAGTGTTACCATGAAAAATGTCAAAAATGACAAATTTCAAGATGGCAAATGTCAAAACTGACAAATGTCACAATGTCAAATGTCAAAAATGATAAGTGTCACCATGAAAAATGTCAAAAATGACAAATTTCAAGATGGCAAATGTCCAAGATGTCAAATGACAAATGTCACAATGCTAAATGTCAAAAATGAAAAGTGTCAAAAATGACAAATTTCAAGATGGCAAATGTCTAATATGTCAAATGACAAATGTCACAATGCTAAATGTCAAATATGAAAAGTGTCACCATGAAAAATGTCAAAAATGACAAATTTCAAGATGGCAAATGTCAAAGATGTCAAATGACAAATGTCACAATGCTAAATGTCAAAAATGAAAAGTGTCAAAAATGACAAATTTCAAGATGGCAGATGTCTAAGATGTCAAATGACAAATGTCACAATGATAAATGTCAAAAATGAAAAGTGTCACCATGAAAAATGTCAAAAATGACAAATTTCAAGATGGCAAATGTCAAAGATGTCAAATGACAAATGTCACAATGCTAAATGTCAAAAATGAAAAGTGTCACCATGAAAAATGTCAAAAATGACAAATTTTAAGATGGCAAATGTCAAAGAAGTCAAATGACAAATGTCACAATGCTAAATGTCAAAAATGAAAAGTGTCACCATGAAAAATGTCAAAAATGACAAATTTCAAGATGGCAAATGTCAAAACTGACAAATGTCACAATGCTAAATGTCAAAAATGATAAGTTTCACCATGAAAAATGTCAAAAATGACAAATTTCAAGATGGCAAATGTCCAAGATGTCAAATGACAAATGTCACAATGCTAAAAGTCAAAAATGAAAAGTGTCACCATGAAAAATGTCAAAAATGACAAATTTCAAGATGACAAATGTCAAAGATGTCAAATGACAAATGTCACAATGCTAAATGTCAAAAATGAAAAGTGTCAAATATGACAAATTTCAAGATGGCAAATGTCAAAGATGTCAAATGACAAATGTCACAATGCTAAATGTCAAAAATGAAAAGTGTAACCATGAAAAATGTCAAAAATGACAAATTTCAAGATGGCAAATGTCAAAACTGACAAATGTCACAATGCTAAATGTCAAAAATGAAAAGTGTCACTATGAAAAATGTCAACAAGAACAAATTCCAAGATGGCAAATGTCAAAGATGTCAAATGACAAATGTCACAATGCTAAATGTCAAAAATTACAAATTTCAAGATGGCAAATGTCAAAGATGTCAAATGACAAATGTCACAATGCTAAATGTCAAAAATGAAAAGTGTCACCATGAAAAATGTCAAAAATAACAAATTTCAAGATGGCAAATGTCAAAGATGTCAAATGACAAATGTCACAATGCTAAATGTCAAAAATAAAAAGTGTCACCATGAAAAATGTCAAAAATGACAAATTTCAAGACGGCAAATGTCAAAACTGACAAATGTCACAATGCTTATTGTCAAAAATGATAAGTGTCACCATGAAAAATGTCAAAAATGACAAATTTCAAGATGGCAAATGTCCAAGATGTCAAATGACAAATGTCACAATGCTAAATGTCAAAAATGAAAAGTGTCACCATGAAAAATGTCAAAAATGACAAATTTCAAGATGGCAAATGTCAAAGATGTCAAATGACAAATGTCACAATGCTAAATGTCAAAAATGAAAAGTGTCAAAAATGACAAATTTCAAGATGGCAAATGTCTAATATGTCAAATGACAAATGTCACAATGCTAAATGTCAAATATGAAAAGTGTCACCATGAAAAATGTCAAAAATGACAAATTTCAAGATGGCAAATGTCAAAGATGTCAAATGACAAATGTCACAATGCTAAATGTCAAAAAGGAAAAGTGTCAAAAATGACAAATTTCAAGATGGCAAATGTCTAAGATGTCAAATGACAAATGTCACAATGATAAATGTCAAAAATGAAAAGTGTCACCATGAAAAATGTCAAAAATGACAAATTTCAAGATGGCAAATGTCAAAGATGTCAAATGACAAATGTCACAATGCTAAATGTCAAAAATAAAAAGTGTCACCATGAAAAATGTCAAAAATGACAAATTTCAAGAAGGCAAATGTCAAAGATGTCAAATGACAAATGTCACAATGCTAAGTGTCAAAAATGAAAAGTGTCAAAAATGACAAATTTCAAGATGGCAAATGTCTAAGATGTCAAATGACAAATGTCACAATGCTAAATGTCAAAAATGAAAAGTGTCACCATGAAAAATGTCAAAAATGACAAATTTTCAGATGGCAAATGTCAAAGATGTCAAATGACAAATGTCACAATGCTAAATGTCAAAAATGAAAAGTGTCACCATGAAAAATGTCAAAAATGACAAATTTCAAGATGGCAAATGTCAAAGATGTCAAATGACAAATGTCACAATGCTAAATGTCAAAAATGAAAAGTGTCAAAAATGACAAATTTCAAGATGGCAAATGTCTAAGATGTCAAATGACAAATGTCATAATGCTAAATGTCAAAAATGACAAATTTCAAGATGGCAAATGTCAAAGATGTCAAATGTCACAATGCTAAATGTCAAAAATGAAAAGTGTCACCATAAAAAATGTCAAAAATAACAAATTTCAAGATGGCAAATGTCAAAGATGTCAAATGACAAATGTCACAATGCTAAATGTCAAAAATGAAAAGTGTCACCATGAAAAATGTCAAAAATGACAAATTTCAAGATGGCAAATGTCAAAGATGTCAAATGACAAATGTCACAATGCTAAATGTCAAAAATGAAAAGTGTCACCATGAAAAATGTCAAAAATAACAAATTTCAAGATGGCAAATGTCAAAGATGTCAAATGACAAATGTCACAATGCTAAATGTCAAAAATGACAAATTTCAAGATGGCAAATGTCAAAGATGTCAAATGACAAATGTCACAATGCTAAATGTCAAAAATGACAAATTTCAAGATGGCAAATGTCAAAGATGTCAAATGACAAATGTCACAATGCTAAATGTCAAAAATGAAAAGTGTCACCATGAAAAATGTCAAAAATAACAAATTTCAAGATGGCAAATGTCAAAGATGTCAAATGACAAATGTCACAATGCTAAATGTCAAAAATAAAAAGTGTCACCATGAAAAATGTCAAAAATGACAAATTTCAAGATGGCAAATGTCAAAACTGACAAATGTCACAATGCTAAATGTCAAAAATGATAAGTGTCACCATGAAAAATGTCAAAAATGACAAATTTCAAGATGGCAAATGTCCAAGATGTCAAATGACAAATGTCACAATGCTAAATGTCAAAAATGAAAAGTGTCAAAAATGACAAATTTCAAGATGGCAAATGTCTAAGATGTCAAATGACAAATGTCACAATGCTAAATGTCAAAAATGAAAAGTGTCACCATGAAAAATGTCAAAAATGACAAATTTCAAGATGGCAAATGTCAAAACTGACAAATGTCACAATGCTAAATGTCAAAAATGAAAAGTGTCACCATGAAAAATGTTAAAAATAACAAATTTCAAGATAGCAAATGTCAAAGATGTCAAATGACAAATGTCACAATGCTAAATGTCAAAAATGACAAATTTCAAAATGGCAAATGTCAAAGATGTCAAATGACAAATGTCACAATGCTAAATGTCAAAAATGAAAACTGTCACCATAAAAAATGTCAAAAATGACAAATTTCAAGATGGCAAATGTCAAAGATGTCAAATGACAAATGTCACAATGCTAAATGTCAAAAATGAAAAGTGTCACCATAAAAAATGTCAAAAATGACAAATTTCAAGATGGCAAATGTCAAAGATGTCAAATGACAAATGTCACAATGCTAAATGTCAAAAATGACAAATTTCAAGATGGCAAATGTCAAATGACAAATGTCACAATGCTAAATGTCAAAAATGAAAAGTGTCACAATGCTAAATGTCAAAAATGACCAATTTCAAGATGGCAAATGTCAAAACTGACAAATGTCACAATGCTAAATGTCAAAAATGAAAAGTGTCACCATGAAAAATGTCAAAAATAACAAATTTCAAGATGGCAAATGTCAAAGATGTCAAATGACAAATGTCACAATGCTAAATGTCAAAAATGAAAAGTGTCACCATGAAAAATGTCAAAAATGACAAATTTCAAGATAGCAAATGTCAAAGATGTCAAATGACAAATGTCACAATGCTAAATGTCAAAAATGAAAAGTGTCACCATGAAAAATGTCAAAAATGACAAATTTCAAGATGGCAAATGTCAAAACTGACAAATGTCACAATGCTAAATGTCAAAAATGAAAAGTGTCACCATGAAAAATGTCAAAAATGACAAATTTCAAGATGGCAAATGTCCAAGATGTCAAATGACAAATGTCACAATGCTAAATGTCAAAAATGACAAATTTCAAGATGGCAAATGTCAAAACTGACAAATGTCACAATGCTAAATGTCAAAAATGAAAAGTGTCACTATGAAAAATGTCAACAATAACAAATTTCAAGATGGCAAATGTCAAAGATGTCAAATGACAAATGTCACAATGCTAAATGTCAAAAATGACAAATTTCAAGATGGCAAATGTCAAAGATGTCAAATGACAAATGTCACAATGCTAAATGTCAAAAATGAAAAGTGTCACCATGAAAAATGTCAAAAATAACAAATTTCAAGATGGCAAATGTCAAAGATGTCAAATGACAAATGTCACAATGCTAAATGTCAAAAATAAAAAGTGTCACCATGAAAAATGTCAAAAATGACAAATTTCAAGATGGCAAATGTCAAAACTGACAAATGTCACAATGTCAAATGTCAAAAATGATAAGTGTCACCATGAAAAATGTCAAAAATGACAAATTTCAAGATGGCAAATGTCCAAGATGTCAAATGACAAATGTCACAATGCTAAATGTCAAAAATGAAAAGTGTCAAAAATGACAAATTTCAAGATGGCAAATGTCTAATATGTCAAATGACAAATGTCACAATGCTAAATGTCAAATATGAAAAGTGTCACCATGAAAAATGTCAAAAATGACAAATTTCAAGATGGCAAATGTCAAAGATGTCAAATGACAAATGTCACAATGCTAAATGTCAAAAATGAAAAGTGTCAAAAATGACAAATTTCAAGATGGCAGATGTCTAAGATGTCAAATGACAAATGTCACAATGATAAATGTCAAAAATGAAAAGTGTCACCATGAAAAATGTCAAAAATGACAAATTTCAAGATGGCAAATGTCAAAGATGTCAAATGACAAATGTCACAATGCTAAATGTCAAAAATGAAAAGTGTCACCATGAAAAATGTCAAAAATGACAAATTTTAAGATGGCAAATGTCAAAGAAGTCAAATGACAAATGTCACAATGCTAAATGTCAAAAATGAAAAGTGTCACCATGAAAAATGTCAAAAATGACAAATTTCAAGATGGCAAATGTCAAAACTGACAAATGTCACAATGCTAAATGTCAAAAATGATAAGTTTCACCATGAAAAATGTCAAAAATGACAAATTTCAAGATGGCAAATGTCCAAGATGTCAAATGACAAATGTCACAATGCTAAAAGTCAAAAATGAAAAGTGTCACCATGAAAAATGTCAAAAATGACAAATTTCAAGATGGCAAATGTCAAAGATGTCAAATGACAAATGTCACAATGCTAAATG
The DNA here is from genome assembly GCA_964028335.1 of Altica lythri. Lineage (NCBI taxonomy): Eukaryota > Metazoa > Arthropoda > Insecta > Coleoptera > Chrysomelidae > Altica > Altica lythri. The sequence continues at coordinate 18,050,008 of OZ034800.1, read as the reverse complement.
TCAAAAATGAAAAGTGTCAAATATGACAAATTTCAAGATGGCAAATGTCAAAGATGTCAAATGACAAATGTCACAATGCTAAATGTCAAAAATGAAAAGTGTCACCATGAAAAATGTCAAAAATGACAAATTTCAAGATGGCAAATGTCAAAACTGACAAATGTCACAATGCTAAATGTCAAAAATGAAAAGTGTCACTATGAAAAATGTCAACAATAACAAATTCCAAGATGGCAAATGTCAAAGATGTCAAATGACAAATGTCACAATGCTAAATGTCAAAAATTACAAATTTCAAGATGGCAAATGTCAAAGATGTCAAATGACAAATGTCACAATGCTAAATGTCAAAAATGAAAAGTGTCACCATGAAAAATGTCAAAAATAACAAATTTCAAGATGGCAAATGTCAAAGATGTCAAATGACAAATGTCACAATGCTAAATGTCAAAAATAAAAAGTGTCACCATGAAAAATGTCAAAAATGACAAATTTCAAGATGGCAAATGTCAAAACTGACAAATGTCACAATGCTTAATGTCAAAAATGATAAGTGTCACCATGAAAAATGTCAAAAATGACAAATTTCAAGATGGCAAATGTCCAAGATGTCAAATGACAAATGTCACAATGCTAAATGTCAAAAATGAAAAGTGTCACCATGAAAAATGTCAAAAATGACAAATTTCAAGATGGCAAATGTCAAAGATGTCAAATGACAAATGTCACAATGCTAAATGTCAAAAATGAAAAGTGTCAAAAATGACAAATTTCAAGATGGCAAATGTCTAATATGTCAAATGACAAATGTCACAATGCTAAATGTCAAATATGAAAAGTGTCACCATGAAAAATGTCAAAAATGACAAATTTCAAGATGGCAAATGTCAAAGATGTCAAATGACAAATGTCACAATGCTAAATGTCAAAAAGGAAAAGTGTCAAAAATGACAAATTTCTAGATGGCAAATGTCTAAGATGTCAAATGACAAATGTCACAATGATAAATGTCAAAAATGAAAAGTGTCACCATGAAAAATGTCAAAAATGACAAATTTCAAGATGGCAAATGTCAAAGATGTCAAATGACAAATGTCACAATGCTAAATGTCAAAAATAAAAAGTGTCACCATGAAAAATGTCAAAAATGACAAATTTCAAGAAGGCAAATGTCAAAGATGTCAAATGACAAATGTCACAATGCTAAGTGTCAAAAATGAAAAGTGTCAAAAATGACAAATTTCAAGATGGCAAATGTCTAAGATGTCAAATGACAAATGTCACAATGCTAAATGTCAAAAATGAAAAGTGTCACCATGAAAAATGTCAAAAATGACAAATTTTCAGATGGCAAATGTCAAAGATGTCAAATGACAAATGTCACAATGCTAAATGTCAAAAATGAAAAGTGTCACCATGAAAAATGTCAAAAATGACAAATTTCAAGATGGCAAATGTCAAAGATATCAAATGACAAATGTCACAATGCTAAATGTCAAAAATGAAAAGTGTCAAAAATGACAAATTTCAAGATGGCAAATGTCTAAGATGTCAAATGACAAATGTCATAATGCTAAATGTCAAAAATGACAAATTTCAAGATGGCAAATGTCAAAGATGTCAAATGTCACAATGCTAAATGTCAAAAATGAAAAGTGTCACCATAAAAAATGTCAAAAATAACAAATTTCAAGATGGCAAATGTCAAAGATGTCAAATGACAAATGTCACAATGCTAAATGTCAAAAATGAAAAGTGTCACCATGAAAAATGTCAAAAATGACAAATTTCAAGATGGCAAATGTCAAAGATGTCAAATGACAAATGTCACAATGCTAAATGTCAAAAATGAAAAGTGTCACCATGAAAAATGTCAAAAATAACAAATTTCAAGATGGCAAATGTCAAAGATGTCAAATGACAAATGTCACAATGCTAAATGTCAAAAATGACAAATTTCAAGATGGCAAATGTCAAAGATGTCAAATGACAAATGTCACAATGCTAAATGTCAAAAATGACAAATTTCAAGATGGCAAATGTCAAAGATGTCAAATGACAAATGTCACAATGCTAAATGTCAAAAATGAAAAGTGTCACCATGAAAAATGTCAAAAATAACAAATTTCAAGATGGCAAATGTCAAAGATGTCAAATGACAAATGTCACAATGCTAAATGTCAAAAATAAAAAGTGTCACCATGAAAAATGTCAAAAATGACAAATTTCAAGATGGCAAATGTCAAAACTGACAAATGTCACAATGCTAAATGTCAAAAATGATAAGTGTCACCATGAAAAATGTCAAAAATGACAAATTTCAAGATGGCAAATGTCCAAGATGTCAAATGACAAATGTCACAATGCTAAATGTCAAAAATAAAAAGTGTCACCATGAAAAGTGTCAAAAATGACAAATTTCAAGATGGCAAATGTCAAAGATGTCAAATGACAAATGTCACAATGCTAAATGTCAAAAATGAAAAGTGTCAAAAATGACAAATTTCAAGATGGCAAATGTCTAATATGTCAAATGACAAATGTCACAATGCTAAATGTCAAATATGAAAAGTGTCACCATGAAAAATGTCAAAAATGACAAATTTCAAGATGGCAAATGTCAAAGATGTCAAATGACAAATGTCACAATGCTAAATGTCAAAAAGGAAAAGTGTCAAAAATGACAAATTTCTAGATGGCAAATGTCTAAGATGTCAAATGACAAATGTCACAATGATAAATGTCAAAAATGAAAAGTGTCACCATGAAAAATGTCAAAAATGACAAATTTCAAGATGGCAAATGTCAAAGATGTCAAATGACAAATGTCACAATGCTAAATGTCAAAAATGAAAAGTGTCAAAAATGACAAATTTCAAGATGGCAAATGTCTAAGATGTCAAATGACAAATGTCATAATGCTAAATGTCAAAAATGACAAATTTCAAGATGGCAAATGTCAAAGATGTCAAATGTCACAATGCTAAATGTCAAAAATGAAAAGTGTCACCATAAAAAATGTCAAAAATAACAAATTTCAAGATGGCAAATGTCAAAGATGTCAAATGACAAATGTCACAATGCTAAATGTCAAAAATGAAAAGTGTCACCATGAAAAATGTCAAAAATGACAAATTTCAAGATGGCAAATGTCAAAGATGTCAAATGACAAATGTCACAATGCTAAATGTCAAAAATGAAAAGTGTCACCATGAAAAATGTCAAAAATAACAAATTTCAAGATGGCAAATGTCAAAGATGTCAAATGACAAATGTCACAATGCTAAATGTCAAAAATGACAAATTTCAAGATGGCAAATGTCAAAGATGTCAAATGACAAATGTCACAATGCTAAATGTCAAAAATGACAAATTTCAAGATGGCAAATGTCAAAGATGTCAAATGACAAATGTCACAATGCTAAATGTCAAAAATGAAAAGTGTCACCATGAAAAATGTCAAAAATAACAAATTTCAAGATGGCAAATGTCAAAGATGTCAAATGACAAATGTCACAATGCTAAATGTCAAAAATAAAAAGTGTCACCATGAAAAATGTCAAAAATGACAAATTTCAAGATGGCAAATGTCAAAACTGACAAATGTCACAATGCTAAATGTCAAAAATGATAAGTGTCACCATGAAAAATGTCAAAAATGACAAATTTCAAGATGGCAAATGTCCAAGATGTCAAATGACAAATGTCACAATGCTAAATGTCAAAAATAAAAAGTGTCACCATGAAAAGTGTCAAAAATGACAAATTTCAAGATGGCAAATGTCAAAGATGTCAAATGACAAATGTCACAATGCTAAATGTCAAAAATGAAAAGTGTCAAAAATGACAAATTTCAAGATGGCAAATGTCTAATATGTCAAATGACAAATGTCACAATGCTAAATGTCAAATATGAAAAGTGTCACCATGAAAAATGTCAAAAATGACAAATTTCAAGATGGCAAATGTCAAAGATGTCAAATGACAAATGTCACAATGCTAAATGTCAAAAATGAAAAGTGTCATAAATGACAAATTGCAAGATGGCAAATGTCTAAGATGTCAAATGACAAATGTCACAATGATAAATGTCAAAAATGAAAAGTGTCACCATGAAAAATGTCAAAAATGACAAATTTCAAGATGGCAAATGTCAAAGATGTCAAATGACAAATGTCACAATGCTAAATGTCAAAAATGAAAAGTGTCACCATGAAAAATGTCAAAAATGACAAATTTTAAGAAGGCAAATGTCAAATATGTCAAATGACAAATGTCACAATGCTAAGTGTCAAAAATGAAAAGTGTCAAAAATGACAAATTTCAAGATGGCAAATGTCTAAGATGTCAAATGACAAATGTCACAATGCTAAATGTCAAAAATGAAAAGTGTCACCATGAAAAATGTCAAAAATGACCAATTTTCAGATGGCAAATGTCAAAGATGTCAAATGACAAATGTCACATTGCTAAATGTCAAAAATGAAAAGTGTCACCATGAAAAATGTCAAAAATGACAAATTTCAAGATGGCAAATTTCAAAGATGTTAAATGACAAATGTCACAATGCTAAATGTCAAAAATGAAAAGTGTCAAAAATGACAAATTTCAAGATGGCAAATGTCTAAGATTTCAAATGACAAATGTCACAATGCTAAATGTCAAAAATGAAAAGTGTCACCATGAAAAATGTCAAAAATGACAAATTTTCAGATGGCAAATGTCAAAGATGTCAAATGACAAATGTCACAATGCTAAATGTCAAAAATGAATAGTGTCACCATGAAAAATGTCAAAAATGACAAATTTCAAGATGGCAAATGTCAAAGATGTCAAATGACAAATGTCACAATGCTAAATGTCAAAAATGAAAAGTGTCAAAAATGACAAATTTCAAGATTGCAAATGTCTAAGATGTCAAATGACAAATGTCATAATGCTAAATGTCAAAAATGAAAAGTGTCACAATGCTAAATGTCAAAAATGACAAATTTCAAGATGGCAAATGTCAAAGATGTCAAATGACAAATGTCACAATGCTAAATGTCAAAAATGAAAAGTGTCACCATAAAAAATGTCAAAAATAACAAATTTCAAGATGGCAAATGTCAAAGATGTCAAATGACAAATGTCACAAGGCTAAATGTCAAAAATGAAAAGTGTCACCATGAAAAATGTCAAAAATGACAAATTTCAAGATGGCAAATGTCAAAGATGTCAAATGACAAATGTCACAATGCTAAATGTCAAAAATGAAAAGTGTCACCATGAAAAATGTCAAAAATAACAAATTTCAAGATGGCAAATGTCAAAGATGTCAAATGACAAATGTCACAATGCTAAATGTCAAAAATGACAAATTTCAAGATGGCAAATGTCAAAGATGTCAAATGACAAATGTCACAATGCTAAATGTCAAAAATGAAAAGTGTCACCATGAAAAATGTCAAAAATGACAAATTTCAAGATGGCAAATGTCAAAGATGTCAAATGACAAATGTCACAATGCTAAATGTCAAAAATGAAAAGTGTCAAAAATGACAAATTTCAAGATGGCAAATGTCTAAGATGTCAAATGACAAATGTCATAATGCTAAATGTCAAAAATGAATAGTGTCACCATGAAAAATGTCAAAAATGACAAATTTCAAGATGGCAAATGTCAAAGATGTCAAATGACAAATGTCACAATGCTAAATGTCAAAAATGAAAAGTGTCACCATGAAAAATGTCAAAAATAACAAATTTCAAGATGGCAAATGTCAAAGATGTCAAATGACAAATGTCACAATGCTAAATGTCAAAAATGAAAAGTGTCACCCTGAAAAATGTCAAAAATGACAAATTTTAAGATAGCAAATGTCAAAACTGACAAATGTGACAATGCTAAATGTTAAAAATGAAAAGTGTCACCATGAAAAATGTCAAAAATAACAAATTTCAAGATGGCAAATGTCAAAGATGTCAAATGACAAATGTCACAATGCTAAATGTCAAAAATGAAAAGTGTCACCATGAAAAATGTCAAAAATGACAAATTTCAAGATGGCAAATGTCAAAACTGACAAATGTCACAATGCTAAATGTCAAAAATGAAAAGTGTCACCATGAAAATTGTCAAAAATAACAAATTTCAAGATGGCAAATGTCAAAGATGTCAAATGACAAATGTCACAATGCTTAATGTCAAAAATGACAAATTTCAAGATGGCAAATGTCAAAGATGTCAAATGACAAATGTCACAATGCTAAATGTCAAAAATGAAAAGTGTCACCATGAAAAATGTCAAAAATGACAAATTTCAAGATGGCAAATGTCAAAGATGTCAAATGACAAATGTCACAATGCTAAATGTCAAAAATGAAAAGTGTCACCATAAAATGTCAAAAATGACAAATTTTAAGATGGCAAATGTCTAAGATGTCAAATGACAAATGTCACAATGCTAAATGTCAAAAATGAAAAGTGTCACCATGAAAAATGTCAAAAATGACAAATTTCAAGATGGCAAATGTCAAAGATGTCAAATGACAAATGTCACAATGCTAAATGTCAAAAATGAAATGTGTCAAAAATGACAAATTTCAAGATGGCAAATGTCTAAGATGTCAAATGACAAATGTCACAATGCTAAATGTCAAAAATGAAAAGTGTCACAATGCTAAATGTCAAAAATGACAAATTTCAAGATGGCAAATGTCAAAGATGTCAAATAACAAATGTCACAATGCTAAATGTCAAAAATGAAAAGTGTCACCATGAAAAATGTCAAAAATAACAAATTTCAAGATGGCAAATGTCAAAGATGTCAAATGACAAATGTCACAATGCTAAATGTCAAAAATGAAAAGTGTCACCATGAAAAATGTCAAAAATGACAAATTTCAAGATGGCAAATGTCAAATGTCACAATGCTAAATGTCAAAAATGAAAAGTGTCACCATGAAAAATGTCAAAAATAACAAATTTCAAGATGGCTAATGTCAAAGATGTCAAATGACAAATGTCACAATGCTAAATGTCAAAAATGAAAAGTGTCACCATGAAAAATGTCAAAAATGACAAATTTCAAGATGGCAAATATCAAAACTGACAAATGTCACAATGCTAAATGTCAAAAATGAAAAGTGTCACCATGAAAAATGTCAAAAATAACAAATTTCAAGATGGCAAATGTCAAAGATGTCAAATGACAAATGTCACAATGCTAAATGTCAAAAATGAAAAGTGTCACCATGAAAAATTCAAAAATGACAAATTTCAAGATGGCAAATGTCAAAACTGACAAATGTCACAATGCTAAATGTCAAAAATGAAAAGTGTCATCATGAAAAAAGTCAAAAATAACAAATTTCAAGATGGCAAATGTCAAAGATGTCAAATCACAAATGTCACAATGCTAAATGTCAAAAATGACAAATTTCAAGATGGCAAATGTCAAAGATGTCAAATGACAAATGTCACAATGCTAAATGTGAAAAATGAAAAGTGTCACCATGAAAAATGTCAAAAATGACAAATTTCAAGATGGCAAATGTCAAAGATGTCAAATGACAAATGTCACAATGCTAAATGTCAAAAATGAAAAGTGTCACCATGAAAAATGTCAAAAATAACAAATTTCAAGATGGCAAATGTCAAAGATGTCAAATGACAAATATCACAATGCTAAATGTCAAAAATGAAAAGTGTCACCATGAAAAATGTCAAAAATGACAAATTTCAAGATGGCAAATGTCAAAGATGTCAAATGACAAATGTCACAATGCTAAATGTCAAAAATAAAAAGTGTCACCATGAAAAATGTCAAAAATAACAAATTTCAAGATGGCAAATGTCAAAGATGTCAAATGACAAATGTCACAATGCTAAATGTCAAAAATGAAAAGTGTCACCATGAAAAATGTCAAAAATGACAAATTTCAAGATGGCAAATGTCAAAACTGACAAATGTCACAATGCTAAATGTCAAAAATGATAAGTGTCACCATGAAAAATGTCAAAAATGAAAAATTTCAAGATGGCAAATGTCCAAGATGTCAAATGACAAATGTCACAATGCTAAATGTCAAAAATGACAAATTTCAAGATGGCAAATGTCAAAGATGTCGAATATGACAAATGTCACAATGCTAAATGTCAAAAAAGAAAAGTGTCACCATGAAAAATGTCAAAAATGACAAATTTCAAGATGGCAAATGTCAAAGATGTCAAATGACAAATGTCACAATGCTAAATGTCAAAAATAAAAAGTGTCACCATGAAAAATGTCAAAAATGACAAATTTCAAGATGTCAAATATCAAAGATGTCAAATGACAAATGTCACAATGCTAAATGTCAAAAATGACAAATTTTAAGATGGCAAATGTCAGAGATGTCAAATGACAAATGTCACAATGCTAAATGTCAAAAATAAAAAGTGTCACCATGAAAAATGTCAAAAATGACAAATTTCAAGATGGCAAATGTCAAAGATGTCAACTGACAAATGTCACAATGCAAAATGTCAAAAATGAAAAGTGTCACCATAAAAAATGTCAAAAATAACAAATTTCAAGATGGCAAATGTCAAAGATGTCAAATGACAAATGTCACAATGCTAAATGTCAAAAATGAAAAGTGTCACCATGAAAAATGTCAAAAATGATAAATTTCAAGATGACAAATGTCAAAACTGACAAATGTCACAATGCTAAATGTCAAAAATGAAAAGTGTCACCATGAAAAATGTCAAAAATAACAAACTTCAAGATGGCAAATGTCAAAGATGTCAAATGACAAATGTCACAATGCTAAATGTCAAAAATGACAAATTTCAAGATGGCAAATGTCAAAGATGTCAAATGACAAATGTCACAATGCTAAATGTCAAAAATGAAAAGTGTCACCATGAAAAATGTCAAAAATGACAAATTTCAAGATGGCAAATGTCAAAGATGTCAAATGACAAATGTCACAATGCTAAATGTCAAAAATGATAAGTAACACCATGAAAAATGTCAACAATAACAAATTTCAAGATGGCAAATGTCAAAGATGTCAAATGACAAATGTCACAATGCTAAATGTCAAAAATGAAAAGTGTCACCATGAAAAATGTCAAAAATGACAAATTTCAAGATGGCAAATGTCAAAGATGTCAAATGACAAATGTCACAATGCTAAATCTCAAAAATGAAAAGTGTCACCATGAAAAATGTCAAAAATAACAAATTTCAAGATGGCAAATGTCAAAGATGTCAAATGACAAATGTCACAATGCTTAATGTCAAAAATGAAAAGTGTCACCATGAAAAATGTCAAAAATAACAAATTTTAAGATGGCAAATGTCAAAACTGACAAATGTCACAATGCTAAATGTCAAAAATGATAAGTGTCACCATGAAAAATGTCAAAAATGACAAATTTCAAGATGGCAAATGTCCAAGATGTCAAATGACAAATGTCACAATGCTAAATGTCAAAAATGACAAATTTTAAGATGGCAAATGTCAAAGATGTCGAATATGACAAATGTCACAATGCTAAATGTCAAAAATGAAAAGTGTCACCATGAAAAATGTCAAAAATGACAAATTTCAAGATGGCAAATGTCAAAGATGTCAAATGACAAATGTCACAATGCTAAATGTCAAAAATGAAAAGTGTCACCATGAAAAATGACAAAAATGACAAATTTCAAGATGGCAAATATCAAAGATGTCAAATGACAAATGTCACAATGCTAAATGTCAAAAATGACAAATTTTAAGATGGCAAATGTCAAAGATGTCAAATGACAAATGTCACAATGCTAAATGTCAAAAATGAAAAGTGTCACCATGAAAAATGTCAAAAATGACAAATTTCAAGATGGCAAATGTCAAAGATGTCAAATGACAAATGTCACAATGCTAAATATCAAAAATGATAAGTGTCACCATAAAAAATGTCAAAAATGACAAATTTCAAGATGGCAAATGTCCAAGATGTCAAATGACAAATGTCACAATGCTAAATGTCAAAAATGACAAATTTCAAGATGGCAAATGTCAAAGATGTCAAATGACAAATGTCACAATGCTAAATGTCAAAAATGAAAAGTGTCACCATGAAAAATGTCAAAAATGACAAATTTAAAGATGGCAAATGTCAAAGATGTCAAATGACAAATGTCACAATGCTAAATGTCCAAAATGAAAAGTGTCACCATGAAAAATGTCAAAAATAACAAATTTTAAGATGGCAAATCTCAAAGATGTCAAATGACAAATGTCACAATGCTAAATGTCAAAAATGAAAAGTGTCACCATGAAAAATGTTAAAAATGACCAATTTCAAGATGGCAAATGTCAAAGATGTCAAATGACAAATGTCACAATGCTAAATGTCAAAAATGAAAAGTGTCACCATGAAAAATGTCAAAAATGACAAATTTTAAGATGGCAAATGTCAAAGATGTCAACTGACAAATGTCACAATGCTAAATGTCAAAAATGAAAAGTGTCACCATGAAAAATGTCAAAAATGACAAATTTCAAGATAGCAAATGTCAAAGATGTCAAATGACAAATGTCACAATGCTAAATGTCAAAAATGAAAAGTGTCACCATGAAAAATCTCAAAAATGACAAATTTCAAGATGGCAAATATCAAAGATGTCAAATGACAAATGTCACAATGCTAAATGTCAAAAATGACAAATTTTAAGATGGCAAATGTCAAAGATGTCAAATGACAAATGTCACCATGCTAAATGTCAAAAATGAAAAGTGTCACCATAAAATGTCAAAAATGACAAATTTCAAGACGGCAAATATCAAAGATGTCAAATGACAAATGTCACAATGCTAAATGTCAAAAATGATAAGTGTCACCATGAAAAATGTCAAAAATGACAAATTTCAAGATGGCAAATGTCCAAGATGTCAAATGACAAATGTCACAATGCTAAATGTCAAAAATGACAAATTTCAAGATGGCAAATGTCAAAGATGTCAAATGACAAATGTCACAATGCTAAATGTCAAAAATGAAAAGTGTCACCATGAAAAATGTCAAAAATGACAAATTTCAAGATGGCAAATGTCAAAGATGTCAAATGACAAATGTAACAATGCTAAATGTCAAAAATAAAAAGTGTCACCATGAAAAATGTCAAAAATAACAAATTTCAAGATGGCAAATCTCAAAGATGTCAAATGACAAATGTCACAATGCTAAATGTCAAAAATGAAAAGTGTCACCATGAAAAATGTTAAAAATGATCAATTTCAAGATGGCAAATGTCAAAGATGTCAAATGACAAATGTCACAATGCTAAATGTGAAAAATGAAAAGTGTCACCATGAAAAATGTCAAAAATGACAAATTTCAAGATGGCAAATGTCAAAACTGACAAATGTCACAATGCTAAATGTCAAAAATGATAAGTGTCACCATGAAAAATGTCAAAAATGACAAATTTCAAGATGGCAAATGTCCAAGATGTCAAATGACAAATGTCACAATGCTAAATGTCAAAAATGAAAAGTGTCACCATGAAAAATGTCAAAAATGACAAATTTCAAGATGGCAAATGTCAAAGATGTCAAATGACAAATGTCACAATGCTAAATGTCAAAAATGAAAAGTGTCAAAAATGACAAATTTCAAGATGGCAAATGTCAAAGATGTCAAATGACAAATGTCACAATGCTAAATGTCAAAAATGAAAAGTGTCACCATGAAAAATGTCAAAAATGACAAATTTCAAGATGGCAAATGTCAAAGATGTCAATTGACAAATGTCACAATGCTAAATGTCAAAAATGAAAAGTGTCCCCATGAAAAATGTCAATAATGACAAATTTCAAGATGGCAAATGTCAAAGATGTCAAATGACAAATGTCACAATGCTCAATGTCAATAATGAAAAGTGTCACCATGTAAAATGTCAAAAATGACAAATTTCAAGATGGCAAATGTCAAAGATGTCGAATATGACAAATGTCACAATGCTAAATGTCAAAAATGACAAATTTCAAGATGGCAAATGTCAAAGATGTCAAATGACAAATGTCACAATGCTAAATGTCAAAAATGAAAAGTGTCACAATGCTAAATGTCAAAAATGACAAATTTCAAGATGACAAATGTCAAAGATGTCAAATGACAAATGTCACAATGCTAAATGTCAAAAATGAAAAGTGTCACCATGAAAAATGTCAAAAATAACAAATTTCAAGATGGCAAATGTCAAAGATGTCAAATGACAAATGTCACAATGCTAAATGTCAAAAATGAAAAGTGTCACCATGAAAAATGTCAAAAATGACAAATTTCAAGATGGCAAATGTCAAATGTCACAATGCTAAATGTCAAAAATGAAAAGTGTCACCATGAAAAATGTCAAAAATAACAAATTTCAAGATGCAAATGTCAAAGATGTCAAATGACAAATGTCACAATGCTAAATGTCAAAAATGATAAGTGTCACCATGAAAAATGTCAAAAATGACAAATTTCAAGATGGCAAATGTCCAAGATGTCAAATGACAAATGTCACAATGCTAAATGTCAAAAATGAAAAGTGTCACCATGAAAAATGTCAAAAATGACAAATTTCAAGATGGCAAATGTCAAAGATGTCAAATGACAAATGTCACAATGCTAAATGTCAAAAATGAAAAGTGTCAAAAATGACAAATTTCAAGATGGCAAATGTCTAAGATGCCAAATGACAAATGTCACAATGCTAAATGTCAAAAATGAAAAGTGTCACCGTGAAAAATGTCAAAAATGACAAATTTCAAGATGGCAAATATCAAAGATGTTAAATGACAAATGTCACAATGCTAAATGTCAAAAATGAAAAGTGTCACCATGAAAAATGTCAAAAATGACAAATTTCAAGATGGCAAATGTCAAAGATGTCAAATGACAAATGTCACAATGCTAAATGTCAAAAATGAAAAGTGTCCCCATGAAAAATGTCAATAATGACAAATTTCAAGATGGCAAATGTCAAAGATGTCAAATGACAAATGTCACAATGCTAAATGTCAAAAATATAAAGTGTCACCATGAAAAATGTCAAAAATAACAAATTTCAAGATGGCAAATGTCAAAGATGTCAAATGACAAATGTCACAATGCTAAATGTCAAAAATGAAAAGTGTCACCATGAAAAATGTCAAAAATGACAAATTTCAAGATGGCAAATGTCAAAGATGTCAAATGACAAATGTCACAATGCTAAATGTCAAAAATGAAAAGTGTCACCATAAAAAATGTCAAAAATAACAAATTTCAAGATGGCAAATGTCAAAGATGTCAAATGACAAATGTCACAATGCTAAATGTCAAAAATGAAAAGTGTCACCATAAAAAATGTCAAAAATGACAAATTTCAAGATGGCAAATGTCAAAACTGACAAATGTCACAATGCTAAATGTCAAAAATGAAAAGTGTCACCATAAAAAATGTCAAAAATAACAAATTTCAAGATGGCAAATGTCAAAGATGTCAAATGACAAATGTCACAATGCTAAATGTCAAAAATGACAAATTTCAAGATGGCAAATGTCAAAGATGTCAAACGACAAATGTCACAATGCTAAATGTCAAAAATGAAAAGTGTCACCATAAAAAATGTCAAAAATGACAAATTTCAAGATGGCAAACGTCAAAGATGTCAAATGACAAATGTCACAATGCTAAATGTCAAAAATGAAAAGTGTCACCATGAAAAATGTCAAAAATGACAAATTTCAAGATGGCAAATGTCAAAGATGTCAAATGACAAATGTCACAATGCTAAATGTCAAAAATGAAAAGTGTCACCATGAAAAATGTCAAAAATGACAAATTTCAAGATGGCAAATATCAAAGATGTCAAATGACAAATGTCACAATGCTAAATGTCAAAAATGACAAATTTCAAGATGGCAAATGTCAAAGATGTCAAATGACAAATGTCACAATGCTAAATGTCAAAAATGAAAAGTGTCACCATGAAAAATGTCAAAAATGACAAATTTCAAGATGGCAAATGTCAAAGATGTCAAATGACAAATGTCACAATGCTAAATGTCAAAAATGAAAAGTGTCAAAAATGACAAATTTTAAGATGGCAAATGTCTAAGATGTCAAATGACAAATGTCACAATGCTAAATGTCAAAAATGAAAAGTGTCACCATGAAAAATGTCAAAAATGACAAATTTCAAGATGGCAAATGTCAAAGATGTCAAATGACAAATGTCACAATGCTAAATGTCAAAAATGAAAAGTGTCACCATGAAAAATGTCAAAAATGACAAATTTCAAGATGGCAAATGTCAAAGATGTCAAATGACAAATGTCACAATGCTAAATGTCAAAAATGAAAAGTGTCACCATGAAAAATGTCAAAAATGACAAATTTCAAGATGGCAAATGTCAAAGATGTCAAATGATAAATGTCACAATGCTAAATGTCAAAAATGAAAAGTGTCACCATGAAAAATGTCAAAAATGACAAATTTCAAGATGGCAAATATCAAAGATGTCAAATGACAAATGTCACAATGCTAAATGTCAAAAATGACAAATTTCAAGATGGCAAATGTCAAAGATGTCAAATGACAAATGTCACAATGCTAAATGTCAAAAATGAAAAGTGTTACCATGAAAAATGTCAAAAATGACAAATTTCAAGATGGCAAATGTCAAAGATGTCAAATGACAAATGTCACAATGCTAAATGTCAAAAATGAAAAGTGTCAAAAATGACAAATTTTAAGATGGCAAATGTCTAAGATGTCAAATGACAAATGTCACAATGCTAAATATCAAAAATGAAAAGTGTCACCATGAAAAATGTCAAAAATGACAAATTTCAAGATGGCAAATGTCAAAACTGACAAATGTCACAATGCTAAATGTCAAAAATAAAAAGTGTCACCATGAAAAATGTCAAAAATAACAAATTTCAAGATAGCAAATGTCAAAGATGTCAAATGACAAATGTCACAATGCTAAATGTCAAAAATGAAAAGTGTCACCATGAAAAATGTCAAAAATGACAAATTTAAAGATGGCAAATGTCAAAGATGTCAAATGACAAATGTCACAATGCTAAATGTCAAAAATGAAAAGTGTCACCATGAAAAATGTCAAAAATAACAAATTTCAAGATGGCAAATGTCAAAGATGTCAAATGACAAATGTCACAATGCTAAATGTCAAAAATGAAAAGTGTCACCATAAAAAATGTCAAAAATGACAAATTTCAAGATGGCAAATGTCAAAACTGACAAATGTCACAATGCTAAATGTCAAAAATGAAAAGTGTCACCATGAAAAATGTCAAAAATAACAAATTTCAAGATGGCAAATGTCAAAGATGTCAAATGACAAATGTCACAATGCTAAATGTCAAAAATGACAAATTTCAAGATGGCAAATGTCAAAGATGTCAAACGACAAATGTCACAATGCTAAATGTCAAAAATGAAAAGTGTCACCATAAAAAATGTCAAAAATGACAAATTTCAAGATGGCAAACGTCAAAGATGTCAAATGACAAATGTCACAATGCTAAATGTCAAAAATGAAAAGTGTCACCATGAAAAATGTCAAAAATGACAAATTTCAAGATAGCAAATGTCAAAGATGTCAAATGACAAATGTCACAATGCTAAATGTCAAAAATGAAAAGTGTCACCATGAAAAATGTCAAAAATGACAAATTTCAAGATAGCAAATATCAAAGATGTCAAATGACAAATGTCACAATGCTAAATGTCAAAAATGAAAAATTTCAAGATGGCAAATGTCAAAGATGTCAAATGACAAATGTCACAATGCTAAATGTCAAAAATGAAAACTGTCACCATGAAAAATGTCAAAAATGACAAATTTCAAGATGGCAAATGTCAAAGATGTCAAATGACAAATGTCACAATGCTAAATGTCAAAAATGAAAAGTGTCAAAAATGACAAATTTCAAGATCGCAAATGTCTAAGATGTCAAATGACAAATGTCACAATGCTAAATGTCAAAAATGAAAAGTGTCACCATGAAAAATGTCAAAAATGACAAATTTCAAGATGGCAAATGTCAAAGATGTCAAATGACAAATGTCACAATGCTAAATGTCAAAAATGAAAAGTGTCACCATGAAAAATGTCAAAAATGACAAATTTCAAGATGGCAAATGTCAAAGATGTCAAATGACAAATGTCACAATGCTAAATGTCAAAAATGAAAAGTGTCACCATGAAAAATGTCAAAAATGACAAATTTCAAGATGGCAAATGTCAAAGATGTCAAATGACAAATGTCACAATGCTAAATGTCAAAAATGAAAAGTGTCACCATGAAAAATGTCAAAAATGACAAATTTCAAGATGGCAAATGTCAAAACTGACAAATGTCACAATGCTAAATGTCAAAAATGATAAGTGTCACCATGAAAAATGTCAAAAATGACAAATTTCAAGATGGCAAATGTCCAAGATGTCAAATGACAAATGTCACAATGCTAAATGTCAAAAATGAAAAGTGTCACCATGAAAAATGTCAAAAATGACAAATTTCAAGATAGCAAATGTCAAAGATGTCAAATGACAAATGTCACAATGCTAAATGTCAAAAATGAAAAGTGTCAAAAATGACAAATTTCAAGATGGCAAATGTCTAAGATGTCAAATGACAAATGTCACAATGCTAAATGTCAAAAATGAAAAGTGTCACCATGAAAAATGTCAAAAATGACAAATTTCAAGATGGCAAATGTCAAAACTGACAAATGTCACAATGCTAAATGTCAAAAATGAAAAGTGTCACCATGAAAAATGTCAAAAATAACAAATTTTAAGATAGCAAATGTCAAAGATGTCAAATGACAAATGTCACAATGCTAAATGTCAAAAATGACAAATTTCAAAATGGCAAATGTCAAAGATGTCAAATGACAAATGTCACAATGCTAAATGTCAAAAATGAAAACTGTCACCATAAAAAATGTCAAAAATGACAAATTTCAAGATGGCAAATGTCAAAGATGTCAAATGACAAATGTCACAATGCTAAATGTCAAAAATGAAAAGTGTCAAAAATGACAAATTTCAAAATGGCAAATGTCTAAGATGTCAAATGACAAATGTCACAATGCTAAATGTCAAAAATGAAAAGTGTCACCATGAAAAATGTCAAAAATGACAAATTTCAAGATGGCAAATGTCAAAGATGTCAAATAACAAATGTCACAATGCTAAATGTCAAAAATGAAAAATGTCACCATGAAAAATGTCAAAAATGACAAATTTCAAGATGGCAAATGTCAAAGATGTCAAATGACACATGTCGCAATGCTAAATGTCAAAAATGACAAATTTCAAGATGGCAAATGTCTAAGATGTCAAATGACAAATGTCACAATGCTAAATGTCAAAAATGAAAAGTGTCACCATGAAAAATGTCAAAAATGACAAATTTCAAGATGGCAAATGTCCAAGATGTCAAATGACAAATGTCACAATGCTAAATGTCAAAACTGAAAAGTGTCACCATGAAAAATGTCAAAAATGACAAATTTAAAGATGGCAAATATCAAAGATGTCAAATGACAAATGTCACAATGCTAAATGTCAAAAATGAAAAGTGTCAAAAATGACAAATTTCAAGATGGCAAATGTCTAATATGTCAAATGACAAATGTCACAATGCTAAATGTCAAAAATGAAAAGTGTCACCGTGAAAAATATCAAAAATGACAAATTTCAAGATGGGAAATGTCAAAGATGTCAAATGACAAATGTCACAATGCTAAATGTCAAAAATGAAAAGTGTCACCATGAAAAATGTCAAAAATGACAAATTTCAAGATGGCAAATGTCAAAGATGTCAAATCACAAATGTCACAATGCTAAATGTCAAAAATGAAAAGTGTCCCCATGAAAAATGTCAATAATGACAAAGTTCAAGATGGCAAATGTCAAAGATGTCAAATGACAAATGTCACAATGCTAAATGTTAAAAATGAAAAGTGTCACCATGAAAAATGTCAAAAATGACAAATTTCAAAATAGCAAATGTCAAAGATGTCAAATGACAAATGTCACAATGCTAAATGTCAAAAATGAAAAGTGTCACCATGAAAAATGTCAAAAATAACAAATTTCAAGATGGCAAATGTCAAAGATGTCAAATGACAAATGTCACAATGCTAAATGTCAAAAATGACAAATTTCAAGATGGCAAATGTCAAAGATGTCAAATGACAAATGTCACAATGCTAAATGTCAAAAATGAAAAGTGTCACCATGAAAAATGTCAAAAATGACAAATTTCAAGATGGCAAATGTCAAAGATGTCAAATGACAAATGTCACAATGCTAAATGTCAAAAATGAAAAGTGTCACCATGAAAAATGTCAAAAATGACAAATTTCAAGATGGCAAATGTCAAAGATGTCAAATGACAAATGTCACAATGCTAAATGTCAAAATTGAAAAGTGTCACCATGAAAAATGTCAAAAATGACAAATTTCAAGATGGCAAATATCAAAGATGTCAAATGACAAATGTCACAATGCTAAATGTCAAAAATGACAAATTTCAAGATGGCAAATGTAAAAAATGTCAAATGACAAATGTCACAATGCTAAATGTCAAAAATGAAAAGTGTCACCATGAAAAATGTCAAAAATGACAAATTTCAAGATGGCAAATGTCAAAGATGTCAAATGACAAATGTCACAATGCTAAATGTCAAAAATGAAAAGTGTCACCATGAAAAATGTCAAAAATGACAAATTTCAAAATGGCAAATGTCAAAACTGACAAATGTCACAATGCTAAATGTCAAAAATGATAAGTGTCACCATGAAAAATGTCAAAAATAACAAATTTCAAGATGGCAAATGTCAAAAATGTCAAATGACAAATGTCACAATGCTAAATGTCAAAAATGACAAATTTCAAGATGGCAAATGTCTAAGATGTCAAATGACAAATGTCACAATAATAAATGTCAAAAATGAAAAGTGTCACCATGAAAAATGTCAAAAATGACAAATTTCAAGATGGCAAATGTCCAAGATGTCAAATGACAAATGTCACAATGCTAAATGTCAAAAATGAAAAGTGTCACTATGAAAAGTGTCAAAAATGACAAATTTAAAGATGGCAAATATCAAAGATGTCAAATGACAAATGTCACAATGCTAAATGTCAAAAATGAAAAGTGTCAACAATGACAAATTTCAAGATGGCAAATGTCTAATATGTCAAATGACAAATGTCACAATGCTAAATGTCAAAAATGAAAAGTGTCACCGTGAAAAATGTCAAAAATGACAAATTTCAAGATGGGAAATGTCAAAGATATCAAATGACAAATGTCACAATGCTAAATGTCAAAAATGAAAAGTGTCACCATGAAAAATGTCAAAAATGACAAATTTCAAGATGGCAAATGTCAAAGATGTCAAATGACAAATGTCACAATGCTAAATGTCAAAAATGAAAAGTGTCCCCATAAAAAATGTCAATAATGACAAATTTCAAGATGGCAAATGTCAAAGATGTCAAATGACAAATGTCACAATGCTAAATGTCAAAAATGAAAAGTGTCACCATGAAAACTGTCAAAAATGACAAATTTCAAGATAGCAAATGTCAAAGATGTCAAATGACAAATGTCACAATGCTAAATGTCAAAAATGAAAAGTGTCACCATGAAAAATGTCAAAAATAACAAATTTCAAGATGGCAAATGTCAAAGATGTCAAATGACAGATGTCACAATGCTAAATGTCAAAAATGACAAATTTCAAGATGGCAAATGTCAAAGATGTCAAATGACAAATGTCACAATGCTAAATGTCAAAAATGAAAAGTGTCACCATGAAAAATGTCAAAAATGACAAATTTAGAGATGGCAAATGTTAAAGATGTCAAATGACAAATGTCACAATGCTAAATGTCAAAAATGAAAAGTGTCACCATGAAAAATGTCAAAAATGACAAATTTCAAGATGGCAAATGTCAAAGATGTCAAATGACAAATTTCACAATGCTAAATGTCAAAAATGAAAAGTGTCACCATGAAAAATGTCAAAAATGACAAATTTCAAGATGGCAAATATCAAAGATGTCAAATGACAAATGTCACAATGCTAAATGTCAAAAATGACAAATTTCAAGATGGCAAATGTCCAAAAAAGTCAAATGACAAATGTCACAATGCTAAATGTCGAAAATGAAAAGTGTCACCATGAAAAATGTCAAAAATGACAAATTTCAAGATGGCAAATGTCAAAGATGTCAAATGACAAATGTCACAATGCTAAATGTCAAAAATGAAAAGTGTCAAAAATGACAAATTTCAAAATGGCAAATGTCTAAGATGTCAAATGACAAATGTCACAATGCTAAATGTCAAAAACGAAAAGTGTCACCATGAAAAATGTCAAAAATGACAAATTTCAAGATGGCAAATGTCAAAGATGTCAAATGACAAATGTCACAATGCTAAATGTCAAAAATGAAAAGTGTCACCATGAAAAATGTCAAAAATGACAAATTTCAAGATGGCAAATGTCAAAGATGTCAAATGACAAATGTCGCAATGCTAAATGTCAAAAATGAAAAGTGTCACCATGAAAAATGTCAAAAATGACAAATTTCAAGATGGCAAATGTCAAAGATGTCAAATGACAAATGTCACAATGCTAAATGTCAAAAATAAAAAGTGTCACCATGAAAAATGTCAAAAATGACAAATTTCAAGATGGCAAATGTCAAAACTTACAAATGTCACAATGCTAAATGTCAAAAATGATAAGTGTCACCATGAAAAATGTCAAAAATGACAAATTTCAAGATGGCAAATGTCCAAGATGTCAAATGACAAATGTCACAATGCTAAATGTCAAAAATGAAAAGTGTCACCATGAAAAATGTCAAAAATGACAAATTTCAAGATGGCAAATGTCAAAGATGTCAAATGACAAATGTCACAATGCTAAATGTCAAAAATGAAAAGTGTCAAAAATGACAAATTTCAAGATGGCAAATGTCTAAGATGCCAAATGACAAATGTCACAATGCTAAATGTCAAAAATGAAAAGTGTCACCGTGAAAAATGTCAAAAATGACAAATTTCAAGATGGCAAATATCAAAGATGTTAAATGACAAATGTCACAATGCTAAATGTCAAAAATGAAAAGTGTCACCATGAAAAATGTCAAAAATGACAAATTTCAAGATGGCAAATGTCAAAGATGTCAAATGACAAATGTCACAATGCTAAATGTCAAAAATGAAAAGTGTCCCCATGAAAAATGTCAATAATGACAAATTTCAAGATGGCAAATGTCAAAGATGTCAAATGACAAATGTCACAATGCTAAATGTCAAAAATGAAAAGTGTCACCATGAAAAATGTCAAAAATAACAAATTTCAAGATGGCAAATGTCAAAGATGTCAAATGACAAATGTCACAATGCTAAATGTCAAAAATGAAAAGTGTCACCATGAAAAATGTCAAAAATGACAAATTTCAAGATGGCAAATGTCAAAGATGTCAAATGACAAATGTCACAATGCTAAATGTCAAAAATGAAAAGTGTCACCATGAAAAATGTCAAAAATAACAAATTTCAAGATGGCAAATGTCAAAGATGTCAAATGACAAATGTCACAATGCTAAATGTCAAAAATGAAAAGTGTCACCATAAAAAATGTCAAAAATGACAAATTTCAAGATGGCAAATGTCAAAACTGACAAATGTCACAATGCTAAATGTCAAAAATGAAAAGTGTCACCATAAAAAATGTCAAAAATAACAAATTTCAAGATGGCAAATGTCAAAGATGTCAAATGACAAATGTCACAATGCTAAATGTCAAAAATGACAAATTTCAAGATGGCAAATGTCAAAGATCTCAAACGACAAATGTCACAATGCTAAATGTCAAAAATGAAAAGTGTCACCATAAAAAATGTCAAAAATGACAAATTTCAAGATGGCAAACGTCAAAGATGTCAAATGACAAATGTCACAATGCTAAATGTCAAAAATGAAAAGTGTCACCATGAAAAATGTCAAAAATGACAAATTTCAAGATGGCAAATGTCAAAGATGTCAAATGACAAATGTCACAATGCTAAATGTCAAAAATGAAAAGTGTCACCATGAAAAATGTCAAAAATGACAAATTTCAAGATGGCAAATATCAAAGATGTCAAATGACAAATGTCACAATGCTAAATGTCAAAAATGACAAATTTCAAGATGGCAAATGTCAAAGATGTCGAATGACAAATGTCACAATGCTAAATGTCAAAAATGAAAAGTGTCACCATGAAAAATGTCAAAAATGACAAATTTCAAGATGGCAAATGTCAAAGATGTCAAATGACAAATGTCACAATGCTAAATGTCAAAAATGAAAAGTGTCAAAAATGACAAATTTCAAGATGGCAAATGTCTAAGATGTCAAATGACAAATGTCACAATGCTAAATGTCAAAAATGAAAAGTGTCACCATGAAAAATGTCAAAAATGACAAATTTCAAGATGGCAAATGTCAAAGATGTCAAATGACAAATGTCACAATGCTAAATGTCAAAAATGAAAAGTGTCACCATGAAAAATGTCAAAAATGACAAATTTCAAGATGGCAAATGTCAAAGATGTCAAATGACAAATGTCACAATGCTAAATGTCAAAAATGAAAAGTGTCACCATAAAAAATGTCAAAAATGACAAATTTCAAGATGGCAAATGTCAAAGATGTCAAATGTTAAATGTCACAATGCTAAATGTCAAAAATGAAAAGTGTCACCATGAAAAATGTCAAAAATGACAAATTTCAAGATGGCAAATATCAAAGATGTCAAATGACAAATGTCACAATGCTAAATGTCAAAAATGACAAATTTCAAGATGGCAAATGTCAAAGATGTCAAATGACAAATGTCACAATGCTAAATGTCAAAAATGAAAAGTGTTACCATGAAAAATGTCAAAAATGACAAATTTCAAGATGGCAAATGTCAAAGATGTCAAATGACAAATGTCACAATGCTAAATGTCAAAAATGAAAAGTGTCAAAAATGACAAATTTCAAGATGGCAAATGTCTAAGATGTCAAATGACAAATGTCACAATGCTAAATATCAAAAATGAAAAGTGTCACCATGAAAAATGTCAAAAATGACAAATTTCAAGATGGCAAATGTCAAAACTGACAAATGTCACAATGCTAAATGTCAAAAATAAAAAGTGTCACCATGAAAAATGTCAAAAATAACAAATTTCAAGATAGCAAATGTCAAAGATGTCAACTGACAAATGTCACAATGCTAAATGTCAAAAATGACAAATTTCAAAATGGCAAATGTCAAAGATGTCAAATGACAAATGTCACAATGCTAAATGTCAAAAATGAAAAGTGTCACCATGAAAAATGTCAAAAATGACAAATTTCAAGATGGCAAATATCAAAGATGTCAAATGACAAATGTCACAATGCTAAATGTCAAAAATGAAAAGTGTCACCATGAAAAATGTCAAAAATAACAAATTTCAAGATGGCAAATGTCAAAGATGTCAAATGACAAATGTCACAATGCTAAATGTCAAAAATGAAAAGTGTCACCATGAAAAATGTCAAAAATGACAAATTTCAAGATGGCAAATGTCAAAGATGTCAAATGACAAATGTCACAATGCTAAATGTCAAAAATGAAAAGTGTCAAAAATGACAAATTTCAAGATGGCAAATGTCTAAGATGTCAAATGACAAATGTCACAATGCTAAATGTCAAAAATGAAAAGTGTCACCATGAAAAATGTCAAAAATGACAAATTTCAAGATGGCAAATGTCAAAGATGTCAAATGACAAATGTCACAATGCTAAATGTCAAAAATGAAAAGTGTCACCATGAAAAATGTCAAAAATGACAAATTTCAAGATGGCAAATGTCAAAGATGTCAAATGACAAATGTCACAATGCTAAATGTCAAAAATGAAAAGTGTCACCATGAAAAATGTCAAAAATGACAAATTTCAAGATGGCAAATGTCAAAGATGTCAAATGTTAAATGTCACAATGCTAAATGTCAAAAATGAAAAGTGTCACCATGAAAAATGTCAAAAATGACAAATTTCAAGATGGCAAATATCAAAGATGTCAAATGACAAATGTCACAATGCTAAATGTCAAAAATGACAAATTTCAAGATGGCAAATGTCACAATGCTAAATGTCAAAAATGAAAAGTGTTACCATGAAAAATGTCAAAAATGACAAATTTCAAGATGGCAAATGTCAAAGATGTCAAATGACAAATGTCACAATGCTAAATGTCAAAAATGAAAAGTGTCAAAAATGACAAATTTCAAGATGGCATATGTCTAAGATGTCAAATGACAAATGTCACAATGCTAAATATCAAAAATGAAAAGTGTCACCATGAAAAATGTCAAAAATGACAAATTTCAAGATGGCAAATGTCAAAACTGACAAATGTCACAATGCTAAATGTCAAAAATAAAAAGTGTCACCATGAAAAATGTCAAAAATAACAAATTTCAAGATAGCAAATGTCAAAGATGTCAACTGACAAATGTCACAATGCTAAATGTCAAAAATGACAAATTTCAAAATGGCAAATGTCAAAGATGTCAAATGACAAATGTCACAATGCTAAATGTCAAAAATGAAAAGTGTCACCATAAAAAATGTCAAAAATGACAAATTTCAAGATGGCAAATGTCAAAGATGTCAAATGACAAATGTCACAATGCTAAATGTCAAAAATGAAAAGTGTCACCATGAAAAATGTCAAAAATAACAAATTTCAAGATGGCAAATGTCAAAGATGTCAAATGACAAATGTCACAATGCTAAATGTCAAAAATGACAAATTTCAAGATGGCAAATGTCAAAGATGTCAAACGACAAATGTCACAATGCTAAATGTCAAAAATGAAAAGTGTCACCATGAAAAATGTCAAAAATGACAAATTTCAAGATGGCAAACGTCAAAGATGTCAAATGACAAATGTCACAATGCTAAATGTCAAAAATGAAAAGTGTCACCATAAAAAATGTCAAAAATGACAAATTTCAAGATAGCAAATGTCAAAGATGTCAAATGACAAATGTCACAATGCTAAATGTCAAAAATGAAAAGTGTCACCATGAAAAATGTCAAAAATGACAAATTTCAAGATAGCAAATATCAAAGATGTCAAATGACAAATGTCACAATGCTAAATGTCAAAAATGAAAAATTTCAAGATGGCAAATGTCAAAGATGTCAAATGACAAATGTCACAATGCTAAATGTCAAAAATGAAAACTGTCACCATGAAAAATGTCAAAAATGACAAATTTCAAGATGGCAAATGTCAAAGATGTCAAATGACAAATGTCACAATGCTAAATGTCAAAAATGAAAAGTGTCAAAAATGACAAATTTCAAGATCGCAAATGTCTAAGATGTCAAATGACAAATGTCACAATGCTAAATGTCAAAAATGAAAAGTGTCACCATGAAAAATGTCAAAAATGACAAATTTCAAGATGGCAAATGTCAAAGATGTCAAATGACAAATGTCACAATGCTAAATGTCAAAAATGAAAAGTGTCACCATGAAAAATGTCAAAAATGACAAATTTCAAGATGGCAAATGTCAAAGATGTCAAATGACAAATGTCACAATGCTAAATGTCAAAAATGAAAAGTGTCACCATGAAAAATGTCAAAAATGACAAATTTCAAGATGGCAAATGTCAAAGATGTCAAATGACAAATGTCACAATGCTAAATGTCAAAAATGAAAAGTGTCACCATGAAAAATGTCAAAAATGACAAATTTCAAGATGGCAAATGTCAAAACTGACAAATGTCACAATGCTAAATGTCAAAAATGATAAGTGTCACCATGAAAAATGTCAAAAATGACAAATTTCAAGATGGCAAATGTCCAAGATGTCAAATGACAAATGTCACAATGCTAAATGTCAAAAATGAAAAGTGTCACCATGAAAAATGTCAAAAATGACAAATTTCAAGATAGCAAATGTCAAAGATGTCAAATGACAAATGTCACAATGCTAAATGTCAAAAATGAAAAGTGTCAAAAATGACAAATTTCAAGATGGCAAATGTCTAAGATGTCAAATGACAAATGTCACAATGCTAAATGTCAAAAATGAAAAGTGTCACCATGAAAAATGTCAAAAATGACAAATTTCAAGATGGCAAATGTCAAAACTGACAAATGTCACAATGCTAAATGTCAAAAATGAAAAGTGTCACCATGAAAAATGTTAAAAATAACAAATTTCAAGATAGCAAATGTCAAAGATGTCAAATGACAAATGTCACAATGCTAAATGTCAAAAATGACAAATTTCAAAATGGCAAATGTCAAAGATGTCAAATGACAAATGTCACAATGCTAAATGTCAAAAATGAAAACTGTCACCATAAAAAATGTCAAAAATGACAAATTTCAAGATGGCAAATGTCAAAGATGTCAAATGACAAATGTCACAATGCTAAATGTCAAAAATGAAAAGTGTCACCATGAAAAATGTCAAAAATGACAAATTTTAAGATGGCAAATGTCAAAGATGTCAAATGACAAATGTCACAATGCTAAATGTCAAAAATGACAAATTTCAAGATGGCAAATGTCAAATGACAAATGTCACAATGCTAAATGTCAAAAATGAAAAGTGTCACAATGCTAAATGTCAAAAATGACCAATCTCAAGATGGCAAATGTCAAAACTGACAAATGTCACAATGCTAAATGTCAAAAATGAAAAGTGTCACCATGAAAAATGTCAAAAATAACAAATTTCAAGATGGCAAATGTCAAAGATGTCAAATGACAAATGTCACAATGCTAAATGTCAAAAATGAAAAGTGTCACCATGAAAAATGTCAAAAATGACAAATTTCAAGATAGCAAATGTCAAAGATGTCAAATGACAAATGTCACAATGCTAAATGTCAAAAATGAAAAGTGTCACCATGAAAAATGTCAAAAATGACAAATTTCAAGATGGCAAATGTCAAAACTGACAAATGTCACAATGCTAAATGTCAAAAATGAAAAGTGTCACCATGAAAAATGTCAAAAATGACAAATTTCAAGATGGCAAATGTCCAAGATGTCAAATGACAAATGTCACAATGCTAAATGTCAAAAATGACAAATTTCAAGATGGCAAATGTCAAAACTGACAAATGTCACAATGCTAAATGTCAAAAATGAAAAGTGTCACTATGAAAAATGTCAACAATAACAAATTTCAAGATGGCAAATGTCAAAGATGTCAAATGACAAATGTCACAATGCTAAATGTCAAAAATGACAAATTTCAAGATGGCAAATGTCAAAGATGTCAAATGACAAATGTCACAATGCTAAATGTCAAAAATGAAAAGTGTCACCATGAAAAATGTCAAAAATAACAAATTTCAAGATGGCAAATGTCAAAGATGTCAAATGACAAATGTCACAATGCTAAATGTCAAAAATAAAAAGTGTTACCATGAAAAATGTCAAAAATGACAAATTTCAAGATGGCAAATGTCAAAACTGACAAATGTCACAATGTCAAATGTCAAAAATGATAAGTGTCACCATGAAAAATGTCAAAAATGACAAATTTCAAGATGGCAAATGTCCAAGATGTCAAATGACAAATGTCACAATGCTAAATGTCAAAAATGAAAAGTGTCAAAAATGACAAATTTCAAGATGGCAAATGTCTAATATGTCAAATGACAAATGTCACAATGCTAAATGTCAAATATGAAAAGTGTCACCATGAAAAATGTCAAAAATGACAAATTTCAAGATGGCAAATGTCAAAGATGTCAAATGACAAATGTCACAATGCTAAATGTCAAAAATGAAAAGTGTCAAAAATGACAAATTTCAAGATGGCAGATGTCTAAGATGTCAAATGACAAATGTCACAATGATAAATGTCAAAAATGAAAAGTGTCACCATGAAAAATGTCAAAAATGACAAATTTCAAGATGGCAAATGTCAAAGATGTCAAATGACAAATGTCACAATGCTAAATGTCAAAAATGAAAAGTGTCACCATGAAAAATGTCAAAAATGACAAATTTTAAGATGGCAAATGTCAAAGAAGTCAAATGACAAATGTCACAATGCTAAATGTCAAAAATGAAAAGTGTCACCATGAAAAATGTCAAAAATGACAAATTTCAAGATGGCAAATGTCAAAACTGACAAATGTCACAATGCTAAATGTCAAAAATGATAAGTTTCACCATGAAAAATGTCAAAAATGACAAATTTCAAGATGGCAAATGTCCAAGATGTCAAATGACAAATGTCACAATGCTAAAAGTCAAAAATGAAAAGTGTCACCATGAAAAATGTCAAAAATGACAAATTTCAAGATGACAAATGTCAAAGATGTCAAATGACAAATGTCACAATGCTAAATGTCAAAAATGAAAAGTGTCAAATATGACAAATTTCAAGATGGCAAATGTCAAAGATGTCAAATGACAAATGTCACAATGCTAAATGTCAAAAATGAAAAGTGTAACCATGAAAAATGTCAAAAATGACAAATTTCAAGATGGCAAATGTCAAAACTGACAAATGTCACAATGCTAAATGTCAAAAATGAAAAGTGTCACTATGAAAAATGTCAACAATAACAAATTCCAAGATGGCAAATGTCAAAGATGTCAAATGACAAATGTCACAATGCTAAATGTCAAAAATTACAAATTTCAAGATGGCAAATGTCAAAGATGTCAAATGACAAATGTCACAATGCTAAATGTCAAAAATGAAAAGTGTCACCATGAAAAATGTCAAAAATAACAAATTTCAAGATGGCAAATGTCAAAGATGTCAAATGACAAATGTCACAATGCTAAATGTCAAAAATAAAAAGTGTCACCATGAAAAATGTCAAAAATGACAAATTTCAAGATGGCAAATGTCAAAACTGACAAATGTCACAATGCTTATTGTCAAAAATGATAAGTGTCACCATGAAAAATGTCAAAAATGACAAATTTCAAGATGGCAAATGTCCAAGATGTCAAATGACAAATGTCACAATGCTAAATGTCAAAAATGAAAAGTGTCACCATGAAAAATGTCAAAAATGACAAATTTCAAGATGGCAAATGTCAAAGATGTCAAATGACAAATGTCACAATGCTAAATGTCAAAAATGAAAAGTGTCAAAAATGACAAATTTCAAGATGGCAAATGTCTAATATGTCAAATGACAAATGTCACAATGCTAAATGTCAAATATGAAAAGTGTCACCATGAAAAATGTCAAAAATGACAAATTTCAAGATGGCAAATGTCAAAGATGTCAAATGACAAATGTCACAATGCTAAATGTCAAAAAGGAAAAGTGTCAAAAATGACAAATTTCAAGATGGCAAATGTCTAAGATGTCAAATGACAAATGTCACAATGATAAATGTCAAAAATGAAAAGTGTCACCATGAAAAATGTCAAAAATGACAAATTTCAAGATGGCAAATGTCAAAGATGTCAAATGACAAATGTCACAATGCTAAATGTCAAAAATAAAAAGTGTCACCATGAAAAATGTCAAAAATGACAAATTTCAAGAAGGCAAATGTCAAAGATGTCAAATGACAAATGTCACAATGCTAAGTGTCAAAAATGAAAAGTGTCAAAAATGACAAATTTCAAGATGGCAAATGTCTAAGATGTCAAATGACAAATGTCACAATGCTAAATGTCAAAAATGAAAAGTGTCACCATGAAAAATGTCAAAAATGACAAATTTTCAGATGGCAAATGTCAAAGATGTCAAATGACAAATGTCACAATGCTAAATGTCAAAAATGAAAAGTGTCACCATGAAAAATGTCAAAAATGACAAATTTCAAGATGGCAAATGTCAAAGATGTCAAATGACAAATGTCACAATGCTAAATGTCAAAAATGAAAAGTGTCAAAAATGACAAATTTCAAGATGGCAAATGTCTAAGATGTCAAATGACAAATGTCATAATGCTAAATGTCAAAAATGACAAATTTCAAGATGGCAAATGTCAAAGATGTCAAATGTCACAATGCTAAATGTCAAAAATGAAAAGTGTCACCATAAAAAATGTCAAAAATAACAAATTTCAAGATGGCAAATGTCAAAGATGTCAAATGACAAATGTCACAATGCTAAATGTCAAAAATGAAAAGTGTCACCATGAAAAATGTCAAAAATGACAAATTTCAAGATGGCAAATGTCAAAGATGTCAAATGACAAATGTCACAATGCTAAATGTCAAAAATGAAAAGTGTCACCATAAAAAATGTCAAAAATAACAAATTTCAAGATGGCAAATGTCAAAGATGTCAAATGACAAATGTCACAATGCTAAATGTCAAAAATGACAAATTTCAAGATGGCAAATGTCAAAGATGTCAAATGACAAATGTCACAATGCTAAATGTCAAAAATGACAAATTTCAAGATGGCAAATGTCAAAGATGTCAAATGACAAATGTCACAATGCTAAATGTCAAAAATGAAAAGTGTCACCATGAAAAATGTCAAAAATAACAAATTTCAAGATGGCAAATGTCAAAGATGTCAAATGACAAATGTCACAATGCTAAATGTCAAAAATAAAAAGTGTCACCATGAAAAATGTCAAAAATGACAAATTTCAAGATGGCAAATGTCAAAACTGACAAATGTCACAATGCTAAATGTCAAAAATGATAAGTGTCACCATGAAAAATGTCAAAAATGACAAATTTCAAGATGGCAAATGTCCAAGATGTCAAATGACAAATGTCACAATGCTAAATGTCAAAAATGAAAAGTGTCAAAAATGACAAATTTCAAGATGGCAAATGTCTAAGATGTCAAATGACAAATGTCACAATGCTAAATGTCAAAAATGAAAAGTGTCACCATGAAAAATGTCAAAAATGACAAATTTCAAGATGGCAAATGTCAAAACTGACAAATGTCACAATGCTAAATGTCAAAAATGAAAAGTGTCACCATGAAAAATGTTAAAAATAACAAAT
Organism: Altica lythri; assembly: GCA_964028335.1. Taxonomy (NCBI): domain Eukaryota; kingdom Metazoa; phylum Arthropoda; class Insecta; order Coleoptera; family Chrysomelidae; genus Altica; species Altica lythri. The sequence goes on along the minus strand of OZ034800.1, from coordinate 18,018,934 downwards.
TTCAAGATAGCAAATGTCAAAGATGTCAAATGACAAATGTCACAATGCTAAATGTCAAAAATGACAAATTTCAAAATGGCAAATGTCAAAGATGTCAAATGACAAATGTCACAATGCTAAATGTCAAAAATGAAAACTGTCACCATAAAAAATGTCAAAAATGACAAATTTCAAGATGGCAAATGTCAAAGATGTCAAATGACAAATGTCACAATGCTAAATGTCAAAAATGAAAAGTGTCACCATAAAAAATGTCAAAAATGACAAATTTCAAGATGGCAAATGTCAAAGATGTCAAATGACAAATGTCACAATGCTAAATGTCAAAAATGACAAATTTCAAGATGGCAAATGTCAAATGACAAATGTCACAATGCTAAATGTCAAAAATGAAAAGTGTCACAATGCTAAATGTCAAAAATGACCAATTTCAAGATGGCAAATGTCAAAACTGACAAATGTCACAATGCTAAATGTCAAAAATGAAAAGTGTCACCATGAAAAATGTCAAAAATAACAAATTTCAAGATGGCAAATGTCAAAGATGTCAAATGACAAATGTCACAATGCTAAATGTCAAAAATGAAAAGTGTCACCATGAAAAATGTCAAAAATGACAAATTTCAAGATAGCAAATGTCAAAGATGTCAAATGACAAATGTCACAATGCTAAATGTCAAAAATGAAAAGTGTCACCATGAAAAATGTCAAAAATGACAAATTTCAAGATGGCAAATGTCAAAACTGACAAATGTCACAATGCTAAATGTCAAAAATGAAAAGTGTCACCATGAAAAATGTCAAAAATGACAAATTTCAAGATGGCAAATGTCCAAGATGTCAAATGACAAATGTCACAATGCTAAATGTCAAAAATGACAAATTTCAAGATGGCAAATGTCAAAACTGACAAATGTCACAATGCTAAATGTCAAAAATGAAAAGTGTCACTATGAAAAATGTCAACAATAACAAATTTCAAGATGGCAAATGTCAAAGATGTCAAATGACAAATGTCACAATGCTAAATGTCAAAAATGACAAATTTCAAGATGGCAAATGTCAAAGATGTCAAATGACAAATGTCACAATGCTAAATGTCAAAAATGAAAAGTGTCACCATGAAAAATGTCAAAAATAACAAATTTCAAGATGGCAAATGTCAAAGATGTCAAATGACAAATGTCACAATGCTAAATGTCAAAAATAAAAAGTGTCACCATGAAAAATGTCAAAAATGACAAATTTCAAGATGGCAAATGTCAAAACTGACAAATGTCACAATGTCAAATGTCAAAAATGATAAGTGTCACCATGAAAAATGTCAAAAATGACAAATTTCAAGATGGCAAATGTCCAAGATGTCAAATGACAAATGTCACAATGCTAAATGTCAAAAATGAAAAGTGTCAAAAATGACAAATTTCAAGATGGCAAATGTCTAATATGTCAAATGACAAATGTCACAATGCTAAATGTCAAATATGAAAAGTGTCACCATGAAAAATGTCAAAAATGACAAATTTCAAGATGGCAAATGTCAAAGATGTCAAATGACAAATGTCACAATGCTAAATGTCAAAAATGAAAAGTGTCAAAAATGACAAATTTCAAGATGGCAGATGTCTAAGATGTCAAATGACAAATGTCACAATGATAAATGTCAAAAATGAAAAGTGTCACCATGAAAAATGTCAAAAATGACAAATTTCAAGATGGCAAATGTCAAATGACAAATGTCACAATGCTAAATGTCAAAAATGAAAAGTGTCACCATGAAAAATGTCAAAAATGACAAATTTTAAGATGGCAAATGTCAAAGAAGTCAAATGACAAATGTCACAATGCTAAATGTCAAAAATGAAAAGTGTCACCATGAAAAATGTCAAAAATGACAAATTTCAAGATGGCAAATGTCAAAACTGACAAATGTCACAATGCTAAATGTCAAAAATGATAAGTTTCACCATGAAAAATGTCAAAAATGACAAATTTCAAGATGGCAAATGTCCAAGATGTCAAATGACAAATGTCACAATGCTAAAAGTCAAAAATGAAAAGTGTCACCATGAAAAATGTCAAAAATGACAAATTTCAAGATGGCAAATGTCAAAGATGTCAAATGACAAATGTCACAATGCTAAATGTCAAAAATGAAAAGTGTCAAATATGACAAATTTCAAGATGGCAAATGTCAAAGATGTCAAATGACAAATGTCACAATGCTAAATGTCAAAAATGAAAAGTGTCACCATGAAAAATGTCAAAAATGACAAATTTCAAGATGGCAAATGTCAAAACTGACAAATGTCACAATGCTAAATGTCAAAAATGAAAAGTGTCACTATGAAAAATGTCAACAATAACAAATTCCAAGATGGCAAATGTCAAAGATGTCAAATGACAAATGTCACAATGCTAAATGTCAAAAATTACAAATTTCAAGATGGCAAATGTCAAAGATGTCAAATGACAAATGTCACAATGCTAAATGTCAAAAATGAAAAGTGTCACCATGAAAAATGTCAAAAATAACAAATTTCAAGATGGCAAATGTCAAAGATGTCAAATGACAAATGTCACAATGCTAAATGTCAAAAATAAAAAGTGTCACCATGAAAAATGTCAAAAATGACAAATTTCAAGATGGCAAATGTCAAAACTGACAAATGTCACAATGCTTAATGTCAAAAATGATAAGTGTCACCATGAAAAATGTCAAAAATGACAAATTTCAAGATGGCAAATGTCCAAGATGTCAAATGACAAATGTCACAATGCTAAATGTCAAAAATGAAAAGTGTCACCATGAAAAATGTCAAAAATGACAAATTTCAAGATGGCAAATGTCAAAGATGTCAAATGACAAATGTCACAATGCTAAATGTCAAAAATGAAAAGTGTCAAAAATGACAAATTTCAAGATGGCAAATGTCTAATATGTCAAATGACAAATGTCACAATGCTAAATGTCAAATATGAAAAGTGTCACCATGAAAAATGTCAAAAATGACAAATTTCAAGATGGCAAATGTCAAAGATGTCAAATGACAAATGTCACAATGCTAAATGTCAAAAAGGAAAAGTGTCAAAAATGACAAATTTCTAGATGGCAAATGTCTAAGATGTCAAATGACAAATGTCACAATGATAAATGTCAAAAATGAAAAGTGTCACCATGAAAAATGTCAAAAATGACAAATTTCAAGATGGCAAATGTCAAAGATGTCAAATGACAAATGTCACAATGCTAAATGTCAAAAATAAAAAGTGTCACCATGAAAAATGTCAAAAATGACAAATTTCAAGAAGGCAAATGTCAAAGATGTCAAATGACAAATGTCACAATGCTAAGTGTCAAAAATGAAAAGTGTCAAAAATGACAAATTTCAAGATGGCAAATGTCTAAGATGTCAAATGACAAATGTCACAATGCTAAATGTCAAAAATGAAAAGTGTCACCATGAAAAATGTCAAAAATGACAAATTTTCAGATGGCAAATGTCAAAGATGTCAAATGACAAATGTCACAATGCTAAATGTCAAAAATGAAAAGTGTCACCATGAAAAATGTCAAAAATGACAAATTTCAAGATGGCAAATGTCAAAGATGTCAAATGACAAATGTCACAATGCTAAATGTCAAAAATGAAAAGTGTCAAAAATGACAAATTTCAAGATGGCAAATGTCTAAGATGTCAAATGACAAATGTCATAATGCTAAATGTCAAAAATGACAAATTTCAAGATGGCAAATGTCAAAGATGTCAAATGTCACAATGCTAAATGTCAAAAATGAAAAGTGTCACCATAAAAAATGTCAAAAATAACAAATTTCAAGATGGCAAATGTCAAAGATGTCAAATGACAAATGTCACAATGCTAAATGTCAAAAATGAAAAGTGTCACCATGAAAAATGTCAAAAATGACAAATTTCAAGATGGCAAATGTCAAAGATGTCAAATGACAAATGTCACAATGCTAAATGTCAAAAATGAAAAGTGTCACCATGAAAAATGTCAAAAATAACAAATTTCAAGATGGCAAATGTCAAAGATGTCAAATGACAAATGTCACAATGCTAAATGTCAAAAATGACAAATTTCAAGATGGCAAATGTCAAAGATGTCAAATGACAAATGTCACAATGCTAAATGTCAAAAATGACAAATTTCAAGATGGCAAATGTCAAAGATGTCAAATGACAAATGTCACAATGCTAAATGTCAAAAATGAAAAGTGTCACCATGAAAAATGTCAAAAATAACAAATTTCAAGATGGCAAATGTCAAAGATGTCAAATGACAAATGTCACAATGCTAAATGTCAAAAATAAAAAGTGTCACCATGAAAAATGTCAAAAATGACAAATTTCAAGATGGCAAATGTCAAAACTGACAAATGTCACAATGCTAAATGTCAAAAATGATAAGTGTCACCATGAAAAATGTCAAAAATGACAAATTTCAAGATGGCAAATGTCCAAGATGTCAAATGACAAATGTCACAATGCTAAATGTCAAAAATAAAAAGTGTCACCATGAAAAGTGTCAAAAATGACAAATTTCAAGATGGCAAATGTCAAAGATGTCAAATGACAAATGTCACAATGCTAAATGTCAAAAATGAAAAGTGTCAAAAATGACAAATTTCAAGATGGCAAATGTCTAATATGTCAAATGACAAATGTCACAATGCTAAATGTCAAATATGAAAAGTGTCACCATGAAAAATGTCAAAAATGACAAATTTCAAGATGGCAAATGTCAAAGATGTCAAATGACAAATGTCACAATGCTAAATGTCAAAAATGAAAAGTGTCATAAATGACAAATTGCAAGATGGCAAATGTCTAAGATGTCAAATGACAAATGTCACAATGATAAATGTCAAAAATGAAAAGTGTCACCATGAAAAATGTCAAAAATGACAAATTTCAAGATGGCAAATGTCAAAGATGTCAAATGACAAATGTCACAATGCTAAATGTCAAAAATGAAAAGTGTCACCATGAAAAATGTCAAAAATGACAAATTTTAAGAAGGCAAATGTCAAATATGTCAAATGACAAATGTCACAATGCTAAGTGTCAAAAATGAAAAGTGTCAAAAATGACAAATTTCAAGATGGCAAATGTCTAAGATGTCAAATGACAAATGTCACAATGCTAAATGTCAAAAATGAAAAGTGTCACCATGAAAAATGTCAAAAATGACCAATTTTCAGATGGCAAATGTCAAAGATGTCAAATGACAAATGTCACATTGCTAAATGTCAAAAATGAAAAGTGTCACCATGAAAAATGTCAAAAATGACAAATTTCAAGATGGCAAATTTCAAAGATGTTAAATGACAAATGTCACAATGCTAAATGTCAAAAATGAAAAGTGTCAAAAATGACAAATTTCAAGATGGCAAATGTCTAAGATTTCAAATGACAAATGTCACAATGCTAAATGTCAAAAATGAAAAGTGTCACCATGAAAAATGTCAAAAATGACAAATTTTCAGATGGCAAATGTCAAAGATGTCAAATGACAAATGTCACAATGCTAAATGTCAAAAATGAATAGTGTCACCATGAAAAATGTCAAAAATGACAAATTTCAAGATGGCAAATGTCAAAGATGTCAAATGACAAATGTCACAATGCTAAATGTCAAAAATGAAAAGTGTCAAAAATGACAAATTTCAAGATTGCAAATGTCTAAGATGTCAAATGACAAATGTCATAATGCTAAATGTCAAAAATGAAAAGTGTCACAATGCTAAATGTCAAAAATGACAAATTTCAAGATGGCAAATGTCAAAGATGTCAAATGACAAATGTCACAATGCTAAATGTCAAAAATGAAAAGTGTCACCATAAAAAATGTCAAAAATAACAAATTTCAAGATGGCAAATGTCAAAGATGTCAAATGACAAATGTCACAAGGCTAAATGTCAAAAATGAAAAGTGTCACCATGAAAAATGTCAAAAATGACAAATTTCAAGATGGCAAATGTCAAAGATGTCAAATGACAAATGTCACAATGCTAAATGTCAAAAATGAAAAGTGTCACCATGAAAAATGTCAAAAATAACAAATTTCAAGATGGCAAATGTCAAAGATGTCAAATGACAAATGTCACAATGCTAAATGTCAAAAATGACAAATTTCAAGATGGCAAATGTCAAAGATGTCAAATGACAAATGTCACAATGCTAAATGTCAAAAATGAAAAGTGTCACCATGAAAAATGTCAAAAATGACAAATTTCAAGATGGCAAATGTCAAAGATGTCAAATGACAAATGTCACAATGCTAAATGTCAAAAATGAAAAGTGTCAAAAATGACAAATTTCAAGATGGCAAATGTCTAAGATGTCAAATGACAAATGTCATAATGCTAAATGTCAAAAATGAATAGTGTCACCATGAAAAATGTCAAAAATGACAAATTTCAAGATGGCAAATGTCAAAGATGTCAAATGACAAATGTCACAATGCTAAATGTCAAAAATGAAAAGTGTCACCATGAAAAATGTCAAAAATAACAAATTTCAAGATGGCAAATGTCAAAGATGTCAAATGACAAATGTCACAATGCTAAATGTCAAAAATGAAAAGTGTCACCCTGAAAAATGTCAAAAATGACAAATTTTAAGATAGCAAATGTCAAAACTGACAAATGTGACAATGCTAAATGTTAAAAATGAAAAGTGTCACCATGAAAAATGTCAAAAATAACAAATTTCAAGATGGCAAATGTCAAAGATGTCAAATGACAAATGTCACAATGCTAAATGTCAAAAATGAAAAGTGTCACCATGAAAAATGTCAAAAATGACAAATTTCCAGATGGCAAATGTCAAAACTAACAAATGTCACAATGCTAAATGTCAAAAATGAAAAGTGTCACCATGAAAATTGTCAAAAATAACAAATTTCAAGATGGCAAATGTCAAAGATGTCAAATGACAAATGTCACAATGCTTAATGTCAAAAATGACAAATTTCAAGATGGCAAATGTCAAAGATGTCAAATGACAAATGTCACAATGCTAAATGTCAAAAATGAAAAGTGTCACCATGAAAAATGTCAAAAATGACAAATTTCAAGATGGCAAATGTCAAAGATGTCAAATGACAAATGTCACAATGCTAAATGTCAAAAATGAAAAGTGTCACCATAAAATGTCAAAAATGACAAATTTTAAGATGGCAAATGTCTAAGATGTCAAATGACAAATGTCACAATGCTAAATGTCAAAAATGAAAAGTGTCACCATGAAAAATGTCAAAAATGACAAATTTTAAGATGGCAAATGTCAAAGATGTCAAATGACAAATGTCACAATGCTAAATGTCAAAAATGAAATGTGTCAAAAATGACAAATTTCAAGATGGCAAATGTCTAAGATGTCAAATGACAAATGTCACAATGCTAAATGTCAAAAATGAAAAGTGTCACAATGCTAAATGTCAAAAATGACAAATTTCAAGATGGCAAATGTCAAAGATGTCAAATAACAAATGTCACAATGCTAAATGTCAAAAATGAAAAGTGTCACCATGAAAAATGTCAAAAATAACAAATTTCAAGATGGCAAATGTCAAAGATGTCAAATGACAAATGTCACAATGCTAAATGTCAAAAATGAAAAGTGTCACCATGAAAAATGTCAAAAATGACAAATTTCAAGATGGCAAATGTCAAATGTCACAATGCTAAATGTCAAAAATGAAAAGTGTCACCATGAAAAATGTCAAAAATAACAAATTTCAAGATGGCTAATGTCAAAGATGTCAAATGACAAATGTCACAATGCTAAATGTCAAAAATGAAAAGTGTCACCATGAAAAATGTCAAAAATGACAAATTTCAAGATGGCAAATATCAAAACTGACAAATGTCACAATGCTAAATGTCAAAAATGAAAAGTGTCACCATGAAAAATGTCAAAAATAACAAATTTCAAGATGGCAAATGTCAAAGATGTCAAATGACAAATGTCACAATGCTAAATGTCAAAAATGAAAAGTGTCACCATGAAAAATTCAAAAATGACAAATTTCAAGATGGCAAATGTCAAAACTGACAAATGTCACAATGCTAAATGTCAAAAATGAAAAGTGTCATCATGAAAAAAGTCAAAAATAACAAATTTCAAGATGGCAAATGTCAAAGATGTCAAATCACAAATGTCACAATGCTAAATGTCAAAAATGACAAATTTCAAGATGGCAAATGTCAAAGATGTCAAATGACAAATGTCACAATGCTAAATGTGAAAAATGAAAAGTGTCACCATGAAAAATGTCAAAAATGACAAATTTCAAGATGGCAAATGTCAAAGATGTCAAATGACAAATGTCACAATGCTAAATGTCAAAAATGAAAAGTGTCACCATGAAAAATGTCAAAAATAACAAATTTCAAGATGGCAAATGTCAAAGATGTCAAATGACAAATATCACAATGCTAAATGTCAAAAATGAAAAGTGTCACCATGAAAAATGTCAAAAATGACAAATTTCAAGATGGCAAATGTCAAAGATGTCAAATGACAAATGTCACAATGCTAAATGTCAAAAATAAAAAGTGTCACCATGAAAAATGTCAAAAATAACAAATTTCAAGATGGCAAATGTCAAAGATGTCAAATGACAAATGTCACAATGCTAAATGTCAAAAATGAAAAGTGTCACCATGAAAAATGTCAAAAATGACAAATTTCAAGATGGCAAATGTCAAAACTGACAAATGTCACAATGCTAAATGTCAAAAATGATAAGTGTCACCATGAAAAATGTCAAAAATGAAAAATTTCAAGATGGCAAATGTCCAAGATGTCAAATGACAAATGTCACAATGCTAAATGTCAAAAATGACAAATTTCAAGATGGCAAATGTCAAAGATGTCGAATATGACAAATGTCACAATGCTAAATGTCAAAAAAGAAAAGTGTCACCATGAAAAATGTCAAAAATGACAAATTTCAAGATGGCAAATGTCAAAGATGTCAAATGACAAATGTCACAATGCTAAATGTCAAAAATGAAAAGTGTCACCATGAAAAATGTCAAAAATGACAAATTTCAAGATGTCAAATATCAAAGATGTCAAATGACAAATGTCACAATGCTAAATGTCAAAAATGACAAATTTTAAGATGGCAAATGTCAGAGATGTCAAATGACAAATGTCACAATGCTAAATGTCAAAAATAAAAAGTGTCACCATGAAAAATGTCAAAAATGACAAATTTCAAGATGGCAAATGTCAAAGATGTCAACTGACAAATGTCACAATGCAAAATGTCAAAAATGAAAAGTGTCACCATAAAAAATGTCAAAAATAACAAATTTCAAGATGGCAAATGTCAAAGATGTCAAATGACAAATGTCACAATGCTAAATGTCAAAAATGAAAAGTGTCACCATGAAAAATGTCAAAAATGATAAATTTCAAGATGACAAATGTCAAAACTGACAAATGTCACAATGCTAAATGTCAAAAATGAAAAGTGTCACCATGAAAAATTTAAAAAATAACAAACTTCAAGATGGCAAATGTCAAAGATGTCAAATGACAAATGTCACAATGCTAAATGTCAAAAATGACAAATTTCAAGATGGCAAATGTCAAAGATGTCAAATGACAAATGTCACAATGCTAAATGTCAAAAATGAAAAGTGTCACCATGAAAAATGTCAAAAATGACAAATTTCAAGATGGCAAATGTCAAAGATGTCAAATGACAAATGTCACAATGCTAAATGTCAAAAATGATAAGTAACACCATGAAAAATGTCAACAATAACAAATTTCAAGATGGCAAATGTCAAAGATGTCAAATGACAAATGTCACAATGCTAAATGTCAAAAATGAAAAGTGTCACCATGAAAAATGTCAAAAATGACAAATTTCAAGATGGCAAATGTCAAAGATGTCAAATGACAAATGTCACAATGCTAAATCTCAAAAATGAAAAGTGTCACCATGAAAAATGTCAAAAATAACAAATTTCAAGATGGCAAATGTCAAAGATGTCAAATGACAAATGTCACAATGCTTAATGTCAAAAATGAAAAGTGTCACCATGAAAAATGTCAAAAATAACAAATTTTAAGATGGCAAATGTCAAAACTGACAAATGTCACAATGCTAAATGTCAAAAATGATAAGTGTCACCATGAAAAATGTCAAAAATGACAAATTTCAAGATGGCAAATGTCCAAGATGTCAAATGACAAATGTCACAATGCTAAATGTCAAAAATGACAAATTTTAAGATGGCAAATGTCAAAGATGTCGAATATGACAAATGTCACAATGCTAAATGTCAAAAATGAAAAGTGTCACCATGAAAAATGTCAAAAATGACAAATTTCAAGATGGCAAATGTCAAAGATGTCAAATGACAAATGTCACAATGCTAAATGTCAAAAATGAAAAGTGTCACCATGAAAAATGACAAAAATGACAAATTTCAAGATGGCAAATATCAAAGATGTCAAATGACAAATGTCACAATGCTAAATGTCAAAAATGACAAATTTTAAGATGGCAAATGTCAAAGATGTCAAATGACAAATGTCACAATGCTAAATGTCAAAAATGAAAAGTGTCACCATGAAAAATGTCAAAAATGACAAATTTCAAGATGGCAAATGTCAAAGATGTCAAATGACAAATGTCACAATGCTAAATATCAAAAATGATAAGTGTCACCATAAAAAATGTCAAAAATGACAAATTTCAAGATGGCAAATGTCCAAGATGTCAAATGACAAATGTCACAATGCTAAATGTCAAAAATGACAAATTTCAAGATGGCAAATGTCAAAGATGTCAAATGACAAATGTCACAATGCTAAATGTCAAAAATGAAAAGTGTCACCATGAAAAATGTCAAAAATGACAAATTTAAAGATGGCAAATGTCAAAGATGTCAAATGACAAATGTCACAATGCTAAATGTCCAAAATGAAAAGTGTCACCATGAAAAATGTCAAAAATAACAAATTTTAAGATGGCAAATCTCAAAGATGTCAAATGACAAATGTCACAATGCTAAATGTCAAAAATGAAAAGTGTCACCATGAAAAATGTTAAAAATGACCAATTTCAAGATGGCAAATGTCAAAGATGTCAAATGACAAATGTCACAATGCTAAATGTCAAAAATGAAAAGTGTCACCATGAAAAATGTCAAAAATGACAAATTTTAAGATGGCAAATGTCAAAGATGTCAAATGACAAATGTCACAATGCTAAATGTCAAAAATGAAAAGTGTCACCATGAAAAATGTCAAAAATGACAAATTTCAAGATAGCAAATGTCAAAGATGTCAAATGACAAATGTCACAATGCTAAATGTCAAAAATGAAAAGTGTCACCATGAAAAATCTCAAAAATGACAAATTTCAAGATGGCAAATATCAAAGATGTCAAATGACAAATGTCACAATGCTAAATGTCAAAAATGACAAATTTTAAGATGGCAAATGTCAAAGATGTCAAATGACAAATGTCACCATGCTAAATGTCAAAAATGAAAAGTGTCACCATAAAATGTCAAAAATGACAAATTTCAAGACGGCAAATATCAAAGATGTCAAATGACAAATGTCACAATGCTAAATGTCAAAAATGATAAGTGTCACCATGAAAAATGTCAAAAATGACAAATTTCAAGATGGCAAATGTCCAAGATGTCAAATGACAAATGTCACAATGCTAAATGTCAAAAATGACAAATTTCAAGATGGCAAATGTCAAAGATGTCAAATGACAAATGTCACAATGCTAAATGTCAAAAATGAAAAGTGTCACCATGAAAAATGTCAAAAATGACAAATTTCAAGATGGCAAATGTCAAAGATGTCAAATGACAAATGTAACAATGCTAAATGTCAAAAATAAAAAGTGTCACCATGAAAAATGTCAAAAATAACAAATTTCAAGATGGCAAATCTCAAAGATGTCAAATGACAAATGTCACAATGCTAAATGTCAAAAATGAAAAGTGTCACCATGAAAAATGTTAAAAATGATCAATTTTAAGATGGCAAATGTCAAAGATGTCAAATGACAAATGTCACAATGCTAAATGTGAAAAATGAAAAGTGTCACCATGAAAAATGTCAAAAATGACAAATTTCAAGATGGCAAATGTCAAAACTGACAAATGTCACAATGCTAAATGTCAAAAATGATAAGTGTCACCATGAAAAATGTCAAAAATGACAAATTTCAAGATGGCAAATGTCCAAGATGTCAAATGACAAATGTCACAATGCTAAATGTCAAAAATGAAAAGTGTCACCATGAAAAATGTCAAAAATGACAAATTTCAAGATGGCAAATGTCAAAGATGTCAAATGACAAATGTCACAATGCTAAATGTCAAAAATGAAAAGTGTCAAAAATGACAAATTTCAAGATGGCAAATGTCAAAGATGTCAAATGACAAATGTCACAATGCTAAATGTCAAAAATGAAAAGTGTCACCATGAAAAATGTCAAAAATGACAAATTTCAAGATGGCAAATGTCAAAGATGTCAATTGACAAATGTCACAATGCTAAATGTCAAAAATGAAAAGTGTCCCCATGAAAAATGTCAATAATGACAAATTTCAAGATGGCAAATGTCAAAGATGTCAAATGACAAATGTCACAATGCTCAATGTCAATAATGAAAAGTGTCACCATGTAAAATGTCAAAAATGACAAATTTCAAGATGGCAAATGTCAAAGATGTCGAATATGACAAATGTCACAATGCTAAATGTCAAAAATGACAAATTTCAAGATGGCAAATGTCAAAGATGTCAAATGACAAATGTCACAATGCTAAATGTCAAAAATAAAAAGTGTCACAATGCTAAATGTCAAAAATGACAAATTTCAAGATGACAAATGTCAAAGATGTCAAATGACAAATGTCACAATGCTAAATGTCAAAAATGAAAAATGTCACCATGAAAAATGTCAAAAATAACAAATTTCAAGATGGCAAATGTCAAAGATGTCAAATGACAAATGTCACAATGCTAAATGTCAAAAATGAAAAGTGTCACCATGAAAAATGTCAAAAATGACAAATTTCAAGATGGCAAATGTCAAATGTCACAATGCTAAATGTCAAAAATGAAAAGTGTCACCATGAAAAATGTCAAAAATAACAAATTTCAAGATGCAAATGTCAAAGATGTCAAATGACAAATGTCACAATGCTAAATGTCAAAAATGAAAAGTGTCACCATAAAAAATGTCAAAAATGACAAATTTCAAGATGGCAAATGTCAAAACTGACAAATGTCACAATGCTAAATGTCAAAAATGACAAATTTCAAGATGGCAAATGTCAAAGATGTCAAATGACAAATGTCACAATGCTAAATGTCAAAAATGAAAAGTGTCACCATGAAAAATGTCAAAAATAACAAATTTCAAGATGGCAAATGTCAAAGATGTCAAATGACAAATGTCACAATGCTAAATGTCAAAAATAAAAAGTGTCACCATGAAAAATGTCAAAAATGACAAATTTCAAGATGGCAAATGTCAAAACTGACAAATGTCACAATGCTAAATGTCAAAAATGATAAGTGTCACCATGAAAAATGTCAAAAATGACAAATTTCAAGATGGCAAATGTCCAAGATGTCAAATGACAAATGTCACAATGCTAAATGTCAAAAATAAAAAGTGTCACCATGAAAAGTGTCAAAAATGACAAATTTCAAGATGGCAAATGTCAAAGATGTCAAATGAGAAATGTCACATTGCTAAATGTCAAAAATGAAAAGTGTCAAAAATGACAAATTTCAAGATGGCAAATGTCTAATATGTCAAATGACAAATGTCACAATGCTAAATGTCAAATATGAAAAGTGTCACCATGAAAAATGTCAAAAATGACAAATTTCAAGATGGCAAATGTCAAAGATGTCAAATGACAAATGTCACAATGCTAAATGTCAAAAATGAAAAGTGTCAAAAATGACAAATTGCAAGATGGCAAATGTCTAAGATGTCAAATGACAAATGTCACAATGATAAATGTCAAAAATGAAAAGTGTCACCATGAAAAATGTCAAAAATGACAAATTTCAAGATGGCAAATGTCAAAGATGTCAAATGACAAATGTCACAATGCTAAATGTCAAAAATGAAAAGTGTCACCATGAAAAATGTCAAAAATGACAAATTTCAAGAAGGCAAATGTCAAATATGTCAAATGACAAATGTCACAATGCTAAGTGTCAAAAATGAAAAGTGTCAAAAATGACAAATTTCAAGATGGCAAATGTCTAAGATGTCAAATGACAAATGTCACAATGCTAAATGTCAAAAATGAAAAGTGTCACCATGAAAAATGTCAAAAATGACCAATTTTCAGATGGCAAATGTCAAAGATGTCAAATGACAAATGTCACATTGCTAAATGTCAAAAATGAAAAGTGTCACCATGAAAAATGTCAAAAATGACAAATTTCAAGATGGCAAATTTCAAAGATGTTAAATGACAAATGTCACAATGCTAAATGTCAAAAATGAAAAGTGTCAAAAATGACAAATTTCAAGATGGCAAATGTCTAAGATTTCAAATGACAAATGTCACAATGCTAAATGTCAAAAATGAAAAGTGTCACCATGAAAAATGTCAAAAATGACAAATTTTCAGATGGCAAATGTCAAAGATGTCAAATGACAAATGTCACAATGCTAAATGTCAAAAATGAATAGTGTCACCATGAAAAATGTCAAAAATGACAAATTTCAAGATGGCAAATGTCAAAGATGTCAAATGACAAATGTCACAATGCTAAATGTCAAAAATGAAAAGTGTCAAAAATGACAAATTTCAAGATTGCAAATGTCTAAGATGTCAAATGACAAATGTCACAATGCTAAATGTCAAAAATGAAAAGTGTCACCATAAAAAATGTCAAAAATAACAAATTTCAAGATGGCAAATGTCAAAGATGTCAAATGACAAATGTCACAAGGCTAAATGTCAAAAATGAAAAGTGTCACCATGAAAAATGTCAAAAATGACAAATTTCAAGATGGCAAATGTCCAAGATGTCAAATGACAAATGTCACAATGCTAAATGTCAAAAATGACAAATTTCAAGATGGCAAATGTCATAGATGTCAAATGACAAATGTCACAATGCTAAATGTCAAAAATGAAAAGTGTCACAATGCTAAATGTCAAAAATGACAAATTTCAAGATGGCAAATGTCAAAGATGTCAAATGACAAATGTCACAATGCTAAATGTCAAAAATGAAAAGTGTCACCATAAAAAATGTCAAAAATAACAAATTTCAAGATGGCAAATGTCAAAGATGTCAAATGACAAATGTCACAAGGCTAAATGTCAAAAATGAAAAGTGTCACCATGAAAAATGTCAAAAATGACAAATTTCAAGATGGCAAATGTCAAAGATGTCAAATGACAAATGTCACAATGCTAAATGTCAAAAATGAAAAGTGTCACCATGAAAAATGTCAAAAATAACAAATTTCAAGATGGCAAATGTCAAAGATGTCAAATGACAAATGTCACAATGCTAAATGTCAAAAATGACAAATTTCAAGATGGCAAATGTCAAAGATGTCAAATGACAAATGTCACAATGCTAAATGTCAAAAATGAAAAGTGTCACCATGAAAAATGTCAAAAATGACAAATTTCAAGATGGCAAATGTCAAAGATGTCAAATGACAAATGTCACAATGCTAAATGTCAAAAATGAAAAGTGTCAAAAATGACAAATTTCAAGATGGCAAATGTCTAAGATGTCAAATGACAAATGTCATAATGCTAAATGTCAAAAATGAATAGTGTCACCATGAAAAATGTCAAAAATGACAAATTTCAAGATGGCAAATGTCAAAGATGTCAAATGACAAATGTCACAATGCTAAATGTCAAAAATGAAAAGTGTCACCATGAAAAATGTCAAAAATAACAAATTTCAAGATGGCAAATGTCAAAGATGTCAAATGACAAATGTCACAATGCTAAATGTCAAAAATGAAAAGTGTCACCCTGAAAAATGTCAAAAATGACAAATTTTAAGATAGCAAATGTCAAAACTGACAAATGTGACAATGCTAAATGTTAAAAATGAAAAGTGTCACCATGAAAAATGTCAAAAATAACAAATTTCAAGATGGCAAATGTCAAAGATGTCAAATGACAAATGTCACAATGCTAAATGTCAAAAATGAAAAGTGTCCCCATGAAAAATGTCAAAAATGACAAATTTCAAGATGGCAAATGTCAAAACCGACAAATGTCACAATGCTAAATGTCAAAAATGAAAAGTGTCACCATGAAAATTGTCAAAAATAACAAATTTCAAGATGGCAAATGTCAAACATGTCAAATGACAAATGTCACAATGCTTAATGTCAAAAATGACAAATTTCAAGATGGCAAATGTCAAAGATGTCAAATGACAAATGTCACAATGCTAAATGTCAAAAATGAAAAGTGTCACCATGAAAAATGTCAAAAATGACAAATTTCAAGATGGCAAATGTCAAAGATGTCAAATGACAAATGTCACAATGCTAAATGTCAAAAATGAAAAGTGTCACCATAAAATGTCAAAAATGACAAATTTTAAGATGGCAAATGTCTAAGATGTCAAATGACAAATGTCACAATGCTAAATGTCAAAAATGAAAAGTGTCACCATGAAAAATGTCAAAAATGACAAATTTCAAGATGGCAAATGTCAAAGATGTCAAATGACAAATGTCACAATGCTAAATGTCAAAAATGAAATGTGTCAAAAATGACAAATTTCAAGATGGCAAATGTCTAAGATGTCAAATGACAAATGTCACAATGCTAAATGTCAAAAATGAAAAGTGTCACAATGCTAAATGTCAAAAATGACAAATTTCAAGATGGCAAATGTCAAAGATGTCAAATAACAAATGTCACAATGCTAAATGTCAAAAATAAAAAGTGTCACCATGAAAAATGTCAAAAATAACAAATTTCAAGATGGCAAATGTCAAAGATGTCAAATGACAAATGTCACAATGCTAAATGTCAAAAATGAAAAGTGTCACCATGAAAAATGTCAAAAATGACAAATTTCAAGATGGCAAATGTCAAATGTCACAATGCTAAATGTCAAAAATGAAAAGTGTCACCATGAAAAATGTCAAAAATAACAAATTTCAAGATGGCTAATGTCAAAGATGTCAAATGACAAATGTCACAATGCTAAATGTCAAAAATGAAAAGTGTCACCATGAAAAATGTCAAAAATGACAAATTTCAAGATGGCAAATATCAAAACTGACAAATGTCACAATGCTAAATGTCAAAAATGAAAAGTGTCACCATGAAAAATGTCAAAAATAACAAATTTCAAGATGGCAAATGTCAAAGATGTCAAATGACAAATGTCACAATGCTAAATGTCAAAAATGAAAAGTGTCACCATGAAAAATTCAAAAATGACAAATTTCAAGATGGCAAATGTCAAAACTGACAAATGTCACAATGCTAAATGTCAAAAATGAAAAGTGTCATCATGAAAAAAGTCAAAAATAACAAATTTCAAGATGGCAAATGTCAAAGATGTCAAATCACAAATGTCACAATGCTAAATGTCAAAAATGACAAATTTCAAGATGGCAAATGTCAAAGATGTCAAATGACAAATGTCACAATGCTAAATGTGAAAAATGAAAAGTGTCACCATGAAAAATGTCAAAAATGACAAATTTCAAGATGGCAAATGTCAAAGATGTCAAATGACAAATGTCACAATGCTAAATGTCAAAAATGAAAAGTGTCACCATGAAAAATGTCAAAAATAACAAATTTCAAGATGGCAAATGTCAAAGATGTCAAATGACAAATATCACAATGCTAAATGTCAAAAATGAAAAGTGTCACCATGAAAAATGTCAAAAATGACAAATTTCAAGATGGCAAATGTCAAAGATGTCAAATGACAAATGTCACAATGCTAAATGTCAAAAATAAAAAGTGTCACCATGAAAAATGTCAAAAATAACAAATTTCAAGATGGCAAATGTCAAAGATGTCAAATGACAAATGTCACAATGCTAAATGTCAAAAATGAAAAGTGTCACCATGAAAAATGTCAAAAATGACAAATTTCAAGATGGCAAATGTCAAAACTGACAAATGTCACAATGCTAAATGTCAAAAATGATAAGTGTCACCATGAAAAATGTCAAAAATGAAAAATTTCAAGATGGCAAATGTCCAAGATGTCAAATGACAAATGTCACAATGCTAAATGTCAAAAATGACAAATTTCAAGATGGCAAATGTCAAAGATGTCGAATATGACAAATGTCACAATGCTAAATGTCAAAAATGAAAAGTGTCACCATGAAAAATGTCAAAAATAACAAATTTCAAGATGGCAAATGTCAAAGATGTCAAATGACAAATGTCACAATGCTAAATGTCAAAAATGAAAAGTGTCACCATGAAAAATGTCAAAAATGACAAATTTCAAGATGTCAAATATCAAAGATGTCAAATGACAAATGTCACAATGCTAAATGTCAAAAATGACAAATTTTAAGATGGCAAATGTCAGAGATGTCAAATGACAAATGTCACAATGCTAAATGTCAAAAATAAAAAGTGTCACCATGAAAAATGTCAAAAATGACAAATTTCAAGATGGCAAATGTCAAAGATGTCAACTGACAAATGTCACAATGCAAAATGTCAAAAATGAAAAGTGTCACCATAAAAAATGTCAAAAATAACAAATTTCAAGATGGCAAATGTCAAAGATGTCAAATGACAAATGTCACAATGCTAAATGTCAAAAATGAAAAGTGTCACCATGAAAAATGTCAAAAATGATAAATTTCAAGATGACAAATGTCAAAACTGACAAATGTCACAATGCTAAATGTCAAAAATGAAAAGTGTCACCATGAAAAATGTCAAAAATAACAAACTTCAAGATGGCAAATGTCAAAGATGTCAAATGACAAATGTCACAATGCTAAATGTCAAAAATGACAAATTTCAAGATGGCAAATGTCAAAGATGTCAAATGACAAATGTCACAATGCTAAATGTCAAAAATGAAAAGTGTCACCATGAAAAATGTCAAAAATGACAAATTTCAAGATGGCAAATGTCAAAGATGTCAAATGACAAATGTCACAATGCTAAATGTCAAAAATGATAAGTAACACCATGAAAAATGTCAACAATAACAAATTTCAAGATGGCAAATGTCAAAGATGTCAAATGACAAATGTCACAATGCTAAATGTCAAAAATGAAAAGTGTCACCATGAAAAATGTCAAAAATGACAAATTTCAAGATGGCAAATGTCAAAGATGTCAAATGACAAATGTCACAATGCTAAATCTCAAAAATGAAAAGTGTCACCATGAAAAATGTCAAAAATAACAAATTTCAAGATGGCAAATGTCAAAGATGTCAAATGACAAATGTCACAATGCTTAATGTCAAAAATGAAAAGTGTCACCATGAAAAATGTCAAAAATAACAAATTTTAAGATGGCAAATGTCAAAACTGACAAATGTCACAATGCTAAATGTCAAAAATGATAAGTGTCACCATGAAAAATGTCAAAAATGACAAATTTCAAGATGGCAAATGTCCAAGATGTCAAATGACAAATGTCACAATGCTAAATGTCAAAAATGACAAATTTTAAGATGGCAAATGTCAAAGATGTCGAATATGACAAATGTCACAATGCTAAATGTCAAAAATGAAAAGTGTCACCATGAAAAATGTCAAAAATGACAAATTTCAAGATGGCAAATGTCAAAGATGTCAAATGACAAATGTCACAATGCTAAATGTCAAAAATGAAAAGTGTCACCATGAAAAATGACAAAAATGACAAATTTCAAGATGGCAAATATCAAAGATGTCAAATGACAAATGTCACAATGCTAAATGTCAAAAATGACAAATTTTAAGATGGCAAATGTCAAAGATGTCAAATGACAAATGTCACAATGCTAAATGTCAAAAATGAAAAGTGTCACCATGAAAAATGTCAAAAATGACAAATTTCAAGATGGCAAATGTCAAAGATGTCAAATGACAAATGTCACAATGCTAAATATCAAAAATGATAAGTGTCACCATAAAAAATGTCAAAAATGACAAATTTCAAGATGGCAAATGTCCAAGATGTCAAATGACAAATGTCACAATGCTAAATGTCAAAAATGACAAATTTCAAGATGGCAAATGTCAAAGATGTCAAATGACAAATGTCACAATGCTAAATGTCAAAAATGAAAAGTGTCACCATGAAAAATGTCAAAAATGACAAATTTAAAGATGGCAAATGTCAAAGATGTCAAATGACAAATGTCACAATGCTAAATGTCCAAAATGAAAAGTGTCACCATGAAAAATGTCAAAAATAACAAATTTTAAGATGGCAAATCTTAAAGATGTCAAATGACAAATGTCACAATGCTAAATGTCAAAAATGAAAAGTGTCACCATGAAAAATGTTAAAAATGACCAATTTCAAGATGGCAAATGTCAAAGATGTCAAATGACAAATGTCACAATGCTAAATGTCAAAAATGAAAAGTGTCACCATGAAAAATGTCAAAAATGACAAATTTTAAGATGGCAAATGTCAAAGATGTCAAATGACAAATGTCACAATGCTAAATGTCAAAAATGAAAAGTGTCACCATGAAAAATGTCAAAAATGACAAATTTCAAGATAGCAAATGTCAAAGATGTCAAATGACAAATGTCACAATGCTAAATGTCAAAAATGAAAAGTGTCACCATGAAAAATCTCAAAAATGACAAATTTCAAGATGGCAAATATCAAAGATGTCAAATGACAAATGTCACAATGCTAAATGTCAAAAATGACAAATTTTAAGATGGCAAATGTCAAAGATGTCAAATGACAAATGTCACCATGCTAAATGTCAAAAATGAAAAGTGTCACCATAAAATGTCAAAAATGACAAATTTCAAGACGGCAAATGTCAAAGATGTCAAATGACAAATGTCACAATGCTAAATGTCAAAAATGATAAGTGTCACCATGAAAAATGTCAAAAATGACAAATTTCAAGATGGCAAATGTCCAAGATGTCAAATGACAAATGTCACAATGCTAAATGTCAAAAATGACAAATTTCAAGATGGCAAATGTCAAAGATGTCAAATGACAAATGTCACAATGCTAAATGTCAAAAATGAAAAGTGTCACCATGAAAAATGTCAAAAATGACAAATTTCAAGATGGCAAATGTCAAAGATGTCAAATGACAAATGTAACAATGCTAAATGTCAAAAATAAAAAGTGTCACCATGAAAAATGTCAAAAATAACAAATTTCAAGATGGCAAATCTCAAAGATGTCAAATGACAAATGTCACAATGCTAAATGTCAAAAATGAAAAGTGTCACCATGAAAAATGTTAAAAATGATCAATTTCAAGATGGCAAATGTCAAAGATGTCAAATGACAAATGTCACAATGCTAAATGTGAAAAATGAAAAGTGTCACCATGAAAAATGTCAAAAATGACAAATTTCAAGATGGCAAATGTCAAAACTGACAAATGTCACAATGCTAAATGTCAAAAATGATAAGTGTCACCATGAAAAATGTCAAAAATGACAAATTTCAAGATGGCAAATGTCCAAGATGTCAAATGACAAATGTCACAATGCTAAATGTCAAAAATGAAAAGTGTCACCATGAAAAATGTCAAAAATGACAAATTTTAAAATGGCAAATGTCAAAACTGACAAATGTCACAATGCTAAATGTCAAAAATGATAAGTGTCACCATGAAAAATGTCAAAAATGACAATATTCAAGATGGCAAATGTCCAAGATGTCAAATGACAAATGTGACAATGCTAAATGTCAAAAATGACAAATTTCAAGATGGCAAATATCAAAGATGTGGAATATGACAAATGTCACAATGCTAATTGTCAAAAATGAAAAGTGTCACCATTAAAAATGTCAAAAATGACAAATTTCAAGATGGCAAATGTCAAAGATGTCAAATGACAAATGTCATAATGCTAAATGTCAAAAATGAAAAGTGTCACCATGAAAAATGTCAAAAATGACAAATTTCAAGATGGCAAATATCAAAGATGTCAAATGACAAATGTCACAATGCTAAATGTCAAATATGAAAAGTGTCACCATGAAAAATGTCAAAAATGACAAATTTCAAGATGGCAAATGTCAAAGATGTCAAATGACAAATGTCACAATGCTAAATGTCAAAAATGAAAAGTGTCAAAAATGACAAATTGCAAGATGGCAAATGTCTAAGATGTCAAATGACAAATGTCACAATGATAAATGTCAAAAATGAAAAGTGTCACCATGAAAAATGTCAAAAATGACAAATTTCAAGATGGCAAATGTCAAAGATGTCAAATGACAAATGTCACAATGCTAAATGTCAAAAATGAAAAGTGTCACCATGAAAAATGTCAAAAATGACAAATTTCAAGAAGGCAAATGTCAAATATGTCAAATGACAAATGTCACAATGCTAAGTGTCAAAAATGAAAAGTGTCAAAAATGACAAATTTCAAGATGGCAAATGTCTAAGATGTCAAATGACAAATGTCACAATGCTAAATGTCAAAAATGAAAAGTGTCACCATGAAAAATGTCAAAAATGACCAATTTTCAGATGGCAAATGTCAAAGATGTCAAATGACAAATGTCACATTGCTAAATGTCAAAAATGAAAAGTGTCACCATGAAAAATGTCAAAAATGACAAATTTCAAGATGGCAAATTTCAAAGATGTTAAATGACAAATGTCACAATGCTAAATGTCAAAAATGAAAAGTGTCAAAAATGACAAATTTCAAGATGGCAAATGTCTAAGATTTCAAATGACAAATGTCACAATGCTAAATGTCAAAAATGAAAAGTGTCACCATGAAAAATGTCAAAAATGACAAATTTTCAGATGGCAAATGTCAAAGATGTCAAATGACAAATGTCACAATGCTAAATGTCAAAAATGAATAGTGTCACCATGAAAAATGTCAAAAATGACAAATTTCAAGATGGCAAATGTCAAAGATGTCAAATGACAAATGTCACAATGCTAAATGTCAAAAATGAAAAGTGTCAAAAATGACAAATTTCAAGATTGCAAATGTCTAAGATGTCAAATGACAAATGTCACAATGCTAAATGTCAAAAATGAAAAGTGTCACCATAAAAAATGTCAAAAATAACAAATTTCAAGATGGCAAATGTCAAAGATGTCAAATGACAAATGTCACAAGGCTAAATGTCAAAAATGAAAAGTGTCACCATGAAAAATGTCAAAAATGACAAATTTCAAGATGGCAAATGTCCAAGATGTCAAATGACAAATGTCACAATGCTAAATGTCAAAAATGACAAATTTCAAGATGGCAAATGTCATAGATGTCAAATGACAAATGTCACAATGCTAAATGTCAAAAATGAAAAGTGTCACAATGCTAAATGTCAAAAATGACAAATTTCAAGATGGCAAATGTCAAAGATGTCAAATGACAAATGTCACAATGCTAAATGTCAAAAATGAAAAGTGTCACCATAAAAAATGTCAAAAATAACAAATTTCAAGATGGCAAATGTCAAAGATGTCAAATGACAAATGTCACAAGGCTAAATGTCAAAAATGAAAAGTGTCACCATGAAAAATGTCAAAAATGACAAATTTCAAGATGGCAAATGTCAAAGATGTCAAATGACAAATGTCACAATGCTAAATGTCAAAAATGAAAAGTGTCACCATGAAAAATGTCAAAAATAACAAATTTCAAGATGGCAAATGTCAAAGATGTCAAATGACAAATGTCACAATGCTAAATGTCAAAAATGACAAATTTCAAGATGGCAAATGTCAAAGATGTCAAATGACAAATGTCACAATGCTAAATGTCAAAAATGAAAAGTGTCACCATGAAAAATGTCAAAAATGACAAATTTCAAGATGGCAAATGTCAAAGATGTCAAATGACAAATGTCACAATGCTAAATGTCAAAAATGAAAAGTGTCAAAAATGACAAATTTCAAGATGGCAAATGTCTAAGATGTCAAATGACAAATGTCATAATGCTAAATGTCAAAAATGAATAGTGTCACCATGAAAAATGTCAAAAATGACAAATTTCAAGATGGCAAATGTCAAAGATGTCAAATGACAAATGTCACAATGCTAAATGTCAAAAATGAAAAGTGTCACCATGAAAAATGTCAAAAATAACAAATTTCAAGATGGCAAATGTCAAAGATGTCAAATGACAAATGTCACAATGCTAAATGTCAAAAATGAAAAGTGTCACCCTGAAAAATGTCAAAAATGACAAATTTTAAGATAGCAAATGTCAAAACTGACAAATGTGACAATGCTAAATGTTAAAAATGAAAAGTGTCACCATGAAAAATGTCAAAAATAACAAATTTCAAGATGGCAAATGTCAAAGATGTCAAATGACAAATGTCACAATGCTAAATGTCAAAAATGAAAAGTGTCCCCATGAAAAATGTCAAAAATGACAAATTTCAAGATGGCAAATGTCAAAACCGACAAATGTCACAATGCTAAATGTCAAAAATGAAAAGTGTCACCATGAAAATTGTCAAAAATAACAAATTTCAAGATGGCAAATGTCAAACATGTCAAATGACAAATGTCACAATGCTTAATGTCAAAAATGACAAATTTCAAGATGGCAAATGTCAAAGATGTCAAATGACAAATGTCACAATGCTAAATGTCAAAAATGAAAAGTGTCACCATGAAAAATGTCAAAAATGACAAATTTCAAGATGGCAAATGTCAAAGATGTCAAATGACAAATGTCACAATGCTAAATGTCAAAAATGAAAAGTGTCACCATAAAATGTCAAAAATGACAAATTTTAAGATGGCAAATGTCTAAGATGTCAAATGACAAATGTCACAATGCTAAATGTCAAAAATGAAAAGTGTCACCATGAAAAATGTCAAAAATGACAAATTTCAAGATGGCAAATGTCAAAGATGTCAAATGACAAATGTCACAATGCTAAATGTCAAAAATGAAATGTGTCAAAAATGACAAATTTCAAGATGGCAAATGTCTAAGATGTCAAATGACAAATGTCACAATGCTAAATGTCAAAAATGAAAAGTGTCACAATGCTAAATGTCAAAAATGACAAATTTCAAGATGGCAAATGTCAAAGATGTCAAATAACAAATGTCACAATGCTAAATGTCAAAAATAAAAAGTGTCACCATGAAAAATGTCAAAAATAACAAATTTCAAGATGGCAAATGTCAAAGATGTCAAATGACAAATGTCACAATGCTAAATGTCAAAAATGAAAAGTGTCACCATGAAAAATGTCAAAAATGACAAATTTCAAGATGGCAAATGTCAAATGTCACAATGCTAAATGTCAAAAATGAAAAGTGTCACCATGAAAAATGTCAAAAATAACAAATTTCAAGATGGCTAATGTCAAAGATGTCAAATGACAAATGTCACAATGCTAAATGTCAAAAATGAAAAGTGTCACCATGAAAAATGTCAAAAATGACAAATTTCAAGATGGCAAATATCAAAACTGACAAATGTCACAATGCTAAATGTCAAAAATGAAAAGTGTCACCATGAAAAATGTCAAAAATAACAAATTTCAAGATGGCAAATGTCAAAGATGTCAAATGACAAATGTCACAATGCTAAATGTCAAAAATGAAAAGTGTCACCATGAAAAATTCAAAAATGACAAATTTCAAGATGGCAAATGTCAAAACTGACAAATGTCACAATGCTAAATGTCAAAAATGAAAAGTGTCATCATGAAAAAAGTCAAAAATAACAAATTTCAAGATGGCAAATGTCAAAGATGTCAAATCACAAATGTCACAATGCTAAATGTCAAAAATGACAAATTTCAAGATGGCAAATGTCAAAGATGTCAAATGACAAATGTCACAATGCTAAATGTGAAAAATGAAAAGTGTCACCATGAAAAATGTCAAAAATGACAAATTTCAAGATGGCAAATGTCAAAGATGTCAAATGACAAATGTCACAATGCTAAATGTCAAAAATGAAAAGTGTCACCATGAAAAATGTCAAAAATAACAAATTTCAAGATGGCAAATGTCAAAGATGTCAAATGACAAATATCACAATGCTAAATGTCAAAAATGAAAAGTGTCACCATGAAAAATGTCAAAAATGACAAATTTCAAGATGGCAAATGTCAAAGATGTCAAATGACAAATGTCACAATGCTAAATGTCAAAAATAAAAAGTGTCACCATGAAAAATGTCAAAAATAACAAATTTCAAGATGGCAAATGTCAAAGATGTCAAATGACAAATGTCACAATGCTAAATGTCAAAAATGAAAAGTGTCACCATGAAAAATGTCAAAAATGACAAATTTCAAGATGGCAAATGTCAAAACTGACAAATGTCACAATGCTAAATGTCAAAAATGATAAGTGTCACCATGAAAAATGTCAAAAATGAAAAATTTCAAGATGGCAAATGTCCAAGATGTCAAATGACAAATGTCACAATGCTAAATGTCAAAAATGACAAATTTCAAGATGGCAAATGTCAAAGATGTCGAATATGACAAATGTCACAATGCTAAATGTCAAAAATGAAAAGTGTCACCATGAAAAATGTCAAAAATAACAAATTTCAAGATGGCAAATGTCAAAGATGTCAAATGACAAATGTCACAATGCTAAATGTCAAAAATGAAAAGTGTCACCATGAAAAATGTCAAAAATGACAAATTTCAAGATGTCAAATATCAAAGATGTCAAATGACAAATGTCACAATGCTAAATGTCAAAAATGACAAATTTTAAGATGGCAAATGTCAGAGATGTCAAATGACAAATGTCACAATGCTAAATGTCAAAAATAAAAAGTGTCACCATGAAAAATGTCAAAAATGACAAATTTCAAGATGGCAAATGTCAAAGATGTCAACTGACAAATGTCACAATGCAAAATGTCAAAAATGAAAAGTGTCACCATAAAAAATGTCAAAAATAACAAATTTCAAGATGGCAAATGTCAAAGATGTCAAATGACAAATGTCACAATGCTAAATGTCAAAAATGAAAAGTGTCACCATGAAAAATGTCAAAAATGATAAATTTCAAGATGACAAATGTCAAAACTGACAAATGTCACAATGCTAAATGTCAAAAATGAAAAGTGTCACCATGAAAAATGTCAAAAATAACAAACTTCAAGATGGCAAATGTCAAAGATGTCAAATGACAAATGTCACAATGCTAAATGTCAAAAATGACAAATTTCAAGATGGCAAATGTCAAAGATGTCAAATGACAAATGTCACAATGCTAAATGTCAAAAATGAAAAGTGTCACCATGAAAAATGTCAAAAATGACAAATTTCAAGATGGCAAATGTCAAAGATGTCAAATGACAAATGTCACAATGCTAAATGTCAAAAATGATAAGTAACACCATGAAAAATGTCAACAATAACAAATTTCAAGATGGCAAATGTCAAAGATGTCAAATGACAAATGTCACAATGCTAAATGTCAAAAATGAAAAGTGTCACCATGAAAAATGTCAAAAATGACAAATTTCAAGATGGCAAATGTCAAAGATGTCAAATGACAAATGTCACAATGCTAAATCTCAAAAATGAAAAGTGTCACCATGAAAAATGTCAAAAATAACAAATTTCAAGATGGCAAATGTCAAAGATGTCAAATGACAAATGTCACAATGCTTAATGTCAAAAATGAAAAGTGTCACCATGAAAAATGTCAAAAATAACAAATTTTAAGATGGCAAATGTCAAAACTGACAAATGTCACAATGCTAAATGTCAAAAATGATAAGTGTCACCATGAAAAATGTCAAAAATGACAAATTTCAAGATGGCAAATGTCCAAGATGTCAAATGACAAATGTCACAATGCTAAATGTCAAAAATGACAAATTTTAAGATGGCAAATGTCAAAGATGTCGAATATGACAAATGTCACAATGCTAAATGTCAAAAATGAAAAGTGTCACCATGAAAAATGTCAAAAATGACAAATTTCAAGATGGCAAATGTCAAAGATGTCAAATGACAAATGTCACAATGCTAAATGTCAAAAATGAAAAGTGTCACCATGAAAAATGACAAAAATGACAAATTTCAAGATGGCAAATATCAAAGATGTCAAATGACAAATGTCACAATGCTAAATGTCAAAAATGACAAATTTTAAGATGGCAAATGTCAAAGATGTCAAATGACAAATGTCACAATGCTAAATGTCAAAAATGAAAAGTGTCACCATGAAAAATGTCAAAAATGACAAATTTCAAGATGGCAAATGTCAAAGATGTCAAATGACAAATGTCACAATGCTAAATATCAAAAATGATAAGTGTCACCATAAAAAATGTCAAAAATGACAAATTTCAAGATGGCAAATGTCCAAGATGTCAAATGACAAATGTCACAATGCTAAATGTCAAAAATGACAAATTTCAAGATGGCAAATGTCAAAGATGTCAAATGACAAATGTCACAATGCTAAATGTCAAAAATGAAAAGTGTCACCATGAAAAATGTCAAAAATGACAAATTTAAAGATGGCAAATGTCAAAGATGTCAAATGACAAATGTCACAATGCTAAATGTCCAAAATGAAAAGTGTCACCATGAAAAATGTCAAAAATAACAAATTTTAAGATGGCAAATCTTAAAGATGTCAAATGACAAATGTCACAATGCTAAATGTCAAAAATGAAAAGTGTCACCATGAAAAATGTTAAAAATGACCAATTTCAAGATGGCAAATGTCAAAGATGTCAAATGACAAATGTCACAATGCTAAATGTCAAAAATGAAAAGTGTCACCATGAAAAATGTCAAAAATGACAAATTTTAAGATGGCAAATGTCAAAGATGTCAAATGACAAATGTCACAATGCTAAATGTCAAAAATGAAAAGTGTCACCATGAAAAATGTCAAAAATGACAAATTTCAAGATAGCAAATGTCAAAGATGTCAAATGACAAATGTCACAATGCTAAATGTCAAAAATGAAAAGTGTCACCATGAAAAATCTCAAAAATGACAAATTTCAAGATGGCAAATATCAAAGATGTCAAATGACAAATGTCACAATGCTAAATGTCAAAAATGACAAATTTTAAGATGGCAAATGTCAAAGATGTCAAATGACAAATGTCACCATGCTAAATGTCAAAAATGAAAAGTGTCACCATAAAATGTCAAAAATGACAAATTTCAAGACGGCAAATGTCAAAGATGTCAAATGACAAATGTCACAATGCTAAATGTCAAAAATGATAAGTGTCACCATGAAAAATGTCAAAAATGACAAATTTCAAGATGGCAAATGTCCAAGATGTCAAATGACAAATGTCACAATGCTAAATGTCAAAAATGACAAATTTCAAGATGGCAAATGTCAAAGATGTCAAATGACAAATGTCACAATGCTAAATGTCAAAAATGAAAAGTGTCACCATGAAAAATGTCAAAAATGACAAATTTCAAGATGGCAAATGTCAAAGATGTCAAATGACAAATGTAACAATGCTAAATGTCAAAAATAAAAAGTGTCACCATGAAAAATGTCAAAAATAACAAATTTCAAGATGGCAAATCTCAAAGATGTCAAATGACAAATGTCACAATGCTAAATGTCAAAAATGAAAAGTGTCACCATGAAAAATGTTAAAAATGATCAATTTCAAGATGGCAAATGTCAAAGATGTCAAATGACAAATGTCACAATGCTAAATGTGAAAAATGAAAAGTGTCACCATGAAAAATGTCAAAAATGACAAATTTCAAGATGGCAAATGTCAAAACTGACAAATGTCACAATGCTAAATGTCAAAAATGATAAGTGTCACCATGAAAAATGTCAAAAATGACAAATTTCAAGATGGCAAATGTCCAAGATGTCAAATGACAAATGTCACAATGCTAAATGTCAAAAATGAAAAGTGTCACCATGAAAAATGTCAAAAATGACAAATTTTAAAATGGCAAATGTCAAAACTGACAAATGTCACAATGCTAAATGTCAAAAATGATAAGTGTCACCATGAAAAATGTCAAAAATGACAATATTCAAGATGGCAAATGTCCAAGATGTCAAATGACAAATGTGACAATGCTAAATGTCAAAAATGACAAATTTCAAGATGGCAAATATCAAAGATGTGGAATATGACAAATGTCACAATGCTAATTGTCAAAAATGAAAAGTGTCACCATTAAAAATGTCAAAAATGACAAATTTCAAGATGGCAAATGTCAAAGATGTCAAATGACAAATGTCATAATGCTAAATGTCAAAAATGAAAAGTGTCACCATGAAAAATGTCAAAAATGACAAATTTCAAGATGGCAAATATCAAAGATGTCAAATGACAAATGTCACAATGCTAAATGTCAAAAATGACAAATTTTAAGATGGCAAATGTCAAAGATGTCAAATGACAAATGTCACAATGCTAAATGTCAAAAATGAAAAGTGTCACCATGAAAAATGTCAAAAATAACAAATTTCAAGATGGCAAATGTCAAAGATGTCAAATGACAAATGTCACAATGCTAAATGTCAAAAATAAAAAGTGTCACCATAAAAAATTCAAAAATGACAAATTTCAAGATGGCAAATGTCAAAACTGACAAATGTCACAATGCTAAATGTCAAAAATGAAAAGTGTCACCATGAAAAATGTCAAAAATAACAAATTTCAAGATGACAAATGTCAAAGATGTCAAATGACAAATGTCACAATGCCAAATGTCAAAAATGACAAATTTCAAGATGGCAAATGTCAAAAATGTCAAATGACAAATGTCACAATGCTAAATGTCAAAAATGAAAAGTGTCACCATGAAAAATGTCAAAAAAGACAAATTTCAAGATGGCAAATGTCAAAGATGTCAAATGACAAATGTCACAATGCTAAAAGTCAAAAATAAAAAGTGTCACCATAAAAAATGTCAACAATAACAAATTTCAAGATGGCAAATGTCAAAGATGTCAAATGACAAATGTCACAATGCTAAATGTCAAAAATGAAAAGTGTCACCATGAAAAATGTCAAAAATGACAAATTTCAAGATGGCAAATGTCAAAGATGTCAAATGACAAATGTCACAATGCTAAATGTCCAAAATGAAAAGTGTCACCATGAAAAATGTCAAAAATAACAAATTTCAAGATGGCAAATGTCAAAGATGTCAAATGACAAATGTCACAATGCTAAATGTCAAAAATGAAAAGTGTCACCATGAAAAATGTCAAAAATGACAAATTTCAAAATGGCAAATGTCAAAACTGACAAATGTCACAATGCTAAATGTCAAAAATGATAAGTGTCACCATGAAAAATGTCAAAAATGACAATATTCAAGATGGCAAATGTCCAAGATGTCAAATGACAAATGTGACAATGCTAAATGTCAAAAATGACAAATTTCAAGATGGCAAATATCAAAGATGTGGAATATGACAAATGTCACAATGCTAATTGTCAAAAATGAAAAGTGTCACCATTAAAAATGTCAAAAATGACAAATTTCAAGATGGCAAATGTCAAAGATGTCAAATGACAAATGTCATAATGCTAAATGTCAAAAATGAAAAGTGTCACCATGAAAAATGTCAAAAATGACAAATTTCAAGATGGCAAATATCAAAGATGTCAAATGACAAATGTCACAATGCTAAATGTCAAAAATGACAAATTTTAAGATGGCAAATGTCAAAGATGTCAAATGACAAATGTCACAATGCTAAATGTCAAAAATGAAAAGTGTCACCATGAAAAATGTCAAAAATGACAAATTTCAAGATGGCAAATGTCAAAGATGTCAAATGACAAATGTCACAATGCTAAATGTCAAAAATCAAAAGTGTCACCATAAAAAATGTCAACAATAACAAATTTCAAGATGGCAAATGTCAAAGATGTCAAATGACAAATGTCACAATGCTTAATGTCAAAAATGAAAAGTGTCACCATGAAAAATGTCAAAAATGACAAATTTCAAGATGGCAAATGTCAAAGATGTCAAATGACAAATGTCACAATGTCAAATGTCAAAAATGAAAAGTGTCACCATGAAAAATGTCAAAAATAACAAATTTCAAGATGGCAAATGTCAAAGATGTCAAATGACAAATGTCACAATGCTAAATGTCAAAAATGAAAAGTGTCACCATGAAAAATGTCAAAAATGACAAATTTCAAGATGGCAAATGTCAAAACTGACAAATGTCACAATGCTAAATGTCAAAAATGATAAGTGTCACCATGAAAAATGTCAAAAATGACAAATTTCAAGATGGCAAATGTCCAAGATGTCAAATGACAAATGTCACAATGCTAAATGTCAAAAATGACAAATTTCAAGATGGCAAATGTCAAAGATGTCAAATGAAAAATGTCACAATGCTAAATGTCAAAAATGAAAAGTGTCACCATGAAAAATGCAAAAATGACAAATTTTAAGATGGCAAATGTCAAAGATGTCAAATGACAAATGTCACAATGCTAAATGTCAAAAATGAAAAGTGTCACGATGAAAAATGTTAAAAATGACCAATTTCAAGATGGCAAATGTCAAAGATGTCAAATGACAAATGTCACAATGCTAAATGTCAAAAATGACAAATTTTAAGA
Organism: Altica lythri; assembly: GCA_964028335.1. NCBI lineage: Eukaryota > Metazoa > Arthropoda > Insecta > Coleoptera > Chrysomelidae > Altica > Altica lythri. The sequence continues at coordinate 17,986,150 of OZ034800.1, read as the reverse complement.
TGGCAAATGTCAAAGATGTCAAATGACAAATGTCACAATGCTAAATGTCAAAAATGAAAAGTGTCACCATGAAAAATGTCAAAAATGACAAATTTCAAGATGGCAAATGTCAAAGATGTCAAATGACAAATGTCACAATGCTAAATGTCAAAAATCAAAAGTGTCACCATAAAAAATGTCAAAAATAACAAATTTCAAGATGGCAAATGTCAAAGATGTCAAATGACAAATGTCACAATGCTTAATGTCAATAATGAAAAGTGTCACCATGAAAAATGTCAAAAATGACAAATTTCAAGATGGCAAATGTCAAAGATGTCGAATATGACAAATGTCACAATGCTAAATGTCAAAAATGAAAAGTGTCACCATGAAAAATGTCAAAAATGACAAATTTCAAGATGGCAAATGTCAAAGATGTCAAATGACAAATGTCACAATGCTAAATGTCAAAAATAAAAAGTGTCACCATAAAAAATGTCAAAAATGACAAATTTCAAGATGGCAAATATGAAAGATGTCAAATGACAAATGTCACAATGCTAAATGTCAAAAATGACAAATTTCAAGATGGCAAATGTCAAAGATGTCAAATGACAAATGTCACAATGCTAAATGTCAAAAATGAAAAGTGTCACAATGCTAAATGTCAAAAATGACAAATTTCAAGATGACAAATGTCAAAGATGTCAAATGACAAATGTCACAATGCTAAATGTCAAAAATGAAAAGTGTCACCATGAAAAATGTCAAAAATGACAAATTTCAAGATGGCAAATGTCAAATGTCACAATGCTAAATGTCAAAAATGAAAAGTGTCACCATGAAAAATGTCAAAAATAACAAATTTCAAGATGGAAAATGTCAAAGATGTCAAATGACAAATGTCACAATGCTAAATGTCAAAAATGAAAAGTGTCACCATGAAAAATGTCAAAAATGACAAATTTCAAGATGGCAAATGTCAAAGATGTCAAATGACAAATGTCACAATGCTAAATGTCAAAAATGAAAAGTGTCACCATGAAAAATGTCAAAAATGACAAATTTTAAGATGGCAAATGTCAAAGATGTCAAATGACAAATGTCACAATGCTAAATGTCAAAAATGAAAAGTGTCACCATGAAAAATGTCAAAAATGACAAATTTCAAAATGGCAAATGTCAAAACTGACAAATGTCACAATGCTAAATGTCAAAAATGATAAGTGTCACCATGAAAAATGTCAAAAATGACAATATTCAAGATGGCAAATGTCCAAGATGTCAAATGACAAATGTGACAATGCTAAATGTCAAAAATGACAAATTTCAAGATGGCAAATATCAAAGATGTGGAATATGACAAATGTCACAATGCTAATTGTCAAAAATGAAAAGTGTCACCGTTAAAAATGTCAAAAATGACAAATTTCAAGATGGCAAATGTCAAAGATGTCAAATGACAAATGTCATAATGCTAAATGTCAAAAATGAAAAGTGTCACCATGAAAAATGTCAAAAATGACAAATTTCAAGATGGCAAATATCAAAGATGTAAAATGACAAATGTCACAATGCTAAATGTCAAAAATGACAAATTTTAAGATGGCAAATGTCAAAGATGTCAAATGACAAATGTCACAATGCTAAATGTCAAAAATGAAAAGTGTCACCATGAAAAATGTCAAAAATAACAAATTTCAAGATGGCAAATGTCAAAGATGTCAAATGACAAATGTCACAATGCTAAATGTCAAAAATAAAAAGTGTCACCATAAAAAATTCAAAAATGACAAATTTCAAGATGGCAAATGTCAAAACTGACAAATGTCACAATGCTAAATGTCAAAAATGAAAAGTGTCACCATGAAAAATGTCAAAAATAACAAATTTCAAGATGACAAATGTCAAAGATGTCAAATGACAAATGTCACAATGCCAAATGTCAAAAATGACAAATTTCAAGATGGCAAATGTCAAAAATGTCAAATGACAAATGTCACAATGCTAAATGTCAAAAATGAAAAGTGTCACCATGAAAAATGTCAAAAAAGACAAATTTCAAGATGGCAAATGTCAAAGATGTCAAATGACAAATGTCACAATGCTAAAAGTCAAAAATAAAAAGTGTCACCATAAAAAATGTCAACAATAACAAATTTCAAGATGGCAAATGTCAAAGATGTCAAATGACAAATGTCACAATGCTAAATGTCAAAAATGAAAAGTGTCACCATGAAAAATGTCAAAAATGACAAATTTCAAGATGGCAAATGTCAAAGATGTCAAATGACAAATGTCACAATGCTAAATGTCAAAAATGAAAAGTGTCACCATGAAAAATGTCAAAAATAACAAATTTCAAGATGGCAAATGTCAAAGATGTCAAATGACAAATGTCACAATGCTAAATGTCAAAAATGAAAAGTGTCACCATGAAAAATGTCAAAAATGACAAATTTCAAAATGGCAAATGTCAAAACTGACAAATGTCACAATGCTAAATGTCAAAAATGATAAGTGTCACCATGAAAAATGTCAAAAATGACAATATTCAAGATGGCAAATGTCCAAGATGTCAAATGACAAATGTGACAATGCTAAATGTCAAAAATGACAAATTTCAAGATGGCAAATATCAAAGATGTGGAATATGACAAATGTCACAATGCTAATTGTCAAAAATGAAAAGTGTCACCATTAAAAATGTCAAAAATGACAAATTTCAAGATGGCAAATGTCAAAGATGTCAAATGACAAATGTCATAATGCTAAATGTCAAAAATGAAAAGTGTCACCATGAAAAATGTCAAAAATGACAAATTTCAAGATGGCAAATATCAAAGATGTCAAATGACAAATGTCACAATGCTAAATGTCAAAAATGACAAATTTTAAGATGGCAAATGTCAAAGATGTCAAATGACAAATGTCACAATGCTAAATGTCAAAAATGAAAAGTGTCACCATGAAAAATGTCAAAAATGACAAATTTCAAGATGGCAAATGTCAAAGATGTCAAATGACAAATGTCACAATGCTAAATGTCAAAAATCAAAAGTGTCACCATAAAAAATGTCAACAATAACAAATTTCAAGATGGCAAATGTCAAAGATGTCAAATGACAAATGTCACAATGCTTAATGTCAAAAATGAAAAGTGTCACCATGAAAAATGTCAAAAATGACAAATTTCAAGATGGCAAATGTCAAAGATGTCAAATGACAAATGTCACAATGTCAAATGTCAAAAATGAAAAGTGTCACCATGAAAAATGTCAAAAATAACAAATTTTAAGATGGCAAATGTCAAAGATGTCAAATGACAAATGTCACAATGCTAAATGTCAAAAATGAAAAGTGTCACCATGAAAAATGTCAAAAATGACAAATTTCAAGATGGCAAATGTCAAAACTGACAAATGTCACAATGCTAAATGTCAAAAATGATAAGTGTCACCATGAAAAATGTCAAAAATGACAAATTTCAAGATGGCAAATGTCCAAGATGTCAAATGACAAATGTCACAATGCTAAATGTCAAAAATGACAAATTTCAAGATGGCAAATGTCAAAGATGTCAAATGAAAAATGTCACAATGCTAAATGTCAAAAATGAAAAGTGTCACCATGAAAAATGTCAAAAATGACAAATTTCAAGATGGCAAATGTCAAAGATGTCAAATGACAAATGTCACAATGCTAAATGTCAAAAATGAAAAGTGTCACGATGAAAAATGTTAAAAATGACCAATTTCAAGATGGCAAATGTCAAAGATGTCAAATGACAAATGTCACAATGCTAAATGTCAAAAATGACAAATTTTAAGATGGCAAATGTCAAAGATGTCAAATGACAAATGTCACAATGCTAAATGTCAAAAATGAAAAGTGTCACCATGAAAAATGTCAAAAATGACAAATTTCAAGATGGCAAATGTCAAAGATGTCAAATGACAAATGTCACAATGCTAAATGTCAAAAATCAAAAGTGTCACCATAAAAAATGTCAAAAATAACAAATTTCAAGATGGCAAATGTCAAAGATGTCAAATGACAAATGTCACAATGCTTAATGTCAATAATGAAAAGTGTCACCATGAAAAATGTCAAAAATGACAAATTTCAAGATGGCAAATGTCAAAGATGTCGAATATGACAAATGTCACAATGCTAAATGTCAAAAATGAAAAGTGTCACCATGAAAAATGTCAAAAATGACAAATTTCAAGATGGCAAATGTCAAAGATGTCAAATGACAAATGTCACAATGCTAAATGTCAAAAATAAAAAGTGTCACCATAAAAAATGTCAAAAATGACAAATTTCAAGATGGCAAATATGAAAGATGTCAAATGACAAATGTCACAATGCTAAATGTCAAAAATGACAAATTTCAAGATGGCAAATGTCAAAGATGTCAAATGACAAATGTCACAATGCTAAATGTCAAAAATGAAAAGTGTCACAATGCTAAATGTCAAAAATGACAAATTTCAAGATGACAAATGTCAAAGATGTCAAATGACAAATGTCACAATGCTAAATGTCAAAAATGAAAAGTGTCACCATGAAAAATGTCAAAAATAACAAATTTCAAGATGGCAAATGTCAAAGATGTCAAATGACAAATGTCACAATGCTAAATGTCAAAAATGAAAAGTGTCACCATGAAAAATGTCAAAAATGACAAATTTCAAGATGGCAAATGTCAAATGTCACAATGCTAAATGTCAAAAATGAAAAGTGTCACCATGAAAAATGTCAAAAATAACAAATTTCAAGATGCAAATGTCAAAGATGTCAAATGACAAATGTCACAATGCTAAATGTCAAAAATGAAAAGTGTCACCATAAAAAATGTCAAAAATGACAAATTTCAAGATGGCAAATGTCAAAACTGACAAATGTCACAATGCTAAATGTCAAAAATGAAAAGTGTCACCATGACAAATGTCAAAAATAACAAATTTCAAGATGGCAAATGTCAAAGATGTCAAATGAAAAATGTCACAATGCTAAATGTCAAAAATGAAAAGTGTCACCATGAAAAATTCAAAAATGACAAATTTCAAGATGGCAAATGTCAAAACTGACAAATGTCACAATGCTAAATGTCAAAAATGAAAAGTGTCACCATAAAATGTCAAAAATAACAAATTTTAAGATGGCAAATGTCAAAGATGTCAAATGACAAATGGCACAATGCTAAATGTCAAAAATGACAAATTTCAAGATGGCAAATGTCAAAGATGTCAAATGACAAATGTCACAATGCTAAATGTCAAAAATGAAAAGTGTCACCATGAAAAATGTCAAAAATGACAAATTTCAAGATGGCAAATGTCAAAGATGTCAAATGACAAATGTCACAATGCTAAATGTCAAAAATGAAAAGTGTCACCATAAAAAATGTCAAAAATGACAAATTTCAAGATGGCAAATGTCAAACCTGACAAATGTCACAATGCTAAATGTCAAAAATAATAACTGTCACCATGAAAAATGTCAAAAATGACAAATTTCAAGATGGCAAATGTCCAAGATTTCAAATGACAAATGTCACAATGCTAAATGTCAAAAATGACAAATTTCAAGATGGCAAATGTCAAAGATGTCAAATGACAAATGTCACAATGCTAAATGTCAAAAATGAAAAGTGTCACCATAAAAAATGTCAAAAATAACAAATTTCAAGATGGCAAATGTCAAAGATGTCAAATGACAAATGTCACAATGCTAAATGTCAAAAATGAAAAGTGTCACCATGAAAAATGTCAAAAATGACAAATTTCAAGATGGCAAATGTCAAATGTCACAATGCTAAATGTCAAAAATGAAAAGTGTCACCATGAAAAATGTCAAAAATGACAAATTTCAAGATGGCAAATGTCAAATGTCACAATGCTAAATGTCAAAAATGAAAAGTGTCACCATGAAAAATGTCAAAAATAACAAATTTCAAGATGCAAATGTCAAAGATGTCAAATGACAAATGTCACAATGCTAAATGTCAAAAATGAAAAGTGTCACCATAAAAAATGTCAAAAATGACAAATTTCAAGATGGCAAATGTCAAAACTGACAAATGTCACAATGCTAAATGTCAAAAATGAAAAGTGTCACCATGACAAATGTCAAAAATAACAAATTTCAAGATGGCAAATGTCAAAGATGTCAAATGAAAAATGTCACAATGCTAAATGTCAAAAATGAAAAGTGTCACCATGAAAAATTCAAAAATGACAAATTTCAAGATGGCAAATGTCAAAACTGACAAATGTCACAATGCTAAATGTCAAAAATGAAAAGTGTCACCATAAAATGTCAAAAATAACAAATTTTAAGATGGCAAATGTCAAAGATGTCAAATGACAAATGGCACAATGCTAAATGTCAAAAATGACAAATTTCAAGATGGCAAATGTCAAAGATGTCGAATATGACAAATGTCACAATGCTAAATGTCAAAAATGAAAAGTGTCACCATGAAAAATGTCAAAAATGACAAATTTCAAGATGGCAAATGTCAAAGATGTCAAATGACAAATGTCACAATGCTAAATGTCAAAAATGAAAAGTGTCACCATGAAAAATGTCAAAAATGACAAATTTCAAGATGGCAAATATCAAAGATGTCAAATGACAAATGTCACAATGCTAAATGTCAAAAATGACAAATTTTAAGATGGCAAATGTCAAAGATGTCAAATGACAAATGTCACAATGCTAAATGTCAAAAATGAAAAGTGTAACCATAAAAAATGTTAAAAATGACAAATTTCAAGATGGCAAATGTCAAAGATGTCAAATGACAAATGTCACAATGCAAAATGTCAAAAATGAAAAGTGTCACCATAAAAAATGTCAAAAATAACAAATTTCAAGATGGCAAATGTCAAAGATGTCAAATGACAAATGTCACAATGCTAAATGTCAAAAATGAAAAGTGTCACCATGAAAAATGTCAAAAATGACAAATTTCAAGATGGCAAATGTCAAAACTGACAAATGTCACAATGCTAAATGTCAAAAATAAAAAGTGTCACCATGAAAAATGTCAAAAATAACAAATTTCAAGATGGCAAATGTCAAAGATGTCAAATGACAAATGTCACAATGCTAAATGTCAAAAATAAAAAGTGTCACCATAAAAAATTCAAAAATGACAAATTTCAAGATGGCAAATGTCAAAACTGACAAATGTCACAATGCTAAATGTCAAAAATGAAAAGTGTCACCATGAAAAATGTCAAAAATAACAAATTTCAAGATGGCAAATGTCAAAGATGTCAAATGACAAATGTCACAATGCCAAATGTCAAAAATGACAAATTTCAAGATGGCAAATATCAAAAATGTCAAATAACAAATGTCACAATGCTAAATGTCAAAAATGAAAAGTGTCACCATGAAAAATGTCAAAAAAGACAAATTTCAAGATGGCAAATGTCAAAGATGTCAAATGACAAATGTCACAATGCTAAAAGTCAAAAATAAAAAGTGTCACCATAAAAAATGTCAACAATAACAAATTTCAAGATGGCAAATGTCAAAGATGTCAAATGACAAATGTCACAATGCTAAATGTCAAAAATGAAAAGTGTCACCATGAAAAATGTCAAAAATGACAAATTTCAAGATGGCAAATGTCAAAGATGTCAAATGACAAATGTCACAATGCTAAATGTCAAAAATGAAAAGTGTCACCATGAAAAATGTCAAAAATAACAAATTTCAAGATGGCAAATGTCAAAGATGTCAAATGACAAATGTCACAATGCTAAATGTCAAAAATGAAAAGTGTCACCATGAAAAATGTCAAAAATGACAAATTTCAAAATGGCAAATGTCAAAACTGACAAATGTCACACTGCTAAATGTCAAAAATGATAAGTGTCACCATGAAAAATGTCAAAAATGACAATATTCAAGATGGCAAATGTCCAAGATGTCAAATGACAAATGTGACAATGCTAAATGTCAAAAATGACAAATTTCAAGATGGCAAATATCAAAGATGTGGAATATGACAAATGTCACAATGCTAATTGTCAAAAATGAAAAGTGTCACCATTAAAAATGTCAAAAATGACAAATTTCAAGATGGCAAATGTCAAAGATGTCAAATGACAAATGTCACAATGCTAAATGTCAAAAATGAAAAGTGTCACCATGAAAAATGTCAAAAATGACAAATTTCAAGATGGCAAATATCAAAGATGTCAAATGACAAATGTCACAATGCTAAATGTCAAAAATGACAAATTTTAAGATGGCAAATGTCAAAGATGTCAAATGACAAATGTCACAATGCTAAATGTCAAAAATGAAAAGTGTCACCATAAAAAATGTCAAAAATGACAAATTTCAAGATGGCAAATGTCAAAGATGTCAAATGACAAATGTCACAATGCTAAATGTCAAAAATCAAAAGTGTCACCATAAAAAATGTCAACAATAACAAATTTCAAGATGGCAAATGTCAAAGATGTCAAATGACAAATGTCACAATGCTTAATGTCAAAAATGAAAAGTGTCACCATGAAAAATGTCAAAAATGACAAATTTCAAGATGGCAAATGTCAAAGATGTCAAATGACAAATGTCACAATGTCAAATGTCAAAAATGAAAAGTGTCACCATGAAAAATGTCAAAAATAACAAATTTCAAGATGGCAAATGTCAAAGATGTCAAATGACAAATGTCACAATGCTAAATGTCAAAAATGAAAAGTGTCACCATGAAAAATGTCAAAAATGACAAATTTCAAGATGGCAAATGTCAAAACTGACAAATGTCACAATGCTAAATGTCAAAAATGATAAGTGTCACCATGAAAAATGTCAAAAATGACAAATTTCAAGATGGCAAATGTCCAAGATGTCAAATGACAAAAGTCACAATGCTAAATGTCAAAAATGACAAATTTCAAGATGGCAAATGTCAAAGATGTCAAATGAAAAATGTCACAATGCTAAATGTCAAAAATGAAAAGTGTCACCATGAAAAATGTCAAAAATGACAAATTTCAAGATGGCAAATGTCAAAGATGTCAAATGACAAATGTCACAATGCTAAATGTCAAAAATGAAAAGTGTCACCATGAAAAATGTCAAAAATAACAAATTTTAAGATGGCAAATGTCAAAGATGTCAAATGACAAATGTCACAATGCTAAATGTCAAAAATGAAAAGTGTCACGATGAAAAATGTTAAAAATGACCAATTTCAAGATGGCAAATGTCAAAGATGTCAAATGACAAATGTCACAATGCTAAATGTCAAAAATGACAAATTTTAAGATGGCAAATGTCAAAGATGTCAAATGACAAATGTCACAATGCTAAATGTCAAAAATGAAAAGTGTCACCATGAAAAATGTCAAAAATGACAAATTTCAAGATGGCAAATGTCAAAGATGTCAAATGACAAATGTCACAATGCTAAATGTCAAAAATCAAAAGTGTCACCATAAAAAATGTCAAAAATAACAAATTTCAAGATGGCAAATGTTAAAGATGTCAAATGACAAATGTCACAATGCTTAATGTCAAAAATGAAAAGTGTCACCATGAAAAATGTCAAAAATGACAAATTTCAAGATGGCAAATGTCAAAGATGTCAAATGACAAATGTCACACTGCTAAATGTCAAAAATGAAAAGTGTCACCATGAAAAATGTCAAAAATAACAAATTTCAAGTTGGCAAATGTCATAGATGTCAAATGACAAATGTCACAATGCTAAATGTCAAAAATGAAAAGTGTCACCATGAAAAATGTCAAAAATGACAAATTTCAAGATGGCAAATGTCAAAACTGACAAATGTCACAATGCTAAATGTCAAAAATGATAAGTGTCACCATGAAAAATGTCAAAAATGACAAATTTCAAGATGGCAAATGTCCAAGATGTCAAATGACAAATGTCACAATGCTTAATGTCAAAAATGACAAATTTCAAGATGGCAAATGTCAAAGATGTTAAATGAAAAATGTCACAATGCTAAATGTCAAAAATGAAAAGTGTCACCATGAAAAATGTTAAAAATGACAAATTTCAAGATGGCAAATGTCAAAGATGTCAAATGACAAATGTCACAATGCTAAATGTCAAAAATAAAAAGTGTCACCATGAAAAATGTCAAAAATAACAAATTTTAAGATGGCAAATGTCAAAGATGTCAAATGACAAATGTCACAATGCTAAATGTCAAAAATGAAAAGTGTCACGATGAAAAATGTTAAAAATGACCAATTTCAAGATGGCAAATGTCAAAGATGTCAAATGACAAATGTCACAATGCTAAATGTCAAAAATGAAAAGTGTCACCATGAAAAATGTCAAAAATGACAAATTTCAAGATGGCAAATGTCAAAGATGTCAAATGACAAAAAATGTCACAATGCTAAATGTCAAAAATGAAAAGTGTCACCATGAAAAATGTCAAAAATGACAAATTTCAAGATGGCAAATGTCAAAACTGACATATGTCACAATGCTAAATGTCAAAAATGATAAGTGTCACCATGAAAAATGTCAAAAATGACAAATTTCAAGATGGCAAATGTCCAAGATGTCAAATGACAAATGTCACAATGCTAAATGTCAAAAATGAAAAGTGTCACCATGAAAAATGTCAAAAATGACAAATTTCAAGATGGCAAATATCAAAGATGTCAAATGACAAATGTCACAATGCTAAATGTCAAAAATGACAAATTTTAAGATGGCAAATGTCAAAGATGTCAAATGACAAATGTCACAATGCTAAATGTCAAAAATGAAAAGTGTCACCATGAAAAATGTCAAAAATGACAAATTTCAAGATGGCAAATGTCAAAGATGTCAAATGACAAATGTCACAATGCTAAATGTCAAAAATCAAAAGTGTCACCATAAAAAATGTCAACAATAACAAATTTCAAGATGGCAAATGTCAAAGATGTCAAATGACAAATGTCACAATGCTTAATGTCAAAAATGAAAAGTGTCACCATGAAAAATGTCAAAAATGACAAATTTCAAGATGGCAAATGTCAAAGATGTCAAATGACAAATGTCACAATGTCAAATGTCAAAAATGAAAAGTGTCACCATGAAAAATGTCAAAAATAACAAATTTCAAGATGGCAAATGTCAAAGATGTCAAATGACAAATGTCACAATGCTAAATGTCAAAAATGAAAAGTGTCACCATGAAAAATGTCAAAAATGACAAATTTCAAGATGGCAAATGTCAAAACTGACAAATGTCACAATGCTAAATGTCAAAAATGATAAGTGTCACCATGAAAAATGTCAAAAATGACAAATTTCAAGATGGCAAATGTCCAAGATGTCAAATGACAAATGTCACAATGCTAAATGTCAAAAATGACAAATTTCAAGATGGCAAATGTCAAAGATGTCAAATGAAAAATGTCACAATGCTAAATGTAAAAAATGAAAAGTGTCACCATGAAAAATGTCAAAAATGACAAATTTCAAGATGGCAAATGTCAAAGATGTCAAATGACAAATGTCACAATGCTAAATGTCAAAAATGAAAATTGTCACGATGAAAAATGTTAAAAATGACCAATTTCAAGATGGCAAATGTCAAAGATGTCAAATGACAAATGTCACAATGCTAAATTTCAAAAATGACAAATTTTAAGATGGCAAATGTCAAAGATGTCAAATGACAAATGTCACAATGCTAAATGTCAAAAATGAAAAGTGTCACCATGAAAAATGTCAAAAATGACAAATTTCAAGATGGCAAATGTCAAAGATGTCAAATGACAAATGTCACAATGCTAAATGTCAAAAATCAAAAGTGTCACCATAAAAAATGTCAAAAATAACAAATTTCAAGATGGCAAATGTCAAAGATGTCAAATGACAAATGTCACAATGCTTAATGTCAATAATGAAAAGTGTCACCATGAAAAATGTCAAAAATGACAAATTTCAAGATGGCAAATGTCAAAGATGTCGAATATGACAAATGTCACAATGCTAAATGTCAAAAATGAAAAGTGTCACCATGAAAAATGTCAAAAATGACAAATTTCAAGATGGCAAATGTCAAAGATGTCAAATGACAAATGTCACAATGCTAAATGTCAAAAATAAAAAGTGTCACCATAAAAAATGTCAAAAATGACAAATTTCAAGATGGCAAATATGAAAGATGTCAAATGACAAATGTCACAATGCTAAATGTCAAAAATGACAAATTTCAAGATGGCAAATGTCAAAGATGTCAAATGACAAATGTCACAATGCTAAATGTCAAAAATGAAAAGTGTCACAATGCTAAATGTCAAAAATGACAAATTTCAAGATGACAAATGTCAAAGATGTCAAATGACAAATGTCACAATGCTAAATGTCAAAAATGAAAAGTGTCACCATGAAAAATGTCAAAAATAACAAATTTCAAGATGGCAAATGTCAAAGATGTCAAATGACAAATGTCACAATGCTAAATGTCAAAAATGAAAAGTGTCACCATGAAAAATGTCAAAAATGACAAATTTCAAGATGGCAAATGTCAAATGTCACAATGCTAAATGTCAAAAATGAAAAGTGTCACCATGAAAAATGTCAAAAATAACAAATTTCAAGATGCAAATGTCAAAGATGTCAAATGACAAATGTCACAATGCTAAATGTCAAAAATGAAAAGTGTCACCATAAAAAATGTCAAAAATGACAAATTTCAAGATGGCAAATGTCAAAACTGACAAATGTCACAATGCTAAATGTCAAAAATGAAAAGTGTCACCATGACAAATGTCAAAAATAACAAATTTCAAGATGGCAAATGTCAAAGATGTCAAATGAAAAATGTCACAATGCTAAATGTCAAAAATGAAAAGTGTCACCATGAAAAATTCAAAAATGACAAATTTCAAGATGGCAAATGTCAAAACTGACAAATGTCACAATGCTAAATGTCAAAAATGAAAAGTGTCACCATAAAATGTCAAAAATAACAAATTTTAAGATGGCAAATGTCAAAGATGTCAAATGACAAATGGCACAATGCTAAATGTCAAAAATGACAAATTTCAAGATGGCAAATGTCAAAGATGTCAAATGACAAATGTCACAATGCTAAATGTCAAAAATGAAAAGTGTCACCATGAAAAATGTCAAAAATGACAAATTTCAAGATGGCAAATGTCAAAGATGTCAAATGACAAATGTCACAATGCTAAATGTCAAAAATGAAAAGTGTCACCATGAAAAATGTCAAAAATGACAAATTTCAAGATGTCAAATATCAAAGATGTCAAATGACAAATGTCACAATGCTAAATGTCAAAAATGACAAATTTTAAGATGGCAAATGTCAAAGATGTCAAATGACAAATGTCACAATGCTAAATGTCAAAAATAAAAAGTGTCACCATGAAAAATGTCAAAAATGACAAATTTCAAGATGGCAAATGTCAAAGATGTCAAATGACAAAAAATGTCACAATGCTAAATGTCAAAAATGAAAAGTGTCACCATGAAAAATGTCAAAAATGACAAATTTCAAGATGGCAAATGTCAAAACTGACATATGTCACAATGCTAAATGTCAAAAATGATAAGTGTCACCATGAAAAATGTCAAAAATGACAAATTTTAAGATGGCAAATGTCCAAGATGTCAAATGACAAATGTCACAATGCTAAATGTCAAAAATGAAAAGTGTCACCATGAAAAATGTCAAAAATGACAAATTTCAAGATGGCAAATATCAAAGATGTCAAATGACAAATGTCACAATGCTAAATGTCAAAAATGACAAATTTTAAGATGGCAAATGTCAAAGATGTCAAATGACAAATGTCACAATGCTAAATGTCAAAAATGAAAAGTGTCACCATGAAAAATGTCAAAAATGACAAATTTCAAGATGGCAAATGTCAAAGATGTCAAATGACAAATGTCACAATGCTAAATGTCAAAAATCAAAAGTGTCACCATAAAAAATGTCAACAATAACAAATTTCAAGATGGCAAATGTCAAAGATGTCAAATGACAAATGTCACAATGCTTAATGTCAAAAATGAAAAGTGTCACCATGAAAAATGTCAAAAATGACAAATTTCAAGATGGCAAATGTCAAAGATGTCAAATGACAAATGTCACAATGTCAAATGTCAAAAATGAAAAGTGTCACCATGAAAAATGTCAAAAATAACAAATTTCAAGATGGCAAATGTCAAAGATGTCAAATGACAAATGTCACAATGCTAAATGTCAAAAATGAAAAGTGTCACCATGAAAAATGTCAAAAATGACAAATTTCAAGATGGCAAATGTCAAAACTGACAAATGTCACAATGCTAAATGTCAAAAATGATAAGTGTCACCATGAAAAATGTCAAAAATGACAAATTTCAAGATGGCAAATGTCCAAGATGTCAAATGACAAATGTCACAATGCTAAATGTCAAAAATGACAAATTTCAAGATGGCAAATGTCAAAGATGTCAAATGAAAAATGTCACAATGCTAAATGTAAAAAATGAAAAGTGTCACCATGAAAAATGTCAAAAATGACAAATTTCAAGATGGCAAATGTCAAAGATGTCAAATGACAAATGTCACAATGCTAAATGTCAAAAATGAAAAGTGTCACGATGAAAAATGTTAAAAATGACCAATTTCAAGATGGCAAATATCAAAGATGTCAAATGACAAATGTCACAATGCTAAATTTCAAAAATGACAAATTTTAAGATGGCAAATGTCAAAGATGTCAAATGACAAATGTCACAATGCTAAATGTCAAAAATGAAAAGTGTCACCATGAAAAATGTCAAAAATGACAAATTTCAAGATGGCAAATGTCAAAGATGTCAAATGACAAATGTCACAATGCTAAATGTCAAAAATCAAAAGTGTCACCATAAAAAATGTCAAAAATAACAAATTTCAAGATGGCAAATGTCAAAGATGTCAAATGACAAATGTCACAATGCTTAGTGTCAATAATGAAAAGTGTCACCATGAAAAATGTCAAAAATGACAAATTTCAAGATGGCAAATGTCAAAGATGTCGAATATGACAAATGTCACAATGATAAATGTCAAAAATGAAAAGTGTCACCATGAAAAATGTCAAAAATGACAAATTTCAAGATGGCAAATGTCAAAGATGTCAAATGACAAATGTCACAATGCTAAATGTCAAAAATAAAAAGTGTCACCATAAAAAATGTCAAAAATGACAAATTTCAAGATGGCAAATATGAAAGATGTCAAATGACAAATGTCACAATGCTAAATGTCAAAAATGACAAATTTCAAGATGGCAAAAGTCAAAGATGTCAAATGACAAATGTCACAATGCTAAATGTCAAAAATGAAAAGTGTCACAATGCTAAATGTCAAAAATGACAAATTTCAAGATGACAAATGTCAAAGATGTCAAATGACAAATGTCACAATGCTAAATGTCAAAAATGAAAAGTGTCACCATGAAAAATGTCAAAAATAACAAATTTCAAGATAACAAATGTCAAAGATGTCAAATGACAAATGTCACAATGCTAAATGTCAAAAATGAAAAGTGTCACCATGAAAAATGTCAAAAATGACAAATTTCAAGATGGCAAATGTCAAATGTCACAATGCTAAATGTCAAAAATGAAAAGTGTCACCATGAAAAATGTCAAAAATAACAAATTTCAAGATGCAAATGTCAAAGATGTCAAATGACAAATGTCACAATGCTAAATGTCAAAAATGAAAAGTGTCACCATAAAAAATGTCAAAAATGACAAATTTCAAGATGGCAAATGTCAAAACTGACAAATGTCACAATGCTAAATGTCAAAAATGAAAAGTGTCACCATGACAAATGTCAAAAATAACAAATTTCAAGATGGCAAATGTCAAAGATGTCAAATGAAAAATGTCACAATGCTAAATGTCAAAAATGAAAAGTGTCACCATGAAAAATTCAAAAATGACAAATTTCAAGATGGCAAATGTCAAAATTGACAAATGTCACAATGCTAAATGTCAAAAATGAAAAGTGTCACCATAAAATGTCAAAAATAACAAATTTTAAGATGGCAAATGTCAAAGATGTCAAATGACAAATGGCACAATGCTAAATGTCAAAAATGACAAATTTCAAGATGGCAAATGTCAAAGATGTCAAATGACAAATGTCACAATGCTAAATGTCAAAAATGAAAAGTGTCACCATGAAAAATGTCAAAATTGACAAATTTCAAGATGGCAAATGTCAAAGATGTCAAATGACAAATGTCACAATGCTAAATGTCAAAAATGAAAAGTGTCACCATGAAAAATGTCAAAAATGACAAATTTCAAGATGGCAAATGTCAAACCTGACAAATGTCACAATGCTAAATGTCAAAAATAATAACTGTCACCATGAAAAATGTCAAAAATGACAAATTTCAAGATGGCAAATGTCCAAGATTTCAAATGACAAATGTCACAATGCTAAATGTCAAAAATGACAAATTTCAAGATGGCAAATGTCAAAGATGTCAAATGACAAATGTCACAATGCTAAATGTCAAAAATGAAAAGTGTCACAATGCTAAATGTCAAAAATGACAAATTTCAAGATGACAAATGTCAAAGATGTCAAATGACAAATGTCACAATGCTAAATGTCAAAAATGAAAAGTGTCACCATGAAAAATGTCAAAAATGACAAATTTCAAGATGGCAAATGTCAAAACTGACAAATGTCACAATGCTAAATGTCAAAAATAAAAAGTGTCACCATGAAAAATGTCAAAAATAACAAATTTCAAAATGGCAAATGTCAAAGATGTCAAATGACAAATGTCACAATGCTAAATGTCAAAAATAAAAAGTGTCACCATAAAAAATGTCAAAAATGACAAATTTCAAGATGGCAAATGTCAAAACTGACAAATGTCACAATGCTAAATGTCAAAAATAAAAAGTGTCACCATGAAAAATGTCAAAAATAACAAATTTCAAGATGGCAAATGTCAAAGATGTCAAATGACAAATGTCACAATGCTAAATGTCAAAAATAAAAAGTGTCACCATAAAAAATTCAAAAATGACAAATTTCAAGATGGCAAATGTCAAAACTGACAAATGTCACAATGCTAAATGTCAAAAATGAAAAGTGTCACCATGAAAAATGTCAAAAATAACAAATTTCAAGATGGCAAATGTCAAAGATGTCAAATGACAAATGTCACAATGCCAAATGTCAAAAATGACAAATTTCAAGATGGCAAATATCAAAAATGTCAAATGACAAATGTCACAATGCTAAATGTCAAAAATGAAAAGTGTCACCATGAAAAATGTCAAAAAAGACAAATTTCAAGATGGCAAATGTCAAAGATGTCAAATGACAAATGTCACAATGCTAAAAGTCAAAAATAAAAAGTGTCACCATAAAAAATGTCAACAATAACAAATTTCAAGATGGCAAATGTCAAAGATGTCAAATGACAAATGTCACAATGCTAAATGTCAAAAATGAAAAGTGTCACCATGAAAAATGTCACCATGAAAAATGTCAAAAATGACAAATTTCAAAATGGCAAATGTCAAAACTGACAAATGTCACAATGCTAAATGTCAAAAATGATAAGTGTCACCATGAAAAATGTCAAAAATGACAATATTCAAGATGGCAAATGTCCAAGATGTCAAATGACAAATGTGACAATGCTAAATGTCAAAAATGACAAATTTCAAGATGGCAAATATCAAAGATGTGGAATATGACAAATGTCACAATGCTAATTGTCAAAAATGAAAAGTGTCACCATTAAAAATGTCAAAAATGACAAATTTCAAGATGGCAAATGTCAAAGATGTCAAATGACAAATGTCACAATGCTAAATGTCAAAAATGAAAAGTGTCACCATGAAAAATGTCAAAAATGACAAATTTCAAGATGGCAAATATCAAAGATGTCAAATGACAAATGTCACAATGCTAAATGTCAAAAATGACAAATTTTAAGATGGCAAATGTCAAAGATGTCAAATGACAAATGTCACAATGCTAAATGTCAAAAATGAAAAGTGTCACCATGAAAAATGTCAAAAATGACAAATTTCAAGATGGCAAATGTCAAAGATGTCAAATGACAAATGTCACAATGCTAAATGTCAAAAATCAAAAGTGTCACCATAAAAAATGTCAACAATAACAAATTTCAAGATGGCAAATGTCAAAGATGTCAAATGACAAATGTCACAATGCTTAATGTCAAAAATGAAAAGTGTCACCATGAAAAATGTCAAAAATGACAAATTTCAAGATGGCAAATGTCAAAGATGTCAAATGACAAATGTCACAATGTCAAATGTCAAAAATGAAAAGTGTCACCATGAAAAATGTCAAAAATAACAAATTTCAAGATGGCAAATGTCAAAGATGTCAAATGACAAATGTCACAATGCTAAATGTCAAAAATGAAAAGTGTCACCATGAAAAATGTCAAAAATGACAAATTTCAAGATGGCAAATGTCAAAACTGACAAATGTCACAATGCTAAATGTCAAAAATGATAAGTGTCACCATGAAAAATGTCAAAAATGACAAATTTCAAGATGGCAAATGTCCAAGATGTCAAATGACAAATGTCACAATGCTAAATGTCAAAAATGACAAATTTCAAGATGGCAAATGTCAAAGATGTCAAATGAAAAATGTCACAATGCTAAATGTCAAAAATGAAAAGTGTCACCATGAAAAATGTCAAAAATGACAAATTTCAAGATGGCAAATGTCAAAGATGTCAAATGACAAATGTCACAATGCTAAATGTCAAAAATGAAAAGTGTCACCATGAAAAATGTCAAAAATAACAAATTTTAAGATGGCAAATGTCAAAGATGTCAAATGACAAATGTCACAATGCTAAATGTCAAAAATGAAAAGTGTCACGATGAAAAATGTTAAAAATGACCAATTTCAAGATGGCAAATGTCAAAGATGTCAAATGACAAATGTCACAATGCTAAATGTCAAAAATGACAAATTTTAAGATGGCAAATGTCAAAGATGTCAAATGACAAATGTCACAATGCTAAATGTCAAAAATGAAAAGTGTCACCATGAAAAATGTCAAAAATGACAAATTTCAAGATGGCAAATGTCAAAGATGTCAAATGACAAATGTCACAATGCTAAATGTCAAAAATCAAAAGTGTCACCATAAAAAATGTCAAAAATAACAAATTTCAAGATGGCAAATGTCAAAGATGTCAAATGACAAATGTCACAATGCTTAATGTCAAAAATGAAAAGTGTCACCATGAAAAATGTCAAAAATGACAAATTTCAAGATGGCAAATGTCAAAGATGTCAAATGACAAATGTCACACTGCTAAATGTCAAAAATGAAAAGTGTCACCATGAAAAATGTCAAAAATAACAAATTTCAAGTTGGCAAATGTCATAGATGTCAAATGACAAATGTCACAATGCTAAATGTCAAAAATGAAAAGTGTCACCATGAAAAATGTCAAAAATGACAAATTTCAAGATGGCAAATGTCAAAACTGACAAATGTCACAATGCTAAATGTCAAAAATGATAAGTGTCACCATGAAAAATGTCAAAAATGACAAATTTCAAGATGGCAAATGTCCAAGATGTCAAATGACAAATGTCACAATGCTTAATGTCAAAAATGACAAATTTCAAGATGGCAAATGTCAAAGATGTTAAATGAAAAATGTCACAATGCCAAATGTCAAAAATGAAAAGTGTCACCATGAAAAATGTTAAAAATGACAAATTTCAAGATGGCAAATGTCAAAGATGTCAAATGACAAATGTCACAATGCTAAATGTCAAAAATGAAAAGTGTCACCATGAAAAATGTCAAAAATAACAAATTTTAAGATGGCAAATGTCAAAGATGTCAAATGACAAATGTCACAATGCTAAATGTCAAAAATGAAAAGTGTCACGATGAAAAATGTTAAAAATGACCAATTTCAAGATGGCAAATGTCAAAGATGTCAAATGACAAATGTCACAATGCTAAATGTCAAAAATGAAAAGTGTCACCATGAAAAATGTCAAAAATGACAAATTTCAAGATGGCAAATGTCAAAGATGTCAAATGACAAAAAATGTCACAATGCTAAATGTCAAAAATGAAAAGTGTCACCATGAAAAATGTCAAAAATGACAAATTTCAAGATGGCAAATGTCAAAACTGACATATGTCACAATGCTAAATGTCAAAAATGAAAAGTGTCAAAAATGACAAATTTCAAGATGGCAAATGTCTAAGATGTCAAATGACAAATGTCACAATGCTAAATTTCAAAAATGAAAAGTGTCACCGTGAAAAATGTCAAAAATAACAAATTTCAAGATGGCAAATGTCAAAGATGTCAAATGACAAATGTCACAATGCTAAATGTCAAAAATGAAAAGTGTCACCATAAAAAATGTCAAAAATAACAAATTTCAAGATGGCAAATGTCAAAGATGTCAAATGACAAATGTCACAATGCTAAATGTCACAAATAAAAAGTGTCAAAAATGACAAATTTCAAGATGGTAAATGTCTAAGATGTCAAATGACAAATGTCACAATGCTAAATGTCAAAAATGAAAAGTGTCACCGTGAAAAATGTCAAAAATGACAAATTTCAAGATGACAAATGTCAAAGATGTCAAATGACAAATGTCACAATGCTAACTGTCAAAAATGACAAATTTCAAGATGGCAAATGTCAAAGATGTCAAATGACAAATGTCACAATGCTAAATGTCAAAAATGAAAAGTGTCACCATGAAAAATGTCAAAAATGACAAATTTCAAGATGGCAAATGTCAAAGATGTCAAATGACAAATGTCACAATGCTAAATGTCAAAAATGAAAAGTGTCACCATGAAAAATGTCAAAAATAACAAATTGCAAGATGGCAAATGTCAAAGATGTCAAATGACAAATGTCACAATGCTAAATGTCAAAAATGAAAAGTGTCACCATGAAAAATGTCAAAAATAACAAATTTCAAGATGGCAAATGTCAAAGATGTCAAATGATAAATGTCACAATGCTAAATGTCAAAAATGAAAAGTGTCACCATGAAAAATGTCAAAAATGACAAATTGCAAGATGGCAAATGTCAAAGATGTCAATTGACAAATGTCACAATGCTAAATGTCAAAAATGAAAAGTGTCACCATGAAAAATGTCAAAAATAACAAATTTCAAGATGGCAAATGTCAAAGATGTCAAATGACAAATGTCACAATGCTAAATTTCAAAAATGAAAAGTGTCAAAAATGACAAATTTCAAGATGGCAAATGTCAAAGATGTCAAATGACAAATGTTACAATGCTAAATGTCAAAAATGAAAAGTGTCACCATGAAAAATGTCAAAAATAACAAATTTCAAGATGGCAAATGTCAAAGATGTCAAATGACAAATGTCACAATGCTAAATGTCAAAAATGAAAAGTGTCACCATGAAAAATGTCAAAAATGACAAATTTCAAGATGGCAAATGTCAAAGATGTCAAATGACAAATGTCACAATACTAAATGTCAAAAATGAAAAGTGTCACCATGAAAAATGTCAAAAATAACAAATTTTAAGATAGCAAATGTCAAAGATGTCAAATGACAAATGTCACAATGCTAAATGTCAAAATTGAAAAATGTCCCCATGAAAAATGTCAATAATGACAAATTTCAAGATGGCAAATATCAAAGATGTCAAATGACAAATGTCACAATGCTAAATGTCAAAAATGAAAAGTGTCAACATGAAAAATGTCAAAAATGACAAATTTCAAGATGGCAAATGTCAAAGATGTCGAATATGACAAATGTCACAATGCTTAATGTCAAAAATGAAAAGTGTCACCATGAAAAATGTCAAAAATGACAAATTTCAAGATGGAAAATGTCAAAGATGTCAAATGAAAAATGTCACAATGCTAAATGTCAAAAATGAAAAGTGTCACCATGAAAAATGTCAAAAATGACAAATTTCAAGATGGCAAATATCAAAGATGTCAAATGACAAATGACACAATGCTAAATGTCAAAAATGACAAATTTCAAGATGGCAAATGTCAAAGATGTCAAATGACAAATGTCACAATGCTAAATGTCAAAAATTAAAAGTGTCACCATGAAAAATGTCAAAAATGACAAATTTCAAGAAGGCAAATGTCAAAGATGTCAAATGACAAATGTCACAATGCTAAATGTCAAAAATGAAAAGTGTCACCTTGAAAAATGTCAAAAATAACAAATTTCAAGATGGCAAGTGTCAAAGATGTCAAATGACAAATTTCATAATGCTAAATGTCAAAGATGAAAAGTGTCACCATGAAAAATGTCAAAAATGACAAATTTCAAGATGGCAAATGTCAAAGATGTCAAATGACAAATGTCACAATGCTAAATGTCAAAAATGAAAAGTGTCACCATGAAAAATGTCAAAAATAACAAATTTTAAGATGGCAAATATCAAAGATCTCAAATGACAAATGTCACAATGCTAAATGTCAAAAATGAAAAGTGTCACCATGAAAAATGTCAAAAATGACAAATTTTAAGATGGCAAATGTCAAAACTGACAAATGTCACAATGCTAAATGTCAAAAATGATAAGTGTCACCATGAAAAATGTCAAAAATGACAAATTTCAAGATGGCAAATGTCCAAGATGTCAAATGACTAATGTCACAATGCTAAATGTCAAAAATGACAAATTTCAAGATGGCAAATGTCAAAGATGTCAAATGACAAATGTCACAATGCTAAATGTCAAAAATGAAAAGTGTCACCATAAAAAATGTCAAAAATGACAAATTTCAAGATGGCAAATGTCAAAAATGTCAAATGACAAATGTCACAATGCTAAATGTCAAAAATGAAAAGTGTCACCATGAAAAATGTCAAAAATAACAAATTTCAAGATGGCAAATGTAAAAGATGTCAAATGACAAATGTCACAATGCTAAATGTCAAAAATGAAAAGTGTCACCATGAAAAATGTCAAAAATGACAAATTTCAAGATGGCAAATGTCAAAACTGACAAATGTCACAATGCTAAATGTCAAAAATGAAAAGTGTCATCATGAAAAATGTCAAAAATAACAAATTTCAAGATGGCAAATGTCAAAGATGTCAAATGACAAATGTCACAATGCTAAATGTCAAAAATGAAAAGTGTCACCATGAAAAATTCAAAAATGACAAATTTCAAGATGGCAAATGTCAAAACTGACAAATGTCACAATGCTAAATGTCAAAAATGAAAAGTGTCACCATGAAAAATGTCAAAAATAACAAATTTCAAGATGGCAAATGACAAATGTCACAATGCTAAATGTCAAAAATGACAAATTTCAAGATGGCAAATGTCAAAGATGTCAAATGACAAATGTCACAATGCTAAATGTCAAAAATGAAAAGTGTCACCATGAAAAATGTCTAAAATGACAAATTTCAAGATGGCAAATGTCAAAGATGTCAAATGACAAATGTCACAATGATAAATGTCAAAAATGAAAAGTGTCACCATCAAAAATGTCAAAAATGACAAATTTCAAGATGGCAAATGTCAAAGATGTCAAATGACAAATGTCACAATGCTAAATGTCAAAAATGAAAAGTGTCACCATGAAAAATGTCAAAAATAACAAATTTCAAGACGGCAAATGTCAAAGATGTCAAATGACAAATGTCACAATGCTAAATGTCAAAAATGAAAAGTGTCACCATGAAAAATGTCAAAAATGACAAATTTCAAGATGGCAAATGTCAAAACTGACAAATGTCACAATGCTAAATGTCAAAAATGATAAGTGTCACCATGAAAAATGTCAAAAATGACAAATTTCAAGATGGCAAATGTCCAAGATGTCAAATGACAAATGTCACAATGCTAAATGTCAAAAATGACAAATTTCAAGATGGCAAATGTCAAAGATGTCGAATATGACAAATGTCACAATGCTAAATGTCAAAAATGAAAAGTGTCACCATGAAAAATGTCAAAAATGACAAATTTCAAGATGGCAAATGTAAAAGATGTCAAATGACAAATGTCACAATGCTAAATGTCAAAAATGAAAAGTGTCACCATGAAAAATGTCAAAAATAACAAATTTCAAGATGTCAAATATCAAAGATGTCAAATGACAAATGTCACAATGCTAAATGTCAAAAATGACAAATTTTAAGATGGCAAATGTCAAAGATGTCAAATGACAAATGTCACAATGCTAAATGTTAAAAATGAAAAGTGTCACCATGAAAAATGTCAAAAATGGCAAATTTCAAGATGGCAAATGTCAAAGATGTCAAATCACAAATGTCACAATGCAAAATGTCAAAAATGAAAAGTGTCACCATAAAAAATGTCAAAAATAACAAATTTCAAGATGGCAAATGTCAAAAATGTCAAATGACAAATGTCACAATGCTAAATGTCAAAAATGAAAAGTGTCACCATGAAAAATGTCAAAAATGACAAATTTCAAGATGGCAAATGTCAAAACTGACAAATGTCACAATGCTAAATGTCAAAAATGAAAAGTGTCACCATGAAAAATGTCAAAAATAACAAATTTCAAGATGGCAAATGTCAAAGATGTCAAATGACAAATGTCACAATGCTAAATGTCAAAAATGAAAAGTGTCACCATGAAAAATTCAAAAATGACAAATTTCAAGATGGCAAATGTCAAAACTGACAAAAGTCACAATGCTAAATGTCAAAAATGAAAAGTGTCACCATGAAAAATGTCAAAAATAACAAATTTCAAGATGGCAAATGTCAAAGATGTCAAATGACAAATGTCACAATGCTAAATGTCAAAAATGACAAATTTCAAGATGGCAAATGTCAAAGATGTCAAATGACAAATGTCACAATGCTAAATGTCAAAAATGAAAAGTGTCACCATGAAAAATGTCAAAAATGACAAATTTCAAGATGGCAAATGTCAAAGATGTCAAATGACAAATGTCACAATACTAAATGTCAAAAATGAAAAGTGTCACCATGAAAAATGTCAACAATAACAAATTTCAAGATGGCAAATGTCAAAGATGTCAAATGACAAATGTCACAATGCTAAATGTCAAAAATGAAAAGTGTCACCATGAAAAATGTCAAAAATGACAAATTTCAAGATGGCAAATGTCAAAGATGTCAAATGACAAATGTCACAATGCTAAATGTCAAAAATGAAAAGTGTCACCATGAAAAATGTCAAAAATAACAAATTTCAAGATGGCAAATATCAAAGATGTCAAATGACAAATGTGACAATGCTTAATGTCAAAAATGAAAAGTGTCACCATGAAAAATGTCAAAAATGACAAATTTCAAGATGGCAAATGTCAAAACTGACAAATGTCACAATGCTAAATGTCAAAAAGGAAAAGTGTCACCATGAAAAATGTCAAAAATGACACATTTCAAGATGGCAAATGTCCAAGATGTCAAATGACAAATGTCACAATGCTAAATGTCAAAAATGACAAATTTCAAGATGGCAAATGTCAAAGATGTCGAATATGACAAATGTCACAATGCTAAATGTCAAAAATGAAAAGTGTCACCATGAAAAATGTCAAAAATGATAAATTTCAAGTTGGCAAATGTCAAAGATGTCAAATGACAAATGTCACAATGCTAAATGTCAAAAATGAAAAGTGTCACCATGAAAAATGTCAAAAATGACAAATTTCAAGATGGCAAATATCAAAGATGTCCAATGACAAATGTCACAATGCTAAATGTCAAAAATGACAAATTTTAAGATGGCAAATGTCAAAGATGTCAAATGACAAATGTCACAATGCTAAATGTCAAAAATGAAAAGTGTCACCATGAAAAATGTCAAAAATGACAAATTTCAAGATGGCAAATGTCAAAGATGTCAAATGACAAATGTCACAATGCTAAATGTCAAAAATGATAAGTGTCACCATGAAAAATGTCAAAAATGACAAATTTCAAGATGGCAAATGTCCAAGATGTCAAATGACAAATGTCACAATGCTAAATGTCAAAAATGACAAATTTCAAGACGGCAAATGTCAAAGACGTCAAATGACAAATGTCACAATGCTAAATGTCAAAAATGAAAAGTGTCACCATGAAAAATGTCAAAAATGACAAATTTCAAGATGGCAAATGTCAAAGATGTCAAATGACAAATGTCACAATGCTAAATGTCAAAAATGAAAAGTATTACCATGAAAAATGTCAAAAATAACAAATTTCAAGATGGCAAATCTCAAAGATGTCAAATGACAAATGTCACAATGCTAAATGTCAAAAATGAAAAGTGTCACCATGAAAAATGTTAAAAATGACCAATTTCAAGATGGCAAATGTCAAAGATGTCAAATGACAAATGTCACAATGCTAAATGTCAAAAATGAAAAGTGTCACCATGAAAAATGTCAAAAATGACAAATTTTAAGATGGCAAATATCAAAGATGTCAAATGACAAATGTCACAATGCTAAATGTCAAAAATGAAAAGTGTCACCATGAAAAATGTCAAAAATGACAAATTTCAAGATGGCAAATGTCAAAACTGACAAATGTCACAATGCTAAATGTCAAAAATGAAAAGTGTCACCATGAAAAATGTCAAAAATAACAAATTTCAAGATGGCAAATGTCAAAGATGTCAAATGACAAATGTCACAATGCTAAATGTCAAAAATGAAAAGTGTCACCATGAAAAATTCAAAAATGACAAATTTAAAGATGGCAAATGTCAAAACTGACAAAAGTCACAATGCTAAATGTCAAAAATGAAAAGTGTCACCATGAAAAATGTCAAAAATAACAAATTTCAAGATGGCAAATGTCAAAGATGTCAAATGACAAATGTCACAATGCTAAATGTCAAAAATGACAAATTTCAAGATGGCAAATGTCAAAGATGTCAAATGACAAATGTCACAATGCTAAATGTCAAAAATGAAAAGTGTCACCATGAAAAATGTCAAAAATGACAAATTTCAAGATGGCAAATGTCAAAGATGTCAAATGACAAATGTCACAATACTAAATGTCAAAAATGAAAAGTGTCACCATGAAAAATGTCAACAATAACAAATTTCAAGATGGCAAATGTCAAAGATGTCAAATGACAAATGTCAAAGATGTCAAATGACAAATGTCACAATGCTAAATGTCAAAAATGAAAAGTGTCACCATGAAAAATGTCAAAAATGACAAATTTCAAGATGGCAAATGTCAAAGATGTCAAATGACAAATGTCACAATGCTAAATGTCAAAAATGAAAAGTGTCACCATGAAAAATGTCAAAAATAACAAATTTCAAGATGGCAAATGTCAAAGATGTCAAATGACAAATGTCACAATGCTTAATGACAAAAATGAAAAGTGTCACCATGAAAAATGTCAAAAATGACAAATTTCAAGATGGCAAATGTCAAAACTGACAAATGTCACAATGCTAAATGTCAAAAAGGAAAAGTGTCACCATGAAAAATGTCAAAAATGACAAATTTCAAGATGGCAAATGTCCAAGATGTCAAATGACAAATGTCACAATGCTAAATGTCAAAAATGACAAATTTCAAGATGGCAAATGTCATAGATGTCGAATATGACAAATGTCACAATGCTAAATGTCAAAAATGAAAAGTGTCACCATGAAAAATGTCAAAAATGATAAATTTCAAGTTGGCAAATGTCAAAGATATCAAATGACAAATGTCACAATGCTAAATGTCAAAAATGAAAAGTGTCACCATGAAAAATGTCAAAAATGACAAATTTCAAGATGGCAAATATCAAAGATGTCCAATGACAAATGTCACAATGCTAAATGTCAAAAATGACAAATTTTAAGATGGCAAATGTCAAAGATGTCAAATGACAAATGTCACAATGCTAAATGTCAAAAATGAAAAGTGTCACCATGAAAAATGTCAAAAATGACAAATTTCAAGATGGCAAATGTCAAAGATGTCAAATGACAAATGTCACAATGCTAAATGTCAAAAATGATAAGTGTCACCATGAAAAATGTCAAAAATGACAAATTTCAAGATGGCAAATGTCCAAGATGTCAAATGACAAATGTCACAATGCTAAATGTCAAAAATGACAAATTTCAAGATGGCAAATGTCAAAGACGTCAAATGACAAATGTCACAATGCTAAATGTCAAAAATGAAAAGTGTCACCATGAAAAATGTCAAAAATGACAAATTTCAAGATGGCAAATGTCAAAAATGTCAAATGACAAATGTCACAATGCTAAATGTCAAAAATGAAAAGTATTACCATGAAAAATGTCAAAAATAACAAATTTCAAGATGGCAAATCTCAAAGATGTCAAATGACAAATGACACAATGCTAGATGTCAAAAATGAAAAGTGTCACCATGAAAAATGTTAAAAATGACCAATTTTAAGATGGCAAATGTCAAAGATGTCAAATGACAAATGTCACAATGCTAAATGTCAAAAATGAAAAGTGTCACCATGAAAAATGTCAAAAATGACAAATTTTAAGATGGCAAATATCAAAGATGTCAAATGACAAATGTCACAATGCTAAATGTCAAAAATGAAAAGTGTCACCATGAAAAATGTCAAAAATGACAAATTTCAAGATGGCAAATGTCAAAGATGTCAAATGACAAATGTCACAATGCTAAATGTCAAAAATGAAAAGTGTCACCATGAAAAATGTCAAAAATGACAAATTTCAAGATGGCAAATGTCAAAACTGACAAATGTCACAATGCTAAATGTCAAAAATGATAAGTGTCACCATGAAAAATGTCAAAAATGACAAATTTCAAGATGGCAAATGTTCAAGATGTCAAATGACAAATGTCACAATGCTAAATGTCAAAAATGAAAAGTGTCACCATAAAAAATGTCAAAAATGACAAATTTCAAGATGGCAAATGTCAAATAATATGTCAAATGACAAATGTCACAATGCTAAATGTCAAAAATGAAAAGTGTCAAAAATGACAAATTTCAAGATGGCAAATGTCTAAGATGTCAAATGACAAATGTCACAATGCTAAATGTCAAAAATTAAAAGTGTCACCGTGAAAAATGTCAAAAATGACAAATTTCAAGATGGCAAATGTCAAAGATGTCAAATGACAAATGTCACAATGCTAAATGTCAAAAATGAAAAGTGTCACCATGAAAAATGTCAAAAATGACAAATTTCAAGATGGCAAATGTCAATGATGTCAAATGACAAATGTCACAATGCTAAATGTCAAAAATGAAAAGTGTCCCCATCAAAATGTCAATAATGACAAATTTCAAGATGGCAAATGTCAAAGATGTCAAATGACAAATGTCACAATGCTCAATGTCAATAATGAAAAGTGTCACCATGAAAAATGTCAAAAATGACAAATTTCAAGATGGCAAATGTCAAAGATGTCAAATATGACAAATGTCACAATGCTAAATGTCAAAAATGAAAAGTGTCACCATGAAAAATGTCAAAAATGACAAATTTCAAGATGGCAAATGTCAAAGATGTCAAATGACAAATGTCACAATGCTAAGTGTCAAAAATAAAAAGTGTCACCATGAAAAATGTCAAAAATGACAAATTTCAAGATGGCAAATATCAAAGATGTCAAATGACAAATGTCACAATGCTAAATGTCAAAAATGACAAATTTCAAGTTGGCAAATGTCAAAGATGTCAAATGACAAATGTCACAATGCTAAATGTCAAAAATGAAAAGTGTCACAATGCTAAATGTCAAAAATGACAAATTTCAAGATGACAAATGTCAAAGATGTCAAATGACAAATGTCACAATGCTAAATGTCAAAAATGAAAAGTGTCACCATGAAAAATGTCAAAAATAACAAATTTCAAGATGGCAAATGTCAAAGATGTCAAATGACAAATGTCACAATGCTAAATGTCAAAAATGAAAAGTGTCACCATGAAAAATGTCAAAAATGACAAATTTCAAGATGGCAAATGTCAAATGTCACAATGCTAAATGTCAAAAATGAAAAGTGTCACCATGAAAAATGTCAAAAATAACAAATTTCAAGATGCAAATGTCAAAGATGTCAAATGACAAATGTCACAATGCCAAATGTCAAAAATGAAAAGTGACACCATGAAAAATGTCAAAAATGACAAATTTCAAGATGGCAAATGTCAAAACTGACAAATGTCACAATGCTAAATGTCAAAAATGAAAAGTGTCAGAATGAAAAATGTCAAAAATAACAAATTTCAAGATGGCAAATGTCAAAGATGTCAAATGACAAATGTCACAATGCTAAATGTCAAAAATGAAAAGTGTCACCATGAAAAATTTAAAAATGACAAATTTCAAGATGGCAAATGTCAAAACTGACAAATATCACAATGCTAAATGTCAAAAATGAAAAGTGTCACCATAAAATGTCAAAAATAACAAATTTCAAGATGGCAAATGTCAAAGATGTCAAATGACAAATGGCACAATGCTAAATGTCAAAAATGAAAAGTGTCACCATGAAAAATGTCAAAAATGACAAATTTCAAGATGGCAAATGTCAAAGATGTCAAATGACAAATGTCACAATGCTAAATGTCAAAAATGAAAAGTGTCACCATGAAAAATGTCAAAAATAACAAATTTCAAGATGGCAAATGTCAAAGATGTCAAATGACAAATGTCACAATGCTAAATGTCAAAAATGAAAAGTGTCACCATGAAAAATGTCAAAAATGACAAATTTCAAGATGGCAAATGTCAAACCTGACAAATGTCACAATGCTAAATGTCAAAAATGATAAGTGTCACCATGAAAAATGTCAAAAATGACAAATTTCAAGATGGCAAATGTCCAAGATGTCAAATGACAAATGTCACAATGCTAAATGTCAAAAATGACAAATTTCAAGATGGCAAATGTCAAAGATGTCGAATATGACAAATGTCACAATGCTAAATGTCAAAAATGCAAAGTATCACCATGAAAAATGTCAAAAATGACAAATTTCAAGATGGCAAATGTCAAAGATGTCAAATGACAAATGTCACAATGCTAAATGTCAAAAATGAAAAGTGTCACCATGAAAAATGTCAAAAATGACAAATTTCAAGATGGCAAATATCAAAGATGTCAAATGACAAATGTCACAATGCTAAATGTCAAAAATGACAAATATTAAGATGGCAAATGTCAAAGATGTCAAATGACAAATGTCACAATGCTAAATGTCAAAAATGAAAAGTGTCACCATGAAAAATGTTTAAAATGACAAATTTCAAGATGGCAAATGTCAAAGATGTCAAATGACAAATGTCACAATGCAAAATGTCAAAAATGAAAAGTGTCACCATAAAAAATGTCAAAAATAACAAATTTCAAGATGGCAAATGTCAAAGATGTCAAATGACAAATGTCACAATGCTAAATATCAAAAATGAAAAGTGTCACCATGAAAAATGTCAAAAATGACAAATTTCAAGATGGCAAATGTCAAAACTGACAAATGTCACAATGCTAAATGTCAAAAATGAAAAGTGTCACCATGAAAAATGTCAAAAATAACAAATTTCAAGATGGCAAATGTCAAAGATGTCAAATGTCACAATGCTAAATGTCAAAAATGAAAAGTGTCACCATGAAAAATGTCAAAAATGACAAATTTCAAGATGGCAAATGTCACAATGCTAAATGTCAAAAATGAAAAGTGTCAATATGAAAAATGTCAAAAATAACAAATTTCAAGATGGCAAATGTCAAAGATGTCAAATGACAAATGTCACAATGCCAAATGTCAAAAATGACAAATTTCAAGATGGCAAATGTCAAAAATGTCAAATGACAAATGTCACAATGCTAAATGTCAAAAATGAAAAGTGTCACCACGAAAAATGTCAAAAATGACAAACTTCAAGATGGCAAATGTCAAAGATGTCAAATGACAAATGTCACAATGCTAAATGTCAAAAATAAAAAGTGTCACCATAAAAAATGTCAACAATAACAAATTTCAAGATGGCAAATGTCAAAGATGTCAAATGACAAATGTCACAATGCTAAATGTCAAAAATGAAAAGTGTCACCATGAAAAATGTCAAAAATAACAAATTTCAAGATGGCAAATGTCAAAGATGTCAAATGACAAATGTCACAATGCTAAATGTCAAAAATAAAAAGTGTCACCATGAAAAATGTCAAAAATGACAAATTTCAAAATGGCAAATGTCAAAACTGACAAATGTCACAATGCTAAATGTCAAAAATGATAAGTGTCACCATGAAAAATGTCAAAAATGACAATATTCAAGATGGCAAATGTCCAAGATGTCAAATGACAAAAAATGTCACAATGCTAAATGTCAAAAATGACAAATTTCAAGATGGCAAATGTCAAAGATGTCGAATATGACAAATGTCACAATGCTAAATGTCAAAAATGAAAAGTGTCACCATGAAAAATGTCAAAAATGACAAATTTCAAGATGGCAAATGTCAAAGATGTCAAATGACAAATGTCACAATGCTAAATGTCAAAAATGAAAAGTGTCACCATGAAAAATGTCAAAAATGACAAATTTCACAATTGCAAATATCAAAGATGTCAAATGACGAATGTCACAATGCGAAATGTCAAAAATGACAAATTTTAAGATGGCAAATGTCAAAGATGTCAAATGACAAATGTCACAATGCTAAATGTCAAAAATGAAAAGTGTCACCATGAAAAATGTCAAAAATGACAAATTTCAAGATGGCAAATGTCAAAGATGTCAAATGACAAATGTCACAATGCTAAATGTCAAAAATGAAAAGTGTCACCATAAAAAATGTCAAAAATAACAAATTTCAAGATGGCAAATGTCAAAGAAGTCAAATGACAAATGTCACAATGCTTAATGTCAAAAATGAAAAGTGTCACCATGAAAAATGTCAAAAATGACAAATTTCAAGATGGCAAATGTCAAAGATGTCAAATGACAAATGTCACAATGCTAAATGTCAAAAATGAAAAATGTCACCATGAAAAATGTCAAAAATAACAAATTTCAAGATGGCAAATGTCAAAGAGGTCAAATGACAAATGTCACAATGCTAAATGTCAAAAATGAAAAGTGTCACCATGAAAAATGTCAAAAATGACAAACTTCAAGATGGCAAATGTCAAAACTGACAAATGTCACAATGCTAAATGTCAAAAACGATAAGTGTCACCATGAAAAATGTCAAAAATGACAAATTTCAAGATGGCAAATGTCCAAGATGTCAAATGACAAATGTCACAATGCTAAATGTCAAAAATGACAAATTTCAAGATGGCAAATGTCAAAGATGTCAAATGACAAATGTCACAATGCTAAATGTCAAAAATGAAAAGTGTCACCATGAAAAATGTCAAAAATGACAAATTTCAAGATGGCAAATGTCAAAGATGTCAAATGACAAATGTCACAATGCTAAATGTCAAAAATGAAAAGTGTCACCATGAAAAATGTCAAAAATAACAAATTTCAAGATGGCAAATGTCAAAGATGTCAAATGACAAATGTCACAATGCTAAATGTCAAAAATGAAAAGTGTCACCATGAAAAATGTTAAAAATGACCAATTTTAAGATGGCAAATGTCAAAGATGTCAAATGACAAATGTCACAATGCTAAATGTCAAAAATGAAAAGTGTCACCATGAAAAATGTCAAAAATGACAAATTTTAAGATGGCAAATGTCAAAGATGTCATATGTCAAAGATGTCAAATGACAAATGTCACAATGCTAAATGTCAAAAATGAAAAGTGTCACCATGAAAAATGTCAAAAATGACAAATTTCAAGATGGCAAATGTCAAAACTGACAAATGTCACAATGCTAAATGTCAAAAATGATAAGTGTCACCATGAAAAATGTCAAAAATGACAAATTTCAAGATGGCGAATGTCCAAGATGTCAAATGACAAATGTCACAATGCTAAATGTCAAAAATGAAAAGTGTCACCATGAAAAATGTCAAAAATGACAAATTTCAAGATGGCAAATGTCAAAGATGTCAAATGACAAATGTCACAATGCTAAATGTCAAAAATGAAAAGTGTCCCCATAAAAAATGTCAATAATGACAAATTTCAAGATGGCAAATGTCAAAGATGTCAAATGACAAATGTCACTATGCTTAATGTCAAAAATGAAAAGTGTCCCCATGAAAAATGTCAATAATGACAAATTTCAAGATCGCAAATGTCAAAGATGTCAAATGACAAATGTCACAATGCTAAATGTCAAAAATGAAAAGTGTCACCATGAAAAATGTCAAAAATGACAAATTTCAAGGTGGCAAATGTCAAAGATGTCGAATATGACAAATGTCACAATGCTAAATGTCAAAAATGAAAAGTGTCACCATGAAAAATGTCAAAAATGACAAATTTCAAGATGGCAAATGTCAAAGATGTCAAATGACAAATGTCACAATGCTAAATGTCAAAAATGAAAAGTGTCACCATGAAAAATGTCAAAAATGACAAATTTCAAGATGGCAAATATCAAAGATGTCAAATGACAAATGTCACAATGCTAAATGTTAAAAATGACAAATTTCAAGATG
This sequence comes from Altica lythri, assembly GCA_964028335.1. Lineage (NCBI taxonomy): Eukaryota > Metazoa > Arthropoda > Insecta > Coleoptera > Chrysomelidae > Altica > Altica lythri. The sequence continues at coordinate 17,951,555 of OZ034800.1, read as the reverse complement.
GCAAATGTCAAAGATGTCAAATGACAAATGTCACAATGCTAAATGTCAAAAATGAAAAGTGTCACCATGAAAAATGTCAAAAATGACAAATTTCAAGATGGCAAATGTCAAAGATAACAAATGACAAATGTCACAATGCTAAATGTCAAAAATGAAAAGTGTCACCATGAAAAATGTCAAAAATAACAAATTTCAAGATGGCAAATGTCAAAGATGTCAAATGACAAATGTCACAATGCTAAATGTCAAAAATGAAAAGTGTCACCATGAAAAATGTCAAAAATGACAAATTTCAAGATGGCAAATGTCAAAACTGACAAATGTCACAATGCTAAATGTCAAAAACGATAAGTGTCACCATGAAAAATGTCAAAAATGACAAATTTCAAGATGGCAAATGTCCAAGATGTCAAATGACAAATGTCACAATGCTAAATGTCAAAAATGACAAATTTCAAGATGGCAAATGTCAAAGATGTCAAATGACAAATGTCACAATGCTAAATGTCAAAAATGAAAAGTGTCACCATGAAAAATGTCAAAAATGACAAATTTCAAGATGGCAAATGTCAAAGATGTCAAATGACAAATGTCACAATGCTAAATGTCAAAAATGAAAAGTGTCACCATGAAAAATGTCAAAAATAACAAATTTCAAGATGGCAAATGTCAAAGATGTCAAATGACAAATGTCACAATGCTAAATGTCAAAAATGAAAAGTGTCACCATGAAAAATGTTAAAAATGACCAATTTTAAGATGGCAAATGTCAAAGATGTCAAATGACAAATGTCACAATGCTAAATGTCAAAAATGAAAAGTGTCACCATGAAAAATGTCAAAAATGACAAATTTTAAGATGGCAAATGTCAAAGATGTCATATGTCAAAGATGTCAAATGACAAATGTCACAATGCTAAATGTCAAAAATGAAAAGTGTCACCATGAAAAATGTCAAAAATGACAAATTTCAAGATGGCAAATGTCAAAACTGACAAATGTCACAATGCTAAATGTCAAAAATGATAAGTGTCACCATGAAAAATGTCAAAAATGACAAATTTCAAGATGGCGAATGTCCAAGATGTCAAATGACAAATGTCACAATGCTAAATGTCAAAAATGAAAAGTGTCACCATGAAAAATGTCAAAAATGACAAATTTCAAGATGGCAAATGTCAAAGATGTCAAATGACAAATGTCACAATGCTAAATGTCAAAAATGAAAAGTGTCCCCATAAAAAATGTCAATAATGACAAATTTCAAGATGGCAAATGTCAAAGATGTCAAATGACAAATGTCACTATGCTTAATGTCAAAAATGAAAAGTGTCCCCATGAAAAATGTCAATAATGACAAATTTCAAGATCGCAAATGTCAAAGATGTCAAATGACAAATGTCACAATGCTAAATGTCAAAAATGAAAAGTGTCACCATGAAAAATGTCAAAAATGACAAATTTCAAGGTGGCAAATGTCAAAGATGTCGAATATGACAAATGTCACAATGCTAAATGTCAAAAATGAAAAGTGTCACCATGAAAAATGTCAAAAATGACAAATTTCAAGATGGCAAATGTCAAAGATGTCAAATGACAAATGTCACAATGCTAAATGTCAAAAATGAAAAGTGTCACCATGAAAAATGTCAAAAATGACAAATTTCAAGATGGCAAATATCAAAGATGTCAAATGACAAATGTCACAATGCTAAATGTTAAAAATGACAAATTTCAAGATGGCAAATGTCAAAGATGTCAAATGACAAATGTCACAATGCTAAATGTCAAAAATGAAAAGTGTCACCATGAAAAATGTCAAAAATGACAAATTTCAAGATGGCAAATGTCAAAGATAACAAATGACAAATGTCACAATGCTAAATGTCAAAAATGAAAAGTGTCACCATGAAAAATGTCAAAAATAACAAATTTCAAGATGGCAAATGTCAAAGATGTCAAATGACAAATGTCACAATGCTAAATGTCAAAGATGAAAATTGTCACCATGAAAAATGTCAAAAATGACAAATTTCAAGATGGAAAATGTCAAAGATGTCAAATGACAAATGTCACAATGCTAAATGTCAAAAATGAAAAGTGTCACCATGAAAAATGTCAAAAATGAAAAGTGTCACCATGAAAAATGTCAAAAATAACAAATTTCAAGATGGCAAATGTCAAAGATGTTAAATGACAAATGTCACAATGCTAAATGTCAAAAATGAAAAGTGTCACCTTGAAAAATGTCAAAAATGACAAATTTCAAGATGGCAAATGTCAAAACTGACAAATGTCACAATGCTAAATGTCAAAAATGATGAGTGTCACCATGAAAAATGTCAAAAATGACAAATTTCAAGATGGCAAATGTCCAAGATGTCAAATGACAAATGTCACAATGCTAAATGTTAAAAATGACAAATTTCAAGATGGCAAATGTCAAAGATGTCAAATGACAAATGTCACAATGCTAAATGTCAAAAATGAAAAGTGTCACCATGAAAAATGTCAAAAATGACAAATTTTAAGATGGCAAATGTCAAAGATATCAAATGACAAATGTCACAATGCTAAATGTCAAAAATGAAAAGTGTCACCATGAAAAATGTCAAAAATAACAAATTTCAAGATGGCAAATGTAAAAGATGTCAAATGACAAATGTCACAATGCTAAATGCCAAAAATGACAAATTTCAAGATGGCAAATGTCAAAGATGTCAAATGACAAATGTCACAATGCTAAATGTCAAAAATGACAAATTTCAAGATGGCAAATGTCAAAGATGTCAAATGACAAATGTCACAATGCTAAATGTCAAAAATGAAAAGTGTCACCATGAAAAATGTCAAAAATGACAAATTTCAAGATGGCAAATGTCAAAGATGTTAAATGACAAATGTCACAATGCTAAATGTCAAAAATGAAAAGTGTCACCTTGAAAAATGTCAAAAATAACAAATTTCAAGATGGCAAGTGTCAAAGATGTCAAATGACAAATTTCATAATGCTAAATGTCAAAGATGAAAAGTGTCACCATGAAAAATGTCAAAAATGACAAATTTCAAGATGGCAAATGTCAAAGATGTCAAATGACAAATGTCACAATGCTAAATGTCAAAAATGAAAAGTGTCACCATGAAAAATGTCAAAAATAACAAATTTTAAGATGGCAAATATCAAAGATCTCAAATGACAAATGTCACAATGCTAAATGTCAAAAATGAAAAGTGTCACCATGAAAAATGTCAAAAATGACAAATTTTAAGATGGCAAATGTCAAAACTGACAAATGTCACAATGCTAAATGTCAAAAATGATAAGTGTCACCATGAAAAATGTCAAAAATGACAAATTTCAAGATGGAAAATGTCAAAGATGTCAAATGAAAAATGTCACAATGCTAAATGTCAAAAATGAAAAGTGTCACCATGAAAAATGTCAAAAATGACAAATTTCAAGATGGCAAATATCAAAGATGTCAAATGACAAATGACACAATGCTAAATGTCAAAAATGACAAATTTCAAGATGGCAAATGTCAAAGATGTCAAATGACAAATGTCACAATGCTAAATGTCAAAAATTAAAAGTGTCACCATGAAAAATGTCAAAAATGACAAATTTCAAGAAGGCAAATGTCAAAGATGTCAAATGACAAATGTCACAATGCTAAATGTCAAAAATGAAAAGTGTCACCTTGAAAAATGTCAAAAATAACAAATTTCAAGATGGCAAGTGTCAAAGATGTCAAATGACAAATTTCATAATGCTAAATGTCAAAGATGAAAAGTGTCACCATGAAAAATGTCAAAAATGACAAATTTCAAGATGGCAAATGTCAAAGATGTCAAATGACAAATGTCACAATGCTAAATGTCAAAAATGAAAAGTGTCACCATGAAAAACGTCAAAAATAACAAATTTTAAGATGGCAAATATCAAAGATCTCAAATGACAAATGTCACAATGCTAAATGTCAAAAATGAAAAGTGTCACCATGAAAAATGTCAAAAATGACAAATTTTAAGATGGCAAATGTCAAAACTGACAAATGTCACAATGCTAAATGTCAAAAATGATAAGTGTCACCATGAAAAATGTCAAAAATGACAAATTTCAAGATGGCAAATGTCCAAGATGTCAAATGACAAATGTCACAATGCTAAATGTCAAAAATGACAAATTTCAAGATGGCAAATGTCAAAGATGTCAAATGACAAATGTCACAATGCTAAATGTCAAAAATGAAAAGTGTCACCATAAAAAATGTCAAAAATGACAAATTTCAAGATGGCAAATGTCAAAAATGTCAAATGACAAATGTCACAATGCTAAATGTCAAAAATGAAAAGTGTCACCATGAAAAATGTCAAAAATAACAAATTTCAAGATGGCAAATGTAAAAGATGTCAAATGACAAATGTCACAATGCTAAATGTCAAAAATGAAAAGTGTCACCATGAAAAATGTCAAAAATGACAAATTTCAAGATGGCAAATGTCAAAACTGACAAATGTCACAATGCTAAATGTCAAAAATGAAAAGTGTCATCATGAAAAATGTCAAAAATAACAAATTTCAAGATGGCAAATGTCAAAGATGTCAAATGACAAATGTCACAATGCTAAATGTCAAAAATGAAAAGTGTCACCATGAAAAATTCAAAAATGACAAATTTCAAGATGGCAAATGTCAAAACTGACAAATGTCACAATGCTAAATGTCAAAAATGAAAAGTGTCACCATGAAAAATGTCAAAAATAACAAATTTCAAGATGGCAAATGACAAATGTCACAATGCTAAATGTCAAAAATGACAAATTTCAAGATGGCAAATGTCAAAGATGTCAAATGACAAATGTCACAATGCTAAATGTCAAAAATGAAAAGTGTCACCATGAAAAATGTCAAAAATGACAAATTTCAAGATGGCAAATGTCAAAGATGTCAAATGACAAATGTCACAATGATAAATGTCAAAAATGAAAAGTGTCACCATCAAAAATGTCAAAAATGACAAATTTCAAGATGGCAAATGTCAAAGATGTCAAATGACAAATGTCACAATGCTAAATGTCAAAAATGAAAAGTGTCACCATGAAAAATGTCAAAAATAACAAATTTCAAGACGGCAAATGTCAAAGATGTCAAATGACAAATGTCACAATGCTAAATGTCAAAAATGAAAAGTGTCACCATGAAAAATGTCAAAAATGACAAATTTCAAGATGGCAAATGTCAAAACTGACAAATGTCACAATGCTAAATGTCAAAAATAATAAGTGTCACCATGAAAAATGTCAAAAATGACAAATTTCAAGATGGCAAATGTCCAAGATGTCAAATGACAAATGTCACAATGCTAAATGTCAAAAATGACAAATTTCAAGATGGCAAATGTCAAAGATGTCGAATATGACAAATGTCACAATGCTAAATGTCAAAAATGAAAAGTGTCACCATGAAAAATGTCAAAAATGACAAATTTCAAGATGGCAAATGTAAAAGATGTCAAATGACAAATGTCACAATGCTAAATGTCAAAAATGAAAAGTGTCACCATGAAAAATGTCAAAAATAACAAATTTCAAGATGTCAAATATCAAAGATGTCAAATGACAAATGTCACAATGCTAAATGTCAAAAATGACAAATTATAAGATGGCAAATGTCAAAGATGTCAAATGACAAATGTCACAATGCTAAATGTTAAAAATGAAAAGTGTCACCATGAAAAATGTCAAAAATGGCAAATTTCAAGATGGCAAATGTCAAAGATGTCAAATCACAAATGTCACAATGCAAAATGTCAAAAATGAAAAGTGTCACCATAAAAAATGTCAAAAATAACAAATTTCAAGATGGCAAATGTCAAAAATGTCAAATGACAAATGTCACAATGCTAAATGTCAAAAATGAAAAGTGTCACCATGAAAAATGTCAAAAATGACAAATTTCAAGATGGCAAATGTCAAAACTGACAAATGTCACAATGCTAAATGTCAAAAATGAAAAGTGTCACCATGAAAAATGTCAAAAATAACAAATTTCAAGATGGCAAATGTCAAAGATGTCAAATGACAAATGTCACAATGCTAAATGTCAAAAATGAAAAGTGTCACCATGAAAAATTCAAAAATGACAAATTTCAAGATGGCAAATGTCAAAACTGACAAAAGTCACAATGCTAAATGTCAAAAATGAAAAGTGTCACCATGAAAAATGTCAAAAATAACAAATTTCAAGATGGCAAATGTCAAAGATGTCAAATGACAAATGTCACAATGCTAAATGTCAAAAATGACAAATTTCAAGATGGCAAATGTCAAAGATGTCAAATGACAAATGTCACAATGCTAAATGTCAAAAATGAAAAGTGTCACCATGAAAAATGTCAAAAATGACAAATTTCAAGATGGCAAATGTCAAAGATGTCAAATGACAAATGTCACAATACTAAATGTCAAAAATGAAAAGTGTCACCATGAAAAATGTCAACAATAACAAATTTCAAGATGGCAAATGTCAAAGATGTCAAATGACAAATGTCACAATGCTAAATGTCAAAAATGAAAAGTGTCACCATGAAAAATGTCAAAAATGACAAATTTCAAGATGGCAAATGTCAAAGATGTCAAATGACAAATGTCACAATGCTAAATGTCAAAAATAAAAAGTGTCACCATGAAAAATGTCAAAAATAACAAATTTCAAGATGGCAAATATCAAAGATGTCAAATGACAAATGTGACAATGCTTAATGTCAAAAATGAAAAGTGTCACCATGAAAAATGTCAAAAATGACAAATTTCAAGATGGCAAATGTCAAAACTGACAAATGTCACAATGCTAAATGTCAAAAAGGAAAAGTGTCACCATGAAAAATGTCAAAAATGACAAATTTCAAGATGGCAAATGTCCAAGATGTCAAATGACAAATGTCACAATGCTAAATGTCAAAAATGACAAATTTCAAGATGGCAAATGTCAAAGATGTCGAATATGACAAATGTCACAATGCTAAATGTCAAAAATGAAAAGTGTCACCATGAAAAATGTCAAAAATGATAAATTTCAAGTTGGCAAATGTCAAAGATGTCAAATGACAAATGTCACAATGCTAAATGTCAAAAATGAAAAGTGTCACCATGAAAAATGTCAAAAATGACAAATTTCAAGATGGCAAATATCAAAGATGTCCAATGACAAATGTCACAATGCTAAATGTCAAAAATGACAAATTTTAAGATGGCAAATGTCAAAGATGTCAAATGACAAATGTCACAATGCTAAATGTCAAAAATGAAAAGTGTCACCATGAAAAATGTCAAAAATGACAAATTTCAAGATGGCAAATGTCAAAGATGTCAAATGACAAATGTCACAATGCTAAATGTCAAAAATGATAAGTGTCACCATGAAAAATGTCAAAAATGACAAATTTCAAGATGGCAAATGTCCAAGATGTCAAATGACAAATGTCACAATGCTAAATGTCAAAAATGACAAATTTCAAGACGGCAAATGTCAAAGACGTCAAATGACAAATGTCACAATGCTAAATGTCAAAAATGAAAAGTGTCACCATGAAAAATGTCAAAAATGACAAATTTCAAGATGGCAAATGTCAAAGATGTCAAATGACAAATGTCACAATGCTAAATGTCAAAAATGAAAAGTATTACCATGAAAAATGTCAAAAATAACAAATTTCAAGATGGCAAATCTCAAAGATGTCAAATGACAAATGTCACAATGCTAAATGTCAAAAATGAAAAATGTTAAAAATGACCAATTTCAAGATGGCAAATGTCAAAGATGTCAAATGACAAATGTCACAATGCTAAATGTCAAAAATGAAAAGTGTCACCATGAAAAATGTCAAAAATGACAAATTTTAAGATGGCAAATATCAAAGATGTCAAATGACAAATGTCACAATGCTAAATGTCAAAAATGAAAAGTGTCACCATGAAAAATGTCAAAAATGACAAATTTCAAGATGGCAAATGTCAAAACTGACAAATGTCACAATGCTAAATGTCAAAAATGAAAAGTGTCACCATGAAAAATGTCAAAAATAACAAATTTCAAGATGGCAAATGTCAAAGATGTCAAATGACAAATGTCACAATGCTAAATGTCAAAAATGAAAAGTGTCACCATGAAAAATTCAAAAATGACAAATTTCAAGATGGCAAATGTCAAAACTGACAAAAGTCACAATGCTAAATGTCAAAAATGAAAAGTGTCACCATGAAAAATGTCAAAAATAACAAATTTCAAGATGGCAAATGTCAAAGATGTCAAATGACAAATGTCACAATGCTAAATGTCAAAAATGACAAATTTCAAGATGGCAAATGTCAAAGATGTCAAATGACAAATGTCACAATGCTAAATGTCAAAAATGAAAAGTGTCACCATGAAAAATGTCAAAAATGACAAATTTCAAGATGGCAAATGTCAAAGATGTCAAATGACAAATGTCACAATACTAAATGTCAAAAATGAAAAGTGTCACCATGAAAAATGTCAACAATAACAAATTTCAAGATGGCAAATGTCAAAGATGTCAAATGACAAATGTCAAAGATGTCAAATGACAAATGTCACAATGCTAAATGTCAAAAATGAAAAGTGTCACCATGAAAAATGTCAAAAATGACAAATTTCAAGATGGCAAATGTCAAAGATGTCAAATGACAAATGTCACAATGCTAAATGTCAAAAATGAAAAGTGTCACCATGAAAAATGTCAAAAATAACAAATTTCAAGATGGCAAATGTCAAAGATGTCAAATGACAAATGTCACAATGCTTAATGACAAAAATGAAAAGTGTCACCATGAAAAATGTCAAAAATGACAAATTTCAAGATGGCAAATGTCAAAACTGACAAATGTCACAATGCTAAATGTCAAAAAGGAAAAGTGTCACCATGAAAAATGTCAAAAATGACAAATTTCAAGATGGCAAATGTCCAAGATGTCAAATGACAAATGTCACAATGCTAAATGTCAAAAATGACAAATTTCAAGATGGCAAATGTCATAGATGTCGAATATGACAAATGTCACAATGCTAAATGTCAAAAATGAAAAGTGTCACCATGAAAAATGTCAAAAATGATAAATTTCAAGTTGGCAAATGTCAAAGATATCAAATGACAAATGTCACAATGCTAAATGTCAAAAATGAAAAGTGTCACCATGAAAAATGTCAAAAATGACAAATTTCAAGATGGCAAATATCAAAGATGTCCAATGACAAATGTCACAATGCTAAATGTCAAAAATGACAAATTTTAAGATGGCAAATGTCAAAGATGTCAAATGACAAATGTCACAATGCTAAATGTCAAAAATGAAAAGTGTCACCATGAAAAATGTCAAAAATGACAAATTTCAAGATGGCAAATGTCAAAGATGTCAAATGACAAATGTCACAATGCTAAATGTCAAAAATGATAAGTGTCACCATGAAAAATGTCAAAAATGACAAATTTCAAGATGGCAAATGTCCAAGATGTCAAATGACAAATGTCACAATGCTAAATGTCAAAAATGACAAATTTCAAGATGGCAAATGTCAAAGACGTCAAATGACAAATGTCACAATGCTAAATGTCAAAAATGAAAAGTGTCACCATGAAAAATGTCAAAAATGACAAATTTCAAGATGGCAAATGTCAAAAATGTCAAATGACAAATGTCACAATGCTAAATGTCAAAAATGAAAAGTATTACCATGAAAAATGTCAAAAATAACAAATTTCAAGATGGCAAATCTCAAAGATGTCAAATGACAAATGACACAATGCTAGATGTCAAAAATGAAAAGTGTCACCATGAAAAATGTTAAAAATGACCAATTTTAAGATGGCAAATGTCAAAGATGTCAAATGACAAATGTCACAATGCTAAATGTCAAAAATGAAAAGTGTCACCATGAAAAATGTCAAAAATGACAAATTTTAAGATGGCAAATATCAAAGATGTCAAATGACAAATGTCACAATGCTAAATGTCAAAAATGAAAAGTGTCACCATGAAAAATGTCAAAAATGACAAATTTCAAGATGGCAAATGTCAAAGATGTCAAATGACAAATGTCACAATGCTAAATGTCAAAAATGAAAAGTGTCACCATGAAAAATGTCAAAAATGACAAATTTCAAGATGGCAAATGTCAAAACTGACAAATGTCACAATGCTAAATGTCAAAAATGATAAGTGTCACCATGAAAAATGTCAAAAATGACAAATTTCAAGATGGCAAATGTTCAAGATGTCAAATGACAAATGTCACAATGCTAAATGTCAAAAATGAAAAGTGTCACCATAAAAAATGTCAAAAATGACAAATTTCAAGATGGCAAATGTCAAATAATATGTCAAATGACAAATGTCACAATGCTAAATGTCAAAAATGAAAAGTGTCAAAAATGACAAATTTCAAGATGGCAAATGTCTAAGATGTCAAATGACAAATGTCACAATGCTAAATGTCAAAAATTAAAAGTGTCACCGTGAAAAATGTCAAAAATGACAAATTTCAAGATGGCAAATGTCAAAGATGTCAAATGACAAATGTCACAATGCTAAATGTCAAAAATGAAAAGTGTCACCATGAAAAATGTCAAAAATGACAAATTTCAAGATGGCAAATGTCAATGATGTCAAATGACAAATGTCACAATGCTAAATGTCAAAAATGAAAAGTGTCCCCATCAAAATGTCAATAATGACAAATTTCAAGATGGCAAATGTCAAAGATGTCAAATGACAAATGTCACAATGCTCAATGTCAATAATGAAAAGTGTCACCATGAAAAATGTCAAAAATGACAAATTTCAAGATGGCAAATGTCAAAGATGTCAAATATGACAAATGTCACAATGCTAAATGTCAAAAATGAAAAGTGTCACCATGAAAAATGTCAAAAATGACAAATTTCAAGATGGCAAATGTCAAAGATGTCAAATGACAAATGTCACAATGCTAAGTGTCAAAAATAAAAAGTGTCACCATGAAAAATGTCAAAAATGACAAATTTCAAGATGGCAAATATCAAAGATGTCAAATGACAAATGTCACAATGCTAAATGTCAAAAATGACAAATTTCAAGTTGGCAAATGTCAAAGATGTCAAATGACAAATGTCACAATGCTAAATGTCAAAAATGAAAAGTGTCACAATGCTAAATGTCAAAAATGACAAATTTCAAGATGACAAATGTCAAAGATGTCAAATGACAAATGTCACAATGCTAAATGTCAAAAATGAAAAGTGTCACCATGAAAAATGTCAAAAATAACAAATTTCAAGATGGCAAATGTCAAAGATGTCAAATGACAAATGTCACAATGCTAAATGTCAAAAATGAAAAGTGTCACCATGAAAAATGTCAAAAATGACAAATTTCAAGATGGCAAATGTCAAATGTCACAATGCTAAATGTCAAAAATGAAAAGTGTCACCATGAAAAATGTCAAAAATAACAAATTTCAAGATGCAAATGTCAAAGATGTCAAATGACAAATGTCACAATGCCAAATGTCAAAAATGAAAAGTGACACCATGAAAAATGTCAAAAATGACAAATTTCAAGATGGCAAATGTCAAAACTGACAAATGTCACAATGCTAAATGTCAAAAATGAAAAGTGTCAGAATGAAAAATGTCAAAAATAACAAATTTCAAGATGGCAAATGTCAAAGATGTCAAATGACAAATGTCACAATGCTAAATGTCAAAAATGAAAAGTGTCACCATGAAAAATTTAAAAATGACAAATTTCAAGATGGCAAATGTCAAAACTGACAAATATCACAATGCTAAATGTCAAAAATGAAAAGTGTCACCATAAAATGTCAAAAATAACAAATTTCAAGATGGCAAATGTCAAAGATGTCAAATGACAAATGGCACAATGCTAAATGTCAAAAATGAAAAGTGTCACCATGAAAAATGTCAAAAATGACAAATTTCAAGATGGCAAATGTCAAAGATGTCAAATGACAAATGTCACAATGCTAAATGTCAAAAATGAAAAGTGTCACCATGAAAAATGTCAAAAATAACAAATTTCAAGATGGCAAATGTCAAAGATGTCAAATGACAAATGTCACAATGCTAAATGTCAAAAATGAAAAGTGTCACCATGAAAAATGTCAAAAATGACAAATTTCAAGATGGCAAATGTCAAACCTGACAAATGTCACAATGCTAAATGTCAAAAATGATAAGTGTCACCATGAAAAATGTCAAAAATGACAAATTTCAAGATGGCAAATGTCCAAGATGTCAAATGACAAATGTCACAATGCTAAATGTCAAAAATGACAAATTTCAAGATGGCAAATGTCAAAGATGTCGAATATGACAAATGTCACAATGCTAAATGTCAAAAATGCAAAGTGTCACCATGAAAAATGTCAAAAATGACAAATTTCAAGATGGCAAATGTCAAAGATGTCAAATGACAAATGTCACAATGCTAAATGTCAAAAATGAAAAGTGTCACCATGAAAAATGTCAAAAATGACAAATTTCAAGATGGCAAATATCAAAGATGTCAAATGACAAATGTCACAATGCTAAATGTCAAAAATGACAAATATTAAGATGGCAAATGTCAAAGATGTCAAATGACAAATGTCACAATGCTAAATGTCAAAAATGAAAAGTGTCACCATGAAAAATGTTTAAAATGACAAATTTCAAGATGGCAAATGTCAAAGATGTCAAATGACAAATGTCACAATGCAAAATGTCAAAAATGAAAAGTGTCACCATAAAAAATGTCAAAAATAACAAATTTCAAGATGGCAAATGTCAAAGATGTCAAATGACAAATGTCACAATGCTAAATATCAAAAATGAAAAGTGTCACCATGAAAAATGTCAAAAATGACAAATTTCAAGATGGCAAATGTCAAAACTGACAAATGTCACAATGCTAAATGTCAAAAATGAAAAGTGTCACCATGAAAAATGTCAAAAATAACAAATTTCAAGATGGCAAATGTCAAAGATGTCAAATGACAAATGTCACAATGCTAAATGTCAAAAATGAAAAGTGTCACCATGAAAAATGTCAAAAATGACAAATTTCAAGATGGCAAATGTCACAATGCTAAATGTCAAAAATGAAAAGTGTCAATATGAAAAATGTCAAAAATAACAAATTTCAAGATGGCAAATGTCAAAGATGTCAAATGACAAATGTCACAATGCCAAATGTCAAAAATGACAAATTTCAAGATGGCAAATGTCAAAAATGTCAAATGACAAATGTCACAATGCTAAATGTCAAAAATGAAAAGTGTCACCACGAAAAATGTCAAAAATGACAAACTTCAAGATGGCAAATGTCAAAGATGTCAAATGACAAATGTCACAATGCTAAATGTCAAAAATAAAAAGTGTCACCATAAAAAATGTCAACAATAACAAATTTCAAGATGGCAAATGTCAAAGATGTCAAATGACAAATGTCACAATGCTAAATGTCAAAAATGAAAAGTGTCACCATGAAAAATGTCAAAAATAACAAATTTCAAGATGGCAAATGTCAAAGATGTCAAATGACAAATGTCACAATGCTAAATGTCAAAAATAAAAAGTGTCACCATGAAAAATGTCAAAAATGACAAATTTCAAAATGGCAAATGTCAAAACTGACAAATGTTACAATGCTAAATGTCAAAAATGATAAGTGTCACCATGAAAAATGTCAAAAATGACAATATTCAAGATGGCAAATGTCCAAGATGTCAAATGACAAAAAATGTCACAATGCTAAATGTCAAAAATGACAAATTTCAAGATGGCAAATGTCAAAGATGTCGAATATGACAAATGTCACAATGCTAAATGTCAAAAATGAAAAGTGTCACCATGAAAAATGTCAAAAATGACAAATTTCAAGATGGCAAATGTCAAAGATGTCAAATGACAAATGTCACAATGCTAAATGTCAAAAATGAAAAGTGTCACCATGAAAAATGTCAAAAATGACAAATTTCACAATTGCAAATATCAAAGATGTCAAATGACGAATGTCACAATGCGAAATGTCAAAAATGACAAATTTTAAGATGGCAAATATCAAAGATGTCAAATGACAAATGTCACAATGCTAAATGTCAAAAATGAAAAGTGTCACCATGAAAAATGTCAAAAATGACAAATTTCAAGATGGCAAATGTCAAAGATGTCAAATGACAAATGTCACAATGCTAAATGTCAAAAATGAAAAGTGTCACCATAAAAAATGTCAAAAATAACAAATTTCAAGATGGCAAATGTCAAAGAAGTCAAATGACAAATGTCACAATGCTTAATGTCAAAAATGAAAAGTGTCACCATGAAAAATGTCAAAAATGACAAATTTCAAGATGGCAAATGTCAAAGATGTCAAATGACAAATGTCACAATGCTAAATGTCAAAAATGAAAAATGTCACCATGAAAAATGTCAAAAATAACAAATTTCAAGATGGCAAATGTCAAAGATGTCAAATGACAAATGTCACAATGCTAAATGTCAAAAATGAAAAGTGTCACCATGAAAAATGTCAAAAATGACAAATTTCAAGATGGCAAATGTCAAAACTGACAAATGTCACAATGCTAAATGTCAAAAACGATAAGTGTCACCATGAAAAATGTCAAAAATGACAAATTTCAAGATGGCAAATGTCCAAGATGTCAAATGACAAATGTCACAATGCTAAATGTCAAAAATGACAAATTTCAAGATGGCAAATGTCAAAGATGTCAAATGACAAATGTCACAATGCTAAATGTCAAAAATGAAAAGTGTCACCATGAAAAATGTCAAAAATGACAAATTTCAAGATGGCAAATGTCAAAGATGTCAAATGACAAATGTCACAATGCTAAATGTCAAAAATGAAAAGTGTCACCATGAAAAATGTCAAAAATAACAAATTTCAAGATGGCAAATGTCAAAGATGTCAAATGACAAATGTCACAATGCTAAATGTCAAAAATGAAAAGTGTCACCATGAAAAATGTTAAAAATGACCAATTTTAAGATGGCAAATGTCAAAGATGTCAAATGACAAATGTCACAATGCTAAATGTCAAAAATGAAAAGTGTCACCATGAAAAATGTCAAAAATGACAAATTTTAAGATGGCAAATGTCAAAGATGTCATATGTCAAAGATGTCAAATGACAAATGTCACAATGCTAAATGTCAAAAATGAAAAGTGTCACCATGAAAAATGTCAAAAATGACAAATTTCAAGATGGCAAATGTCAAAACTGACAAATGTCACAATGCTAAATGTCAAAAATGATAAGTGTCACCATGAAAAATGTCAAAAATGACAAATTTCAAGATGGCGAATGTCCAAGATGTCAAATGACAAATGTCACAATGCTAAATGTCAAAAATGAAAAGTGTCACCATGAAAAATGTCAAAAATGACAAATTTCAAGATGGCAAATGTCAAAGATGTCAAATGACAAATGTCACAATGCTAAATGTCAAAAATGAAAAGTGTCCCCATAAAAAATGTCAATAATGACAAATTTCAAGATGGCAAATGTCAAAGATGTCAAATGACAAATGTCACTATGCTTAATGTCAAAAATGAAAAGTGTCCCCATGAAAAATGTCAATAATGACAAATTTCAAGATCGCAAATGTCAAAGATGTCAAATGACAAATGTCACAATGCTAAATGTCAAAAATGAAAAGTGTCACCATGAAAAATGTCAAAAATGACAAATTTCAAGGTGGCAAATGTCAAAGATGTCGAATATGACAAATGTCACAATGCTAAATGTCAAAAATGAAAAGTGTCACCATGAAAAATGTCAAAAATGACAAATTTCAAGATGGCAAATGTCAAAGATGTCAAATGACAAATGTCACAATGCTAAATGTCAAAAATGAAAAGTGTCACCATGAAAAATGTCAAAAATGACAAATTTCAAGATGGCAAATATCAAAGATGTCAAATGACAAATGTCACAATGCTAAATGTTAAAAATGACAAATTTCAAGATGGCAAATGTCAAAGATGTCAAATGACAAATGTCACAATGCTAAATGTCAAAAATGAAAAGTGTCACCATGAAAAATGTCAAAAATGACAAATTTCAAGATGGCAAATGTCAAAGATAACAAATGACAAATGTCACAATGCTAAATGTCAAAAATGAAAAGTGTCACCATGAAAAATGTCAAAAATAACAAATTTCAAGATGGCAAATGTCAAAGATGTCAAATGACAAATGTCACAATGCTAAATGTCAAAGATGAAAATTGTCACCATGAAAAATGTCAAAAATGACAAATTTCAAGATGGAAAATGTCAAAGATGTCAAATGACAAATGTCACAATGCTAAATGTCAAAAATGAAAAGTGTCACCATGAAAAATGTCAAAAATGAAAAGTGTCACCATGAAAAATGTCAAAAATAACAAATTTCAAGATGGCAAATGTCAAAGATGTCAAATGACAAATGTCACAATGCTAAATGTCAAAAATGAAAAGTGTCACCATGAAAAATGTCAAAAATGACAAATTTCAAGATGGCAAATGTCAAAACTGACAAATGTCACAATGCTAAATGTCAAAAACGATAAGTGTCACCATGAAAAATGTCAAAAATGACAAATTTCAAGATGGCAAATGTCCAAGATGTCAAATGACAAATGTCACAATGCTAAATGTCAAAAATGACAAATTTCAAGATGGCAAATGTCAAAGATGTCAAATGACAAATGTCACAATGCTAAATGTCAAAAATGAAAAGTGTCACCATGAAAAATGTCAAAAATGACAAATTTCAAGATGGCAAATGTCAAAGATGTCAAATGACAAATGTCACAATGCTAAATGTCAAAAATGAAAAGTGTCACCATGAAAAATGTCAAAAATAACAAATTTCAAGATGGCAAATGTCAAAGATGTCAAATGACAAATGTCACAATGCTAAATGTCAAAAATGAAAAGTGTCACCATGAAAAATGTTAAAAATGACCAATTTTAAGATGGCAAATGTCAAAGATGTCAAATGACAAATGTCACAATGCTAAATGTCAAAAATGAAAAGTGTCACCATGAAAAATGTCAAAAATGACAAATTTTAAGATGGCAAATGTCAAAGATGTCATATGTCAAAGATGTCAAATGACAAATGTCACAATGCTAAATGTCAAAAATGAAAAGTGTCACCATGAAAAATGTCAAAAATGACAAATTTCAAGATGGCAAATGTCAAAACTGACAAATGTCACAATACTAAATGTCAAAAATGATAAGTGTCACTGTTGGAATCAGGTAGTAGATTCCAACTGAGATTTGTACTTAACATATTAACATGCATAGTTGATTTAATATAAAAAAATGAATAGTCTGACAATTCTGATAACAAAAAAATATAAATAACATCACTCAATTAAAAAAAATATAGACGTCAACAGTACTCTGGCACCCTCCATATATAATTGTTTTCTATAATAAAACGTTCACCTAAACCAGTCCTTATATAATTGCATATTCCCCAAACGAATAGGAAGAATTATTTCTCCCTAATTTGTTCATGGTCCTTCGAGATCCGAAATCCGAGTGCATTTTTGGCCCCCGGAAGCAGAAAGAATTTTGATACCAACCCCTTTATCCCTTGAAGAATAGAGACAAGCCTTTTATCCCTTGAAGAATCATAAAGAAGCCTTTTATCCTTTAAAGAATCATAGAGAAGCCCCTTTTATCCCTTGAAGAATAGTAGAGAAGCCCTTTATCCCTTAAAGAATCATAGAGAAGCCCTTTATCCCTTAAAGATTTATAGAAAATCCTCTGGTGACGTATCATTGACGTACATTTATAGACCTTAAATTTAAATCCTTTCGCATTGGGTATTTTTTTATTGACATAATAATTCTATAGAATTGAGTAACATTAATTTATCGATATACCAATTACCCTTTTAATTTGTTATAAAGTTTTATTGACCGTTGCAATCTGTCATTTCATCTCTTTAAAATTTTATAAACTCACAAATTTTAAGACATGGACGCGTTAATACGCCAACGTACTTCTTGTAAGAGTTCAATTTCCAGACTCTCAAATTGGATTGAACGCAACTTATCTACCGAAACAGACAAAAGATCATTTATGTGTCGTTTAGAGAGTTTAGAATCTACTTTTAGTAAATATTGTACCATTCAAGATGCTATTGATGCTGGATCTGAATCTGTATTAGTTGATGATCGTGAAATTGTAGAAGAACAATATTTTTTTTTAAAATGCAAATTTCAAAACGCTATAGAAAGCTTTGAAATTAACAATAATATACCTAATCGCAGTTCTGAATTAAATTCATTTAATAGCAATATAAAACTACCTAGCATTGACATTCCTATCTTTTCAGGAAATTACACTGAGTACAATACCTTTATTGATTTATTTACAGCACTTATCATCAACAATTCTAGATTATCTTCTAATATTGAAAAATTTTATTATTTAAAATCATTCTTAAGAGGAGAACCTTTGAAACTCATTGAAAAACTTAATATTACTGACAATAACTTTGACATTGCATTAGACTTACTTAAATCTCGATATGAGAATAAGAGACAGATTGTAACGGCTTATTTTAATGCCATTGTAAATTTAGCTACTATAACAAAATGTAATGCTGGAGTACTGAGACAATTTGCTGCTGACGCTAAATTGTTAATTGATTCACTTGGTAATTTGAAAATTGGAAAGTCAGAATTGTTTGATGCTCTTTTTATACACATTTTAAAGGGAAAATTAGATTATCAAACCAAAAGATCTTTAGAGGAATTTCAAAACTCTCCCGATTTAATGACTCAAGACACTTTTTTTGATTTTTTAGACAAACGTTGTAATGTTTTAGAAAACCTTGTACCGCAAGAGAATACAAAATTTAATCATAAGTTTTATCCAAATTCCAAAATTGCTTTACACTCGCAGCAAAACAAAAATTCTTCCAACAGCGGTAGTAACAAACCAATACCTTCATGTCTATATTGCAAAGCTTCTGCTCATAAAATTTATAGTTGTCCTAATTTTGGTACTTTATCCGTAGCAGAAAGGCACAAGTTTGTGAAAGCAAACCACATGTGTTTTGGTTGTTTAGGTTCTAAGCATCTTCTTCCAAATTGTAAATCTAGTGGTACTTGTGCTATTTGTAAACTTAAACATCATGTTCTTTTACATTTACCTGACAAAAAAGAAAGTAACGAATTTGCATCGCAGCAAGCACCTAATGTAAGCCTAGCTGATCATAGAAACGGCCCAAATGATTTATTGTTTAATCACCCTTTAACTTCAACATATACCTCTTCTCACCCTCAACTTCCGACTGCTTCTTCCCCAGTACAACCTTATTTGTCTGCATTAAATATAAATGATAGTCATGTGCTATTGGCTACTGCAAAAGTTAAATTGCGTTCCTCAACAGGTGAGCCAGTTATAGTGAGGGCACTTTTAGATCCAGGAAGTCAAAATTCTTTTGTTAGCGCCTCTACGGTGGAAAAATTGGAATGTACCAAATATAAACACTCATTACAGGTGTCTGGTATTTTTAATTCATCGAAGAATATTAATTTTATGACGAATTTAACCTTTTATTCTCTTATTAACCCCCTCCTCAGTTTTAACACGTCATGTGCAGTGGTTGAGACAATAACTCAACAACTTCCTCAAGTATATATAAATAGTAGTTCCCTTAAAATACCTTCTTATTTAATTGATGTGTTAGCCGACCCAGAATTTGGAATCCCGTCATCTGTTGATATGTTACTGGGTGCAGACATCTATTACGACTTATTAAAACCCAATCTTTATAAAATAGGAAAAAATCAACCTACCCTTATTGATACTCATCTAGGATGGATAATTTCAGGAGTGGTTCCTCGGCATTGTTTAAAACTTTCTGCGTATTCCTCATCTCACTCTTTTTTCATTTCAAACGAATCCGATGACAGCTTGGATACAATTTTAGAACGTTTTTGGAATCAGGAAGAGATACCAGAAGAAAGCAAGGTCTCTGAAGAAGATAAAAGAGCAGAAGAAATCTTTAAAAATACCACAGTGATATTACCCAATGGTAGATATCAAGTAAACTTACCACTCATTTCTGAGAATGCTTATAAAACATTGGGCGATTCATTTGTATCTGCTAAACATCGTTTCCAGTTATTAGAAAAACGCCTTGCAAAAGAAGGTTCGTATTTAGATGAATATAAAAGGTTGTTGGCAGAGTATGTTGAATTAGGTCATGGTAAATATGTTCCATTGTGTTTGCAAAATTCCTTAAATGAACATAATTATTTTGTACCTCACTTATGTGTAATCAAGGAGAATAGTTCCAGCACAAAAATGAGAATTGTTTTCGATTTTTCTTCCAAAACTTCCTCCCAATTATCTTTAAATGACATTACGTTAACAGGACCCAGAGTACAGCCTGAATTAGTAGATATATTGCTTCGATTTCGTAATTTTAAGTATGTTTTGACGGCGGATATTCAAAAAATGTACAGACAAGTCGCCTTAAATCCTAAGTTTCACTCTCTTCAGAATGTTCTATGGAGAGATTCACCGTCTGAAAATTTCTTCTGTATGCAGCTTACCACTGTTTCTTTTGGGCAAAAAAGTTCCCCTTACTTAGCTTGTAGAGTATTAAAGGACATAGCATTAAGGAATTCTCACCTTCCTAACGTTCAATTTTCTTTGTTATTCCAAACATATGTCGATGATATCCTAACTGGTGCTGATTCTGTTGAGAATCTTCAAGAATTATATTTTTCTCTGACAAAAGTCTTATCAACTCATGGATTTACCCTTTACAAATTTTGTTCAAATGCCAAGGACTTCACTTCGAACTATTTTGTCAATCTTCCTGATAAAAACCAGAATTTACTACAGGAACCTTGCAAGGTGTTAGGAGTTTCGTGGAATCCTCAATCCGATATGTTACAAATAATAGCTCCTGAATCAGGATTGCACCATATTCTCACTAAAAGAAAAGTATTATCCTCTATATGCCAATGTTTTAATCCTCTTGGTCTTATTAATCCTGTTGTGGTTCAAGGAAAATTACTTATGCAACAACTTTGGATTTTAAAATTGTCTTGGGATGAAGTCATCATTGATCCTTCGTTTATAAAAAAATGGGAAATCTTTGTTAAAAGTATTTCAAAACTTTCTCAGCTAAATGTGCCCAGATATACATTATTGAATAAGAAAATATTGCAGCTGGAACTTCATGGTTTTTCTGATGCTAGCCCAATGGCATATGGTGGATGTATATATTTACGAGCAATTTACATGGATAACACTTCTTCTTCCCAATTAATAATTTCCAAATCTCGGGTAGCACCTTTAAAGACTCCCTTAACAATACCCAAGTTAGAGTTGTGTGCCATGGTTCTTCTTTCCAATCTTTATTGTCGTGTAAGATGTATTATTGATAAACAACTTACTATTCACAAGTCCGTATTATGGTCCGATTCACAGATAGCTTTATCTTGGATCAGAGAACCTCCTAGTAAATGGTCGGTATTTGTTTGCCATAAGGTATCACAGATTCAAAAGTTAACTTCTTCCGTATCCTGGCAGCATATACGTTCAAATTTAAATCCTGCAGATATATTGTCTAGAGGTCAAGCAGTTGATAATGATTCAGTGCTTTGGTTTTCAGGTCCTAAGTTTTTATGGAATTCAACAGATGACACTAAAAAATATGATACCTTTTCTGTAGTTCAAAATCTGCCTGATGAGAAGAAGAAAATTATTGCTTGTGTTTCAATTCCTTTAAACCCTTGGATTGTTTTTATTTCTCGATTTTCATCTTGGATTAAGCTTATTAAATCGACAGCATTTATCTTTAGATTTATTTATAATGTTAAAAATAAATGTCGAAGTTCACTTTCACCTATAGATTTAGACAATTCTTTAACCTTTCTCATTAAGCAAGTTCAACAATTTTATTTCTCTAGTTTTATTAATGCTGTTCGCTTAAATCAACATATTTCAGATAAACGAATTGCATCTTTAACTCCCTTTCTTGATGAAGACCAAATATTACGAGTAGGAGGTCGACTTAAACATGCAAATATTTCTTTTCAACAGAAACATCCTATATTATTACCTTCAAATAGTCATTTTTCATCTCTTTTGTTGAGATATGAACATAATCGGTTAGGTCACAGTGGACCTCAAAATGTTCTATATAATGTTAGATTAAAATTTTGGCCTTTAAATGGTCTTCGTGAAATAAAAAAAATTATTCATAATTGTGTTCTGTGTCGCAGGTTCAAAGCCATTACTGCACAGCAAATTTTGTCAGATTTGCCTAAAGTAAGAATTACTCCTTCAAGACCCTTCCAAAATGTAGGAATTGATTTTGGAGGACCTTTTTGCGTCAAATCTTCACATCTGCGTAAGGCTCCAATTCTTAAAAGTTTCTTAGCTCTGTTCATATGCTTATCATCTAAAGCCGTACATCTTGAACTCGTCCTCGATCTTTCCACAGAAGCTTTTCTTGCTGCTCTAAGACGTTTTTCTTCTAGACGAGGTATCCCTACAGTGATATACAGTGATAATGGTACTAACTTTGTAGGAGCTAATAATTCTCTTAAAGAAATTTCCAATTTTCTTAAAAATAAACAACCCGAACTTTCTGACTATTTATTAGCTTCCTCCATTGAATGGAGGTTTATACCTCCCAGATCTCCTCATTGGGGAGGCATTTGGGAATCAGCCATTAAGAGTGCTAAACATCATTTTAACCATATAGTAAACAACTCTATATATACTTATGAGCAACTGTATACTATTGTGACGCAAATCGAGGCTATTCTAAACTCGCGCCCCTTATTTCCTCTTTCAAACGATCCTACAGACCTTCAACCCTTGACTCCTAGTCATTTTCTTATAGGTTCTTCTTTAATGGCTATACCTGAACGAGATATATCATCGCATCCTATTAATAGGTTAAAATATTGGCAACATTGCACCTTTGTGCAGCAAACTTTCTGGAAGCGCTGGAGAGTAAACTACCTTAACCAACTTCAACCACGTTCTAAATGGCTTTCCTTATGTCAAAATATAAAGGTCAATGACATGGTTTTAATTAAGGATATGGAAACTTCTCCTTTAAAATGGCCATTGGCCAGAGTTGTAAAAGTTTTTCCTGGTAAAGATGGTAACGTACGATCTGTACAGCTTCGTTCTTCATCTGGTGTAGTTATGAGACCAATAGTAAAAGTGGTTCCCCTACCAGTAGAGGAGTCTTCATAGTTCTAATTTATTTTAACGATAATTTTGTTATTTTAATTTAGTTTCACTATTGGACTATCAGAATTTTATTTATTACTCCTTATTATAACTTTTCTTTTTTTATTTCATTTGCCCCCCGCTAGATTGTTGGAATCAGGTAGTAGATTCCAACTGAGATTTGTACTTAACATATTAACATGCATAGTTGATTTAATATAAAAAAATGAATAGTCTGACAATTCTGATAACAAAAAAATATAAATAACATCACTCAATTAAAAAAAATATAGACGTCAACAGTACTCTGGCACCCTCCATATATAATTGTTTTCTATAATAAAACGTTCACCTAAACCAGTCCTTATATAATTGCATATTCCCCAAACGAATAGGAAGAATTATTTCTCCCTAATTTGTTCAGTCACCATGAAAAATGTCAAAAATGACAAATTTCAAGATGGCGAATGTCCAAGATGTCAAATGACAAATGTCACAATGCTAAATGTCAAAAATGAAAAGTGTCACCATGAAAAATGTCAAAAATGACAAATTTCAAGATGGCAAACGTCAAAGATGTCAAATGACAAATGTCACAATGCTAAATGTCAAAAATGAAAAGTGTCCCCATAAAAAATGTCAATAATGACAAATTTCAAGATGGCAAATGTCAAAGATGTCAAATGACAAATGTCACTATGCTTAATGTCAAAAATGAAAAGTGTCCCCATGAAAAATGTCAATAATGACAAATTTCAAGATCGCAAATGTCAAAGATGTCAAATGTCACAATGCTAAATGTCAAAAATGAAAAGTGTCACCATGAAAAATGTCAAAAATGACAAATTTCAAGGTGGCAAATGTCAAAGATGTCGAATATGACAAATGTCACAATGCTAAATGTCAAAAATGAAAAGTGTCACCATGAAAAATGTCAAAAATGACAAATTTCAAGATGGCAAATGTCAAAGATGTCAAATGACAAATGTCACAATGCTAAATGTCAAAAATGAAAAGTGTCACCATGAAAAATGTCAAAAATGACAAATTTCAAGATGGCAAATATCAAAGATGTCAAATGACAAATGTCACAATGCTAAATGTTAAAAATGACAAATTTCAAGATGGCAAATGTCAAAGATGTCAAATGACAAATGTCACAATGCTAAATGTCAAAAATGAAAAGTGTCACCATGAAAAATGTCAAAAATGACAAATTTCAAGATGGCAAATGTCAAAGATGTCAAATGACAAATGTCACAATGCTAAATGTCAAAGATGAAAATTGTCACCATGAAAAATGTCAAAAATGACAAATTTCAAGATGGAAAATGTCAAAGATGTCAAATGACAAATGTCACAATGCTAAATGTCAAAAATGAAAAGTGTCACCATGAAAAATGTCAAAAATGAAAAGTGTCACCATGAAAAATGTCAAAAATAACAAATTTCAAGATGGCAAATGTCAAAGATGTTAAATGACAAATGTCACAATGCTAAATGTCAAAAATGAAAAGTGTCACCTTGAAAAATGTCAAAAATGACAAATTTCAAGATGGCAAATGTCAAAACTGACAAATGTCACAATGCTAAATGTCAAAAATGATGAGTGTCACCATGAAAAATGTCAAAAATGACAAATTTCAAGATGGCAAATGTCCAAGATGTCAAATGACAAATGTCACAATGCTAAATGTTAAAAATGACAAATTTCAAGATGGCAAATGTCAAAGATGTCAAATGACAAATGTCACAATGCTAAATGTCAAAAATGAAAAGTGTCACCATGAAAAATGTCAAAAATGACAAATTTCAAGGTGGCAAATGTCAAAGATGTCGAATATGACAAATGTCACAATGCTAAATGTCAAAAATGAAAAGTGTCACCATGAAAAATGTCAAAAATGACAAATTTCAAGATGGCAAATGTCAAAGATGTCAAATGACAAATGTCACAATGCTAAATGTCAAAAATGAAAAGTGTCACCATGAAAAATGTCAAAAATGACAAATTTCAAGATGGCAAATATCAAAGATGTCAAATGACAAATGTCACAATGCTAAATGTTAAAAATGACAAATTTCAAGATGGCAAATGTCAAAGATGTCAAATGACAAATGTCACAATGCTAAATGTCAAAAATGAAAAGTGTCACCATGAAAAATGTCAAAAATGACAAATTTCAAGATGGCAAATGTCAAAGATAACAAATGACAAATGTCACAATGCTAAATGTCAAAAATGAAAAGTGTCACCATGAAAAATGTCAAAAATAACAAATTTCAAGATGGCAAATGTCAAAGATGTCAAATGACAAATGTCACAATGCTAAATGTCAAAGATGAAAATTGTCACCATGAAAAATGTCAAAAATGACAAATTTCAAGATGGAAAATGTCAAAGATGTCAAATGACAAATGTCACAATGCTAAATGTCAAAAATGAAAAGTGTCACCATGAAAAATGTCAAAAATGAAAAGTGTCACCATGAAAAATGTCAAAAATAACAAATTTCAAGATGGCAAATGTCAAAGATGTCAAATGACAAATGTCACAATGCTAAATGTCAAAAATGAAAAGTGTCACCATGAAAAATGTCAAAAATGACAAATTTCAAGATGGCAAATGTCAAAACTGACAAATGTCACAATGCTAAATGTCAAAAACGATAAGTGTCACCATGAAAAATGTCAAAAATGACAAATTTCAAGATGGCAAATGTCCAAGATGTCAAATGACAAATGTCACAATGCTAAATGTCAAAAATGACAAATTTCAAGATGGCAAATGTCAAAGATGTCAAATGACAAATGTCACAATGCTAAATGTCAAAAATGAAAAGTGTCACCATGAAAAATGTCAAAAATGACAAATTTCAAGATGGCAAATGTCAAAGATGTCAAATGACAAATGTCACAATGCTAAATGTCAAAAATGAAAAGTGTCACCATGAAAAATGTCAAAAATAACAAATTTCAAGATGGCAAATGTCAAAGATGTCAAATGACAAATGTCACAATGCTAAATGTCAAAAATGAAAAGTGTCACCATGAAAAATGTTAAAAATGACCAATTTTAAGATGGCAAATGTCAAAGATGTCAAATGACAAATGTCACAATGCTAAATGTCAAAAATGAAAAGTGTCACCATGAAAAATGTCAAAAATGACAAATTTTAAGATGGCAAATGTCAAAGATGTCATATGTCAAAGATGTCAAATGACAAATGTCACAATGCTAAATGTCAAAAATGAAAAGTGTCACCATGAAAAATGTCAAAAATGACAAATTTCAAGATGGCAAATGTCAAAACTGACAAATGTCACAATGCTAAATGTCAAAAATGATAAGTGTCACCATGAAAAATGTCAAAAATGACAAATTTCAAGATGGCGAATGTCCAAGATGTCAAATGACAAATGTCACAATGCTAAATGTCAAAAATGAAAAGTGTCACCATGAAAAATGTCAAAAATGACAAATTTCAAGATGGCAAATGTCAAAGATGTCAAATGACAAATGTCACAATGCTAAATGTCAAAAATGAAAAGTGTCCCCATAAAAAATGTCAATAATGACAAATTTCAAGATGGCAAATGTCAAAGATGTCAAATGACAAATGTCACTATGCTTAATGTCAAAAATGAAAAGTGTCCCCATGAAAAATGTCAATAATGACAAATTTCAAGATCGCAAATGTCAAAGATGTCAAATGACAAATGTCACAATGCTAAATGTCAAAAATGAAAAGTGTCACCATGAAAAATGTCAAAAATGACAAATTTCAAGGTGGCAAATGTCAAAGATGTCGAATATGACAAATGTCACAATGCTAAATGTCAAAAATGAAAAGTGTCACCATGAAAAATGTCAAAAATGACAAATTTCAAGATGGCAAATGTCAAAGATGTCAAATGACAAATGTCACAATGCTAAATGTCAAAAATGAAAAGTGTCACCATGAAAAATGTCAAAAATGACAAATTTCAAGATGGCAAATATCAAAGATGTCAAATGACAAATGTCACAATGCTAAATGTTAAAAATGACAAATTTCAAGATGGCAAATGTCAAAGATGTCAAATGACAAATGTCACAATGCTAAATGTCAAAAATGAAAAGTGTCACCATGAAAAATGTCAAAAATGACAAATTTCAAGATGGCAAATGTCAAAGATAACAAATGACAAATGTCACAATGCTAAATGTCAAAAATGAAAAGTGTCACCATGAAAAATGTCAAAAATAACAAATTTCAAGATGGCAAATGTCAAAGATGTCAAATGACAAATGTCACAATGCTAAATGTCAAAGATGAAAATTGTCACCATGAAAAATGTCAAAAATGACAAATTTCAAGATGGAAAATGTCAAAGATGTCAAATGACAAATGTCACAATGCTAAATGTCAAAAATGAAAAGTGTCACCATGAAAAATGTCAAAAATGAAAAGTGTCACCATGAAAAATGTCAAAAATAACAAATTTCAAGATGGCAAATGTCAAAGATGTTAAATGACAAATGTCACAATGCTAAATGTCAAAAATGAAAAGTGTCACCTTGAAAAATGTCAAAAATGACAAATTTCAAGATGGCAAATGTCAAAACTGACAAATGTCACAATGCTAAATGTCAAAAATGATGAGTGTCACCATGAAAAATGTCAAAAATGACAAATTTCAAGATGGCAAATGTCCAAGATGTCAAATGACAAATGTCACAATGCTAAATGTTAAAAATGACAAATTTCAAGATGGCAAATGTCAAAGATGTCAAATGACAAATGTCACAATGCTAAATGTCAAAAATGAAAAGTGTCACCATGAAAAATGTCAAAAATGACAAATTTTAAGATGGCAAATGTCAAAGATATCAAATGACAAATGTCACAATGCTAAATGTCAAAAATGAAAAGTGTCACCATGAAAAATGTCAAAAATAACAAATTTCAAGATGGCAAATGTAAAAGATGTCAAATGACAAATGTCACAATGCTAAATGCCAAAAATGACAAATTTCAAGATGGCAAATGTCAAAGATGTCAAATGACAAATGTCACAATGCTAAATGTCAAAAATGACAAATTTCAAGATGGCAAATGTCAAAGATGTCAAATGACAAATGTCACAATGCTAAATGTCAAAAATGAAAAGTGTCACCATGAAAAATGTCAAAAATGACAAATTTCAAGATGGCAAATGTCAAAGATGTTAAATGACAAATGTCACAATGCTAAATGTCAAAAATGAAAAGTGTCACCATGAAAAATGTCAAAAATGACAAATTTCAAGATGGCAAATATCAAAGATGTCAAATGACAAATGTCACAATGCTAAATGTCAAAAATGACAAATTTCAAGATGGCAAATGTCAAAGATGTCAAATGACAAATGTCACAATGCCAAATGTCAAAAATGAAAAGTGTCACCATAAAAAATGTCAAAAATAACAAATTTCAAGATGGCAAATGTCAAAGATGTCAAATGACAAATGTCACAATGCTCAATGTCAATAATGAAAAGTGTCACCATGAAAAATTTCAAAAATGACAAATTTCAAGATGGCAAATGTCAAAGATGTCAAATATGACAAATGTCACAATGCTAAATGTCAAAAATGAAAAGTGTCACCATGAAAAATGTCAAAAATGACAAATTTCAAGATGGCAAATGTCAAAGATGTCAAATGACAAATGTCACAATGCTAAATGTCAAAAATGAAAAGTGTCACCATAAAATGTCAAAAATGACAAATTTCAAGATGGCAAATATCAAAGATGTCAAATGACAAATGTCACAATGCTAAATGTCAAAAATGACAAATTTCAAGTTGGCAAATGTCAAAGATGTCAAATGACAAATGTCACAATGCTAAATGTCAAAAATGAAAAGTGTCACCATGAAAAATGTCAAAAATAACAAATTTCAAGATGGCAAATGTCAAAGATGTCAAATGACAAATGTCACAATGCTAAATGTCAAAAATGAAAAGTGTCACCATGAAAAATGTCAAAAATGACAAATTTCAAGATGGCAAATGTCAAATGTCACAATGCTAAATGTCAAAAATGAAAAGTGTCACCATGAAAAATGTCAAAAATAACAAATTTCAAGATGCAAATGTCAAAGATGTCAAATGACAAATGTCACAATGCCAAATGTCAAAAATGAAAAGTGTCACCATGAAAAATGTCAAAAATGACAAATTTCAAGATGGCAAATGTCAAAACTGACAAATGTCACAATGCTAAATGTCAAAAATGAAAAGTGTCAGAATGAAAAATGTCAAAAATAACAAATTTCAAGATGGCAAATGTCAAAGATGTCAAATGACAAATGTCACAATGCTAAATGTCAAAAATGAAAAGTGTCACCATGAAAAATTTAAAAATGACAAATTTCAAGATGGCAAATGTCAAAACTGACAAATATCACAATGCTAAATGTCAAAAATGAAAAGTGTCACCATAAAATGTCAAAAATAACAAATTTCAAGATGGCAAATGTCAAAGATGTCAAATGACAAATGGCACAATGCTAAATGTCAAAAATGACAAATTTCAAGATGGCAAATGTCAAAGATGTCAAATGACAAATGTCACAATGCTAAATGTCAAAAATGAAAAGTGTCACCATGAAAAAGGTCAAAAATGACAAATTTCAAGATGGCAAATGTCAAAGATGTCAAATGACAAATGTCACAATGCTAAATGTCAAAAATGAAAAGTGTCACCATGAAAAATGTCAAAAATAACAAATTTCAAGATGGCAAATGTCAAAGATGTCAAATGACAAATGTCACAATGCTAAATGTCAAAAATGAAAAGTGTCACCATGAAAAATGTCAAAAATGACAAATTTCAAGATGGCAAATGTCAAACCTGACAAATGTCACAATGCTAAATGTCAAAAATGATAAGTGTCACCATGAAAAATGTCAAAAATGACAAATTTCAAGATGGCAAATGTCAAAGATGTCAAATGACAAATGTCACAATGCTAAATGTCAAAAATGAAAAGTGTCACCATGAAAAATGTCAAAAATGACAAATTTCAAGATGGCAAATGTCACAATGCTAAATGTCAAAAATGAAAAGTGTCAATATGAAAAATGTCAAAAATAACAAATTTCAAGATGGCAAATGTCAAAGATGTCAAATGACAAATGTCACAATGCCAAATGTCAAAAATGACAAATTTCAAGATGGCAAATGTCAAAAATGTCAAATGACAAATGTCACAATGCTAAATGTCAAAAATGAAAAGTGTCACCACGAAAAATGTCAAAAATGACAAACTTCAAGATGGCAAATGTCAAAGATGTCAAATGACAAATGTCACAATGCTAAATGTCAAAAATAAAAAGTGTCACCATAAAAAATGTCAACAATAACAAATTTTAAGATGGCAAATGTCAAAGATGTCAAATGACAAATGTCACAATGCTAAATGTCAAAAATGAAAAGTGTCACCATGAAAAATGTCAAAAATGACAAATTTCAAGATGGCAAATGTCAAAGATGTCAAATGACAAATGTCACAATGCTAAATGTCAAGAATGAAAAGTGTCACCATGAAAAATGTCAAAAATGACAAATTTCAAAATGGCAAATGTCAAAACTGACAAATGTCACAATGCTAAATGTCAAAAATGATAAGTGTCACCATGAAAAATGTCAAAAATGACAATATTCAAGATGGCAAATGTCCAAGATGTCAAATGACAAAAAAATGTCACAATGCTAAATGTCAAAAATGACAAATTTCAAGATGGCAAATGTCAAAGATGTCGAATATGACAAATGTCACAATGCTAAATGTCAAAAATGAAAAGTGTCACCATGAAAAATGTCAAAAATGACAAATTTCAAGATGGCAAATGTCAAAGTTGTCAAATGACAAATGTCACAATGCTAAATGTCAAAAATGAAAAGTGTCACCATAAAAAATGTCAAAAATGACAAATTTCACGATTGCAAATATCAAAGATGTCAAATGACAAATGTCACAATGCTAAATGTCAAAAATGACAAATTTTAAGATGGCAAATGTCAAAGATGCCAAATGACAAATGTCACAATGCTAAATGTCAAAAATGAAAAGTGTCACCATGAAAAATGTCAAAAATGACAAATTTCAAGATGGCAAATGTCAAAGATGTCAAATGACAAATGTCACAATGCTAAATGTCAAAAATGAAAAGTGTCACCATGAAAAATGTCAAAAATAACAAATTTCAAGATGGCAAATGTCAAAGATGTCAAATGACAAATGTCACAATGCTAAATGTCAAAAATAAAAAGTGTCACCATGAAAAATGTCAAAAATGACAAATTTCAAGATGGCAAATGTCAAAACTGACAAATGTCACAATGCTAAATGTCAAAAATGATAAGTGTCACCATGAAAAATGTCAAAAATGACAAATTTCAAGATGGCAAATGTCCAAGATGTCAAATGACAAATGTCACAATGCTAAATGTCAAAAATGACAAATTTCAAGATGGCAAATGTCAAAGATGTCAAATGACAAATGTCACAATGCTAAATGTCAAAAATGAAAAGTGTCACCATGAAAAATGTCAAAAATGACAAATTTCAAGATGGCAAATGTCAAAGATGTCAAATGACAAATGTCACAATGCTAAATGTCAAAAATGAAAAGTGTCACCATGAAAAATGTCAAAAATAACAAATTTCAAGATGGCAAATGTCAAAGATGTCAAATGACAAATGTCACAATGCTAAATGTCAAAAATGAAAAGTGTCACCATGAAAAATGTTAAAAATGACCAATTTTAAGATGGCAAATGTCAAAGATGTCAAATGACAAATGTCACAATGCTAAATGTCAAAAATGAAAAGTGTCACCATGAAAAATGTCAAAAATGACAAATTTTAAGATGGCAAATGTCAAAGATGTCATATGTCAAAGATGTCAAATGACAAATGTCACAATGCTAAATGTCAAAAATGAAAAGTGTCACCATGAAAAATGTCAAAAATGACAAATTTCAAGATGGCAAATGTCAAAACTGACAAATGTCACAATGCTAAATGTCAAAAATGATAAGTGTCACCATGAAAAATGTCAAAAATGACAAATTTCAAGATGGCGAATGTCCAAGATGTCAAATGACAAATGTCACAATGCTAAATGTCAAAAATGAAAAGTGTCACCATGAAAAATGTCAAAAATGACAAATTTCAAGATGGCAAATGTCAAAGATGTCAAATGACAAATGTCACAATGCTAAATGTCAAAAATGAAAAGTGTCCCCATAAAAAATGTCAATAATGACAAATTTCAAGATGGCAAATGTCAAAGATGTCAAATGACAAATGTCACTATGCTTAATGTCAAAAATGAAAAGTGTCCCCATGAAAAATGTCAATAATGACAAATTTCAAGATCGCAAATGTCAAAGATGTCAAATGACAAATGTCACAATGCTAAATGTCAAAAATGAAAAGTGTCACCATGAAAAATGTCAAAAATGACAAATTTCAAGATGGCAAATGTCAAAGATGTCGAATATGACAAATGTCACAATGCTAAATGTCAAAAATGAAAAGTGTCACCATAAAATGTCAAAAATGACAAATTTCAAGATGGCAAATGTAAAAGATGTCAAATGACAAATGTCACAATGCTAAATGTCAAAAATGAAAAGTGTCACCATGAAAAATGTCAAAAATGACAAATTTCAAGATGGCAAATATCAAAGATGTCAAATGACAAATGTCACAATGCTAAATGTTAAAAATGACAAATTTCAAGATGGCAAATGTCAAAGATGTCAAATGACAAATGTCACAATGCTAAATGTCAAAAATGAAAAGTGTCACCATGAAAAATGTCAAAAATGACAAATTTCAAGATGGCAAATGTCAAAGATAACAAATGACAAATGTCACAATGCTAAATGTCAAAAATGAAAAGTGTCACCATGAAAAATGTCAAAAATAACAAATTTCAAGATGGCAAATGTCAAAGATGTCAAATGACAAATGTCACAATGCTAAATGTCAAAGATGAAAATTGTCACCATGAAAAATGTCAAAAATGACAAATTTCAAGATGGAAAATGTCAAAGATGTCAAATGACAAATGTCACAATGCTAAATGTCAAAAATGAAAAGTGTCACCATGAAAAATGTCAAAAATGAAAAGTGTCACCATGAAAAATGTCAAAAATAACAAATTTCAAGATGGCAAATGTCAAAGATGTCAAATGACAAATGTCACAATGCTAAATGTCAAAAATGAAAAGTGTCACCTTGAAAAATGTCAAAAATGACAAATTTCAAGATGGCAAATGTCAAAACTGACAAATGTCACAATGCTAAATGTCAAAAATGATGAGTGTCACCATGAAAAATGTCAAAAATGACAAATTTCAAGATGGCAAATGTCCAAGATGTCAAATGACAAATGTCACAATGCTAAATGTTAAAAATGACAAATTTCAAGATGGCAAATGTCAAAGATGTCAAATGACAAATGTCACAATGCTAAATGTCAAAAATGAAAAGTGTCACCATGAAAAATGTCAAAAATGACAAATTTCAAGATGGCAAATGTCAAAGATATCAAATGACAAATGTCACAATGCTAAATGTCAAAAATGAAAAGTGTCACCATGAAAAATGTCAAAAATAACAAATTTCAAGATGGCAAATGTAAAAGATGTCAAATGACAAATGTCACAATGCTAAATGTCAAAAATGACAAATTTCAAGATGGCAAATGTCAAAGATGTCAAATGACAAATGTCACAATGCTAAATGTCAAAAATGACAAATTTCAAGATGGCAAATGTCAAAGATGTCAAATGACAAATGTCACAATGCTAAATGTCAAAAATGAAAAGTGTCACCATGAAAAATGTCAAAAATGACAAATTTCAAGATGGCAAATATCAAAGATGTCAAATGACAAATGTCACAATGCTAAATGTCAAAAATGACAAATTTCAAGATGGCAAATGTCAAAGATGTCAAATGACAAATGTCACAATGCCAAATGTCAAAAATGAAAAGTGTCACCATAAAAAATGTCAAAAATAACAAATTTCAAGATGGCAAATGTCAAAGATGTCAAATGACAAATGTCACAATGCTAAATGTCAAAAATGAAAAGTGTCACCATAAAAAATGTCAAAAATAACAAATTTCAAGATGGCAAATGTCAAAGATGTCAAATGACAAATGTCACAATGCTAAATGTCAAAAATGAAAAGTGTCACTATGAAAAATGTCAAAAATAAAAAATTTCAAGATGGCAAATGTCAAAGATGTCAAATGACAAATGTCAAAATGCTAAATGTCAAAAATGAAAAGTGTCACCATGAAAAATGTCAAAAATGACAAATTTTAAGATGGCAAATATCAAAGATGTCAAATCACAAATGTCACAATGCTAAATGTCAAAAATGACAAATTTCAAGATGGCAAATGTCAAAGATGTCAAATGACAAATGTCACAATGCTAAATGTCAAAAATGAAAAGTGTCACCATGAAAAATGTCAAAAATGACAAATTTTAAGATGGCAAATGTCAAAGATGTCAAATGACAAATGTCACAATGCTAAATGTCAAAAATGAAAAGTGTCACCATAAAAAATGTCAAAAATAACAAATTTCAAGATGGCAAATGTCAAAGATGTCAAATGACAAATGTCACAATGCTAAATGTCAAAAATGAAAAGTGTAACTATGAAAAATGACAAAAATAAAAAATTTCAAGATGGCAAATGTCAAAGATGTCAAATGACAAATGTCACAATGCTAAATGTCAAAAATGAAAAGTGTCACCATGAAAAATGTCAAAAATGACAAATTTCAAGATGGCAAATGTCAAAACTGACAAATGTCACAATGCTAAATGTCAAAAATGAAAAGTGTCACCATGAAAAATGTCAAAAATGACAAATTTCAAGATGGCAAATGTCCAAGATGTCAAATGACAAATGTCACAATGCTAAATATCAAAAATGACAAATTTCAAGATGGCAAATGTCAAAGATGTCAAATGACAAATGTCACAATGCTAAATGTCAAAAATGAAAAGTGTCACCATGAAAAATGTCAAAAATGACAAATTTCAAGATGGCAAATGTCAAAGATGTCAAATGACAAATGTCACAATGCTAAATGTCAAAAATGAAAAGTGTCACCATGAAAAATGTCAAAAATAACAAATTTCAAGATGGCAAATGTCAAAGATGTCAAATGACAAATGTCACAATGCTAAATATTAAAAATGAAAAGTGTCACCATGAAAAATGTCAAAAATGACAAATTTCAAGATGGCAAATGTCAAAACTGACAAATGTCACAATGCTAAATGTCAAAAATGATGAGTGTCAAAAATGATGAGTGTCACCATGAAAAATGTCAAAAATGACAAATTTCAAGATGGCAAATGTCCAAGATGTCAAATGACAAATGTCACAATGCTAAATGTCAAAAATGACAAATTTCAAGATGGCAAATGTCAAAGATGTCAAATGACAAATGTCACAATGCTAAATGTCAAAAATAAAAAGTGTCACCATGAAAAATGTCAAAAATGACAAATTTCAAGATGGCAAATGTCAAAGATGTCAAATGACAACTGTCACAATGCTAAATGTCAAAAATGAAAAGTGTCACCATGAAAAATGTCAAAAATAACAAATTTCAAGATGGCAAATTTCAAAGATGTCAAATGACAAATGTCACAATGCTAAATGTCAAAAATGACAAATTTCAAGATGGCAAATGTCAAAGATGTCAAATGACAAATGTCACAATGCTAAATGTCAAAAATGAAAAGTGTCACCATGAAAAATGTCAAAAATGACAAATTTCAAGATGGCAAATGTTAAAGATGTCAAATGACACATGTCACAATGCTAAATGTCAAAAATGAAAAGTATCACCATGAAAAATGTCAAAAATGACAAATTTCAAGATGGCAAATATCAAAGATGTCAAATGACAAATGTCACAATGCTAAATGTCAAAAATGATAAGTGTCACCATGAAAAATGTCAAAAATGACAAATTTCAAGATGGCAAATGTCCAAGATGTCAAATGACAAATGTCACAATGCTAAATGTCAAAATGAAAAGTGTCACCATGAAAAATGTCAAAAATAAAAAATTTTAAGATGGCAAATGTCAAAGATGTCAAATGACAAATGTCACAATGCTAAATGTCAAAAATGAAAAGTGTCACCATAAAAAATGTCAAAAATGACAAATTTCAAGATGGCAAATGTCAAAACTGACAAATGTCACAATGCTAAATGTCAAAAATGATAAGTGTTACCATGAAAAATGTCAAAAATGACAAATTTCAAGATGGCAAATGTCCAAGATGTCAAATGACAAATGTCACAATGCTAAATGTCAAAAATGACAAATTTCAAGATGGCAAATGTCAAAGATGTCAAATGACAAATGTCACAATGCTAAATGTCAAAAATGAAAAGTGTCACCATGAAAAATGTCAAAAATGACAAATTTCAAGATGGCAAATGTCAAAGATGTCAAATGAGAAATGTCACAATGCTAAATGTCAAAAATGAAAAGTGTCACCATGAAAAATGTCAAAAATGACAAATTTCAAGATGGCAAATGTCAAAGATGTCAAATGACAAATGTCACAATGCTAAATGTCAAAAATGAAAAGTGTCACCATGAAAAATGTCAAAAATGACAAATTTCAAGATGGCAAATATCAAAGATGTCAAATGACAAATGTCACAATGCTAAATGTCAAAAATGACAAATTTCAAGATGGCAAATGTCAAAGATGTCAAATGACAAATGTCACAATGCCAAATGTCAAAAATGAAAAGTGTCACCATAAAAAATGTCAAAAATAACAAATTTCAAGATGGCAAATGTCAAAGATGTCAAATGACAAATGTCACAATGCTAAATGTCAAAAATGAAAAGTGTCACCATGAAAAATGTCAAAAATGACAAATTTCAAGATGGCAAATATCAAAGATGTCAAATGACAAATGTCACAATGCTAAATGTCAAAAATGACAAATTTCAAGATGGCAAATGTCAAAGATGTCAAATGACAAATGTCACAATGCCAAATGTCAAAAATGAAAAGTGTCACCATAAAAAATGTCAAAAATAACAAATTTCAAGATGGCAAATGTCAAAGATGTCAAATGACAAATGTCACAATGCTAAATATTAAAAATGAAAAGTGTCACCATGAAAAATGTCAAAAATGACAAATTTCAAGATGGCAAATGTCAAAACTGACAAATGTCACAATGCTAAATGTCAAAAATGATGAGTGTCACCATGAAAAATGTCAAAAATGACAAATTTCAAGATGGCAAATGTCCAAGATGTCAAATGACAAATGTCACAATGCTAAATGTCAAAAATGACAAATTTCAAGATGGCAAATGTCAAAGATGTCAAATGACAAATGTCACAATGCTAAATGTCAAAAATAAAAAGTGTCACCATGAAAAATGTCAAAAATGACAAATTTCAAGATGGCAAATGTCAAAGATGTCAAATGACAACTGTCACAATGCTAAATGTCAAAAATGAAAAGTGTCACCATGAAAAATGTCAAAAATAACAAATTTCAAGATGGCAAATTTCAAAGATGTCAAATGACAAATGTCACAATGCTAAATGTCAAAAATGACAAATTTCAAGATGGCAAATGTCAAAGATGTCAAATGACAAATGTCACAATGCTAAATGTCAAAAATGAAAAGTGTCACCATGAAAAATGTCAAAAATGACAAATTTCAAGATGGCAAATGTTAAAGATGTCAAATGACACATGTCACAATGCTAAATGTCAAAAATGAAAAGTATCACCATGAAAAATGTCAAAAATGACAAATTTCAAGATGGCAAATATCAAAGATGTCAAATGACAAATGTCACAATGCTAAATGTCAAAAATGATAAGTGTCACCATGAAAAATGTCAAAAATGACAAATTTCAAGATGGCAAATGTCCAAGATGTCAAATGACAAATGTCACAATGCTAAATGTCAAAATGAAAAGTGTCACCATGAAAAATGTCAAAAATAAAAAATTTTAAGATGGCAAATGTCAAAGATGTCAAATGACAAATGTCACAATGCTAAATGTCAAAAATGAAAAGTGTCACCATAAAAAATGTCAAAAATGACAAATTTCAAGATGGCAAATGTCAAAACTGACAAATGTCACAATGCTAAATGTCAAAAATGATAAGTGTTACCATGAAAAATGTCAAAAATGACAAATTTCAAGATGGCAAATGTCCAAGATGTCAACTGACAAATGTCACAATGCTACATGTCAAAAATGACAAATTTCAAGATGGCAAATGTCAAAGATGTCAAATGACAAATGTCACAATGCTAAATGTCAAAAATGAAAAGTGTCACCATGAAAAATGTCAAAAATGACAAATTTCAAGATGGCAAATGTCAAAGATGTCAAATGAGAAATGTCACAATGCTAAATGTCAAAAATGAAAAGTGTCACCATGAAAAATGTCAAAAATGACAAATTTCAAGATGGCAAATGTCAAAGATGTCAAATGACAAATGTCACAATGCTAAATGTCAAAAATGAAAAGTGTCACCATGAAAAATGTCAAAAATGACAAATTTCAAGATGGCAAATATCAAAGATGTCAAATGACAAATGTCACAATGCTAAATGTCAAAAATGACAAATTTCAAGATGGCAAATGTCAAAGATGTCAAATGACAAATGTCACAATGCCAAATGTCAAAAATGAAAAGTGTCACCATAAAAAATGTCAAAAATAACAAATTTCAAGATGGCAAATGTCAAAGATGTCAAATGACAAATGTCACAATGCTAAATGTCAAAAATGAAAAGTGTCACCATAAAAAATGTCAAAAATAACAAATTTCAAGATGGCAAATGTCAAAGATGTCAAATGACAAATGTCACAATGCTAAATGTCAAAAATGAAAAGTGTCACCATGAAAAATGTCAAAAATAAAAAATTTCAAGATGGCAAATGTCAAAGATGTCAAATGACAAATGTCACAATGCTAAATGTCAAAAATGAAAAGTGTCACCATGAAAAATGTCAAAAATGACAAATTTCAAGATGGCAAATGTCAAAACTGACAAATGTCACAATGCTAAATGTCAAAAATGATAAGTGTCACCATGAAAAATGTCAAAAATGACAAATTTCAAGATGGCAAATGTCCAAGATGTCAAATGACAAATGTCACAATGCTAAATATCAAAAATGACAAATTTCAAGATGGCAAATGTCAAAGATGTCAAATGACAAATGTCACAATGCTAAATGTCAAAAATGAAAAGTGTCACCATAAAAAATGTCAAAAATGACAAATTTCAAGATGGCAAATGTCAAAGATGTCAAATGACAAATGTCACAATGCTAAATGTTAAAAATGAAAAGTGTCACCATGAAAAATGTCAAAAATAACAAATTTCAAGATGGCAAATGTCAAAGATGTCAAATGACAAATGTCACAATGCTAAATGTCAAAAATGAAAAGTGTCACCATGAAAAATGTCAAAAATGACAAATTTCAAGATGGCAAATGTCAAAACTGACAAATGTCACAATGCTAAATGTCAAAAATGATGAGTGTCACCATGAAAAATGTCAAAAATGACAAATTTCAAGATGGCAAATGTCCAAGATGTCAAATGACAAATGTCACAATGCTAAATGTCAAAAATGACAAATTTCAAGATGGCAAATGTCAAAGATGTCAAATGACAAATGTCACAATGCTAAATGTCAAAAATGAAAAGTGTCACCATGAAAAATGTCAAAAATGACAAATTTCAAGATGGCAAATGTCAAAGATGTCAAATGACAAATGTCACAATGCTAAATGTCAAAAATGATAAGTGTCACCATGAAAAATGTCAAAAATGACAAATTTCAAGATGGCAAATGTCCAAGATGTCAAATGACAAATGTCACAATGCTAAATGTCAAAAATGACAAATTTTAAGATGGCAAATGTCAAAGATGTCAAATGACAAATGTCACAATGCTAAATGTCAAAAATGAAAAGTGTCACCATGAAAAATGTCAAAAATGACAAATTTCAAGATGGCAAATGTTAAAGATGTCAAATGACACATGTCACAATGCTAAATGTCAAAAATGAAAAGTATCACCATGAAAAATGTCAAAAATGAC
Organism: Altica lythri; assembly: GCA_964028335.1. Taxonomy (NCBI): domain Eukaryota; kingdom Metazoa; phylum Arthropoda; class Insecta; order Coleoptera; family Chrysomelidae; genus Altica; species Altica lythri. The sequence continues at coordinate 17,911,049 of OZ034800.1, read as the reverse complement.
AAATTTCAAGATGGCAAATATCAAAGATGTCAAATGACAAATGTCACAATGCTAAATGTCAAAAATGATAAGTGTCACCATGAAAAATGTCAAAAATGACAAATTTCAAGATGGCAAATGTCCAAGATGTCAAATGACAAATGTCACAATGCTAAATGTCAAAATGAAAAGTGTCACCATGAAAAATGTCAAAAATAAAAAATTTTAAGATGGCAAATGTCAAAGATGTCAAATGACAAATGTCACAATGCTAAATGTTAAAAATGAAAAGTGTCACCATGAAAAATGTCAAAAATGACAAATTTCAAGATGGCAAATGTCCAAGATGTCAAATGACAAATGTCACAATGCTAAATGTCAAAAATGACAAATTTCAAGATGGCAAATGTCAAAGATGTCAAATGACAAATGTCACAATGCTAAATGTCAAAAATGAAAAGTGTCACCATGAAAAATGTCAAAAATGACAAATTTCAAGATGGCAAATGTCAAAGATGTCAAATGAGAAATGTCACAATGCTAAATGTCAAAAATGAAAAGTGTCACCATAAAAAATGTCAAAAATGACAAATTTCAAGATGGCAAATGTCAAAGATGTCAAATGACAAATGTCACAATGCTAAATGTCAAAAATGAAAAGTGTCAAAAATGACAAATTTCAAGATGGCAAATGTCTAAGATGTCAAATGACAAATGTCACAATGCTAAATGTCAAAAATGAAAAGTGTCACCATGAAAAATGTCAAAAATGACAAATTTCAAGATGGCAAATGTCAAAGATGTCAAATGACAAATGTCACAATGCTAAATGTCAAAAATGAAAAGTGTCACCATGAAAAATGTCAAAAATGACAAATTTCAAGATGGCAAATGTCAAAGATGTCAAATGACAAATGTCACAATGCTAAATGTCAAAAATGAAAAGTGTCCCCATGAAAAATGTCAATAATGACAAATTTCAAGATGGCAAATGTCAAAGATGTCAAATGACAAATGTCACAATGCTAAATGTCAAAAATAAAAAGTGTCACCATGAAAACTGTCAAAAATGACAAATTTCAAGATGGCAAATGTCAAAGATGTCGAATATGACAAATGTCACAATGCTAAATGTCAAAAATGAAAAGTGTCACCATGAAAAATGTCAAAAATGACAAATTTCAAGATGGCAAATGTCAAAACTGACAAATGTCACAATGCTAAATGTCAAAAATGATAAGTGTCACCATGAAAAATGTCAAAAATGACAAATTTCAAGATGGCAAATGTCCAAGATGTCAAATGACAAATGTCACAATGCTAAATGTCAAAAATGACAAATTTTAAGATGGCAAATGTCAAAGATGTCAAATGACAAATGTCACAATGCTAAATGTCAAAAATGAAAAGTGTCACCATGATAAATGTCAAAAATGACAAATTTCAAGATGGCAAATGTCAAAGATGTCAAATGACAAATGTCACAATGCTAAATGTTAAAAATGAAAAGTGTCACCATGAAAAATGTCAAAAATGACAAATTTCAAGATGGCAAATGTCAAATGTCACAATGCTAAATGTCAAAAATGAAAAGTGTCACCTTGATAAATGTCAAAAATAACAAATTTCAAGATGCAAATGTTAAAGATGTCAAATGACAAATGTCACAATGCTAAATGTCAAAAATAAAAAGTGTCACCATGAAAAATGTCAAAAATGACAAATTTCAAGATGGCAAATGTCAAAACTGACAAATGTCACAATGCTAAATGTCAAAAATGAAAAATGTCAAAAATGAAAAATGTCACCATGAAAAATGTCAAAAATAACAAATTTCAAGATGGCAAATGTCAAAGATGTCAAATGACAAATGTCACAATGCTAAATGTCAAAAATGAAAAGTGTCACCATAAAAAATTTAAAAATGACAAATTTCAAGATGGCAAATGTCAAAACTGACAAATATCACAATGCTAAATGTCAAAAATGAAAAGTGTCACCATAAAATGTCAAAAATAACAAATTTCAAGATGGCAAATGTCAAAGATGTCAAATGACAAATGGCACAATGCTAAATGTCAAAAATGACAAATTTCAAGATGGCATATATCAAAGATGTCAAATGACAAATGTCACAATGCTAAATGTCAAAAATGAAAAGTGTCACCATCAAAAATGTCAAAAATGACAAATTTCAAGATGGCAAATATCAAAGATGTCAAATGACAAATGTCACAATGCTTAATGTCAAAAATGAAAAGTGTCACCATGAAAAATGTCAAAAATAACAAATTTCAAGATGGCAAATGTCAAAGATGTCAAATGACAAATGTCACAATGCTAAATGTCAAAAATGAAAAGTGTCACCATGAAAAATGTCAAAAATGACAAATTTCAAGATGGCAAATGTCAAAGATGTCAAATGACAAATGTCACAATGCTAAATGTCAAAAATGAAAAGTGTCACCATGAAAAATGTCAAAAATGGCAAATTTCAAGATGGCAAATATCAAAGATGTCAAATGACAAATCTCACAATGCTAAATGTCAAAAATGAAAAGTGTCACCATGAAAAATGTTAAAAATGACAAATTTCAAGATGGCAAATGTCAAAGATGTCAAATGACAAATGTCACAATGCTAAATGTCAAAAATAAAAAGTGTCACCATAAAAAATGTCAACAATAACAAATTTCAAGATGGCAAATGTCAAAGATGTCAAATGACAAATGTCACAAAGCTAAATGTCAAAAATGAAAAGTGTCACCATGAAAAATGTCAAAAATGACAAATTTCAAGATGGCAAATGTCAAAGATGTCAAATGACAAATGTCACAATGCTAAATGTCAAAAATGAAAAGTGTCACCATGAAAAATGTCAAAAATGACAAATTTCAAAATGGCAAATGTCAAAACTGACAAATGTCACAATGCTAAATGTCAAAAATGATAAGTGTCACCATGAAAAATGTCAAAAATGACAATATTCAAGATGGCAAATGTCCAAGATGTCAAATGACAAATGTCACAATGCTAAATGTCAAAAATGACAAATTTCAAGATGGCAAATGTCAAAGATGTCGAATATGACAAATGTCACAATGCTAAATGTCAAAAATGAAAAGTGTCACCATGAAAAATGTCAAAAATGACAAATTTCAAGATGGCAAATGTCAAAGATGTCAAATGACAAATGTCACAAGGCTAAATGTCAAAAATGAAAAGTGTCACCATGAAAAATGTCAAAAATGACAAATTTCACGATGGCAAATATCAAAGATGTCAAATGACAAATGTCACAATGCTAAATGTCAAAAATGACAAATTTTAAGATGGCAAATGTCAAAGATGTCAAATGACAAATGTCACAATGCTAAATGTCAAAAATGAAAAGTGTCACCATGAAAAATGTCAAAAATGACAAATTTCAAGATGGCAAATGTCAAAGATGTCAAATGACAAATGTCACAATGCTAAATGTCAAAAATGAAAAGTGTCACCATAAAAAATGTCAAAAATAACAAATTTCAAGATGGCAAATGTCAAAGAAGTCAAATGACAAATGTCACAATGCTTAATGTCAAAAATGAAAAGTGTCACCATGAAAAATGTCAAAAATGACAAATTTCAAGATGGCAAATGTCAAAGATGTCAAATGACAAATGTCACAATGCTAAATGTCAAAAATGAAAAGTGTCACCATGAAAAATGTCAAAAATAACAAATTTCAAGATGGCAAATGTCAAAGATGTCAAATGACAAATGTCACAATGCTAAATGTCAAAAATGAAAAGTGTCACCATGAAAAATGTCAAAAATGACAAATTTCAAGATGGCAAATGTCAAAACTGACAAATGTCACAATGCTAAATGTCAAAAATGATAAGTGTCACCATGAAAAATGTCAAAAATGACAAATTTCAAGATGGCAAATGTCCAAGATGTCAAATGACAAATGTCACAATGCTAAATGTCAAAAATGACAAATTTCAAGATGGCAAATGTCAAAGATGTCAAATGACAAATGTCACAATGCTAAATGTCAAAAATGAAAAGTGTCACCATGAAAAATGTCAAAAATGACAAATTTCAAGATGGCAAATGTCAAAGATGACAAATGTCACAATGCTAAATGTCAAAAATGAAAAGTGTCACCATAAAAAATGTCAAAAATAACAAATTTCAAGATGGCAAATGTCAAAGATGTCAAATGACAAATGTCACAATGCTAAATGTCAAAAATGAAAAGTGTCACCATGAAAAATGTTAAAAATGACCAATTTCAAGATGGCAAATGTCAAAGATGTCAAATGACAAATGTCACAATGCTAAATGTCAAAAATGAAAAGTGTCACCATGAAAAATGTCAAAAATGACAAATTTCAAGATGGCAAATGTCAAAGATGTCAAATGTCAAAGATGTCAAATGACAAATGTCACAATGCTAAATGTCAAAAATAAAAAGTGTCACCATGAAAAATGTCAAAAATGACAAATTTCAAGATGGCAAATGTCAAAACTGACAAATGTCACAATGCTAAATGTCAAAAATGATAAGTGTTACCATGAAAAATGTCAAAAATGACAAATTTCAAGATGGAAAATGTCAAAGATGTCAAATGTCAAAGATGTCAAATGACAAATGTCACAATGCTAAATGTCAAAAATGAAAAGTGTCACCATGAAAAATGTCAAAAATGACAAATTTCAAGATGGCAAATATCAAAACTGACAAATGTCACAATGCTAAATGTCAAAAATGATAAGTGTCACCATGAAAAATGTCAAAAATGACAAATTTCAAGATGGCGAATGTCCAAGATGTCAAATGACAAATGTCACAATGCTAAATGTCAAAAATGAAAAGTGTCACCATGAAAAATGTCAAAAATGACAAATTTCAAGATGGCAAATGTCAAAGATGTCAAATGACAAATGTCACAATGCTAAATGTCAAAAATGAAAAGTGTCCCCATAAAAAATGTCAATAATGACAAATTTCAAGATGGCAAATGTCAAAGATGTCAAATGACAAATGTCACAATGCTAAATGTCAAAAATGAAAAGTGTCCCCATGAAAAATGTCAATAATGACAAACTTCAAGATGGCAAATGTCAAAGATGTCAAATGACAAATGTCACAATGCTAAATGTCAAAAATAAAAAGTGTCACCATGAAAAATGTCAAAAATGACAAATTTCAAGATGGCAAATGTCAAAGATGTCGAATATGACAAATGTCACAATGCTAAATGTCAAAAATGAAAAGTGTCACCATGAAAAATGTCAAAAATGACAAATTTCAAGATGGCAAATGTCAAAGATGTCAAATGACAAATGTCACAATGCTAAATGTTAAAAATGAAAAGTGTCACCATGAAAAATGTCAAAAATGACAAATTTCAAGATGGCAAATATCAAAGATGTCAAATGACAAATGACACAATGCTAAATGTCAAAAATGACAAATTTCAAGATGGCAAATGTCAAAGATGTCAAATGACAAATGTCACAATGCTAAATGTCAAAAATGAAAAGTGTCACCATGAAAAATGTCAAAAATGACAAATTTCAAGATGGCAAATGTCAAAGATAACAAATGACAAATGTCACAATGCTAAATGTCAAAAATGAAAAGTGTCACCATGAAAAATGTCAAAAATAACAAATTTCAAGATGGCAAATGTCAAAGATGTCAAATGACAAATGTCACAATGCTAAATGTCAAAGATGAAAAGTGTCACCATGAAAAATGTCAAAAATGACAAATTTTAAGATGGAAAATGTCAAAAATGTCAGATGACAAATGTCACAATGCTAAATGTCAAAAATGAAAAGTGTCACCATGAAAAATGTCAAAAATAACAAATTTCAAGATGGCAAATATCAAAGATGTCAAATGACAAATGTCACAATGCTAAATGTCAAAAATGAAAAGTGTCACCATGAAAAATGTCAAAAATGACAAATTTTAAGATGGCAAATGTCAAAACTGACAAATGTCACAATGCTAAATGTCAAAAATGATAAGTTTCACCATGAAAAATGTCAAAAACGACAAATTTCAAGATGGCAAATGTCCAAGATGTCAAATGACAAATGTCACAATGCTAAATGTCAAAAATGACAAATTTCAAGATAGCAAATGTCAAAGATGTCAAATGACAAATGTCACAATGCTAAATGTCAAAAATGAAAAGTGTCACCATGAAAAATGTCAAAAATGACAAATTTCAAGATGGCAAATGTCAAAGATGTCAAATGACAAATGTTACAATGCTAAATGTCAAAAATAAAAAGTGTCACCATGAAAAATGTCAAAAATAACAAATTTCAAGATGGCAAATGTCAAAGATGTCAAATGACAAATGTCACAATGCTAAATGTCAAAAATGAAAAGTGTCACCATGAAAAATGTCCAAAATGACAAATTTCAAGATGGCAAATATCAAAGATGTCAAATGACAAATGTCACAATGCTAAATGTCAAAAATGAAAAGTGTCACCATGAAAAATGTCAAAAATGACAAATTTCAAGATGGCAAATGTCAAAGATGTCAAATAACAAATGTCACAATGCTAAATGTCAAAAATGAAAAGTGTCACCATGAAAAATGTCAAAAATGACAAATTTCAAGATGGCAAATGTCAAAGATGTCAAATGACAAATGTCACAATGCTAAATGTGAAAAATGAAAAGTGTCACCATGAAAAATGTCAAAAATGACAAATTTTAAAATGGCAAATGTCAAAACTGACAAATGTCACAATGCTAAATGTCAAAAATGAAAAGTGTCACCATGAAAAATGTCAAAAATGACAAATTTCAGGATGGCAAATGTCAAAGATGTCAAATGACAAATGTCACAATGCTTAATGTCAAAAATGAAAAGTGTCACCATGAAAAATGTCAAAAATAACAAATTTCAAGATGGCAAATGTCAAAGATGTCAAATGACAAATGTCACAATGCTAAATGTCAAAAATGAAAAGTGTCACCATGAAAAATGTCAAAAATGACAAATTTCAAGATGGCAAATATCAAAGATGTCAAATGACAAATGTCACAATGCTAAATGTCAAAAATGAAAAGTGTCACCATGAAAAATGTCAAAAATGACAAATTTCAAGATGGCAAATGTCAAAGATGTCAAATGACAAATGTCACAATGCTAAATGTCAAAAATGAAAAGTGTCACCATCAAAAATGTCAAAAATGACAAATTTCAAGATGGCAAATGTCAAAGATGTCAAATGACAAATGTCACAATGCTCAATGTCAATAATGAAAAGTGTCACCATAAAAAATGTCAAAAATGACAAATTTCAAGATGGCAAATGTCAAAGATGTCGAATATGACAAATGTCACAATGCTAAATGTCAAAAATGAAAAGTGTCACCATGAAAAATGTCAAAAATGACAAATTTCAAGATGGCAAATGTCAAAGATGTCAAATGACAAATGTCACAATGCTAAATGTCAAAAATGAAAAGTGTCACCATGAAAAATGTCAAAAATGACAAATTTTAAGATGGCAAATATCAAAGATGTCAAATCACAAATGTCACAATGCTAAATGTCAAAAATGACAAATTTCAAGATGGCAAATGTCAAAGATGTCAAATGTCACAATGCTAAATGTCAAAAATGAAAAGTGTCACCATGAAAAATGTCAAAAATGACAAATTTTAAGATGGCAAATGTCAAAGATGTCAAATGACAAATGTCACAATGCCAAATGTCAAAAATGAAAAGTGTCACCATAAAAAATGTAAAAAATAACAAATTTCAAGATGGCAAATGTCAAAGATGTCAAATGACAAATGTCACAATGCTAAATGTCAAAAATGAAAAGTGTAACTATGAAAAATGACAAAAATAAAAAATTTCAAAATGGCAAATGTCAAAGATGTCAAATGACAAATGTCACAATGCTAAATGTCAAAAATGAAAAGTGTCATCATGAAAAATGTCAAAAATGACAAATTTCAAGATGGCAAATGTCAAAACTGACAAATGTCACAATGCTAAATGTCAAAAATGATAAGTGTCACCATGAAAAATGTCAAAAATGACAAATTTCAAGATGGCAAATGTCCAAGATGTCAAATGACAAATGTCACAATGCTAAATGTCAAAAATGATAAGTGTCACCATGAAAAATGTCAAAAATGACAAATTTCAAGATGGCGAATGTCCAAGATGTCAAATGACAAATGTCACAATGCTAAATGTCAAAAATGAAAAGTGTCACCATAAAAAATGTCAAAAATGACAAATTTCAAGATGGCAAATGTCAAAGATGTCAAATGACAAATGTCACAATGCTAAATGTCAAAAATGAAAAGTGTCCCCATAAAAAATGTCAATAATGAGAAATTTCAAGATGGCAAATGTCAAAGATGTCAAATGACAAATGTCACAATGCTAAATGTCAAAAATAAAAAGTGTCCCCATGAAAAATGTCAATAATGACAAACTTCAAGATGGCAAATGTCAAAGATGTCAAATGACAAATGTCACAATGCCAAATGTCAAAAATAAAAAGTGTCACCATGAAAAATGTCAAAAATGACAAATTTCAAGATGGCAAATGTCAAAGATGTCGAATATGACAAATGTCACAATGCTAAATGTCAAAAATGAAAAGTGTCACCATGAAAAATGTCAAAAATGACAAATTTTAAGATGGCAAATGTCAAAGATGTCAAATGACAAATGTCACAATGCTAAATGTCAAAAATGAAAAGTGTCACCATGAAAAATGTCAAAAATGACAAATTTCAAGATGGCAAATATCAAAGATGTCAAATGACAAATGACACAATGCTAAATGTCAAAAATGACAAATTTCAAGATGGCAAATGTCAAAGATGTCAAATGACAAATGTCACAATGCTAAATGTCAAAAATGAAGAGTGTCACCATGAAAAATGTCAAAAATGACAAATTTCAAGATGGCAAATGTCAAAGATAACAAATGACAAATGTCACAATGCTAAATGTCAAAAATGAAAAGTGTCACCATGAAAAATGTCAAAAATAACAAATTTCAAGATGGCAAATGTCAAAGATGTCAAATGACAAATGTCACAATGCTAAATGTCAAAGATGAAAAGTGTCACCATGAAAAATGTCAAAAATGACAAATTTCAAGATGGAAAATGTCAAAGATGTCAAATGACAAATGTCACAATGCTAAATGTCAAAAGTGAAAAGTGTCACCATGAAAAATGTCAAAAATAACAAATTTCAAGATGGCAAATATTAAAGATGTCAAATGACAAATGTCACAATGCTAAATGTCAAAAATGAAAAGTGTCACCATGAAAAATGTCAAAAATGACAAATTTTAAGATGGCAAATGTCAAAACTGACAAATGTCACAATGCTAAATGTTAAAAATGATAAGTTTCACCATGAAAAATGTCAAAAACGACAAATTTCAAGATGGCAAATGTCCAAGATGTCAAATGACAAATGTCACAATGCTAAATGTCAAAAATGACAAATTTCAAGATGGCAAATGTCAAAGATGTCAAATGACAAATGTCACAATGCTAAATGTCAAAAATGAAAAGTGTCACCATGAAAAATGTCAAAAATGACAAATTTCAAGATGGCAAATGTCAAAGATGTCAAATGACAAATGTCACAATGCTAAATGTCAAAAATGAAAAGTGTCACCATGAAAAATGTCAAAAATAACAAATTTTAAGATGGCAAATGTCAAAGATGTCAAATGACAAATGTCACAATGCTAAATGTCAAAAATGAAAAGTGTCACCATGAAAAATGTCCAAAATGACAAATTTCAAGATGGCAAATATCAAAGATGTCAAATGACAAATGTCACAATGCTAAATGTCAAAAATGAAAAGTGTCACCATGAAAAATGTCAAAAATGACAAATTTCAAGATGGCAAATGTCAAAGATGTCAAATGACAAATGTCACAATGCTAAATGTCAAAAATAAAAAGTGTCACCATAAAAAATGTCAAAAATGACAAATTTCAAGATAGCAAATGTCAAAGATGTCAAATGACAAATGTCACAATGCTAAATGTGAAAAATGAAAAGTGTCACCATGAAAAATGTCAAAAATGACAAATTTTAAAATGGCAAATGTCAAAACTGACAAATGTCACAATGCTAAATGTCAAAAATGAAAAGTGTCACCATGAAATATGTCAAAAATGACAAATTTCAAGATGGCAAATGTCAAAGATGTCAAATGACAAATGTCACAATGCTTAATGTCAAAAATGAAAAGTGTCACCATGAAAAATGTCAAAAATAACAAATTTCAAGATGGCAAATGTCAAAGATGTCAAATGACAAATGTCACAATGCTAAATGTCAAAAATGAAAAGTGTCACCATGAAAAATGTCAAAAATGACAAATTTCAAGATGGCAAATATCAAAGATGTCAAATGACAAATGTCACAATGCTAAATGTCAAAAATGAAAAGTGTCACCATGAAAAATGTCAAAAATGACAAATTTCAAGATGGCAAATGTCAAAGATGTCAAATGACAAATGTCACAATGCTAAATGTCAAAAATGAAAAGTGTCACCATCAAAAATGTCAAAAATGACAAATTTCAAGATGGCAAATGTCAAAGATGTCAAATGACAAATGTCACAATGCTAAATGTCAAAAATGAAAAGTGTCCCCATGAAAAATGTCAATAATGACAAATTTCAAGATGGCAAATGTCAAAGATGTCAAATGACAAATGTCACAATGCTCAATGTCAATAATGAAAAGTGTCACCATGAAAAATGTCAAAAATGACAAATTTCAAGATGGCAAATGTCAAAGATGTCGAATATGACAAATGTCACAATGCTAAATGTCAAAAATGAAAAGTGTCACCATGAAAAATGTCAAAAATGACAAATTTCAAGATGGCAAATGTCAAAGATGTCAAATGACAAATGTCACAATGCTAAATGTCAAAAATGAAAAGTGTCACCATGAAAAATGTCAAAAATGACAAATTTTAAGATGGCAAATATCAAAGATGTCAAATCACAAATGTCACAATGCTAAATGTCAAAAATGACAAATTTCAAGATGGCAAATGTCAAAGATGTCAAATGTCACAATGCTAAATGTCAAAAATGAAAAGTGTCACCATGAAAAATGTCAAAAATGACAAATTTTAAGATGGCAAATGTCAAAGATGTCAAATGACAAATGTCACAATGCTAAATGTCAAAAATGAAAAGTGTCACCATAAAAAATGTAAAAAATAACAAATTTCAAGATGGCAAATGTCAAAGATGTCAAATGACAAATGTCACAATGCTAAATGTCAAAAATGAAAAGTGTAACTATGAAAAATGACAAAAATAAAAAATTTCAAAATGGCAAATGTCAAAGATGTCAAATGACAAATGTCACAATGCTAAATGTCAAAAATGAAAAGTGTCATCATGAAAAATGTCAAAAATGACAAATTTCAAGATGGCAAATGTCAAAACTGACAAATGTCACAATGCTAAATGTCAAAAATGATAAGTGTCACCATGAAAAATGTCAAAAATGACAAATTTCAAGATGGCAAATGTCCAAGATGTCAAATGACAAATGTCACAATGCTAAATATCAAAAATGACAAATTTCAAGATGGCAAATGTCAAAGATGTCAAATGACAAATGTCACAATGCTAAATGTCAAAAATGAAAAGTGTCACCATGAAAAATGTCAAAAATGACAAATTTCAAGATGGCAAATGTCAAAGATGTCAAATGACAAATGTCACAATGCTAAATGTCAAAAATGAAAAGTGTCACCATGAAAAATGTCAAAAATAACAAATTTCAAGATGGCAAATGTCAAAGATGTCAAATGACAAAAAATGTCACAATGCTAAATATCAAAAATGAAAAGTGTCACCATGAAAAATGTCAAAAATGACAAATTTCAAGATGGCAAATGTCAAAACTGACAAATGTCACAATGCTAAATGTCAAAAATGATGAGTGTCACCATGAAAAATGTCAAAAATGACAAATTTCAAGATGGCAAATGTCCAAGATGTCAAATGACAAATGTCACAATGCTAAATGTCAAAAATGACAAATTTCAAGATGGCAAATATCAAAGATGTCAAATGACAAATGTCACAATGCTAAATGTCAAAAATAAAAAGTGTCACCATGAAAAATGTCAAAAATGACAAATTTCAAGATGGCAAATGTCAAAGATGTCAAATGACAAATGTGACAATGCTAAATGTCAAAAATGAAAAGTGTCACCATGAAAAATGTCAAAAATAACTAATTTCAAGATGGCAAATGTCAAAGATGTCAAATGACAAATGTCACAATGCTAAATGTCAAAAATGACAAATTTCAAGATGGCAAATGTCAAAGATGTCAAATGACAAATGTCACAATGCTAAATGTCAAAAATGATAAGTGTCACCATGAAAAATGTCAAAAATGACAAATTTCAAGATGGCAAATGTCCAAGATGTCAAATGACAAATGTCACAATGCTAAATGTCAAAAATGACAAATTTCAAGATGGCAAATGTCAAAGATGTCAAATGACAAATGTCACAATGCTAAATGTCAAAAATGAAAAGTGTCACCATGAAAAATGTCAAAAATGACAAATTTCAAGATGGCAAATGTCAAAGATGTCAAATGAAAAATGTCACAATGCTAAATGTCAAAGTTGAAAAGTGTCACCATGAAAAATGTCAAAAATGACAAATTTCAAGATGGCAAATGTCAAAGATGTCAAATGACAAATGTCACAATGCTAAATGTCAAAAATAAAAAGTGTCACCATGAAAAATGTCAAAAATAACAAATTTCAAGATGGCAAATATCAAAGATGTCAAATGACAAATGTCACAATGCTAAATGTCAAAAATGAATGGTGTCACCATGAAAAATGTCAAAAATGACAAATTTTAAGATGGCAAATGTCAAAACTGACAAATGTCACAATGCTAAATGTCAAAAATGATAAGTGTCACCATGAAAAATGTCAAAAATGACAAATTTCAAGATGGCAAATGTCCAAGATGTCAAATGACAAATGTCACAATGCTAAATGTCAAAAATGACAAATTTCAAGATGGCAAATGTCAAAGATGTCAAGTGACAAATGTCACAATGCTAAATGTCAAAAATGAAAAGTGTCACCATGAAAAATGTCAAAAATGACAAATTTCAAGATGGCAAATGTCAAAGATGTCAAATGACAAATGTCACAATGCTAAATGTCAAAAATGAAAAGTGTCCCCATGAAAAATGTCAATAATGACAAATTTCAAGATGGCAAATTTCAAAGATGTCAAATGACAAATGTCACAATGCTAAATGTCAAAAATAAAAAGTGTCACCATAAAAAATGTCAAAAATGACAAATTTCAAGATGGCAAATGTCAAAGATGTCGAATATGACAAATGTCACAATGCTAAATGTCAAAAATGAAAAGTGTCACCATGAAAAATGTCAAAAATGACAAATTTCAAGATGGCAAATGTCAAAGATGTCAAATGACAAATGTCACAATGCTAAATGTCAAAAATGAAAAGTGTCACCATGAAAAATGTCAAAAATGACAAATTTCAAGATGGCAAATATCAAAGATGTCAAATGACAAATGACACAATGCTAAATGTCAAAAATGACAAATTTCAAGATGGCAAATGTCAAAGATGTCAAATGACAAATGTCACAATGCTAAATGTCAAAAATGAAAAGTGTCACCATGAAAAATGTCAAAAATGACAAATTTCAAGATGGCAAATGTCAAAGATAACAAATGACAAATGTCACAATGCTAAATGTCAAAAATGAAAAGTGTCACCATGAAAAATGTCAAAAATAACAAATTTCAAGATGGCAAATGTCAAAGATGTCAAATGACAAATGTCACAATGCTAAATGTCAAAGATGAAAAGTGTCACCATGAAAAATGTCAAAAATGACAAATTTCAAGATGGAAAATGTCAAAGATGTCAAATGACAAATGTCACAATGCTAAATGTCAAAAATAAAAAGTGTCACCATGAAAAATGTCAAAAATAACAAATTTCAAGATGGCAAATATCAAACATGTCAAATGACAAATGTCACAATGCTAAATGTCAAAAATGAAAAGTGTCACCATGAAAAATGTCAAAAATGACAAATTTTAAGATGGCAAATGTCAAAACTGACAAATGTCACAATGCTAAATGTCAAAAATGATAAGTTTCACCATGAAAAATGTCAAAAACGGCAAATTTCAAGATGGCAAATGTCCAAGATGTCAAATGACAAATGTCACAATGCTAAATGTCAAAAATGACAAATTTCAAGATGGCAAATGTCAAAGATGTCAAATGACAAATGTCACAATGCTAAATGTCAAAAATGAAAAGTGTCACCATGAAAAATGTCAAAAATAACAAATTTCAAGATGGCAAATATCAAACATGTCAAATGACAAATGTCACAATGCTAAATGTCAAAAATGAAAAGTGTCACCATGAAAAATGTCAAAAATGACAAATTTTAAGATGGCAAATGTCAAAACTGACAAATGTCACAATGCTAAATGTCAAAAATGATAAGTTTCACCATGAAAAATGTCAAAAACGACAAATTTCAAGATGGCAAATGTCCAAGATGTCAAATGACAAATGTCACAATGCTAAATGTCAAAAATGACAAATTTCAAGATGGCAAATGTCAAAGATGTCAAATGACAAATGTCACAATGCTAAATGTCAAAAATGAAAAGTGTCACCATGAAAAATGTCAAAAATGACAAATTTCAAGATGGCAAATGTCAAAGATGTCAAATGACAAATGTCACAATGCTTAATGTCAAAAATGAAAAGTGTCACCATAAAAAATGTCAAAAATAACAAATTTCAAGATGGCAAATGTCAAAGATGTCAAATGACAAATGTCACAATGCTAAATGTCAAAAATGAAAAGTGTCACCATGAAAAATGTCAAAAATGACAAAATTCAAGATGGCAAATATCAAAGATGTCAAATGACAAATGTCACAATGCTAAATGTCAAAAATGAAAAGTGTCACCATGAAAAATGTCAAAAATGACAAATTTCAAGATAGCAAATGTCAAAGATGTCAAATGACAAATGTCACAATGCTAAATGTCAAAAATGAAAAGTGTCACCATGAAAAATGTCAAAAATGACAAATTTCAAGATGGCAAATGTCAAAGATGTCAAATGACAAATGTCACAATGCTAGATGTGAAAAATGAAAAGTGTCACCATGAAAAATGTCAAAAATGACAAATTTTAAAATGGCAAATGTCAAAACTGACAAATGTCACAATGCTAAATGTCAAAAATGATAAGTGTCACAATGAAAAATGTCAAAAATGACAAATTTCAAGATGGCAAATGTCCAAGATGTCAAATGACAAATGTCACAATGCTAAATGTCAAAAATGAAAAGTGTCACCATGAAAAATGTTAAAAATGACAAATTTCAAGATGGCAAATGTCAAAGATGTCAAATGACAAATGTCACAATGCTAAATGTCAAAAATGAAAAGTGTCAAAAATGACAAATTTCAAGATGGCAAATGTCTAAGATGTCAAATGACAAATGTCACAATGCTAAATGTCAAAAATGCAAAGTGTCACCATGAAAAATGTCAAAAATGACAAATTTCAAGATGGCAAATGTCAAAGATGTCAAATGACAAATGTCACAATGCTAAATGTCAAAAATGAAAAGTGTCACCATCAAAAATGTCAAAAATGACAAATTTCAAGATGGCAAATGTCAAAGATGTCAAATGACAAATGTCACAATGCTAAATGTCAAAAATGAAAAGTGTCCCCATGAAAAATGTCAATAATGACAAATTTCAAGATGGCAAATGTCAAAGATGTCAAATGACAAATGTCACAATGCTCAATGTCAATAATGAAAAGTGTCACCATGAAAAATGTCAAAAATGACAAATTTCAAGATGGCAAATGTCAAAGATAACAAATGACAAATGTCACAATGCTAAATGTCAAAGATGAAAAGTGTCACCATGAAAAATGTCAAAAATGACAAATTTTAAGATGGAAAATGTCAAAGATGTCAAATGACAAATGTCACAATGCTAAATGTCAAAAATGAAAAGTGTCACCATGAAAAATGTCAAAAATAACAAATTTCAAGATGGCAAATATCAAAGATGTCAAATGACAAATGTCACAATGCTAAATGTCAAAAATGAAAAGTGTCACCATGAAAAATGTCAAAAATGACAAATTTTAAGATGGCAAATGTCAAAACTGACAAATGTCACAATGCTAAATGTCAAAAATGATAAGTTTCACCATGAAAAATGTCAAAAACGACAAATTTCAAGATGGCAAATGTCCAAGATGTCAAATGACAAATGTCACAATGCTAAATGTCAAAAATGACAAATTTCAAGATGGCAAATGTCAAAGATGTCAAATGACAAATGTCACAATGCTAAATGTCAAAAATGAAAAGTGTCACCATGAAAAATGTCAAAAATGACAAATTTCAAGATGGCAAATGTCAAAGATGTCAAATGACAAATGTCACAATGCTTAATGTCAAAAATGAAAAGTGTCACCATGAAAAATGTCAAAAATAACAAATTTCAAGATGGCAAATGTCAAAGATGTCAAATGACAAATGTCACAATGCTAAATGTCAAAAATGAAAAGTGTCACCATGAAAAATGTCAAAAATGACAAATTTCAAGATGGCAAATATCAAAGATGTCAAATGACAAATGTCACAATGCTAAATGTCAAAAATGAAAAGTGTCACCATGAAAAATGTCAAAAATGACAAATTTCAAGATAGCAAATGTCAAAGATGTCAAATGACAAATGTCACAATGCTAAATGTCAAAAATGAAAAGTGTCACCATGAAAAATGTCAAAAATGACAAATTTCAAGATGGCAAATGTCCAAGATGTCAAATGACAAATGTCACAATGCTAAATATCAAAAATGACAAATTTCAAGATGGCAAATGTCAAAGATGTCAAATGACAAATGTCACAATGCTAAATGTCAAAAATGAAAAGTGTCACCATGAAAAATGTCAAAAATGACAAATTTCAAGATGGCAAATGTCAAAGATGTCAAATGACAAATGTCACAATGCTAAATGTCAAAAATGAAAAGTGTCACCATGAAAAATGTCAAAAATAACAAATTTCAAGATGGCAAATGTCAAAGATGTCAAATGACAAAAAATGTCACAATGCTAAATATCAAAAATGAAAAGTGTCACCATGAAAAATGTCAAAAATGACAAATTTCAAGATGGCAAATGTCAAAACTGACAAATGTCACAATGCTAAATGTCACAAATGATGAGTGTCACCATGAAAAATGTCAAAAATGACAAATTTCAAGATGGCAAATGTCCAAGATGTCAAATGACAAATGTCACAATGCTAAATGTCAAAAATGACAAATTTCAAGATGGCAAATGTCAAAGATGTCAAATGACAAATGTCACAATGCTAAATGTCAAAAATAAAAAGTGTCACCATGAAAAATGTCAAAAATGACAAATTTCAAGATGGCAAATGTCAAAGATGTCAAATGACAAATGTCACAATGCTAAATGTCAAAAATGAAAAGTGTCACCATGAAAAATGTCAAAAATAACTAATTTTAAGATGGCAAATGTCAAAGATGTCAAATGACAAATGTCACAATGCTAAATGTCAAAAATGACAAATTTCAAGATGGCAAATGTCAAAGATGTCAAATGACAAATGTCACAATGCTAAATGTCAAAAATGATAAGTGTCACCATGAAAAATGTCAAAAATGACAAATTTCAAGATGGCAAATGTCCAAGATGTCAAATGACAAATGTCACAACGCTAAATGTCAAAGTTGAAAAGTGTCACCATGAAAAATGTCAAAAATGACAAATTTCAAGATGGCAAATGTCAAAGATGTCAAATGACAAATGTCACAATGCTAAATGTCAAAAATGAAAAGTGTCACCATGAAAAATGTCAAAAATAACAAATTTCAATATGGCAAATATCAAAGATGTCAAATGACAAATGTCACAATGCTAAATGTCAAAAATGAATAGTGTCACCATGAAAAATGTCAAAAATGACAAATTTTAAGATGGCAAATGTCAAAACTGACAAATGTCACAATGCTAAATGTCAAAAATGATAAGTGTCACCATGAAAAATGTCAAAAATGACAAATTTTAAGATGGCAAATGTCCAAGATGTCAAATGACAAATGTCACAATGCTAAATGTCAAAAATGACAAATTTCAAGATGGCAAATGTCAAAGATGTCAAGTGACAAATGTCACAATGCTAAATGTCAAAAATGAAAAGTGTCACCATGAAAAATGTCAAAAATGACAAATTTCAAGATGGCAAATGTCAAAGATGTCAAATGACAAATGTCACAATGCTAAATGTCAAAAATGAAAAGTGTCCCCATGAAAAATGTCAATAATGACAAATTTCAAGATGGCAAATGTCAAAGATGTCAAATGACAAATGTCACAATGCTAAATGTCAAAAATGAAAAGTGTCACCATGAAAAATGTCACAAATGACAAATTTCAAGATGGCAAATATCAAAGATGTCAAATGACAAATGACACAATGCTAAATGTCAAAAATGACAAATTTCAAGATGGCAAATGTCAAAGATGTCAAATGACAAATGTCACAATGCTAAATGTCAAAAATGAAAAGTGTCACCATGAAAAATGTCAAAAATGACAAATTTCAAGATGGCAAATGTCAAAGATAACAAATGACAAATGTCACAATGCTAAATGTCAAAAATGAAAAGTGTCACCATGAAAAATGTCAAAAATAACAAATTTCAAGATGGCAAATGTCAAAGATGTCAAATGACAAATGTCACAATGCTAAATGTCAAAGATGAAAAGTGTCACCATGAAAAATGACAAATTTCAAGATGGAAAATGTCAAAGATGTCAAATGACAAATGTCACAATGCTAAATGTCAAAAATGAAAAGTGTCACCATGAAAAATGTCAAAAATAACAAATTTCAAGATGGCAAATATCAAACATGTCAAATGACAAATGTCACAATGCTAAATGTCAAAAATGAAAAGTGTCACCATGAAAAATGTCAAAAATGACAAATTTTAAGATGGCAAATGTCATAACTGACAAATGTCACAATGCTAAATGTCAAAAATGATAAGTTTCACCATGAAAAATGTCAAAAACGACAAATTTCAAGATGGCAAATGTCCAAGATGTCAAATGACAAATGTCACAAAGCTAAATGTCAAAAATGACAAATTTCAAGATGGCAAATGTCAAAGATGTCAAATGACAAATGTCACAATGCTAAATGTCAAAAATGAAAAGTGTCACCATGAAAAATGTCAAAAATGACAAATTTCAAGATGGCAAATGTCAAAGATGTCAAATGACAAATGTCACAATGCTTAATGTCAAAAATGAAAAGTGTCACCATAAAAAATGTCAAAAATAACAAATTTCAAGATGGCAAATGTCAAAGATGTCAAATGACAAATGTCACAATGCTAAATGTCAAAAATGAAAAGTGTCACCATGAAAAATGTCAAAAATGACAAATTTCAAGATGGCAAATGTCCAAGATGTCAAATGACAAATGTCACAATGCTAAATATCAAAAATGACAAATTTCAAGATGGCAAATGTCAAAGATGTCAAATGACAAATGTCAGAATGCTAAATGTCAAAAATGAAAAGTGTCACCATGAAAAATGTCAAAAATGACAAATTTCAAGATGGCAAATGTCAAAGATGTCAAATGACAAATGTCACAATGCTAAATGTCAAAAATGAAAAGTGTCACCATGAAAAATGTCAAAAATAACAAATTTCAAGATGGGAAATGTCAAAGATGTCAAATGACAAATGTCACAATGCTAGATATTAAAAATGAAAAGTGTCACCATGAAAAATGTCAAAAATGACAAATTTCAAGATGGCAAATGTCAAAACTGACAAATGTCACAATGCTAAATGTCAAAAATGATGAGTGTCACCATGAAAAATGTCAAAAATGACAAATTTCAAGATGGCAAATGTCCAAGATGTCAAATGACAAATGTCACAATGCTAAATGTCAAAAATGACAAATTTCAAGATGGCAAATGTCAAAGATGTCAAATGACAAATGTCACAATGCTAAATGTCAAAAATAAAAAGTGTCACCATGAAAAATGTCAAAAATGACAAATTTCAAGATGGCAAATGTCAAAGATGTCAAATGACAAATGTCACAATGCTAAATGTCAAAAATGAAAAGTGTCACCATGAAAAATGTCAAAAATAACAAATTTCAAGATGGCAAATGTCAAAGATGTCAAATAACAAATGTCACAATGCTAAATGTCAAAAATGACAAATTTCAAGATGGCAAATGTCAAAGATGTCAAATGACAAATGTCACAATGCTAAATGTCAAAAATGATAAGTGTCACCATGAAAAATGTCAAAAATGACAAATTTCAAGATGGCAAATGTCCAAGATGTCAAATGACAAATGTCACAATGCTAAATGTCAAAAATGACAAATTTTAAGATGGCAAATGTCAAAGATGTCAAATGACAAATGTCACAATGCTAAATGTCAAAAATGAAAAGTGTCACCATGAAAAATGTCAAAAATGACAAATTTCAAGATGGCAAATGTCAAAGATGTCAAATGAAAAATGTCACAATGCTAAATGTCAAAGTTGAAAAGTGTCACCATGAAAAATGTCAAAAATGACAAATTTCAAGATGGCAAATGTCAAAGATGTCAAATGACAAATGTCACAATGCTAAATGTCAAAAATGAAAAGTGTCACCATGAAAAATGTCAAAAATAACAAATTTCAAGATGGCAAATATCAAAGATGTCAAATGACAAATGTCACAATGCTAAATGTCAAAAATGAATAGTGTCACCATGAAAAATGTCAAAAATGACAAATTTTAAGATGGCAAATGTCAAAACTGACAAATGTCACAATGCTAAATGTCAAAAATGATAAGTGTCACCATGAAAAATGTCAAAAATGACAAATTTCAAGATGGCAAATGTCCAAGATGTCAAATGACAAATGTCACAATGCTAAATGTCAAAAATGACAAATTTCAAGATGGCAAATGTCAAAGATGTCAAGTGACAAATGTCACAATGCTAAATGTCAAAAATGAAAAGTGTCACCATGAAAAATGTCAAAAATGACAAATTTCAAGATGGCAAATGTCAAAGATGTCAAATGACAAATGTCACAATGCTAAATGTCAAAAATGAAAAGTGTCCCCATGAAAAATGTCAATAATGACAAATTTCAAGATGGCAAATGTCAAAGATGTCAAATGACAAATGTCACAATGCTCAATGTCAATAATGAAAAGTGTCACCATGAAAAATGTCAAAAATGACAAATTTTAAGATGGCAAATGTCAAAGATGTCGAATATGACAAATGTCACAATGCTAAATGTCAAAAATAAAAAGTGTCACCATGAAAAATGTCAAAAATGACAAATTTCAAGATGGCAAATGTCAAAGATGTCAAATGACAAATGTCACAATGCTAAATGTCAAAAATGAAAAGTGTCACCATGAAAAATGTCAAAAATGACAAATTTCAAGATGGCAAATATCAAAGATGTCAAATGACAAATGTCACAATGCTAAATGTCAAAAATGACAAATTTCAAGATGGCAAATGTCAAAGATGTCAAATGACAAATGTCACAATGCTAAATGTCTAAAATGAAAAGTGTCACCATGAAAAATGTCAAAAATGACAAATTTTAAGATGGCAAATGTCAAAGATGTCAAATGACAAATGTCACAATGCTAAATGTCAAAAATGAAAAGTGTCACCATAAAAAATGTCAAAAATAACAAATTTCAAGATGGCAAATGTCAAAGATGTCAAATGACAAATGTCACAATGCTAAATGTCAAAAATGAAAAGTGTCACTATGAAAAATGTCAAAAATAAAAAATTTCAAGATGGCAAATGTCAAAGATGTCAAATGACAAATGTCACAATGCTAAATGTCAAAAATGAAAAGTGTCACCATGAAAAATGTCAAAAATGACAAATTTTAAGATGGCAAATATCAAAGATGTCAAATCACAAATGTCACAATGCTAAATGTCAAAAATGACAAATTTCAAGATGGCAAATGTCAAAGATGTCAAATGACAAATGTCACAATGCTAAATGTCAAAAATGAAAAGTGTCACCATGAAAAATGTCAAAAATGACAAATTTTAAGATGGCAAATGTCAAAGATGTCAAATGACAAATGTCACAATGCTAAATGTCAAAAATGAAAAGTGTCACCATAAAAAATGTCAAAAATAACAAATTTCAAGATGGCAAATGTCAAAGATGTCAAATGACAAATGTCACGATGCTAAATGTCAAAAATGAAAAGTGTAACTATGAAAAATGACAAAAATAAAAAATTTCAAGATGGCAAATGTCAAAGATGTCAAATGACAAATGTCACAATGCTAAATGTCAAAAATGAAAAGTGTCAAAAATGACAAACTTCAAGATGGCAAATGTCTAAGATGTCAAATGACAAATGTCACAATGCTAAATGTCAAAAATGCAAAGTGTCACCGTGAAAAATGTCAAAAATGACAAATTTCAAGATGGCAAATGTCAAAGATGTCAAATGACAAATGTCACAATGCTAAATGTCAAAAATGAAAAGTGTCACCATCAAAAATGTCAAAAATGACAAATTTCAAGATGGCAAATGTTAAAGATGTCAAATGACAAATGTCACAATGCTAAATGTCAAAAATGAAAAGTGTCCCCATGAAAAATGTCAATAATGACAAATTTCAAGATGGCAAATGTCAAAGATGTCAAATGACAAATGTCACAATGCTCAATGTCAATAGTGAAAAGTGTCACCATGAAAAATGTCAAAAATGACAAATTTCAAGATGGCAAATGTCAAAGATGTCGAATATGACAAATGTCACAATGCTAAATGTCAAAAATGAAAAGTGTCACCATGAAAAATGTCAAAAATGACAAATTTCAAGATGGCAAATGTCAAAGATGTCAAATGACAAATATCACAATGCTAAATGTCAAAAATGAAAAGTGTCACCATAAAATGTCAAAAATGACAAATTTTAAGATGGCAAATATCAAAGATGTCAAATCACAAATGTCACAATGCTAAATGTCAAAAATGACAAATTTCAAGATGGCAAATGTCAAAGATGTCAAATGACAAATGTCACAATGCTAAATGTCAAAAATGAAAAGTGTCACCATGAAAAATGTCAAAAATGACAAATTTTAAGATGGCAAATGTCAAAGATGTCAAATGACAAATGTCACAATGCTAAATGTCAAAAATGAAAAGTGTTACCATAAAAAATGTCAAAAATAACAAATTTCAAGATGGCAAATGTCAAAGATGTCAAATGACAAATGTCACAATGCTAAATGTCAAAAATGAAAAGTGTAACTATGAAAAATGACAAAAATAAAAAATTTTAAGATGGCAAATGTCAAAGATGTCAAATGACAAATGTCACAATGCTAAATGTCAAAAATGAAAAGTGTCACCATGAAAAATGTCAAAAATGACAAATTTCAAGATGGCAAATGTCAAAACTGACAAATGTCACAATGCTAAATGTCAAAAATGATAAGTGTCACCATGAAAAATGTCAAAAATGACAAATTTTAAGATGGCAAATGTCCAAGATGTCAAATGACAAATGTCACAATGCTAAATATCAAAAATGACAAATTTCAAGATGGCAAATGTCAAAGATGTCAAATGACAAATGTCACAATGCTAAATGTCAAAAATGAAAAGTGTCACCATGAAAAATGTCAAAAATGACAAATTTTAAGATGGCAAATGTCAAAGATGTCAAATGACAAATGTCACAATGCTAAATGTCAAAAATGAAAAGTGTCACCATGAAAAATGTCAAAAATAACAAATTTCAAGATGGGAAATGTCAAAGATGTCAAATGACAAATGTCACAATGCTAAATATTAAAAATGAAAAGTGTCACCATGAAAAATGTCAAAAATGACAAATTTCAAGATGGCAAATGTCAAAACTGACAAATGTCACAATGCTAAATGTCAAAAATGATGAGTGTCACCATGAAAAATGTCAAAAATGACAAATTTCAAGATGGCAAATGTCCAAGATGTCAAATGACAAATGTCACAATGCTAAATGTCAAAAATGACAAATTTCAAGATGGCAAATGTCAAAGATGTCAAATGACAAATGTCACAATGCTAAATGTCAAAAATAAAAAGTGTCACCATGAAAAATGTTAAAAATGACAAATTTCAAGATGGCAAATGTCAAAGATGTCAAATGACAAATGTCACAATGCTAAATGTCAAAAATGAAAAGTGTCACCATGAAAAATGTCAAAAATAACAAATTTCAAGATGGCAAATGTCAAAGATGTCAAATGACAAATGTCACAATGCTAAATGTCAAAAATGACAAATTTCAAGATGGCAAATGTCAAAGATGTCAAATGACAAATGTCACAATGCTAAATGTCAAAAATGATAAGTGTCACCATGAAAAATGTCAAAAATGACAAATTTCAAGATGGCAAATGTCCAAGATGTCAAATGACAAATGTCACAATGCTAAATGTCAAAAATGACAAATTTTAAGATGGCAAATGTCAAAGATGTCAAATGACAAATGTCACAATGCTAAATGTCAAAAATGAAAAGTGTCACCATGAAAAATGTCAAAAATGACAAATTTCAAGATGGCAAATGTCAAAGATGTCAAATGAAAAATGTCACAATGCTAAATGTCAAAGTTGAAAAGTGTCACCATGAAAAATGTCAAAAATGACAAATTTCAAGATGGCAAATGTCAAAGATGTCAAATGACAAATGTCACAATGCTAAATGTCAAAAATGAAAACTGTCAAAAATGACAAATTTCAAGATGGCAAATGTCTTAGATGTCAAATGACAAATGTCACAATGCTAAATGTCAAAAATGCAAAGTGTCACTGTGAAAAATGTCAAAAATGACAAATTTCAAGATGGCAAATGTCAAAGATGTCAAATGAGAAATGTCACAATGCTAAATGTCAAAAATGAAAAGTGTCACCATCAAAAATGTCAAAAATGACAAATTTCAAGATGGCAAATGTCAAAGATGTCAAATGACAAATGTCACAATGCTAAATGTCAAAAATGAAAAGTGTCCCCATGAAAAATGTCAATAATGACAAATTTCAAGATGGCAAATGTCAAAGATGTCAAATGACAAATGTCACAATGCTCAATGTCAATAATGAAAAGTGTCACCATGAAAAATGTCAAAAATGACAAATTTCAAGATGGCAAATGTCAAAGATAACAAATGACAAATGTCACAATGCTAAATGTCAAAAATGAAAAGTGTCACCATGAAAAATGTCAAAAATAACAAATTTCAAGATGGCAAATGTCAAAGATGTCAAATGACAAATGTCACAATGCTAAATGTCAAAGATGAAAAGTGTCACCATGAAAAATGTCAAAAATGACAAATTTCAAGATGGAAAATGTCAAAGATGTCAAATGACAAATGTTACAATGCTAAATGTCAAAAATGAAAAGTGTCACCATGAAAAATGTCAAAAATAACAAATTTCAAGATGGCAAATATCAAAGATGTCAAATGACAAATGTCACAATGCTAAATGTCAAAAATGAAAAGTGTCACCATGAAAAATGTCAAAAATGACAAATTTTAAGATAGCAAATGTCAAAACTGACAAATGTCACAATGCTAAATGTCAAAAATGATAAGTTTCACCATGAAAAATGTCAAAAACGACAAATTTCAAGATGGCAAATGTCCAAGATGTCAAATGACAAATGTCACAATGCTAAATGTCAAAAATGACAAATTTCAAGATGGCAAATGTCAAAGATGTCAAATGACAAATGTCACAATGCTAAATGTCAAAAATGAAAAGTGTCACCATAAAAAATGTCAAAAATGACAAATTTCAAGATGGCAAATGTCAAAGATGTCAAATGACAAATGTCACAATGCTTAATGTCAAAAATGAAAAGTGTCACCATAAAAAATGTCAAAAATAACAAATTTCAAGATGGCAAATGTCAAAGATGTCAAATGACAAATGTCACAATGCCAAATGTCAAAAATGAAAAGTGTCACCATGAAAAATGTCAAAAATGACAAATTTCAAGATGGCAAATATCAAAGATGTCAAATGACAAATGTCACAATGCTAAATGTTAAAAATGAAAAGTGTCACCATGAAAAATGTCAAAAATGACAAATTTCAAGATGGCAAATGTCAAAGATGTCAAATGACAAATGTCACAATGCTAAATGTCAAAAATGAAAAGTGTCACCATGAAAAATGTCAAAAATGACAAATTTCAAGATGGCAAATGTCAAAGATGTCAAATGACAAATGTCACAATGCTAAATGTGAAAAATGAAAAGTGTCACCATGAAAAATGTCAAAAATGACAAATTTTAAAATGACAAATGTCAAAACTGACAAATGTCACAATGCTAAATGTCAAAAATGATAAGTGTCACAATGAAAAATGTCAAAAATGACAAATTTCAAGATGGCAAATGTCCAAGATGTCAAATGACAAATGTCACAATGCTAAATGTCAAAAATGAAAAGTGTCACCATGAAAAATGTTAAAAATGACAAATTTCAAGATGGCAAATGTCAAAGATGTCAAATGACAAATGTCACAATGCTAAATGTCAAAAATGAAAAGTGTCAAAAATGACAAACTTCAAGATGGCAAATGTCTAAGATGTCAAATGACAAATGTCACAATGCTAAATGTCAAAAATGCAAAGTGTCACCGTGAAAAATGTCAAAAATGACAAATTTCAAGATGGCAAATGTCAAAGATGTCAAATGACAAATGTCACAATGCTAAATGTCAAAAATGAAAAGTGTCACAATCAAAAATGTCAAAAATGACAAATTTCAAGATGGCAAATGTTAAAGATGTCAAATGACAAATGTCACAATGCTAAATGTCAAAAATGAAAAGTGTCCCCATGAAAAATGTCAATAATGACAAATTTCAAGATGGCAAATGTCAAAGATGTCAAATGACAAATGTCACAATGCTCAATGTCAATAATGAAAAGTGTCACCATGAAAAATGTCAAAAATGACAAATTTCAAGATGGCAAATGTCAAAGATGTCGAATATGACAAATGTCACAATGCTAAATGTCAAAAATGAAAAGTGTCACCATGAAAAATGTCAAAAATGACAAATTTCAAGATGGCAAATGTCAAAGATGTCAAATGACAAATGTCACAATGCTAAATGTCAAAAATGAAAAGTGTCACCATAAAATGTCAAAAATGACAAATTTTAAGATGGCAAATATCAAAGATGTCAAATCACAAATGTCACAATGCTAAATGTCAAAAATGACAAATTTCAAGATGGCAAATGTCAAAGATGTCAAATGACAAATGTCACAATGCTAAATGTCAAAAATGAAAAGTGTCACCATGAAAAATGTCAAAAATGACAAATTTTAAGATGGCAAATGTCAAAGATGTCAAATGACAAATGTCACAATGCTAAATGTCAAAAATGAAAAGTGTCACCATAAAAAATGTCAAAAATAACAAATTTCAAGATGGCAAATGTCAAAGATGTCAAATGACAAATGTCACAATGCTAAATGTCAAAAATGAAAAGTGTAACTATGAAAAATGACAAAAATAAAAAATTTCAAGATGGCAAATGTCAAAGATGTCAAATGACAAATGTCACAATGCTAAATGTCAAAAATGAAAAGTGTCACCATGAAAAATGTCAAAAATGACAAATTTCAAGATGGCAAATGTCAAAACTGACAAATGTCACAATGCTAAATGTCAAAAATGATAAGTGTCACCATGAAAAATGTCAAAAATGACAAATTTCAAGATGGCAAATGTCCAAGATGTCAAATGACAAATGTCACAATGCTAAATATCAAAAATGACAAATTTCAAGATGGCAAATGTCAAAGATGTCAAATGACAAATGTCACAATGCTAAATGTCAAAAATGAAAAGTGTCACCATGAAAAATGTCAAAAATGACAAATTTCAAGATGGCAAATGTCAAAACTGACAAATGTCACAATGCTAAATGTCAAAAATGATGAGTGTCACCATGAAAAATGTCAAAAATGACAAATTTCAAGATGGCAAATGTCCAAGATGTCAAATGACAAATGTCACAATGCTAAATGTCAAAAATGACAAATTTCAAGATGGCAAATGTCAAAGATGTCAAATGACAAATGTCACAATGCTAAATGTCAAAAATAAAAAGTGTCACCATGAAAAATGTCAAAAATGACAAATTTCAAGATGGCAAATGTCAAAGATGTCAAATGACAAATGTCACAATGCTAAATGTCAAAAATGAAAAGTGTCACCATGAAAAATGTCAAAAATAACAAATTTCAAGATGGCAAATGTCAAAGATGTCAAATGACAAATGTCACAATGCTAAATGTCAAAAATGACAAATTTCAAGATGGCAAATGTCAAAGATGTCAAATGACAAATGTCACAATGCTAAATGTCAAAAATGATAAGTGTCACCATGAAAAAGGTCAAAAATGACAAATTTCAAGATGGCAAATGTCCAAGATGTCAAATGACAAATGTCACAATGCTAAATGTCAAAAATGACAAATTTTAAGATGGCAAATGTCAAAGATGTCAAATGACAAATGTCACAATGCTAAATGTCAAAAATGAAAAGTGTCACCATGAAAAATGTCAAAAATGACAAATTTCAAGATGGCAAATGTCAAAGATGTCAAATGAAAAATGTCACAATGCTAAATGTCAAAGTTGAAAAGTGTCACCATGAAAAATGTCAAAAATGACAAATTTCAAGATGGCAAATGTCAAAGATGTCAAATGACAAATGTCACAATGCTAAATGTCAAAAATGAAAAGTGTCACCATGAAAAATGTCAAAAATAACAAATTTCAAGATGGCAAATATCAAAGATGTCAAATGACAAATGTCACAATGCTAAATGTCAAAAATGAATAGTGTCACCATGAAAAATGTCAAAAATGACAAATTTTAAGATGGCAAATGTCAAAACTGACAAATGTCACAATGCTAAATGTCAAAAATGATAAGTGTCACCATGAAAAATGTCAAAAATGACAAATTTCAAGATGGCAAATGTCCAAGATGTCAAATGACAAATGTCACAATGCTAAATGTCAAAAATGACAAATTTCAAGATGGCAAATGTCAAAGATGTCAAGTGACAAATGTCACAATGCTAAATGTCAAAAATAAAAAGTGTCACCATGAAAAATGTCAAAAATGACAAATTTCAAGATGGCAAATGTCAAAGATGTCAAATGACAAATGTCACAATGCTAAATGTCAAAAATGAAAAGTGTCCCCATGAAAAATGTCAATAATGACAAATTTCAAGATGGCAAATGTCAAAGATGTCAAATGACAAATGTCACAATGCTCAATGTCAATAATGAAAAGTGTCACCATGAAAAATGTCAAAAATGACAAATTTTAAGATGGCAAATGTCAAAGATGTCGAATATGACAAATGTCACAATGCTAAATGTCAAAAATAAAAAGTGTCACCATGAAAAATGTCAAAAATGACAAATTTCAAGATGGCAAATGTCAAAGATGTCAAATGACAAATGTCACAATGCTAAATGTCAAAAATGAAAAGTGTCACCATGAAAAATGTCAAAAATGACAAATTTCAAGATGGCAAATATCAAAGATGTCAAATGACAAATGTCACAATGCTAAATGTCAAAAATGACAAATTTCAAGATGGCAAATGTCAAAGATGTCAAATGACAAATGTCACAATGCTAAATGTCTAAAATGAAAAGTGTCACCATGAAAAATGTCAAAAATGACAAATTTTAAGATGGCAAATGTCAAAGATGTCAAATGACAAATGTCACAATGCTAAATGTCAAAAATGAAAAGTGTCACCATAAAAAATGTCAAAAATAACAAATTTCAAGATGGCAAATGTCAAAGATGTCAAATGACAAATGTCACAATGCTAAATGTCAAAAATGAAAAGTGTCACTATGAAAAATGTCAAAAATAAAAAATTTCAAGATGGCAAATGTCAAAGATGTCAAATGACAAATGTCACAATGCTAAATGTCAAAAATGAAAAGTGTCACCATGAAAAATGTCAAAAATGACAAATTTTAAGATGGCAAATATCAAAGATGTCAAATCACAAATGTCACAATGCTAAATGTCAAAAATGACAAATTTCAAGATGGCAAATGTCAAAGATGTCAAATGACAAATGTCACAATGCTAAATGTCAAAAATGAAAAGTGTCACCATGAAAAATGTCAAAAATGACAAATTTTAAGATGGCAAATGTCAAAGATGTCAAATGACAAATGTCACAATGCTAAATGTCAAAAATGAAAAGTGTCACCATAAAAAATGTCAAAAATAACAAATTTCAAGATGGCAAATGTCAAAGATGTCAAATGACAAATGTCACGATGCTAAATGTCAAAAATGTAAAGTGTAACTATGAAAAATGACAAAAATAAAAAATTTCAAGATGGCAAATGTCAAAGATGTCAAATGACAAATGTCACAATGCTAAATGTCAAAAATGAAAAGTGTCACCATGAAAAATGTCAAAAATGACAAATTTCAAGATGGCAAATGTCAAAACTGACAAATGTCACAATGCTAAATGTCAAAAATGATAAGTGTCACCATGAAAAATGTCAAAAATGACAAATTTCAAGATGGCAAATGTCCAAGATGTCAAATGACAAATGTCACAATGCTAAATATCAAAAATGACAAATTTCAAGATGGCAAATGTCAAAGATGTCAAATGACAAATGTCACAATGCTAAAGGCCAAAAAGAAAAGTGTCACCATGAAAAATGTCAAAAATGACAAATTTCAAGATGGCAAATGTCAAAGATGTCAAATGACAAATGTCACAATGCTAAATGTCAAAAATGAAAAGTGTCACCATGAAAAATGTCAAAAATAACAAATTTCAAGATGGCAAATGTCAAAGATGTCAAATGACAAATGTCACAATGCTAAATATTAAAAATGAAAAGTGTCACCATGAAAAATGTCAAAAATGACAAATTTCAAGATGGCAAATGTCAAAACTGACAAATGTCACAATGCTAAATGTCAAAAATGATGAGTGTCACCATGAAAAATGTCAAAAATGACAAATTTCAAGATGGCAAATGTCCAAGATGTCAAATGACAAATGTCACAATGCTAAATGTCAAAAATGACAAATTTCAAGATGGCAAATGTCAAAGATGTCAAATGACAAATGTCACAATGCTAAATGTCAAAAATAAAAAGTGTCACCATGAAAAATGTCAAAAATGACAAATTTCAAGATGGCAAATATCAAAGATGTCAAATGACAAATGTCACAATGCTAAATGTCAAAAATGACAAATTTCAAGATGGCAAATGTCAAAGATGTCAAATGACAAATGTCACAATGCTAAATGTCTAAAATGAAAAGTGTCACCATGAAAAATGTCAAAAATGACAAATTTTAAGATGGCAAATGTCAAAGATGTCAAATGACAAATGTCACAATGCTAAATGTCAAAAATGAAAAGTGTCACCATAAAAAATGTCAAAAATAACAAATTTCAAGATGGCAAATGTCAAAGATGTCAAATGACAAATGTCACAATGCTAAATGTCAAAAATGAAAAGTGTCACTATGAAAAATGTCAAAAATAAAAAATTTCAAGATGGCAAATGTCAAAGATGTCAAATGACAAATGTCACAATGCTAAATGTCAAAAATGAAAAGTGTCACCATGAAAAATGTCAAAAATGACAAATTTTAAGATGGCAAATATCAAAGATGTCAAATCACAAATGTCACAATGCTAAATGTCAAAAATGACAAATTTCAAGATGGCAAATGTCAAAGATGTCAAATGACAAATGTCACAATGCTAAATGTCAAAAATGAAAAGTGTCACCATGAAAAATGTCAAAAATGACAAATTTTAAGATGGCAAATGTCAAAGATGTCAAATGACAAATGTCACAATGCTAAATGTCAAAAATGAAAAGTGTCACCATAAAAAATGTCAAAAATAACAAATTTCAAGATGGCAAATGTCAAAGATGTCAAATGACAAATGTCACGATGCTAAATGTCAAAAATGTAAAGTGTAACTATGAAAAATGACAAAAATAAAAAATTTCAAGATGGCAAATGTCAAAGATGTCAAATGACAAATGTCACAATGCTAAATGTCAAAAATGAAAAGTGTCACCATGAAAAATGTCAAAAATGACAAATTTCAAGATGGCAAATGTCAAAACTGACAAATGTCACAATGCTAAATGTCAAAAATGATAAGTGTCACCATGAAAAATGTCAAAAATGACAAATTTCAAGATGGCAAATGTCCAAGATGTCAAATGACAAATGTCACAATGCTAAATATCAAAAATGACAAATTTCAAGATGGCAAATGTCAAAGATGTCAAATGACAAATGTCACAATGCTAAAGGCCAAAAAGAAAAGTGTCACCATGAAAAATGTCAAAAATGACAAATTTCAAGATGGCAAATGTCAAAGATGTCAAATGACAAATGTCACAATGCTAAATGTCAAAAATGAAAAGTGTCACCATGAAAAATGTCAAAAATAACAAATTTCAAGATGGCAAATGTCAAAGATGTCAAATGACAAATGTCACAATGCTAAGTATTAAAAATGAAAAGTGTCACCATGAAAAATGTCAAAAATGACAAATTTCAAGATGGCAAATGTCAAAACTGACAAATGTCACAATGCTAAATGTCAAAAATGATGAGTGTCACCATGAAAAATGTCAAAAATGACAAATTTCAAGATGGCAAATGTCCAAGATGTCAAATGACAAATGTCACAATGCTAAATGTCAAAAATGACAAATTTCAAGATGGCAAATGTCAAAGATGTCAAATGACAAATGTCACAATGCTAAATGTCAAAAATAAAAAGTGTCACCATGAAAAATGTCAAAAATGACAAATTTCAAGATGGCAAATGTCAAAGATGTCAAATGACAAATGTCACAATGCTAAATGTCAAAAATGAAAAGTGTCACCATAAAAAATGTCAAAAATAACAAATTTCAAGATGGCAAATGTCAAAGATGTCAAATGACAAATGTCACAATGCTAAATGTCAAAAATGACAAATTTCAAGATGGCAAATGTCAAAGATGTCAAATGACAAATGTCACAATGCTAAATGTCAAAAATAATAAGTGTCACCATGAAAAATGTCAAAAATGACAAATTTCAAGATGGCAAATGTCCAAGATGTCAAATGACAAATGTCACAATGCTAAATGTCAAAAATGACAAATTTCAAGATGGCAAATGTCAAAGATGTCAAATGACAAATGTCACAATGCTAAATGTCAAAAATGAAAAGTGTCACCATGAAAAATGTCAAAAATGACAAATTTCAAGATGGCAAATGTCAAAGATGTCAAATGAAAAATGTCACAATGCTAAATGTCAAAGTTGAAAAGTGTCACCATGAAAAATGTCAAAAATGACAAATTTCAAGATGGCAAATGTCAAAGATGTCAAATGACAAATGTCACAATGCTAAATGTCAAAAATGAAAAGTGTCACCATGAAAAATGTCAAAAATAACAAATTTCAAGATGGCAAATATCAAAGATGTCAAATGACAAATGTCACAATGCTAAATGTCAAAAATGAATAGTGTCACCATGAAAAATGTCAAAAATGACAAATTTTAAGATGGCAAATATCAAAACTGACAAATGTCACAATGCTAAATGTCAAAAATGATAAGTGTCACCATGAAAAATGTCAAAAATGACAAATTTCAAGATGGCAAATGTCCAAGATGTCAAATGACAAATGTCACAATGCTAAATGTCAAAAATGACAAATTTCAAGATGGCAAATGTCAAAGATGTCAAGTGACAAATGTCACAATGCTTAATGTCAAAAATGAAAAGTGTCACCATGAAAAATGTCAAAAATGACAAATTTCAAGATGGCAAATGTCAAAGATGTCAAATGACAAATGTCACAATGCTAAATGTCAAAAATGAAAAGTGTCCCCATGAAAAATGTCAATAATGACAAATTTCAAGATGGCAAATGTCAAAGATGTCAAATGACAAATGTCACAATGCTCAATGTCAATAATGAAAAGTGTCACCATGAAAAATGTCAAAAATGACAAATTTCAAGATGGCAAATGTCAAAGATGTCGAATATGACAAATGTCACAATGCTAAATGTCAAAAATAAAAAGTGTCATCATGAAAAATGTCAAAAATGACAAATTTCAAGATGGCAAATGTCAAAGATGTCAAATGACAAATGTCACAATGCTAAATGTCAAAAATGAAAAGTGTCACCATGAAAAATGTCAAAAATGACAAATTTCAAGATGGCAAATATCAAAGATGTCAAATGACAAATGTCACAATGCTAAATGTCAAAAATGACAAATTTCAAGATGGCAAATGTCAAAGATGTCAAATGACAAATGTCACAATGCTAAATGTCTAAAATGAAAAGTGTCACCATGAAAAATGTCAAAAATGACAAATTTTAAGATGGCAAATGTCAAAGATGTCAAATGACAAATGTCACAATGCTAAATGTCAAAAATGAAAAGTGTCACAATAAAAAATGTCAAAAATAACAAATTTCAAGATGGCAAATGTCAAAGATGTCAAATGACAAATGTCACAATGCTAAATGTCAAAAATGAAAAGTGTCACTATGAAAAATGTCAAAAATAAAAAATTTTAAGATGGCAAATGTCAAAGATGTCAAATGACAAATGTCACAATGCTAAATGTCAAAAATGAAAAGTGTCACCATGAAAAATGTCAAAAATGACAAATTTCAAGATGGCAAATGTCAAAACTGACAAATGTCACAATGCTAAATGTCAAAAATGATAAGTGTCACCATGAAAAATGTCAAAAATGACAAATTTCAAGATGGCAAATGTCCAAGATGTCAAATGACAAATGTCACAATGCTAAATGTCAAAAATAAAAAGTGACACCATGAAAAATGTCAAAAATGACAAATTTCAAGATGGCAAATGTCAAAGATGTCAAATGACAAATGTCACAATGCTAAATGTCAAAAATGAAAAGTGTCACCATGAAAAATGTCAAAAATAACAAATTTCAAGATGGCAAATGTCAAAGATGTCAAATGACAAATGTCACAATGCTAAATGTCAAAAATGAAAAGTGTTACCATGAAAAATGTCAAAAATGACAAATTTCAAGATGGCAAATGTCAAAACTGACAAATGTCACAAAATGCTAAATGTCAAAAATGATGAGTGTCACCATGAAAAATGTCAAAAATGACAAATTTTAAGATGGCAAATGTCCAAGATGTCAAATGACAAATGTCACAATGCTAAATGTCAAAAATGACAAATTTCAAGATGGCAAATGTCAAAGATGTCAAATGACAAATGTCACAATGCTAAATGTCAAAAATAAAAAGTGTCACCATGAAAAATGTTAAAAATGACAAATTTCAAGATGGCAAATGTCAAAGATGTCAAATGACAAATGTCACAATGCTAAATGTCAAAAATGAAAAGTGTCACCATGAAAAATGTCAAAAATAACAAATTTCAAGATGGCAAATGTCAAAGATGTCAAATGACAAATGTCACAATGCTAAATGTCAAAAATGACAAATTTTAAGATGGCAAATGTCAAAGATGTCAAATGACAAATGTCACAATGCTAAATGTCAAAAATGATAAGTGTCACCATGAAAAATGTCAAAAATGACAAATTTCAAGATGGCAAATGTCCAAGATGTCAAATGACAAATGTCACAATGCTAAATGTCAAAAATGACAAATTTCAAGATGGCAAATGTCAAAGATGTCAAATGACAAATGTCACAATGCTAAATGTCAAAAATGAAAAGTGTCACCATGAAAAATGTCAAAAATGACAAATTTCAAGATGGCAAATGTCAAAGATGTCAAATGACAAATGTCACAATGCTAAATGTCAAAAATGAAAAGTGTCACCATGAAAAATGTCAAAAATGACAAATTTCAAGATGGCAAATATCAAAGATGTCAAATGACAAATGTCACAATGCTAAATGCCAAAAATGATAAGTGTCACCATGAAAAATGTCAAAAATGACAAATTTTAAGATGGCAAATTTCCAAGATGTCAAATGACAAATGTCACAATGCTAAATGTCAAAAATGAAAAGTGTCACCATGAAAAATGTCAAAAATAAAAAATTTCAAGATGGCAAATGTCAAAGATGTCAAATGACAAATGTCACAATGCTAAATGTCAAAAATGAAAAGTGTCACCATGAAAAATGTCAAAAATGACAAATTTCAAGATGGCAAATGTCAAAACTGACAAATGTCACAATGCTAAATGTCAAAAATGATAAGTGTCACCATGAAAAATGTCAAAAATGACAAATTTCAAGATGGCAAATGTCCAAGATGTCAAATGACAAATGTCACAATGCTAAATGTCAAAAATGACAAATTTCAAGATGGCAAATGTCAAAGATGTCAAATGACAAATGTCACAATGCTAAATGTCAAAAATGAAAAGTGTCACAATGAAAAATGTCAAAAATCACAAATTTCAAGATGGCAAATGTCAAAGATGTCAAATGACAAATGTCACAATGCTAAATGTCAAAAATGAAAAGTGTCACCATGAAAAATGTCACAAATAACAAATTTCAAGATGGCAAATGTCAAAGATGTCAAATGACAAATGTCACAATGCTAAATATCAAAAATAAAAAGTGTCACCATGAAAAATGTCAAAAATGACAAATTTTAAGATGGCAAATGTCAAAACTGACAAATGTCACAATGCTAAATGTCAAAAATGATGAGTGTCACCATGAAAAATGTCAAAAATGACAAATTTCAAGATGGCAAATGTCCAAGATGTCAAATGACAAATGTCACAATGCTAAATGTTAAAAATGACAAATTTCAAGATGGCAAATGTCAAAGATGTCAAATGACAAATGTCACAATGCTAAATGTCAAAAATGAAAAGTGTCACCATGAAAAATGTCAAAAATGACAAATTTCAAGATGGCAAATGTCAAAGATGTCAAATGACAAATGTCACAATGCTAAATGTCAAAAATGAAAAGTGTCACCATGAAAAATGTCAAAAATAACAAATTTCAAGATGGCAAATGTAAAAGATGTCAAATGACAAATGTCACAATGCTAAATGTCAAAAATGACAAATTTCAAGATGGCAAATGTCAAAGATGTCAAATGACAAATGTCACAATGCTAAATGTCAAAAATGATAAGTGTCAAGATGGCAAATGTCAAAGATGTCAAATGACAAATGTCACAATGCTAAATGTCAAAAATGACAAATTTCAAGATGGCAAATGTCAAAGATGTCAAATGACAAATGTCACAATGCCAAATGTCAAAAATGAAAAGTGTCACCATAAAAAATTTCAAAAATAACAAATTTCAAGATGGCAAATGTCAAAGATGTCAAATGACAAATGTCACAATGCTAAATGTCAAAAATGAAAAGTGTGACCATAAAAAATGTCAAAAATAACAAATTTCAAGATGGCAAATGTCAAAGATGTCAAATGACAAATGTCACAATGCTAAATGTCAAAAATGAAAATTGTCACCATGAAAAATGTCAAAAATAAAAAATTTTAAGATGGCAAATGTCAAAGATGTCAAATGACAAATGTCACAATGCTAAATGTCAAAAATGAAAAGTGTCACCATAAAAAATGTCAAAAATGACAAATTTCAAGATAGCAAATGTCAAAACTGACAAATGTCACAATGCTAAATGTCAAAAACAATAAGTGTCACTATGAAAAATGTCAAAAATGACAAATTTCAAGATGGCAAATGTCCAAGATGTCAAATGACAAATGTCACAATGCTAAATATCAAAAATGACAAATTTCAAGATGGCAAATGTCAAAGATGTCAAATGACAAATGTCACAATGCTAAATGTCAAAAATGAAAAGTGTCATCATGAAAAATGTCAAAAATGACAAATTTCAAGATGGCAAATGTCAAAGATGTCAAATGACAAATGTCACAATGCTAAATGTCAAAAATGAAAAGTGTCACCATGAAAAATGTCAAAAATTACAAATTTCAAGATGGCAAATGTCAAAGATGTCAAATGACAAATGTCACAATGCTAAATGTCAAAAATGAAAAGTGTCACCATGAAAAATGTCAAAAATGACAAATTTCAAGATAGCAAATGTCAAAACTGACAAATGTCACAATGCTAAATGTCAAAAATGATGAGTGTCACCATGAAAAATGTCAAAAATGACAAATTTTAAGATGGCAAATGTCCAAGATGTCAAATGACAAATGTCACAATGCTAAATGTCAAAAATGACAAATTTCAAGATGGCAAATGTCAAAACTGACAAATGTCACAATGCTAAATGTCAAAAACAATAAGTGTCACTATGAAAAATGTCAAAAATGACAAATTTCAAGATGGCAAATGTCCAAGATGTCAAATGACAAATGTCACAATGCTAAATATCAAAAATGACAAATTTCAAGATGGCAAATGTCAAAGATGTCAAATGACAAATGTCACAATGCTAAATGTCAAAAATGAAAAGTGTCACCATAAAAAATGTCAAAAATAACAAATTTCAAGATGGCAAATGTCAAAGATGTCAAATGACAAATGTCACGATGCTAAATGTCAAAAATGTAAAGTGTAACTATGAAAAATGACAAAAATAAAAAATTTCAAGATGGCAAATGTCAAAGATGTCAAATGACAAATGTCACAATGCTAAATGTCAAAAATGAAAAGTGTCACCATGAAAAATGTCAAAAATGACAAATTTCAAGATGGCAAATGTCAAAACTGACAAATGTCACAATGCTAAATGTCAAAAATGATAAGTGTCACCATGAAAAATGTCAAAAATGACAAATTTCAAGATGGCAAATGTCCAAGATGTCAAATGACAAATGTCACAATGCTAAATATCAAAAATGACAAATTTCAAGATGGCAAATGTCAAAGATGTCAAATGACAAATGTCACAATGCTAAAGGCCAAAAAGAAAAGTGTCACCATGAAAAATGTCAAAAATGACAAATTTCAAGATGGCAAATGTCAAAGATGTCAAATGACAAATGTCACAATGCTAAATGTCAAAAATGAAAAGTGTCACCATGAAAAATGTCAAAAATAACAAATTTCAAGATGGCAAATGTCAAAGATGTCAAATGACAAATGTCACAATGCTAAATATTAAAAATGAAAAGTGTCACCATGAAAAATGTCAAAAATGACAAATTTCAAGATGGCAAATGTCAAAACTGACAAATGTCACAATGCTAAATGTCAAAAATGATGAGTGTCACCATGAAAAATGTCAAAAATGACAAATTTCAAGATGGCAAATGTCCAAGATGTCAAATGACAAATGTCACAATGCTAAATGTCAAAAATGACAAATTTCAAGATGGCAAATGTCAAAGATGTCAAATGACAAATGTCACAATGCTAAATGTCAAAAATAAAAAGTGTCACCATGAAAAATGTCAAAAATGACAAATTTCAAGATGGCAAATATCAAAGATGTCAAATGACAAATGTCACAATGCTAAATGTCAAAAATGACAAATTTCAAGATGGCAAATGTCAAAGATGTCAAATGACAAATGTCACAATGCTAAATGTCTAAAATGAAAAGTGTCACCATGAAAAATGTCAAAAATGACAAATTTTAAGATGGCAAATGTCAAAGATGTCAAATGACAAATGTCACAATGCTAAATGTCAAAAATGAAAAGTGTCACCATAAAAAATGTCAAAAATAACAAATTTCAAGATGGCAAATGTCAAAGATGTCAAATGACAAATGTCACAATGCTAAATGTCAAAAATGAAAAGTGTCACTATGAAAAATGTCAAAAATAAAAAATTTCAAGATGGCAAATGTCAAAGATGTCAAATGACAAATGTCACAATGCTAAATGTCAAAAATGAAAAGTGTCACCATGAAAAATGTCAAAAATGACAAATTTTAAGATGGCAAATATCAAAGATGTCAAATCACAAATGTCACAATGCTAAATGTCAAAAATGACAAATTTCAAGATAGCAAATGTCAAAGATGTCAAATGACAAATGTCACAATGCTAAATGTCAAAAATGAAAAGTGTCACCATGAAAAATTTCAAAAATGACAAATTTTAAGATGGCAAATGTCAAAGATGTCAAATGACAAATGTCACAATGCTAAATGTCAAAAATGAAAAGTGTCACCATAAAAAATGTCAAAAATAACAAATTTCAAGATGGCAAATGTCAAAGATGTCAAATGACAAATGTCACGATGCTAAATGTCAAAAATGTAAAGTGTAACTATGAAAAATGACAAAAATAAAAAATTTCAAGATGGCAAATGTCAAAGATGTCAAATGACAAATGTCACAATGCTAAATGTCAAAAATGAAAAGTGTCACCATGAAAAATGTCAAAAATGACAAATTTCAAGATGGCAAATGTCAAAACTGACAAATGTCACAATGCTAAATGTCAAAAATGATAAGTGTCACCATGAAAAATGTCAAAAATGACAAATTTCAAGATGGCAAATGTCCAAGATGTCAAATGACAAATGTCACAATGCTAAATATCAAAAATGACAAATTTCAAGATGGCAAATGTCAAAGATGTCAAATGACAAATGTCACAATGCTAAAGGCCAAAAAGAAAAGTGTCACCATGAAAAATGTCAAAAATGACAAATTTCAAGATGGCAAATGTCAAAGATGTCAAATGACAAATGTCACAATGCTAAATGTCAAAAATGAAAAGTGTCACCATGAAAAATGTCAAAAATAACAAATTTCAAGATGGCAAATGTCAAAGATGTCAAATGACAAATGTCACAATGCTAAGTATTAAAAATGAAAAGTGTCACCATGAAAAATGTCAAAAATGACAAATTTCAAGATGGCAAATGTCAAAACTGACAAATGTCACAATGCTAAATGTCAAAAATGATGAGTGTCACCATGAAAAATGTCAAAAATGACAAATTTCAAGATGGCAAATGTCCAAGATGTCAAATGACAAATGTCACAATGCTAAATGTCAAAAATGACAAATTTCAAGATGGCAAATGTCAAAGATGTCAAATGACAAATGTCACAATGCTAAATGTCAAAAATAAAAAGTGTCACCATGAAAAATGTCAAAAATGACAAATTTCAAGATGGCAAATGTCAAAGATGTCAAATGACAAATGTCACAATGCTAAATGTCAAAAATGAAAAGTGTCACCATAAAAAATGTCAAAAATAACAAATTTCAAGATGGCAAATGTCAAAGATGTCAAATGACAAATGTCACAATGCTAAATGTCAAAAATGACAAATTTCAAGATGGCAAATGTCAAAGATGTCAAATGACAAATGTCACAATGCTAAATGTCAAAAATAATAAGTGTCACCATGAAAAATGTCAAAAATGACAAATTTCAAGATGGCAAATGTCCAAGATGTCAAATGACAAATGTCACAATGCTAAATGTCAAAAATGACAAATTTCAAGATGGCAAATGTCAAAGATGTCAAATGACAAATGTCACAATGCTAAATGTCAAAAATGAAAAGTGTCACCATGAAAAATGTCAAAAATGACAAATTTCAAGATGGCAAATGTCAAAGATGTCAAATGAAAAATGTCACAATGCTAAATGTCAAAGTTGAAAAGTGTCACCATGAAAAATGTCAAAAATGACAAATTTCAAGATGGCAAATGTCAAAGATGTCAAATGACAAATGTCACAATGCTAAATGTCAAAAATGAAAAGTGTCACCATGAAAAATGTCAAAAATAACAAATTTCAAGATGGCAAATATCAAAGATGTCAAATGACAAATGTCACAATGCTAAATGTCAAAAATGAATAGTGTCACCATGAAAAATGTCAAAAATGACAAATTTTAAGATGGCAAATGTCAAAACTGACAAATGTCACAATGCTAAATGTCAAAAATGATAAGTGTCACCATGAAAAATGTCAAAAATGACAAATTTCAAGATGGCAAATGTCCAAGATGTCAAATGACAAATGTCACAATGCTAAATGTCAAAAATGACAAATTTCAAGATGGCAAATGTCAAAGATGTCAAGTGACAAATGTCACAATGCTTAATGTCAAAAATGAAAAGTGTCACCATGAAAAATGTCAAAAATGACAAATTTCAAGATGGCAAATGTCAAAGATGTCAAATGACAAATGTCACAATGCTAAATGTCAAAAATGAAAAGTGTCCCCATGAAAAATGTCAATAATGACAAATTTCAAGATGGCAAATGTCAAAGATGTCAAATGACAAATGTCACAATGCTCAATGTCAATAATGAAAAGTGTCACCATGAAAAATGTCAAAAATGACAAATTTCAAGATGGCAAATGTCAAAGATGTCGAATATGACAAATGTCACAATGCTAAATGTCAAAAATAAAAAGTGTCATCATGAAAAATGTCAAAAATGACAAATTTCAAGATGGCAAATGTCAAAGATGTCAAATGACAAATGTCACAATGCTAAATGTCAAAAATGAAAAGTGTCACCATGAAAAATGTCAAAAATGACAAATTTCAAGATGGCAAATATCAAAGATGTCAAATGACAAATGTCACAATGCTAAATGTCAAAAATGACAAATTTCAAGATGGCAAATGTCAAAGATGTCAAATGACAAATGTCACAATGCTAAATGTCTAAAATGAAAAGTGTCACCATGAAAAATGTCAAAAATGACAAATTTTAAGATGGCAAATGTCAAAGATGTCAAATGACAAATGTCACAATGCTAAATGTCAAAAATGAAAAGTGTCACAATAAAAAATGTCAAAAATAACAAATTTCAAGATGGCAAATGTCAAAGATGTCAAATGACAAATGTCACAATGCTAAATGTCAAAAATGAAAAGTGTCACTATGAAAAATGTCAAAAATAAAAAATTTCAAGATGGCAAATGTCAAAGATGTCAAATGACAAATGTCACAATGCTAAATGTCAAAAATGAAAAGTGTCACCATGAAAAATGTCAAAAATGACAAATTTCAAGATGGCAAATGTCAAAACTGACAAATGTCACAATGCTAAATGTCAAAAATGATAAGTGTCACCATGAAAAATGTCAAAAATGACAAATTTCAAGATGGCAAATGTCCAAGATGTCAAATGACAAATGTCACAATGCTAAATGTCAAAAATAAAAAGTGACACCATGAAAAATGTCAAAAATGACAAATTTCAAGATGGCAAATGTCAAAGATGTCAAATGACAAATGTCACAATGCTAAATGTCAAAAATGAAAAGTGTCACCATGAAAAATGTCAAAAATAACAAATTTCAAGATGGCAAATGTCAAAGATGTCAAATGACAAATGTCACAATGCTAAATGTCAAAAATGAAAAGTGTTACCATGAAAAATGTCAAAAATGACAAATTTCAAGATGGCAAATGTCAAAACTGACAAATGTCACAAAATGCTAAATGTCAAAAATGATGA
Organism: Altica lythri; assembly: GCA_964028335.1. NCBI lineage: Eukaryota > Metazoa > Arthropoda > Insecta > Coleoptera > Chrysomelidae > Altica > Altica lythri. The sequence goes on along the minus strand of OZ034800.1, from coordinate 17,867,327 downwards.
GTGTCACCATGAAAAATGTCAAAAATGACAAATTTTAAGATGGCAAATGTCCAAGATGTCAAATGACAAATGTCACAATGCTAAATGTCAAAAATGACAAATTTCAAGATGGCAAATGTCAAAGATGTCAAATGACAAATGTCACAATGCTAAATGTCAAAAATAAAAAGTGTCACCATGAAAAATGTCAAAAATGACAAATTTCAAGATGGCAAATGTCAAAGATGTCAAATGACAAATGTCACAATGCTAAATGTCAAAAATGAAAAGTGTCACCATGAAAAATGTCAAAAATAACAAATTTCAAGATGGCAAATGTCAAAGATGTCAAATGACAAATGTCACAATGCTAAATGTCAAAAATGACAAATTTTAAGATGGCAAATGTCAAAGATGTCAAATGACAAATGTCACAATGCTAAATGTCAAAAATGATAAGTGTCACCATGAAAAATGTCAAAAATGACAAATTTCAAGATGGCAAATGTCCAAGATGTCAAATGACAAATGTCACAATGCTAAATGTCAAAAATGACAAATTTCAAGATGGCAAATGTCAAAGATGTCAAATGACAAATGTCACAATGCTAAATGTCAAAAATGAAAAGTGTCACCATGAAAAATGTCAAAAATGACAAATTTCAAGATGGCAAATGTCAAAGATGTCAAATGACAAATGTCACAATGCTAAATGTCAAAAATGAAAAGTGTCACCATGAAAAATGTCAAAAATGACAAATTTCAAGATGGCAAATATCAAAGATGTCAAATGACAAATGTCACAATGCTAAATGCCAAAAATGATAAGTGTCACCATGAAAAATGTCAAAAATGACAAATTTTAAGATGGCAAATTTCCAAGATGTCAAATGACAAATGTCACAATGCTAAATGTCAAAAATGAAAAGTGTCACCATGAAAAATGTCAAAAATAAAAAATTTCAAGATGGCAAATGTCAAAGATGTCAAATGACAAATGTCACAATGCTAAATGTCAAAAATGAAAAGTGTCACCATGAAAAATGTCAAAAATGACAAATTTCAAGATGGCAAATGTCAAAACTGACAAATGTCACAATGCTAAATGTCAAAAATGATAAGTGTCACCATGAAAAATGTCAAAAATGACAAATTTCAAGATGGCAAATGTCCAAGATGTCAAATGACAAATGTCACAATGCTAAATGTCAAAAATGACAAATTTCAAGATGGCAAATGTCAAAGATGTCAAATGACAAATGTCACAATGCTAAATGTCAAAAATGAAAAGTGTCACAATGAAAAATGTCAAAAATCACAAATTTCAAGATGGCAAATGTCAAAGATGTCAAATGACAAATGTCACAATGCTAAATGTCAAAAATGAAAAGTGTCACCATGAAAAATGTCACAAATAACAAATTTCAAGATGGCAAATGTCAAAGATGTCAAATGACAAATGTCACAATGCTAAATATCAAAAATAAAAAGTGTCACCATGAAAAATGTCAAAAATGACAAATTTTAAGATGGCAAATGTCAAAACTGACAAATGTCACAATGCTAAATGTCAAAAATGATGAGTGTCACCATGAAAAATGTCAAAAATGACAAATTTCAAGATGGCAAATGTCCAAGATGTCAAATGACAAATGTCACAATGCTAAATGTTAAAAATGACAAATTTCAAGATGGCAAATGTCAAAGATGTCAAATGACAAATGTCACAATGCTAAATGTCAAAAATGAAAAGTGTCACCATGAAAAATGTCAAAAATGACAAATTTCAAGATGGCAAATGTCAAAGATGTCAAATGACAAATGTCACAATGCTAAATGTCAAAAATGAAAAGTGTCACCATGAAAAATGTCAAAAATAACAAATTTCAAGATGGCAAATGTAAAAGATGTCAAATGACAAATGTCACAATGCTAAATGTCAAAAATGACAAATTTCAAGATGGCAAATGTCAAAGATGTCAAATGACAAATGTCACAATGCTAAATGTCAAAAATGATAAGTGTCAAGATGGCAAATGTCAAAGATGTCAAATGACAAATGTCACAATGCTAAATGTCAAAAATGACAAATTTCAAGATGGCAAATGTCAAAGATGTCAAATGACAAATGTCACAATGCCAAATGTCAAAAATGAAAAGTGTCACCATAAAAAATTTCAAAAATAACAAATTTCAAGATGGCAAATGTCAAAGATGTCAAATGACAAATGTCACAATGCTAAATGTCAAAAATGAAAAGTGTCACCATAAAAAATGTCAAAAATAACAAATTTCAAGATGGCAAATGTCAAAGATGTCAAATGACAAATGTCACAATGCTAAATGTCAAAAATGAAAATTGTCACCATGAAAAATGTCAAAAATAAAAAATTTTAAGATGGCAAATGTCAAAGATGTCAAATGACAAATGTCACAATGCTAAATGTCAAAAATGAAAAGTGTCACCATAAAAAATGTCAAAAATGACAAATTTCAAGATAGCAAATGTCAAAACTGACAAATGTCACAATGCTAAATGTCAAAAACAATAAGTGTCACTATGAAAAATGTCAAAAATGACAAATTTCAAGATGGCAAATGTCCAAGATGTCAAATGACAAATGTCACAATGCTAAATATCAAAAATGACAAATTTCAAGATGGCAAATGTCAAAGATGTCAAATGACAAATGTCACAATGCTAAATGTCAAAAATGAAAAGTGTCATCATGAAAAATGTCAAAAATGACAAATTTCAAGATGGCAAATGTCAAAGATGTCAAATGACAAATGTCACAATGCTAAATGTCAAAAATGAAAAGTGTCACCATGAAAAATGTCAAAAATTACAAATTTCAAGATGGCAAATGTCAAAGATGTCAAATGACAAATGTCACAATGCTAAATGTCAAAAATGAAAAGTGTCACCATGAAAAATGTCAAAAATGACAAATTTCAAGATAGCAAATGTCAAAACTGACAAATGTCACAATGCTAAATGTCAAAAATGATGAGTGTCACCATGAAAAATGTCAAAAATGACAAATTTTAAGATGGCAAATGTCCAAGATGTCAAATGACAAATGTCACAATGCTAAATGTCAAAAATGACAAATTTCAAGATGGCAAATGTCAAAACTGACAAATGTCACAATGCTAAATGTCAAAAATGATAAGTGTCACCATGAAAAATGTCAAAAATGACAAATTTCAAGATGGCAAATGTCCAAGATGTCAAATGACAAATGTCACAATGCTAAATGTCAAAAATGAAAAGTGACACCATGAAAAATGTCAAAAATGACAAATTTCAAGATGGCAAATGTCAAAGATGTCAAATGACAAATGTCACAATGCTAAATGTCAAAAATGAAAAGTGTCACCATGAAAAATGTCAAAAATAACAAATTTCAAGATGGCAAATGTCAAAGATGTCAAATGACAAATGTCACAATGCTAAATGTCAAAAATGAAAAGTGTCACCATGAAAAATGTCAAAAATGACAAATTTCAAGATGGCAAATGTCAAAACTGACAAATGTCACAATGCTAAATGTCAAAAATGATGAGTGTCACCATGAAAAATGTCAAAAATGACAAATTTCAAGATGGCAAATGTCCAAGATGTCAAATGACAAATGTCACAATGCTAAATGTCAAAAATGACAAATTTCAAGATGGCAAATGTCAAAGATGTCAAATGACAAATGTCACAATGCTAAATGTCAAAAATAAAAAGTGTCACCATGAAAAATGTCAAAAATGACAAATTTCAAGATGGCAAATGTCAAAGATGTCAAATGACAAATGTCACAATGCTAAATGTCAAAAATGAAAAGTGTCACCATGAAAAATGTCAAAAATAACACATTTCAAGATGGCAAATGTCAAAGATGTCAAATGACAAATGTCACAATGCTAAATGTCAAAAATGACAAATTTTAAGATGGCAAATGTCAAAGATGTCAAATGACAAATGTCACAATGCTAAATGTCAAAAATGATAAGTGTCACCATGAAAAATGTCAAAAATGACAAATTTCAAGATGGCAAATGTCCAAGATGTCAAATGACAAATGTCACAATGCTAAATGTCAAAAATGACAAATTTCAAGATGGCAAATGTCAAAGATGTCAAATGACAAATGTCACAATGCTAAATGTCAAAAATGAAAAGTGTCACCATGAAAAATGTCAAAAATGACAAATTTCAAGATGGCAAATGTCAAAGATGTCAAATGACAAATGTCACAATGCTAAATGTCAAAAATGAAAAGTGTCACCATGAAAAATGTCAAAAATGACAAATTTCAAGATGGCAAATATCAAAGATGTCAAATGACAAATGTCACAATGCTAAATGCCAAAAATGATAAGTGTCACCATGAAAAATGTCAAAAATGACAAATTTTAAGATGGCAAATGTCAAAACTGACAAATGTCACAATGCTAAATGTCAAAAATGATAAGTGTCACCATGAAAAATGTCAAAGATGACAAATTTCAAGATGGCAAATGTCAAAGATGTCAAATGACAAATGTCACAATGCTAAATGTCAAAAATGACAAATTTCAAGATGGCAAATGTCAAAGATGTCAAATGACAAATGTCACAATGCTAAATGTCAAAAATGAAAAGTGTCACCATGAAAAATGTCAAAAATGACAAATTTCAAGATGGCAAATGTCAAAACTGACAAATGTCACAATGCTAAATTTCAAAAATGATAAGTGTCACCATGAAAAATGTCAAAAATGACAAATTTCAAGATGGCAAATGTCCAAGATGTCAAATGACAAATGTCACAATGCTAAATGTCAAAAATGACAAATTTCAAGATGGCAAATGTCAAAGATGTCAAATGACAAATGTCACAATGCTAAATGTCAAAAATGAAAAGTGTCACCATGAAAAATGTCAAAAATGACAAATTTTAAGATGGCAAATGTCAAAACTGACAAATGTCACAATGCTAAATGTCAAAAATGATGAGTGTCACCATGAAAAATGTCAAAAATGGCAAATTTCAAGATGGCAAATGTCCAAGATGTCAAATGACAAATGTCACAATGCTAAATGTTAAAAATGACAAATTTCAAGATGGCAAATGTCAAAGATGTCAAATGACAAATGTCACAATGCTAAATGTCAAAAATGAAAAGTGTCACCATGAAAAATGTCAAAAATGACAAATTTCAAGATGGCAAATGTCAAAGATGTCAAATGACAAATGTCACAATGCTAAATGTCAAAAATGAAAAGTGTCACCATGAAAAATGTCAAAAATAACAAATTTCAAGATGGCAAATGTAAAAGATGTCAAATGACAAATGTCACAATGCTAAATGTCAAAAATGACAAATTTCAAGATGGCAAATGTCAAAGATGTCAAATGACAAATGTCACAATGCTAAATGTCAAAAATGATAAGTGTCACCATGAAAAATGTCAAAAATGACAAATTTCAAGATGGCAAATGTCCAAGATGTCAAATGACAAATGTCACAATGCTAAATGTCAAAAATGACAAATTTCAAGATGGCAAATGTCAAAGATGTCAAATGACAAATGTCACAATGCTAAATGTCAAAAATGACAAATTTCAAGATGGCAAATGTCAAAGATGTCAAATGACAAATGTCACAATGCTAAATGTCAAAAATGAAAAGTGTCACCATGAAAAATGTCAAAAATGACAAATTTCAAGATGGCAAATGTCAAAGATGTTAAATGACAAATGTCACAATGCTAAATGTCAAAAATGATAAGTGTCACCATGAAAAATGTCAAAAATGACAAATTTCAAGATGGCAAATATCAAAGATGTCAAATGACAAATGTCACAATGCTAAATGTCAAAAATGACAAATTTCAAGATGGCAAATGTCAAAGATGTCAAATGACAAATGTCACAATGCCAAATGTCAAAAATGAAAAGTGTCACCATAAAAAATGTCAAAAATAACAAATTTCAAGATGGCAAATGTCAAAGATGTCAAATGACAAATGTCATAATGCTAAATGTCAAAAATGAAAAGTGTCACCATAAAAAATGTCAAAAATAACAAATTTCAAGATGGCAAATGTCAAAGATGTCAAATGACAAATGTCACAATGCTAAATGTCAAAAATGAAAAGTGTCACCATGAAAAATGTCAAAAATAAAAAATTTCAAGATGGCAAATGTCAAAGATGTCAAATGACAAATGTCACAATGCTAAATGTCAAAAATGAAAAGTGTCACCATGAAAAATGTCAAAAATGACAAATTTCAAGATGGCAAATGTCAAAACTGACAAATGTCACAATGCTAAATGTCAAAAATGATAAGTGTCACCATGAAAAATGTCAAAAATGACAAATTTCAAGATGGCAAATATCAAAGATGTCAAATGACATGTCACAATGCTAAATGTCAAAAATAAAAAGTGTCACCATGAAAAATGTCAAAAATGACAAATTTCAAGATGGCAAATATCAAAGATGTCAAATGACAAATGTCATAATGCTAAATGTCAAAAATGACAAATTTCAAGATGACAAATGTCAAAAATGTCAAATGACAAATGTCACAATGCTAAATGTCAAAAATGAAAAGTGTCACCATGAAAAATGTCAAAAATGACAAATTTCAAGATGGCAAATGTCAAAGATGTTAAATGACAAATGTCACAATGCTAAATGTCAAAAATGAAAAGTGTCACCATAAAAAATGTCAAAAATGACAAATTTCAAGATGGCAAATGTCAAAACTGTTAAATGTCACAATGCTAAATGTCAAAAATGATAAGTGTCACCATGAAAAATGTCAAAAATGACAAATTTCAAGATGGCAAATTTCCAAGATGTCAAATGACAAATGTCACAATGCTAAATGTCAAAAATGACAAATTTCAAGATGGCAAATGTCAAAGATGTCAAATGACAAATGTCACAATGCTAAATGTCAAAAATGAAAAGTGTCACCATAAAAAATGTCAAAAATGACAAATTTTAAGATGGCAAATGTCAAAGATGTCAAATGACAAATGTCATAATGCTAAATGTCAAAAATGAAAAGTGTCACCATAAAAAATGTCAAAAATAACAAATTTCAAGATGGCAAATGTCAAAGATGTCAAATGACAAATGTCACAATGCTAAATGTCAAAAATGAAAAGTGTCACCATGAAAAATGTCAAAAATAAAAAATTTCAAGATGGCAAATGTCAAAGATGTCAAATGACAAATGTCACAATGCTAAATGTCAAAAATGAAAAGTGTCACCATGAAAAATGTCAAAAATGACAAATTTCAAGATGGCAAATGTCAAAACTGACAAATGTCACAATAAGTGTCACCATGAAAAATGTCAAAAATGACAAATTTCAAGATGGCAAATATCAAAGATGTCAAATGACATGTCACAATGCTAAATGTCAAAAATAAAAAGTGTCACCATGAAAAATGTCAAAAATGACAAATTTCAAGATGGCAAATATCAAAGATGTCAAATGACAAATGTCATAATGCTAAATGTCAAAAATGACAAATTTCAAGATGACAAATGTCAAAAATGTCAAATGACAAATGTCACAATGCTAAATGTCAAAAATGAAAAGTGTCACCATGAAAAATGTCAAAAATGACAAATTTCAAGATGGCAAATGTCAAAGATGTTAAATGACAAATGTCACAATGCTAAATGTCAAAAATGAAAAGTATCACCATAAAAAATGTCAAAAATGACAAATTTCAAGATGGCAAATGTCAAAACTGATAAATGTCACAATGCTAAATGTCAAAAATGATAAGTGTCACCATGAAAAATGTCAAAAATGACAAATTTCAAGATGGCAAATTTCCAAGATGTCAAATGACAAATGTCACAATGCTAAATGTCAAAAATGACAAATTTCAAGATGGCAAATGTCAAAGATGTCAAATGACAAATGTCACAATGCTAAATGTCAAAAATGAAAAGTGTCACCATAAAAAATGTCAAAAATGACAAATTTTAAGATGGCAAATGTCAAAGATGTCAAATGACAAATGTCACAATGCTAAATGTCAAAAATAAAAAGTGTCACCATGAAAAATGTCAAAAATAACAAATTTCAAGATGGCAAATGTCAAAGATGTCAAATGACAAATGTCACAATGCTAAATGTCAAAAATAAAAAGTGTCACCATGAAAAATGTCAAAAATGACAAATTTCAAGATGGCAAATGTCAAAACTGACAAATGTCACAATGCTAAATGTCAAAAATGATAAGTGTCACCATGAAAAATGTCAAAAATGACAAATTTCAAGATGGCAAATGTCCAAGATGTCAAATGACAAATGTCACAATGCTAAATGTCAAAAATGACAAATTTTAAGATGGCAAATGTCAAAGATGTCAAATGACAAATGTCACAATGCTAAATGTCAAAAATGAAAAGTTTCACCATGAAAAATGTCATAAATGACAAATTTCAAGATGGCAAATGACAAAGATGTCAATTGACAAATGTCACAATGCTAAATGTCAAAAATGAAAGGTGTCACCATAAAAAATGTCAAAAATAACAAATTTCAAGATGGCAAATGTCAAAGATGTCAAATGACAAATGTCACAATGCCAAATGTCAAAAATGACAAATTTCAAGATAGCAAATGTCAAAGATGTCAAATGACAAATGTCACAATGCTAAATGTCAAAAATGATAAGTGTCACCATGAAAAATGTCAAAAATGACAAATTTCAAGATGGCAAATGTCCAAGATGTCAAATGACAAATGTCACAATGCTAAATATCAAAAATGACAAATTTCAAGATGGCAAATGTCAAAGATGTCAAATGACAAATGTCACAATGCTAAATGTCAAAAATGAAAAGTGTCACCATGAAAAATGTCAAACATGACAAATTTCAAGATGGCAAATGTCAAAGATGTCAAATGACAAATGTCACAATGCTAAATGTCAAAAATGAAAAGTGTCACCATGAAAAATGTCAAAAATAAAAAATTTCAAGATGGCAAATGTCAAAGATGTCAAATGACAAATGTCACAATGCTAAATGTCAAAAATGAAAAGTGTCACCATAAAAAATGTCAAAAATGACAAATTTTAAGATGGCAAATGTCAAAACTGACAAATGTCATAATGCTAAATGTCAAAAATGATAAGTGTCACCATGAAAAATGTCAAAAATGACAAATTTCAAGATGGCAAATGTCCAAGATGTCAAATGACAAATGTCACAATGCTAAATGTCAAAAATGACAAATTTCAAGATGGCAAATGTCAAAGATGTCAAATGACAAATGTCACAATGCTAAATGTCAAAAATGAAAAGTGTCACAATGAAAAATGTCAAAAATCACAAATTTCAAGATGGCAAATGTCAAAGATGTCAAATGACAAATGTCACAATGCTAAATGTCAAAAATGAAAAGTGTCACCATGAAAAATGTCAAAAATAACAAATTTCAAGATGGCAAATGTCAAAGATGTCAAATGACAAATGTCACAATGCTAAATGTCAAAAATGAAAAGTGTCACCATGAAAAATGTCAAAAATGACAAATTTCAAGATGGCAAATGTCAAAACTGACAAATGTCACAATGCTAAATGTCAAAAATGATGAGTGTCACCATGAAAAATGTCAAAAATGACAAATTTCAAGATGGCAAATGTCCAAGATGTCAAATGACAAATGTCACAATGCTAAATGTTAAAAATGACAAATTTCAAGATGGCAAATGTCAAAGATGTCAAATGACAAATGTCACAATGCTAAATGTCAAAAATGAAAAGTGTCACCATGAAAAATGTCAAAAATGACAAATTTCAAGATAGCAAATGTCAAAGATGTCAAATGACAAATGTCACAATGCTAAATGTCAAAAATGAAAAGTGTCACCATGAAAAATGTCAAAAATAACAAATTTCAAGATGGCAAATGTAAAAGATGTCAAATGACAAATGTCACAATGCTAAATGTCAAAAATGACAAATTTCAAGATGGCAAATGTCAAAGATGTCAAATGACAAATGTCACAATGCTAAATGTCAAAAATGATAAGTGTCACCATGAAAAATGTCAAAAATGACAAATTTCAAGATGCCAAATGTCCAAGATGTCAAATGACAAATGTCACAATGCTAAATGTCAAAAATGACAAATTTCAAGATGGCAAATGTCAGAGATGTCAAATGACAAATGTCACAATGCTAAATGTCAAAAATGACAAATTATAAGATGGCAAATGTCAAAGATGTCAAATGACAAATGTCACAATGCTAAATGTCAAAAATGAAAAGTGTCACCATGAAAAATGTCAAAAATGACAAATTTCAAGATGGCAAATGTCAAAGATGTTAAATGACAAATGTCAAAAATGAAAAGTGTCACCATGAAAAATGTCAAAAATGACAAATTTCAAGATGGCAAATATCAAAGATGTCAAATGACAAATGTCACAATGCTAAATGTCAAAAATGACAAATTTCAAGATGGCAAATGTCAAAGATGTCAAATGACAAATGTCACAATGCCAAATGTCAAAAATGAAAAGTGTCACCATAAAAAATGTCAAAAATAACAAATTTCAAGATGGCAAATGTCAAAGATGTCAAATGACAAATGTCACAATGCTAAATGTCAAAAATGAAAAGTGTCACCATAAAAAATGTCAAAAATAACAAATTTCAAGATGGCAAATGTCAAAGATGTCAAATGACAAATGTCACAATGCTATATGTCAAAAATGAAAAGTGTCACCATAAAAAATGTCAAAAATAAAAAATTTCAAGATGGCAAATGTCAAAGATGTCAAATGACAAATGTCACAATGCTAAATGTCAAAAATGAAAAGTGTCACCATGAAAAATGTCAAAAATGACAAATTTCAAGATGGCAAATGTCAAAACTGACAAATGTCACAATGCTAAATGTCAAAAATGATAAGTGTCACCATGAAAAATGTCAAAAATGACAAATTTCAAGATGGCAAATGTCCAAGATGTCAAATGACAAATGTCAGAATGCTAAATGTCAAAAATGAAAAGTGTCACCATAAAAAATGTCAAAAATGACAAATTTTAAGATGGCAAATGTCAAAGATGTCAAATGACAAATGTCACAATGCTAAATGTCAAAAATAAAAAGTGTCACCATGAAAAATGTCAAAAATAACAAATTTCAAGATGGCAAATGTCAAAGATGTCAAATGACAAATGTCACAATGCTAAATGTCAAAAATAAAAAGTGTCACCATGAAAAATGTCAAAAATGACAAATTTCAAGATGGCAAATGACAAAGATGTCAATTGACAAATGTCACAATGCTAAATGTCAAAAATGAAAGGTGTCACCATAAAAAATGTCAAAAATAACAAATTTCAAGATGGCAAATGTCAAAGATGTCAAATGACAAATGTCACAATGCCAAATGTCAAAAATGACAAATTTCAAGATAGCAAATGTCAAAGATGTCAAATGACAAATGTCACAATGCTAAATGTCAAAAATGATAAGTGTCACCATGAAAAATGTCAAAAATGACAAATTTCAAGATGGCAAATGTCCAAGATGTCAAATGACAAATGTCACAATGCTAAATATCAAAAATGACAAATTTCAAGATGGCAAATGTCAAAGATGTCAAATGACAAATGTCACAATGCTAAATGTCAAAAATGAAAAGTGTCACCATGAAAAATGTCAAACATGACAAATTTCAAGATGGCAAATGTCAAAGATGTCAAATGACAAATGTCACAATGCTAAATGTCAAAAATGAAAAGTGTCACCATGAAAAATGTCAAAAATAAAAAATTTCAAGATGGCAAATGTCAAAGATGTCAAATGACAAATGTCACAATGCTAAATGTCAAAAATGAAAAGTGTCACTATAAAAAATGTCAAAAATGACAAATTTTAAGATGGCAAATGTCAAAACTGACAAATGTCATAATGCTAAATGTCAAAAATGATAAGTGTCACCATGAAAAATGTCAAAAATGACAAATTTCAAGATGGCAAATGTCCAAGATGTCAAATGACAAATGTCACAATGCTAAATGTCAAAAATGACAAATTTCAAGATGGCAAATGTCAAAGATGTCAAATGACAAATGTCACAATGCTAAATGTCAAAAATGAAAAGTGTCACTATAAAAAATGTCAAAAATGACAAATTTTAAGATGGCAAATGTCAAAACTGACAAATGTCATAATGCTAAATGTCAAAAATGATAAGTGTCACCATGAAAAATGTCAAAAATGACAAATTTCAAGATGGCAAATGTCCAAGATGTCAAATGACAAATGTCACAATGCTAAATGTTAAAAATGACAAATTTCAAGATGGCAAATGTCAAAGATGTCAAATGACAAATGTCACAATGCTAAATGTCAAAAATGAAAAGTGTCACCATGAAAAATGTCAAAAATGACAAATTTCAAGATGGCAAATGTCAAAGATGTCAAATGACAAATGTCACAATGCTAAATGTCAAAAATGAAAAGTGTCACCATGAAAAATGTCAAAAATAACAAATTTCAAGATGGCAAATGTAAAAGATGTCAAATGACAAATGTCACAATGCTAAATGTCAAAAATGACAAATTTCAAGATGGCAAATGTCAAAGATGTCAAATGACAAATGTCACAATGCTAAATGTCAAAAATGATAAGTGTCACCATGAAAAATGTCAAAAATGACAAATTTCAAGATGGCAAATGTCCAAGATGTCAAATGACAAATGTCACAATGCTAAATGTCAAAAATGACAAATTTCAAGATGGCAAATGTCAGAGATGTCAAATGACAAATGTCACAATGCTAAATGTCAAAAATGACAAATTTTAAGATGGCAAATGTCAAAGTAGTCAAATGACAAATGTCACAATGCTAAATGTCAAAAATGAAAAGTGTCACCATGAAAAATGTCAAAAATGACAAATTTCAAGATGGCAAATGTCAAAGATGTTAAATGACAAATGTCACAATGCTAAATGTCAAAAATGAAAAGTGTCACCATGAAAAATGTCAAAAATGACAAATTTCAAGATGGCAAATATCAAAGATGTCAAATGACAAATGTCACAATGCTAAATGTCAAAAATGACAAATTTCAAGATGGCAAATGTCAAAGATGTCAAATGACAAATGTCACAATGCCAAATGTCAAAAATGAAAAGTGTCACCATAAAAAATGTCAAAAATAACAAATTTCAAGATGGCAAATGTCAAAGATGTCAAATGACAAATGTCACAATGCTAAATGTCAAAAATGAAAAGTGTCACCATAAAAAATGTCAAAAATAACAAATTTCAAGATGGCAAATGTCAAAGATGTCAAATGACAAATGTCACAATGCTATATGTCAAAAATGAAAAGTGTCACCATAAAAAATGTCAAAAATAAAAAATTTCAAGATGGCAAATGTCAAAGATGTCAAATGACAAATGTCACAATGCTAAATGTCAAAAATGAAAAGTGTCACCATGAAAAATGTCAAAAATGACAAATTTCAAGATGGCAAATGTCAAAACTGACAAATGTCACAATGCTAAATGTCAAAAATGATAAGTGTCACCATGAAAAATGTCAAAAATGACAAATTTCAAGATGGCAAATGTCCAAGATGTCAAATGACAAATGTCACAATGCTAAATATCAAAAATGACAAATTTCAAGATGGCAAATGTCAAAGATGTCAAATGACAAATGTCACAATGCTAAATGTCAAAAATGAAAAGTGTCACCATGAAAAATGTCAAAAATGACAAATTTCAAGATGGCAAATGTCAAAGATGTCAAATGACAAATGTCACAATGCTAAATGTCAAAAATGAAAAGTGTCACCATGAAAAATGTCAAAAATAACAAATTTCAAGATGGCAAATGTCAAAGATGTCAAATGACAAATGTCACAATGCTAAATTTTAAAAATGAAAAGTGTCACCATGAAAAATGTCAAAAATGACAAATTTCAAGATGGCAAATGTCAAAACTGACAAATGTCACAATGCTAAATGTCAAAAATGATGAGTGTCACCATGAAAAATGTCAAAAATGACAAATTTCAAGATGGCAAATGTCCAAGATGTCAAGTGACAAATGTCACAATGCTAAATGTCAAAAATGACAAATTTCAAGATGGCAAATGTCAAAGATGTCAAATGACAAATGTCACAATGCTAAATGTCAAAAATGAAAAGTGTCACCATGAAAAATGTCAAAAATGACAAATTTCAAGATGGCAAATGTCAAAGATGTCAAATGACAAATGTCACAATGCTAAATGTCAAAAATGAAAGGTGTCATCATGAAAAATGTCAAAAATAACAAATTTCAAGATGGCAAATGTCAAAGATGTCAAATGACAAATGTCACAATGCTAAATGTCAAAAATGACAAATTTCAAGATGGCAAATGTCAAAGATGTCAAATGACAAATGTCACAATGCTAAATGTCAAAAATGATAAGTGTCACCATGAAAAATGTCGAAAATGACAAATTTCAAGATGGCAAATGTCCAAGATGTCAAATGACAAATGTCACAATGCTAAATGTCAAAAATGACAAATTTCAAGATGGCAAATGTCAAAGATGTCAAATGACAAATGTCACAATGCTAAATGTCAAAAATGAAAAGTGTCACCATGAAAAATGTCAAAAATGACAAATTTCAAGATGGCAAATGTCAAAGATGTTAAATGACAAATGTCACAATGCTAAATGTCAAAAATGAAAAGTGTCACCATGAAAAATGTCAAAAATGACAAATTTCAAGATGACAAATATCAAAGATGTCAAATGACAAATGTCACAATGCTAAATGTCAAAAATGATAAGTGTCACCATGAAAAATGTCAAAAATGACAAATTTCAAGATGGCAAATGTCCAAGATGTCAAATGACAAATGTCACAATGCTAAATGTCAAAATGAAAAGTGTCACCATGAAAAATGTCAAAAATAAAAAATTTTAAGATGGCAAATGTCAAAGATGTCAAATGACAAATGTCACAATGCTAAATGTCAAAAATGAAAAGTGTCACCATGAAAAATGTCAAAAATGGCAAATTTCAAGATGGCAAATGTCAAAACTGACAAATGTCACAATGCTAAATGTCAAAAATGATAAGTGTTACCATGAAAAATGTCAAAAATGACAAATTTCAAGATGGCAAATGTCCAAGATGTCAAATGACAAATGTCACAATGCTAAATGTCAAAAATGACAAATTTCAAGATGGCAAATGTCAAAGATGTCAAATGACAAATGTCACAATGCTAAATGTCAAAAATGAAAAGTGTCACCATGAAAAATGTCAAAAATGACAAATTTCAAGATGGCAAATGTCAAAGATGTCAAATGACAAATGTCACAATGCTAAATGTCAAAAATGAAAAGTGTCACCATGAAAATGTCAAAAATGACAAATTTCAAGATGGCAAATGTCAAAGATGTCAAATGACAAATGTCACAATGCTAAATGTCAAAAATGAAAAGTGCCAAAAATGACAAATTTCAAGATGGCAAATGTCTAAGATGTCAAATGACAAATGTCACAATGCTAAATGTCAAAAATGAAAAGTGTCACCATGAAAAATGTCAAAAATGACAAATTTCAAGATGGCAAATGTCAAAGATGTCAAATGACAAATGTCACAATGCTAAATGTCAAAAATGAAAAGTGTCACTATGAAAAATGTCAAAAATAACAAATTTCAAGATGGCAAATGTCAAAGATGTCAAATGACAAATGTCACAATGCTAAATGTCAAAAATGACAAATTTCAAGATGGCAAATGTCAAAGATGTCAAATGACAAATGTCACAATGCTAAATGTCAAAAATGAAAAGTGTCAAATATGACAAATTTCAAAAATAACAAATTTCAAGATGGCAAATGTCAAAGATGTCAAATGACAAATGTCACAATGCTAAATGTCAAAAATGAAAAGTGTCACCATGAAAAATGTCAAAAATAACAAATTTCAAGATGGCAAATGTCAAAGATGTCAAATGACAAATGTCACAATGCTAAATGTCAAAAATGACAAATTTCAAGATGGCAAATGTCAAAGATGTCAAATGACAAATGTCACAATGCTAAATGTCAAAAATGAAAAGTGTCAAAAATGACAAATGTCAAAAATGACAAATTTCAAGATGGCAAATGTTAAAACTGACAAATGTCACAATGCTAAATGTCAAAAATGAAAAGTGTCACTATGAAAAATGTCAACAATAACAAATTCCAACATGGCAAATGTCAAAGATGTCAAATGACAAATGTCACAATGCTAAATGTCAAAAATGACAAATTTCAAGATGGCAAATGTCAAAGATGTCAAATGACAAATGTCACAATGCTAAATGTCAAAAATGAAAAGTGTCACCATGAAAAATGTCAAAAATAACAAATTTCAAGATGGCAAATGTCAAAGATGTCAAATGACAAATGTCACAATGCTAAATGTCAAAAATAAAAAGTGTCACCATGAAAAATGTCAAAAATGACAAATTTCAAGATGGCAAATGTCAAAACTGACAAATGTCACAATGCTAAATGTCAAAAATGATAAGTGTCACCATGAAAAATGTCAAAAATGACAAATTTCAAGATGGCAAATGTCCAAGATGTCAAATGACAAATGTCACAATGCTAAATGTCAAAAATACAAAGTGTCACCATGAAAAATGTCAAAAATGACAAATTTCAAGATGGCAAATGTCAAAGATGTCAAATGACAAATGTCACAATGCTAAATGTCAAAAATGAAAAGTGTCAAAAATGACAAATTTCAAGATGGCAAATGTCTAATATGTCAAATGACAAATGTCACAATGCTAAATGTCAAATATGAAAAGTGTCACCATGAAAAATGTCAAAAATGACAAATTTCAAGATGGCAAATGTCAAAGATGTCAAATGACAAATGTTACAATGCTAAATGTCAAAAATGAAAAGTGTCAAAAATGACAAATTTCAAGATGGCAAATGTCTAAGATGTCAAATGACAAATGTCACAATGATAAATGTCAAAAATGAAAAGTGTCACCATGAAAAATGTCAAAAATGACAAATTTCAAGATGGCAAATGTCAAAGATGTCAAATGACAAATGTCACAATGCTAAATGTCAAAAATGAAAAGTGTCACCATGAAAAATGTCAAAAATGACAAATTTCAAGAAGGCAAATGTCAAATATGTCAAATGACAAATGTCACAATGCTAAGTGTCAAAAATGACAAATTTCAAGATGGCAAATGTCTAAGATGTCAAATGACAAATGTCACAATGCTAAATGTCAAAAATGAAAAGTGCCACCATGAAAAATGTCAAAAATGACCAATTTTCAGATGGCAAATGTCAAAGATGTCAAATGACAAATGTCACATTGCTAAATGTCAAAAATGAAAAGTGTCACCATACAAAATGTCAAAAATGACAAATTTCAAGATGGCAAATGTCAAAGATGTCAAATGACAAATGTCACAATGCTAAATGTCAAAAATGAAAAGTGTCAAAAATGACAAATTTCAAGATGGCAAATGTCAAAACTGACAAATGTCACAATGCTAAATGTCAAAAATGATAAGTGTCACCATGAAAAATGTCAAAAATGACAAATTTCAAGATGGCAAATGTCCAAGATGTCAAATGACAAATGTCACAATGCTAAAAGTCAAAAATGAAAAGTGTCACCATGAAAAATGTCAAAAATGACAAATTTCAAGATGGCAAATGTCAAAGATGTCAAATGACAAATGTCAAAATGCTAAATGTCAAAAATGAAAAGTGTCAAATATGACAAATTTCAAGATAGCAAATGTCAAAGATGTCAAATGACAAATGTCACAATGCTAAATGTCAAAAATGAAAAGTGTCACCATGAAAAATGTCAAAAATGACAAATTTCAAGATGGCAAATGTCAAAACTGACAAATGTCACAATGCTAAATGTCAAAAATGAAAAGTGTCACTATGAAAAATGTCAACAATAACAAATTCCAAGATGGCAAATGTCAAAGATGTCAAATGACAAATGTCACAATGCTAAATGTCAAAAATGACAAATTTCAAGATGGCAAATGTCAAAGATGTCAAATGACAAATGTCACAATGCTAAATGTCAAAAATGAAAAGTGTCACCATGAAAAATGTCAAAAATAACAAATTTCAAGATGGCAAATGTCAAAGATGTCAAATGACAAATGTCACAATGCTAAATGTCAAAAATAAAAAGTGTCACCATGAAAAATGTCAAAAATGACAAATTTCAAGATGGCAAATGTCAAAACTGACAAATGTCACAATGCTAAATGTCAAAAATGATAAGTGTCACCATGAAAAATGTCAAAAATGACAAATTTCAAGATAGCAAATGTCCAAGATGTCAAATGACAAATGTCACAATGCTAAATGTCAAAAATGAAAAGTGTCAAAAATGACAAATTTCAAGATGGCAAATGTCTAATATGTCAAATGACAAATGTCACAATGCTAAATGTCAAATATGAAAAGTGTCACCATGAAAAATGTCAAAAATGACAAATTTCAAGATGGCAAATGTCAAAGATGTCAAATGACAAATGTCACAATGCTAAATGTCAAAAATGAAAAGTGTCAAAAATGACAAATTTCAAGATGGCAGATGTCTAAGATGTCAAATGACAAATGTCACAATGATAAATGTCAAAAATGTAAAGTGTCACCATGAAAAATGTCAAAAATAACAAATTTCAAGATGGCAAATGTCAAAGATGTCAAATGACAAATGTCACAATGCTAAATGTCAAAAATGAAAAGTGTCACCATGAAAAATGTCAAAAATGACAAATTTTAAGATGGCAAATGTCAACGAAGTCAAATGACAAATGTCACAATGCTAAATGTCAAAAATGAAAAGTGTCACCATGAAAAATGTCAAAAATGACAAATTTCAAGATGGCAAATGTCAAAACTGACAAATGTCACAATGCTAAATGTCAAAAATGATAAGTGTCACCATGAAAAATGTCAAAAATGACAAATTTCAAGATGGCAAATGTCCAAGATGTCAAATGACAAATGTCACAATGCCAAAAGTCAAAAATGAAAAGTGTCACCATGAAAAATGTCAAAAATGACAAATTTCAAGATGGCAAATGTCAAAGATGTCAAATGACAAATGTCACAATGCTAAATGTCAAAAATGAAAAGTGTCAAATATGACAAATTTCAAGATGGCAAATGTCAAAGATGTCAAATGACAAATGTCACAATGCTAAATGTCAAAAATGAAAAGTGTAACCATGAAAAATGTCAAAAATGACAAATTTCAAGATGGCAAATGTCAAAACTGACAAATGTCACAATGCTAAATGTCAAAAATGAAAAGTGTCACTATGAAAAATGTCAACAATAACAAATTCCAAGATGGCAAATGTCAAAGATGTCAAATGACAAATGTCACAATGCTAAATGTCAAAAATGACAAATTTCAAGATGGCAAATGTCAAAGATGTCAAATGACAAATGTCACAATGCTAAATGTCAAAAATCAAAAGTGTCACCATAAGAAATGTCAAAAAAAACAAATTTCAAGATGGCAAATGTCAAAGATGTCAAATGACAAATGTCACAATGCTAAATGTCAAAAATAAAAAGTGTCACCATGAAAAATGTCAAAAATGACAAATTTCAAGATGGCAAATGTCAAAACTGACAAATGTCACAATGCTAAATGTCAAAAATGATAAGTGTCACCATGAAAAATGTCAAAAATGACAAATTTCAAGATGGCAAATGTCCAAGATGTCAAATGACAAATGTCACAATGCTAAATGTCAAAAATGAAAAGTGTCACCATGAAAAATGTCAAAAATGACAAATTTTAAGATGGCAAATGTCAAAGATGTCAAATGACAAATGTCACAATGCTAAATGTCAAAAATGAAAAGTGTCAAAAATGACAAATTTCAAGATGGCAAATGTCTAATATGTCAAATGACAAATGTCACAATGCTAAATGTCAAATATGAAAAGTGTCACCATGAAAAATGTCAAAAATGACAAATTTCAAGATGGCAAATGTCAAAGATGTCAAATGAAAAATGTCACAATGCTAAATGTCAAAAAGGAAAAGTGTCAAAAATGACAAATTTCAAGATGGCAAATGTCTAAGATGTCAAATGACAAATGTCACAATGATAAATGTCAAAAATGAAAAGTGTCACCATTAAAAATGTCAAAAATGACAAATTTCAAGATGGCAAATGTCAAAGATGTCAAATGACAAATGTCACAATGCTAAATGTCAAAAATAAAAAGTGTCACCATGAAAAATGTCAAAAATGACAAATTTCAAGAAGGCAAATGTCAAAGATGTCAAATGACAAATGTCACAATGCTAAGTGTCAAAAATGAAAAGTGTCAAAAATAACAAATTTCAAGATGGCAAATGTCTAAGATGTCAAATGACAAATGTCACAATGCTAAATGTCAAAAATGAAAAGTGTCACCATGAAAAATGTCAAAAATGACAAATTTTCAGATGGCAAATGTCAAAGATGTCAAATGACAAATGTCACAATGCTAAATGTCAAAAATGAAAAGTGTCACCATGAAAAATGTCAAAAATGACAAATTTCAAGATGGCAAATGTCAAAGATGTCAAATGACAAATGTCACAATGCTAAATGTCAAAAATGAAAAGTGTCAAAAATGACAAATTTCAAGATGGCAAATGTCTAAGATGTCAAATGACAAATGTCATAATGCTAAATATCAAAAATGAAAAGTGTCACAATGCTAAATGTCAAAAATGACAAATTTCAAGATGGCAAATGTCAAAGATGTCAAATGTCACAATGCTAAATGTCAAAAATGAAAAGTGTCACCATAAAAAATGTCAAAAATAACAAATTTCAAGATGGCAAATGTCAAAGATGTCAAATGACAAATGTCACAATGCTAAATGTCAAAAATGAAAAGTGTCACCATGAAAAATGTCAAAAATGACAAATTTCAAGATGGCAAATGTCAAAGATGTCAAATGACAAATGTCACAATGCTAAATGTCAAAAATGAAAAGTGTCACCTTGAAAAATGTCAAAAATAACAAATTTCAAGATGGCAAATGTCAAAGATGTCAAATGACAAATGTCACAATGCTAAATGTCAAAAATGATAAGTGTCACCATGAAAAATGTCAAAAATAACAAATTTCAAGATGGCAAATGTCAAAGATGTCAAATGACAAATGTCACAATGCTAAATGTCAAAAATGAAAAGTGTCACCATGAAAAATGTCAAAAATGACAAATTTCAAGATGGCAAATGTCAAAGATGTCAAATGACAAATGTCACAATGCTAAATGTCAAAAATGAAAAAAGTCACCATGAAAAATGTCAAAAATGACAAATTTCAAGATGGCAAATGTCAAAGATGTCAAATGACAAATGTCACAATGCTAAATGTCAAAAATGAAAAGCGTCACCATGAAAAATGACAAATTTCAAGATGGCAAATGTCAAAGATGTCAAATGACAAATGTTACAATGCTAAATGTCAAAAATGAAAAGTGTCACAATGCTAAATGTCAAAAATGACAAATTTCAAGATGGCAAATGTCAAAGATGTCAAATGACAAATGTCACAATGCTAAATGTCAAAAATAAAAAGTGTCACCATGAAAAATGTCAAAAATGACAAATTTCAAGAAGGCAAATGTCAAAGATGTCAAATGACAAATGTCACAATGCTAAGTGTCAAAAATGAAAAGTGTCAAAAATAACAAATTTCAAGATGGCAAATGTCTAAGATGTCAAATGACAAATGTCACAATGCTAAATGTCAAAAATGAAAAGTGTCACCATGAAAAATGTCAAAAATGACAAATTTTCAGATGGCAAATGTCAAAGATGTCAAATGACAAATGTCACAATGCTAAATGTCAAAAATGAAAAGTGTCACCATGAAAAATGTCAAAAATGACAAATTTCAAGATGGCAAATGTCAAAGATGTCAAATGACAAATGTCACAATGCTAAATGTCAAAAATGAAAAGTGTCAAAAATGACAAATTTCAAGATGGCAAATGTCTAAGATGTCAAATGACAAATGTCATAATGCTAAATATCAAAAATGAAAAGTGTCACAATGCTAAATGTCAAAAATGACAAATTTCAAGATGGCAAATGTCAAAGATGTCAAATGTCACAATGCTAAATGTCAAAAATGAAAAGTGTCACCATAAAAAATGTCAAAAATAACAAATTTCAAGATGGCAAATGTCAAAGATGTCAAATGACAAATGTCACAATGCTAAATGTCAAAAATGAAAAGTGTCACCATGAAAAATGTCAAAAATGACAAATTTCAAGATGGCAAATGTCAAAGATGTCAAATGACAAATGTCACAATGCTAAATGTCAAAAATGAAAAGTGTCACCATGAAAAATGTCAAAAATAACAAATTTCAAGATGGCAAATGTCAAAGATGTCAAATGACAAATGTCACAATGCTAAATGTCAAAAATGACAAATTTCAAGATGGCAAATGTCAAAGATGTCAAATGACAAATGTCACAATGCTAAATGTCAAAAATGAAAAGTGTCAAATATGACAAATTTCAAGATGGCAAATGTCAAAGATGTCAAATGACAAATGTCACAATGCTTAATGTCAAAAATGAAAAGTGTCAAAAATGACAAATGTCAAAAATGACAAATTTCAAGATGGCAAATGTCAAAACTGACAAATGTCACAATGCTAAATGTCAAAAATGAAAAGTGTCAAATATGACAAATTTCAAGATGGCAAATGTCTAAGATGTCAAATGACAAATGTCACAATGCTAAATGTCAAAAATGAAAAGTGTCACCATGAAAAATGTCAAAAATGACAAATTTCAAGATGGCAAATGTCAAAACTGACAAATGTCACAATGCTAAATGTCAAAAATGAAAAGTGTCACCATGAAAAATGTCAAAAATGACAAATTTCAAGATGGCAAATGTCAAAGATGTCAAATGACAAATGTCACAATGCTAAATGTCAAAAATGAAAAGTGTCAAAAATGACAAATTTCAAGATGGCAAATGTCAAAGATGTCAAATGACAAATGTCACAATGCTAAATGTCAAAAATGACAAATTTCAAGATGGCAAATGTCAAAGATGTCAAATGACAAATGTCACAATGCTAAATGTCAAAAATGAAAAGTGTCACCATGAAAAATGTCAAAAATAACAAATTTCAAGATGGCAAATGTCAAAGATGTCAAATGACAAATGTCACAATGCTAAATGTCAAAAATAAAAAGTGTCACCATGAAAAATGTCAAAAATGACAAATTTCAAGATGGCAAATGTCAAAACTGACAAATGTCACAATGCTAAATGTCAAAAATGATAAGTGTCACCATGAAAAATGTCAAAAATGACAAATTTCAAGATGGCAAATGTCCAAGATGTCAAATGACAAATGTCACAATGCTAAATGTCAAAAATAAAAAGTGTCACCATGAAAAATGTCAAAAATGACAAATTTCAAGATAGCAAATGTCAAAGATGTCAAATGACAAATGTCACAATGCTAAATGTCAAAAATGAAAAGTGTCAAAAATGACAAATTTCAAGATGGCAAATGTCTAATATGTCAAATGACAAATGTCACAATGCTAAATGTCAAATATGAAAAGTGTCACCATGAAAAATGTCAAAAATGACAAATTTCAAGATGGCAAATGTCAAAGATGTCTAATGACAAATGTCACAATGCTAAATGTCAAAAATGAAAAGTGTCAAAAATGACAAATTTCAAGATGGCAAATGTCTAAGATGTCAAATGACAAATGTCACAATGATAAATGTCAAAAATGAAAAGTGTCACCATGAAAAATGTCAAAAATGACAAATTTCAAGATGGCAAATGTCAAAGATGTCAAATGACAAATGTCACAATGCTAAATGTCAAAAATGAAAAGTGTCACCATGAAAAATGTCAAAAATGACAAATTTCAAGAAGGCAAATGTCAAATATGTCAAATGACAAATGTCACAATGCTAAGTGTCAAAAATGAAAAGTGTCAAAAATGACAAATTTCAAGATGGCAAATGTCTAAGATGTCAAATGACAAATGTCACAATGCTAAATGTCAAAAATGAAAAGTGTCACCATGAAAAATGTCAAAAATGACCAATTTTCAGATGGCAAATGTCAAAGATGTCAAATGACAAATGTCACATTGCTAAATGTCAAAAATGAAAAGTGTCACCATGAAAAATGTCAAAAATGACAAATTTCAAGATGGCAAATGTCAAAGATGTCAAATGACAAATGTCACAATGCTAAATGTCAAAAATGAAAAGTGTCAA
Source organism: Altica lythri (assembly GCA_964028335.1). Taxonomy (NCBI): domain Eukaryota; kingdom Metazoa; phylum Arthropoda; class Insecta; order Coleoptera; family Chrysomelidae; genus Altica; species Altica lythri. The sequence continues at coordinate 17,842,985 of OZ034800.1, read as the reverse complement.
AAATGACAAATTTCAAGATGGCAAATGTCTAAGATTTTAAATGACAAATGTCACAATGCTAAATGTCAAAAATGAAAAGTGTCACCATGAAAAATGTCAAAAATGACAAATTTTCAGATGGCAAATGTCAAAGATGTCAAATGACAAATGTCACAATGCTAAATGTCAAAAATGAATAGTGTCACCATGAAAAATGTCAAAAATGACAAATTTCAAGATGGCAAATGTCAAAGATGTCAAATGACAAATGTCACAATGCTAAATGTCAAAAATGAAAAGTGTCAAAAATGACAAATTTCAAGATGGCAAATGTCTAAGATGTCAAATGACAAATGTCATAATGCTAAATGTCAAAAATGAAAAGTGTCACAATGCTAAATGTCAAAAATGACAAATTTCAAGATGGCAAATGTCAAAGATGTCAAATGACAAATGTCACAATGCTAAATGTCGAAAATGAAAAGTGTCACCATAAAAAATGTCAAAAATAACAAATTTCAAGATGGCAAATGTCAAAGATGTCAAATGACAAATGTCACAATGCTAAATGTCAAAAATGAAAAGTGTCACCATGAAAAATGTCAAAAATGACAAATTTCAAGATGGCAAATGTCAAAGATGTCAAATGACAAATGTCACAATGCTAAATGTCAAAAATGAAAAGTGTCACCATGAAAAATGTCAAAAATAACAAATTTCAAGATGGCAAATGTCAAAGATGTCAAATGACAAATGTCACAATGCTAAATGTCAAAAATGACAAATTTCAAGATGGCAAATGTCAAAGATGTCAAATGACAAATGTCACAATGCTAAATGTCAAAAATGAAAAGTGTCACCATGAAAAATGTCAAAAATGACAAATTTCAAGATGGCAAATGTCAAAGATGTCAAATGACAAATGTCACAATGCTAAATGTCAAAAATGAAAAGTGTCAAAAATGACAAATTTCAAGATGGCAAATGTCTAAGATGTCAAATGACAAATGTCATAATGCTAAATGTCAAAAATGAAAAGTGTCACCATGAAAAATGTCAAAAATGACAAATTTCAAGATGGCAAATGTCAAAGATGTCAAATGACAAATGTCACAATGCTAAATGTCAAAAATGAAAAGTGTCACCATGAAAAATGTCAAAAATAAAAAATTTCAAGATGGCAAATGTCAAAGATGTCAAATGACAAATGTCACAATGCTAAATGTCAAAAATGAAAAGTGTCACCATGAAAAATGTCAAAAATGACAAATTTTAAGATAGCAAATGTCAAAACTGACAAATGTGACAATGCTTAATGTTAAAAATGAAAAGTGTCACCATGAAAAATGTCAAAAATAACAAATTTCAAGATGGCAAATGTCAAAGATGTCAATTGACAAATGTCACAATGCTAAATGTCAAAAATGAAAAGTGTCACCATGAAAAATGTCAAAAAGGACAAATTTCAAGATGGCAAATGTCAAAACTGACAAATGTCACAATGCTAAATGTCAAAAATGAAAAGTGTCACCATGAAAATTGTCAAAAATAACAAATTTCAAGATGGCAAATGTCAAAGATGTCAAATAACAAATGTCACAATGCTAAATGTCAAAAATGACAAATTTCAAGATGGCAAATGTCAAAGATGTCAAATGACAAATGTCACAATGCTTAATGTCAAAAATGAAAAGTGTCACCATGAAAAATGTCAAAAATGACAAATTTCAAGATGGCAAATGTCAAAGATGTCAAATGACAAATGTCACAATGCTAAATGTCAAAAATGAAAAGTGTCACCATAAAATGTCAAAAATGACAAATTTCAAGATGGCAAATGTCTAAGATGTCAAATGACAAATGTCACAATGCTAAATGTCAAAAATGAAAAGTGTCACCATGAAAAATGTCAAAAATGACAAATTTCAAGATGGCAAATGTCAAAGATGTCAAATGACAAATGTCACAATGCTAAATGTCAAAAATGAAATGTGTCAAAAATGACAAATTTCAAGATGGCAAATGTCTAAGATGTCAAATGACAAATGTCACAATGCTAAATGTCAAAAATGAAAAGTGTCACAATGCTAAATGTCAAAAATGACAAATTTCAAGATGGCAAATGTCAAAGATGTCAAATAACAAATGTCACAATGCTAAATGTCAAAAATGAAAAGTGTCACCATGAAAAATGTCAAAAATAACAAATTTCAAGATGGCAAATGTCAAAGATGTCAAATGACAAATGTCACAATGCTAAATGTCAAAAATGAAAAGTGTCACCATGAAAAATGTCAAAAATGACAAATTTCAAGATGGCAAATGTCAAATGTCACAATGCTAAATGTCAAAAATGAAAAGTGTCACCATGAAAAATGTCAAAAATAACAAATTTCAAGATGGCTAATGTCAAAGATGTCAAATGACAAATGTCACAATGCTAAATGTCAAAAATGAAAAGTGTCACCATTAAAAATGTCAAAAATGACAAATTTCAAGATGGCAAATATCAAAACTGACAAATGTCACAATGCTAAATGTCAAAAATGAAAAGTGTCACCATGAAAAATGTCAAAAATAACAAATTTCAAGATGGCAAATGTCAAAGATGTCAAATGACAAATGTCACAATGCTAAATGTCAAAAATGAAAAGTGTCACCATGAAAAATTCAAAAATGACAAATTTCAAGATGGCAAATGTCAAAACTGACAAATGTCACAATGCTAAATGTCAAAAATGAAAAGTGTCATCATGAAAAAAGTCAAAAATAACAAATTTCAAGATGGCAAATGTCAAAGATGTCAAATCACAAATGTCACAATGCTAAATGTCAAAAATGACAAATTTCAAGATGGCAAATGTCAAAGATGTCAAATGACAAATGTCACAATGCTAAATGTGAAAAATGAAAAGTGTCACCATGAAAAATGTCAAAAATGACAAATTTCAAGATGGCAAATGTCAAAGATGTCAAATGACAAATGTCACAATGCTAAATGTCAAAAATGAAAAGTGTCACCATGAAAAATGTCAAAAATAACAAATTTCAAGATGGCAAATGTCAAAGATGTCAAATGACAAATATCACAATGCTAAATGTCAAAAATGAAAAGTGTCACCATGAAAAATGTCAAAAATGACAAATTTCAAGATGGCAAATGTCAAAGATGTCAAATGACAAATGTCACAATGCTAAATGTCAAAAATAAAAAGTGTCACCATGAAAAATGTCAAAAATAACAAATTTCAAGATGGCAAATGTCAAAGATGTCAAATGACAAATGTCACAATGCTAAATGTCAAAAATGAAAAGTGTCACCATGAAAAATGTCAAAAATGACAAATTTCAAGATGGCAAATGTCAAAACTGACAAATGTCACAATGCTAAATGTCAAAAATGATAAGTGTCACCATGAAAAATGTCAAAAATGAAAAATTTCAAGATGGCAAATGTCCAAGATGTCAAATGACAAATGTCACAATGCTAAATGTCAAAAATGACAAATTTCAAGATGGCAAATGTCAAAGATGTCGAATATGACAAATGTCACAATGCTTAATGTCAAAAATGAAAAGTGTCACCAAGAAAAATGTCAAAAATGACAAATTTCAAGATGGCAAATGTCAAAGATGTCAAATGACAAATGTCACAATGCTAAATGTCAAAAATGAAAAGTGTCACCATGAAAAATGTCAAAAATGACAAATTTCAAGATGTCAAATATCAAAGATGTCAAATGACAAATGTCACAATGCTAAATGTCAAAAATGACAAATTTTAAGATGGCAAATGTCAGAGATGTCAAATGACAAATGTCACAATGCTAAATGTCAAAAATGAAAAGTGTCACCATGAAAAATGTCAAAAATGACAAATTTCAAGATGGCAAATGTCAAAGATGTCAACTGACAAATGTCACAATGCAAAATGTCAAAAATGAAAAGTGTCACCATAAAAAATGTCAAAAATAACAAATTTCAAGATGGCAAATGTCAAAGATGTCAAATGACAAATGTCACAATGCTAAATGTCAAAAATGAAAAGTGTCACCATGAAAAATGTCAAAAATGACAAATTTCAAGATGACAAATGTCAAAACTGACAAATGTCACAATGCTAAATGTCAAAAATGAAAAGTGTCACCATGAAAAATGTCAAAAATAACAAACTTCAAGATGGCAAATGTCAAAGATGTCAAATGACAAATGTCACAATGCTAAATGTCAAAAATGACAAATTTCAAGATGGCAAATGTCAAAGATGTCAAATGACAAATGTCACAATGCTAAATGTCAAAAATGAAAAGTGTCACCATGAAAAATGTCAAAAATGACAAATTTCAAGATGGCAAATGTCAAAGATGTCAAATGACAAATGTCACAATGCTAAATGTCAAAAATGATAAGTAACACTATGAAAAATGTCAACAATAACAAATTTCAAGATGGCAAATGTCAAAGATGTCAAATGACAAATGTCACAATGCTTAATGTCAAAAATGAAAAGTGTCACCATGAAAAATGTCAAAAATGACAAATTTCAAGATGGCAAATGTCAAAGATGTCAAATGACAAATGTCACAATGCTAAATCTCAAAAATGAAAAGTGTCACCATGAAAAATGTCAAAAATAACAAATTTCAAGATGGCAAATGTCAAAGATGTCAAATGACAAATGTCACAATGCTTAATGTCAAAAATAAAAAGTGTCACCATGAAAAATGTCAAAAATAACAAATTTTAAGATGGCAAATGTCACAATGCTAAATGTCAAAAATGATAAGTGTCACCATGAAAAATGTCAAAAATGACAAATTTCAAGATGGCAAATGTCCAAGATGTCAAATGACAAATGTCACAATGCTAAATGTCAAAAATGACAAATTTTAAGATGGCAAATGTCAAAGATGTCGAATATGACAAATGTCACAATGCTAAATGTCAAAAATGAAAAGTGTCACCATGAAAAATGTCAAAAATGACAAATTTCAAGATGGCAAATGTCAAAGATGTCAAATGACAAATGTCACAATGCTAAATGTCAAAAATGAAAAGTGTCACCATGAAAAATGTCAAAAATGACAAATTTCAAGATGGCAAATATCAAAGATGTCAAATGACAAATGTCACAATGCTAAATGTCAAAAATGACAAATTTTAAGATGGCAAATGTCAAAGATGTCAAATGACAAATGTCACAATGCTAAATGTCAAAAATGAAAAGTGTCACCATGAAAAATGTCAAAAATGACAAATTTCAAGATGGCAAATGTCAAAGATGTCAAATGACAAATGTCACAATGCTAAATATCAAAAATGATAAGTGTCACCATAAAAAATGTCAAAAATGACAAATTTCAAAATGGCAAATGTCCAAGATGTCAAATGACAAATTTCAAGATGGCAAATGTCAAAGATGTCAAATGACAAATGTCACAATGCTAAATGTCAAAAATGAAAAGTGTCACCATGAAAAATGTCAAAAATGACAAATTTAAAGATGGCAAATGTCAAAGATGTCAAATGACAAATGTCACAATGCTAAATGTCCAAAATGAAAAGTGTCACCATGAAAAATGTCAAAAATAACAAATTTCAAGATGGCAAATCTCAAAGATGTCAAATGACAAATGTCACAATGCTAAATGTCAAAAATGAAAAGTGTCACCATGAAAAATGTTAAAAATGACCAATTTCAAGATGGCAAATGTCAAAGATGTCAAATGACAAATGTCACAATGCTAAATGTCAAAATTGAAAAGTGTCACCATGAAAAATGTCAAAAATGACAAATTTTAAGATGGCAAATGTCAAAGATGTCAAATGACAAATGTCACAATGCTAAATGTCAAAAATGAAAAGTGTCACCATGAAAAATGTCAAAAATGACAAATTTCAAGATAGCAAATGTCAAAGATGTCAAATGACAAATGTCACAATGCTAAATGTCAAAAATAAAAAGTGTCACCATGAAAAATCTCAAAAATGACAAATTTCAAGATGGCAAATATCAAAGATGTCAAATGACAAATGTCACAATGCTAAATGTCAAAAATGACAAATTTTAAGATGGCAAATGTCAAAGATGTCAAATGACAAATGTCACCATGCTAAATGTCAAAAATGAAAAGTGTCACCATAAAATGTCAAAAATGACAAATTTCAAGACGGCAAATGTCAAAGATGTCAAATGACAAATGTCACAATGCTAAATGTCAAAATTGATAAGTGTCACCATCAAAAATGTCAAAAATGACAAATTTCAAGATGGCAAATGTCCAAGATGTCAAATGACAAATGTCACAATGCTAAATGTCAAAAATGACAAATTTCAAGATGGCAAATGTCAAAGATGTCAAATGACAAATGTCACAATGCTAAATGTCAAAAATGAAAAGTGTCACCATGAAAAATGTCAAAAATGACAAATTTCAAGATGGCAAATGTCAAAGATGTCAAATGACAAATGTAACAATGCTAAATGTCAAAAATGAAAAGTGTCACCATGAAAAATGTCAAAAATAACAAATTTCAAGATGGCAAATGTCAAAGATGTCAAATGACAAATATCACAATGCTAAATGTCAAAAATGAAAAGTGTCACCATGAAAAATGTCAAAAATGACAAATTTCAAGATGGCAAATGTCAAAGATGTCAAATGACAAATGTCACAATGCTAAATGTCAAAAATAAAAAGTGTCACCATGAAAAATGTCAAAAATAACAAATTTCAAGATGGCAAATGTCAAAGATGTCAAATGACAAATGTCACAATGCTAAATGTCAAAAATGAAAAGTGTCACCATGAAAAATGTCAAAAATGACAAATTTCAAGATGGCAAATGTCAAAACTGACAAATGTCACAATGCTAAATGTCAAAAATGATAAGTGTCACCATGGAAAAATGTCAAAAATGAAAAATTTCAAGATGTCAAATATCAAAGATGTCAAATGACAAATGTCACAATGCTAAATGTCAAAAATGACAAATTTCAAGATAGCAAATGTCAAAGATGTCAAATGACAAATGTCACAATGCTAAATGTCAAAAATAAAAAGTGTCACCATGAAAATCTCAAAAATGACAAATTTCAAGATGGCAAATATCAAAGATGTCAAATGACAAATGTCACAATGCTAAATGTCAAAAATGACAAATTTTAAGATGGCAAATGTCAAAGATGTCAAATGACAAATGTCACCATGCTAAATGTCAAAAATGAAAAGTGTCACCATAAAATGTCAAAAATGACAAATTTCAAGACGGCAAATGTCAAAGATGTCAAATGACAAATGTCACAATGCTAAATGTCAAAAATGATAAGTGTCACCATCAAAAATGTCAAAATGACAAATTTCAAGATGGCAAATGTCCAAGATGTCAAATGACAAATGTCACAATGCTAAATGTCAAAAATGACAAATTTCAAGATGGCAAATGTCAAAGATGTCAAATGACAAATGTCACAATGCTAAATGTCAAAAATGAAAAGTGTCACCATGAAAAATGTCAAAAATGACAAATTTCAAGATGGCAAATGTCAAAGATGTCAAATGACAAATGTAACAATGCTAAATGTCAAAAATGAAAAGTGTCACCATGAAAAATGTCAAAAATAACAAATTTCAAGATGGCAAATGTCAAAGATGTCAAATGACAAATATCACAATGCTAAATGTCAAAAATGAAAAGTGTCACCATGAAAAATGTCAAAAATGACAAATTTCAAGATGGCAAATGTCAAAGATGTCAAATGACAAATGTCACAATGCTAAATGTCAAAAATAAAAAGTGTCACCATGAAAAATGTCAAAAATAACAAATTTCAAGATGGCAAATGTCAAAGATGTCAAATGACAAATATCACAATGCTAAATGTCAAAAATGAAAAGTGTCACCATGAAAAATGTCAAAAATGACAAATTTCAAGATGGCAAATGTCCAAGATGTCAAATGACAAATGTCACAATGCTAAATGTCAAAAATGACAAATTTCAAGATGGCAAATGTCAAAGATGTCGAATATGACAAATGTCACAATGCTTAATGTCAAAAATGAAAAGTGTCACCATGAAAAATGTCAAAAATGACAAATTTCAAGATGGCAAATGTCAAAGATGTCAAATGACAAATGTCACAATGCTAAATGTCAAAAATGAAAAGTGTCACCATGAAAAATGTCAAAAATGACAAATTTCAAGATGTCAAATATCAAAGATGTCAAATGACAAATGTCACAATACTAAATGTCAAAAATGACAAATTTTAAGATGGCAAATGTCAGAGATGTCAAATGACAAATGTCACAATGCTAAATGTCAAAAATGAAAAGTGTCACCATGAAAAATGTCAAAAATGACAAATTTCAAGATGGCAAATGTCAAAGATGTCAACTGACAAATGTCACAATGCAAAATGTCAAAAATGAAAAGTGTCACCATAAAAAATGTCAAAAATAACAAATTTCAAGATGGCAAATGTCACAATGCTAAATGTCAAAAATGAAAAGTGTCACCATGAAAAATGTCAAAAATGACAAATTTCAAGATGACAAATGTCAAAACTGACAAATGTCACAATGCTAAATGTCAAAAATGAAAAGTGTCACCATGAAAAATGTCAAAAATAACAAACTTCAAGATGGCAAATGTCAAAGATGTCAAATGACAAATGTCACAATGCTAAATGTCAAAAATGACAAATTTCAAGATGGCAAATGTCAAAGATGTCAAATGACAAATGTCACAATGCTAAATGTCAAAAATGAAAAGTGTCACCATGAAAAATGTCAAAAATGACAAATTTCAAGATGGCAAATGTCAAAGATGTCAAATGACAAATGTCACAATGCTAAATGTCAAAAATGATAAGTAACACCATGAAAAATGTCAACAATAACAAATTTCAAGATGGCAAATGTCAAAGATGTCAAATGACAAATGTCACAATGCTTAATGTCAAAAATGAAAAGTGTCACCATGAAAAATGTCAAAAATGACAAATTTCAAGATGGCAAATGTCAAAGATGTCAAATGACAAATGTCACAATGCTAAATCTCAAAAATGAAAAGTGTCACCATGAAAAATGTCAAAAATAACAAATTTCAAGATGGCAAATGTCAAAGATGTCAAATGACAAATGTCACAATGCTTAATGTCAAAAATGAAAAGTGTCACCATGAAAAATGTCAAAAATAACAAATTTTAAGATGGCAAATGTCACAATGCTAAATGTCAAAAATGATAAGTGTCACCATGAAAAATGTCAAAAATGACAAATTTCAAGATGGCAAATGTCCAAGATGTCAAATGACAAATGTCACAATGCTAAATGTCAAAAATGACAAATTTTAAGATGGCAAATGTCAAAGATGTCGAATATGACAAATGTCACAATGCTAAATGTCAAAAATGAAAAGTGTCACCATGAAAAATGTCAAAAATGACAAATTTCAAGATGGCAAATGTCAAAGATGTCAAATGACAAATGTCACAATGCTAAATGTCAAAAATGAAAAGTGTCACCATGAAAAATGTCAAAAATGACAAATTTCAAGATGGCAAATATCAAAGATGTCAAATGACAAATGTCACAATGCTAAATGTCAAAAATGACAAATTTTAAGATGGCAAATGTCAAAGATGTCAAATGACAAATGTCACAATGCTAAATGTCAAAAATGAAAAGTGTCACCATGAAAAATGTCAAAAATGACAAATTTCAAGATGGCAAATGTCAAAGATGTCAAATGACAAATGTCACAATGCTAAATATCAAAAATGATAAGTGTCACCATAAAAAATGTCAAAAATGACAAATTTCAAGATGGCAAATGTCCAAGATGTCAAATGACAAATTTCAAGATGGCAAATGTCAAAGATGTCAAATGACAAATGTCACAATGCTAAATGTCAAAAATGAAAAGTGTCACCATGAAAAATGTCAAAAATGACAAATTTAAAGATGGCAAATGTCAAAGATGTCAAATGACAAATGTCACAATGCTAAATGTCCAAAATGAAAAGTGTCACCATGAAAAATGTCAAAAATAACAAATTTCAAGATGGCAAATCTCAAAGATGTCAAATGACAAATGTCACAATGCTAAATGTCAAAAATGAAAAGTGTCACCATGAAAAATGTTAAAAATGACCAATTTCAAGATGGCAAATGTCCAAGATGTCAAATGACAAATGTCACAATGCTAAATGTCAAAAATGAAAAGTGTCACCATGAAAAATGTCAAAAATGACAAATTTCAAGATGGAAAATGTCAAAGATGTCAAATGACAAATGTCACAATGCTAAATGTCAAAAATGAAAAGTGTCACCATGAAAAATGTCAAAAATGACAAATTTCAAGATAGCAAATGTCAAAGATGTCAAATGACAAATGTCACAATGCTAAATGTCAAAAATGAAAAGTGTCACCATGAAAAATCTCAAAAATGACAAATTTCAAGATGGCAAATATCAAAGATGTCAAATGACAAATGTCACAATGCTAAATGTCAAAAATGACAAATTTTAAGATGGCAAATGTCAAAGATGTCAAATGACAAATGTCACCATGCTAAATGTCAAAAATGAAAAGTGTCACCATAAAATGTCAAAAATGACAAATTTCAAGACGGCAAATGTCAAAGATGTCAAATGACAAATGTCACAATGCTAAATGTCAAAAATGATAAGTGTCACCATGAAAAATGTCAAAAATGACAAATTTCAAGATGGCAAATGTCCAAGATGTCAAATGACAAATGTCACAATGCTAAATGTCAAAAATGACAAATTTCAAGATGGCAAATGTCAAAGATGTCAAATGACAAATGTCACAATGCTAAATGTCAAAAATGAAAAGTGTCACCATGAAAAATGTCAAAAATGACAAATTTCAAGATGGCAAATGTCAAAGATGTCAAATGACAAATGTAACAATGCTAAATGTCAAAAATAAAAAGTGTCACCATGAAAAATGTCAAAAATAACAAATTTCAAGATGGCAAATCTCAAAGATGTCAAATGACAAATGTCACAATGCTAAATGTCAAAAATGAAAAGTGTCACCATGAAAAATGTTAAAAATGACCAATTTCAAGATGGCAAATGTCAAAGATGTCAAATGACAAATGTCACAATGCTAAATGTCAAAAATGAAAAGTGTCACCATGAAAAATGTCAAAAATGACAAATTTCAAGATGGCAAATGTCAAAGATGTCAAATGACAAATGTCACAATGCTAAATGTCAAAAATGAAAAGTGTCGCCATGAAAAATGTCAAAAATGACAAATTTCAAGATGGCAAATGTCAAAGATGTCATATGACAAATGTCACAATGCTAAATGTCAAAAATGAAAAGTGTCACCATGAAAAATGTCAAAAATGACAAATTTCAAGATGGCAAATGTCAAAACTGACAAATGTCACAATGCTAAATGTCAAAAATGATAAGTGTCACCATGAAAAATGTCAAAAATGACAAATTTCAAGATGGCAAATGTCCAAGATGTCAAATGACAAATGTCACAATGCTAAATGTCAAAAATGAAAAGTGTCACCATGAAAAATGTCAAAAATGACAAATTTCAAGATGGAAAATGTCAAAGATGTCAAATGACAAATGTCACAATGCTAAATGTCAAAAATGAAAAGTGTCAAAAATGACAAATTTCAAGATGGCAAATGTCTAAGATGTCAAATGACAAATGTCACAATGCTAAATGTCAAAAATGAAAAGTGTCACCGTGAAAAATGTCAAAAATGACAAATTTCAAGATGGCAAATGTCAAAGATGTCAAATGACAAATGTCACAATGCTAAATGTCAAAAATGAAAAGTGTCACCATGAAAAATGTCAAAAATGACAAATTTTAAGATGGCAAATGTCAAAGATGTCGAATATGACAAATGTCACAATGCTAAATGTCAAAAATGAAAAGTGTCACCATGAAAAATGTCAAAAATGACAAATTTCAAGATGGCAAATGTCAAAGATGTCAAATGACAAATGTCACATTGCTAAATGTCAAAAATAAAAAGTGTCCCCATGAAAAATGTCAAAAATGACAAATTTCAAGATGGCAAATGTCAAAGATGTCAAATGACAAATGTCACAATGCTAAATGTCAAAAATAAAAAGTGTCACCATAAAAAATGTCAAAAATGACAAATTTCAAGATGGCAAATATGAAAGATGTCAAATGACAAATGTCACAATGCTAAATGTCAAAAATGACAAATTTCAAGATGGCAAATGTCAAAGATGTCAAATGACAAATGTCACAATGCTAAATGTCAAAAATGAAAAGTGTCACAATGCTAAATGTCAAAAATGACAAATTTCAAGATGACAAATGTCAAAGATGTCAAATGACAAATGTCACAATGCTAAATGTCAAAAATGAAAAGTGTCACCATGAAAAATGTCAAAAATAACAAATTTCAAGATGGCAAATGTCAAAGATGTCAAATGACAAATGTCACAATGCTAAATGTCAAAAATGAAAAGTGTCACCATGAAAAATGTCAAAAATGACAAATTTCAAGATGGCAAATGTCAAATGTCACAATGCTAAATGTCAAAAATGAAAAGTGTCACCATGAAAAATGTCAAAAATAACAAATTTCAAGATGGCAAATGTCAAAGATGTCAAATGACAAATGTCACAATGCTAAATGTCAAAAATGAAAAGTGTCACAATGCTAAATGTCAAAAATGACAAATTTCAAGATGACAAATGTCAAAGATGTCAAATGACAAATGTCACAATGCTAAATGTCAAAAATGAAAAGTGTCACCATGAAAAATGTCAAAAATAACAAATTTCAAGATGGCAAATGTCAAAGATGTCAAATGACAAATGTCACAATGCTAAATGTCAAAAATAAAAAGTGTCACCATAAAAAATGTCAAAAATGACAAATTTCAAGATGGCAAATATGAAAGATGTCAAATGACAATTGTCACAATGCTAAATGTCAAAAATGACAAATTTCAAGATGGCAAATGTCAAAGATGTCAAATGACAAATGTCACAATGCTAAATGTCAAAAATGAAAAGTGTCACAATGCTAAATGTCAAAAATGACAAATTTCAAGATGACAAATGTCAAAGATGTCAAATGACAAATGTCACAATGCTAAATGTCAAAAATGAAAAGTGTCACCATGAAAAATGTCAAAAATAACAAATTTCAAGATGGCAAATGTCAAAGATGTCAAATGACAAATGTCACAATGCTAAATGTCAAAAATGAAAAGTGTCACCATGAAAAATGTCAAAAATGACAAATTTCAAGATGGCAAATGTCAAATGTCACAATGCTAAATGTCAAAAATGAAAAGTGTCACCATGAAAAATGTCAAAAATAACAAATTTCAAGATGCAAATGTCAAAGATGTCAAATGACAAATGTCACAATGCTAAATGTCAAAAATGAAAAGTGTCACCATAAAAAATGTCAAAAATGACAAATTTCAAGATGGCAAATGTCAAAACTGACAAATGTCACAATGCTAAATGTCAAAAATGAAAAGTGTCACCATGACAAATGTCAAAAATAACAAATTTCAGGATGGCAAATGTCAAAGATGTCAAATGAAAAATGTCACAATGCTAAATGTCAAAAATGAAAAGTGTCACCATGAAAAATTCAAAAATGACTAATTTCAAGATGGCAAATGTCAAAACTGACAAATGTCACAATGCTAAATGTCAAAAATGAAAAGTGTCACCATAAAATGTCAAAAATAACAAATTTTAAGATGGCAAATGTCAAAGATGTCAAATGACAAATGGCACAATGCTAAATGTCAAAAATGACAAATTTCAAGATGGCAAATGTCAAAGATGTCAAATGACAAATGTCACAATGCTAAATGTCAAAAATGAAAAGTGTCACCATGAAAAATGTCAAAAATGACAAATTTCAAGATGGCAAATGTCAAAGATGTCAAATGACAAATGTCACAATGCTAAATGTCAAAAATGAAAAGTGTCACCATGAAAAATGTCAAAAATGACAAATTTCAAGAGGGCAAATGTCAAACCTGACAAATGTCACAATGCTAAATGTCAAAAATAATAACTGTCACCATGAAAAATGTCAAAAATGACAAATTTCAAGATGGCAAATGTCCAAGATTTCAAATGACAAATGTCACAATGCTAAATGTCAAAAATGACAAATTTCAAGATGGCAAATGTCAAAGATGTCGAATATGACAAATGTCACAATGCTAAATGTCAAAAATGAAAAGTGTCACCATGAAAAATGTCAAAAATGACAAATTTCAAGATGACAAATGTCAAAGATGTCAAATGACAAATGTCACAATGCTAAATGTCAAAAATGAAAAGTGTCACCATGAAAAATGTCAAAAATGACAAATTTCAAGATGGCAAATGTCAAAGATGTCAAATGACAAATGTCACAATGCTAAATGTCAAAAATGAAAAGTGTCACCATGAAAAATGTTAAAAATGACAAATTTCAAGATGGCAAATGTCAAAGATGTCAAATGACAAATGTCACAATGCAAAATGTCAAAAATGAAAAGTGTCACCATAAAAAATGTCAAAAATAACAAATTTCAAGATAGCAAATGTCAAAGATGTCAAATGACAAATGTCACAATGCTAAATGTCAAAAATGAAAAGTGTCACCATGAAAAATGTCAAAAATGACAAATTTCAAGATGGCAAATGTCAAAACTGACAAATGTCACAATGCTAAATGTCAAAAATAAAAAGTGTCACCATGAAAAATGTCAAAAATAACAAATTTCAAGATGGCAAATGTCAAAGATGTCAAATGTCACAATGCTAAATGTCAAAAATAAAAAGTGTCACCATAAAAAATTCAAAAATGACAAATTTCAAGATGGCAAATGTCAAAACTGACAAATGTCACAATGCTAAATGTCAAAAATGAAAAGTGTCACCATGAAAAATGTCAAAAATAACAAATTTCAAGATGGCAAATGTCAAAGATGTCAAATGACAAATGTCACAATGCCAAATGTCAAAAATGACAAATTTTAAGATGGCAAATGTCAAAAAAGTCAAATGACAAATGTCACAATGCTAAATGTCAAAAATGAAAAGTGTCACCATAAAAAATGTCAAAAAAGACAAATTTCAAGATGGCAAATGTCAAAGATGTCAAATGACAAATGTCACAATGCTAAAAGTCAAAAATAAAAAGTGTCACCATAAAAAATGTCAACAATAACAAATTTGAAGATGGCAAATATCAAAGATGTCAAATGACAAATGTCACAATGCTAAATGTCAAAAATGAAAAGTGTCACCATGAAAAATGTCAAAAATGACAAATTTCAAGATGGCAAATGTCAAAGATGTCAAATGACAAATGTCACAATGCTAAATGTCAAAAATGAAATGTGTCAAAAATGACAAATTTCAAGATGGCAAATGTCTAAGATGTCAAATGACAAATGTCACAATGCTAAATGTCAAAAATGAAAAGTGTCACAATGCTAAATGTCAAAAATGACAAATTTCAAGATGGCAAATGTCAAAGATGTCAAATAACAAATGTCACAATGCTAAATGTCAAAAATGAAAAGTGTCACCATGAAAAATGTCAAAAATAACAAATTTCAAGATGGCAAATGTCAAAGATGTCAAATGACAAATGTCACAATGCTAAATGTCAAAAATGAAAAGTGTCACCATGAAAAATGTCAAAAATGACAAATTTCAAGATGGCAAATGTCAAATGTCACAATGCTAAATGTCAAAAATGAAAAGTGTCACCATGAAAAATGTCAAAAATAACAAATTTCAAGATGGCTAATGTCAAAGATGTCAAATGACAAATGTCACAATGCTAAATGTCAAAAATGAAAAGTGTCACCATTAAAAATGTCAAAAATGACAAATTTCAAGATGGCAAATATCAAAACTGACAAATGTCACAATGCTAAATGTCAAAAATGAAAAGTGTCACCATGAAAAATGTCAAAAATAACAAATTTCAAGATGGCAAATGTCAAAGATGTCAAATGACAAATGTCACAATGCTAAATGTCAAAAATGAAAAGTGTCACCATGAAAAATTCAAAAATGACAAATTTCAAGATGGCAAATGTCAAAACTGACAAATGTCACAATGCTAAATGTCAAAAATGAAAAGTGTCATCATGAAAAAAGTCAAAAATAACAAATTTCAAGATGGCAAATGTCAAAGATGTCAAATCACAAATGTCACAATGCTAAATGTCAAAAATGACAAATTTCAAGATGGCAAATGTCAAAGATGTCAAATGACAAATGTCACAATGCTAAATGTGAAAAATGAAAAGTGTCACCATGAAAAATGTCAAAAATGACAAATTTCAAGATGGCAAATGTCAAAGATGTCAAATGACAAATGTCACAATGCTAAATGTCAAAAATGAAAAGTGTCACCATGAAAAATGTCAAAAATAACAAATTTCAAGATGGCAAATGTCAAAGATGTCAAATGACAAATATCACAATGCTAAATGTCAAAAATGAAAAGTGTCACCATGAAAAATGTCAAAAATGACAAATTTCAAGATGGCAAATGTCAAAGATGTCAAATGACAAATGTCACAATGCTAAATGTCAAAAATAAAAAGTGTCACCATGAAAAATGTCAAAAATAACAAATTTCAAGATGGCAAATGTCAAAGATGTCAAATGACAAATGTCACAATGCTAAATGTCAAAAATGAAAAGTGTCACCATGAAAAATGTCAAAAATGACAAATTTCAAGATGGCAAATGTCAAAACTGACAAATGTCACAATGCTAAATGTCAAAAATGATAAGTGTCACCATGAAAAATGTCAAAAATGAAAAATTTCAAGATGGCAAATGTCCAAGATGTCAAATGACAAATGTCACAATGCTAAATGTCAAAAATGACAAATTTCAAGATGGCAAATGTCAAAGATGTCGAATATGACAAATGTCACAATGCTTATTGTCAAAAATGAAAAGTGTCACCATGAAAAATGTCAAAAATGACAAATTTCAAGATGGCAAATGTCAAGGATGTCAAATGACAAATGTCACAATGCTAAATGTCAAAAATGAAAAGTGTCACCATGAAAAATGTCAAAAATGACAAATTTCAAGATGTCAAATATCAAAGATGTCAAATGACAAATGTCACAATGCTAAATGTCAAAAATGACAAATTTTAAGATGGCAAATGTCAGAGATGTCAAATGACAAATGTCACAATGCTAAATGTCAAAAATGAAAAGTGTCACCATGAAAAATGTCAAAAATGACAAATTTCAAGATGGCAAATGTCAAAGATGTCAACTGACAAATGTCACAATGCAAAATGTCAAAAATGAAAAGTGTCACCATAAAAAATGTCAAAAATAACAAATTTCAAGATGGCAAATGTCAAAGATGTCAAATGACAAATATCACAATGCTAAATGTCAAAAATGAAAAGTGTCACCATGAAAAATGTCAAAAATGACAAATTTCAAGATGACAAATGTCAAAACTGACAAATGTCACAATGCTAAATGTCAAAAATGAAAAGTGTCACCATGAAAAATGTCAAAAATAACAAACTTCAAGATGGCAAATGTCAAAGATGTCAAATGACAAATGTCACAATGCTAAATGTCAAAAATGACAAATTTCAAGATGGCAAATGTCAAAGATGTCAAATGACAAATGTCACAATGCTAAATGTCAAAAATGAAAAGTGTCACCATGAAAAATGTCAAAAATGACAAATTTCAAGATGGCAAATGTCAAAGATGTCAAATGACAAATGTCACAATGCTAAATGTCAAAAATGATAAGTAACACCATGAAAAATGTCAACAATAACAAATTTCAAGATGGCAAATGTCAAAGATGTCAAATGACAAATGTCACAATGCTTAATGTCAAAAATGAAAAGTGTCACCATGAAAAATGTTAAAAATGACAAATTTCAAGATGGCAAATGTCAAAGATGTCAAATGACAAATGTCACAATGCTAAATCTCAAAAATGAAAAGTGTCACCATGAAAAATGTCAAAAATAACAAATTTCAAGATGGCAAATGTCAAAGATGTCAAATGACAAATGTCACAATGCTTAATGTCAAAAATGAAAAGTGTCACCATGAAAAATGTCAAAAATAACAAATTTTAAGATGGCAAATGTCACAATGCTAAATGTCAAAAATGATAAGTGTCACCATGAAAAATGTCAAAAATGACAAATTTCAAGATGGCAAATGTCCAAGATGTCAAATGACAAATGTCACAATGCTAAATGTCAAAAATGACAAATTTTAAGATGGCAAATGTCAAAGATGTCGAATATGACAAATGTCACAATGCTAAATGTCAAAAATGAAAAGTGTCACCATGAAAAATGTCAAAAATGACAAATTTCAAGATGGCAAATGTCAAAGATGTCAAATGACAAATGTCACAATGCTAAATGTCAAAAATGAAAAGTGTCACCATGAAAAATGTCAAAAATGACAAATTTCAAGATGGCAAATATCAAAGATGTCAAATGACAAATGTCACAATGCTAAATGTCAAAAATGACAAATTTTAAGATGGCAAATGTCAAAGATGTCAAATGACAAATGTCACAATGCTAAATGTCAAAAATGAAAAGTGTCACCATGAAAAATGTCAAAAATGACAAATTTCAAGATGGCAAATGTCAAAGATGTCAAATGACAAATGTCACAATGCTAAATATCAAAAATGATAAGTGTCACCATAAAAAATGTCAAAAATGACAAATTTCAAGATGGCAAATGTCCAAGATGTCAAATGACAAATTTCAAGATGGCAAATGTCAAAGATGTCAAATGACAAATGTCACAATGCTAAATGTCAAAAATGAAAAGTGTCACCATGAAAAATGTCAAAAATGACAAATTTAAAGATGGCAAATGTCAAAGATGTCAAATGACAAATGTCACAATGCTAAATGTCCAAAATGAAAAGTGTCACCATGAAAAATGTCAAAAATAACAAATTTCAAGATGGCAAATCTCAAAGATGTCAAATGACAAA
The DNA here is from genome assembly GCA_964028335.1 of Altica lythri. Lineage (NCBI taxonomy): Eukaryota > Metazoa > Arthropoda > Insecta > Coleoptera > Chrysomelidae > Altica > Altica lythri. The sequence continues at coordinate 17,823,948 of OZ034800.1, read as the reverse complement.
TGTCACAATGCTAAATGTCAAAAATGAAAAGTGTCACCATGAAAAATGTTAAAAATGACCAATTTCAAGATGGCAAATGTCAAAGATGTCAAATGACAAATGTCACAATGCTAAATGTCAAAATTGAAAAGTGTCACCATGAAAAATGTCAAAAATGACAAATTTTAAGATGGCAAATGTCAAAGATGTCAAATGACAAATGTCACAATGCTAAATGTCAAAAATGACAAATTTTAAGATGGCAAATGTCAAAGATGTCAAATGACAAATGTCACCATGCTAAATGTCAAAAATGAAAAGTGTCACCATAAAATGTCAAAAATGACAAATTTCAAGACGGCAAATGTCAAAGATGTCAAATGACAAATGTCACAATGCTAAATGTCAAAAATGATAAGTGTCACCATGAAAAATGTCAAAAATGACAAATTTCAAGATGGCAAATGTCCAAGATGTCAAATGACAAATGTCACAATGCTAAATGTCAAAAATGACAAATTTCAAGATGGCAAATGTCAAAGATGTCAAATGACAAATGTCACAATGCTAAATGTCAAAAATGAAAAGTGTCACCATGAAAAATGTCAAAAATGACAAATTTCAAGATGGCAAATGTCAAAGATGTCAAATGACAAATGTAACAATGCTAAATGTCAAAAATGAAAAGTGTCACCATGAAAAATGTCAAAAATAACAAATTTCAAGATGGCAAATGTCAAAGATGTCAAATGACAAATATCACAATGCTAAATGTCAAAAATGAAAAGTGTCACCATGAAAAATGTCAAAAATGACAAATTTCAAGATGGCAAATGTCAAAGATGTCAAATGACAAATGTCACAATGCTAAATGTCAAAAATAAAAAGTGTCACCATGAAAAATGTCAAAAATAACAAATTTCAAGATGGCAAATGTCAAAGATGTCAAATGACAAATGTCACAATGCTAAATGTCAAAAATGAAAAGTGTCACCATGAAAAATGTCAAAAATGACAAATTTCAAGATGGCAAATGTCAAAACTGACAAATGTCACAATGCTAAATGTCAAAAATGATAAGTGTCACCATGAAAAATGTCAAAAATGAAAAATTTCAAGATGGCAAATGTCCAAGATGTCAAATGACAAATGTCACAATGCTAAATGTCAAAAATGACAAATTTCAAGATGGCAAATGTCAAAGATGTCGAATATGACAAATGTCACAATGCTTAATGTCAAAAATGAAAAGTGTCACCATGAAAAATTTTAAAAATGACAAATTTCAAGATGGCAAATGTCAAAGATGTCAAATGACAAATGTCACAATGCTAAATGTCAAAAATGAAAAGTGTCACCATGAAAAATGTCAAAAATGACAAATTTCAAGATGTCAAATATCAAAGATGTCAAATGACAAATGTCACAATGCTAAATGTCAAAAATGACAAATTTTAAGATGGCAAATGTCAGAGATGTCAAATGACAAATGTCACAATGCTAAATGTCAAAAATGAAAAGTGTCACCATGAAAAATGTCAAAAATGACAAATTTCAAGATGGCAAATGTCAAAGATGTCAACTGACAAATGTCACAATGCAAAATGTCAAAAATGAAAAGTGTCACCATAAAAAATGTCAAAAATAACAAATTTCAAGATGGCAAATGTCACAATGCTAAATGTCAAAAATGAAAAGTGTCACCATGAAAAATGTCAAAAATGACAAATTTCAAGATGACAAATGTCAAAACTGACAAATGTCACAATGCTAAATGTCAAAAATGAAAAGTGTCACCATGAAAAATGTCAAAAATAACAAACTTCAAGATGGCAAATGTCAAAGATGTCAAATGACAAATGTCACAATGCTAAATGTCAAAAATGACAAATTTCAAGATGGCAAATGTCAAAGATGTCAAATGACAAATGTCACAATGCTAAATGTCAAAAATGAAAAGTGTCACCATGAAAAATGTCAAAAATGACAAATTTCAAGATGGCAAATGTCAAAGATGTCAAATGACAAATGTCACAATGCTAAATGTCAAAAATGATAAGTAACACCATGAAAAATGTCAACAATAACAAATTTCAAGATGGCAAATGTCAAAGATGTCAAATGACAAATGTCACAATGCTTAATGTCAAAAATGAAAAGTGTCACCATGAAAAATGTCAAAAATGACAAATTTCAAGATGGCAAATGTCAAAGATGTCAAATGACAAATGTCACAATGCTAAATCTCAAAAATGAAAAGTGTCACCATGAAAAATGTCAAAAATAACAAATTTCAAGATGGCAAATGTCAAAGATGTCAAATGACAAATGTCACAATGCTTAATGTCAAAAATGAAAAGTGTCACCATGAAAAATGTCAAAAATAACAAATTTTAAGATGGCAAATGTCACAATGCTAAATGTCAAAAATGATAAGTGTCACCATGAAAAATGTCAAAAATGACAAATTTCAAGATGGCAAATGTCCAAGATGTCAAATGACAAATGTCACAATGCTAAATGTCAAAAATGACAAATTTTAAGATGGCAAATGTCAAAGATGTCGAATATGACAAATGTCACAATGCTAAATGTCAAAAATGAAAAGTGTCACCATGAAAAATGTCAAAAATGACAAATTTCAAGATGGCAAATGTCAAAGATGTCAAATGACAAATGTCACAATGCTAAATGTCAAAAATGAAAAGTGTCACCATGAAAAATGTCAAAAATGACAAATTTCAAGATGGCAAATATCAAAGATGTCAAATGACAAATGTCACAATGCTAAATGTCAAAAATGACAAATTTTAAGATGGCAAATGTCAAAGATGTCAAATGACAAATGTCACAATGCTAAATGTCAAAAATGAAAAGTGTCACCATGAAAAATGTCAAAAATGACAAATTTCAAGATGGCAAATGTCAAAGATGTCAAATGACAAATGTCACAATGCTAAATATCAAAAATGATAAGTGTCACCATAAAAAATGTCAAAAATGACAAATTTCAAGATGGCAAATGTCCAAGATGTCAAATGACAAATTTCAAGATGGCAAATGTCAAAGATGTCAAATGACAAATGTCACAATGCTAAATGTCAAAAATGAAAAGTGTCACCATGAAAAATGTCAAAAATGACAAATTTAAAGATGGCAAATGTCAAAGATGTCAAATGACAAATGTCACAATGCTAAATGTCCAAAATGAAAAGTGTCACCATGAAAAATGTCAAAAATAACAAATTTCAAGATGGCAAATCTCAAAGATGTCAAATGACAAATGTCACAATGCTAAATGTCAAAAATGAAAAGTGTCGCCATGAAAAATGTTAAAAATGACCAATTTCAAGATGGCAAATGTCAAAGATGTCAAATGACAAATGTCACAATGCTAAATGTCAAAAATGAAAAGTGTCACCATGAAAAATGTCAAAAATGCCAAATTTTAAGATGGCAAATGTCAAAGATGTCAAATGACAAATGTCACAATGCTAAATGTCAAAAATGAAAAGTGTCACCATGAAAAATGTCAAAAATGACAAATTTCAAGATAGCAAATGTCAAAGATGTCAAATGACAAATGTCACAATGCTAAATGTCAAAAATGAAAAGTGTCACCATGAAAAATCTCAAAAATGACAAATTTCAAGATGGCAAATATCAAAGATGTCAAATGACAAATGTCACAATGCTAAATGTCAAAAATGACAAATTTTAAGATGGCAAATGTCAAAGATGTCAAATGACAAATGTCACCATGCTAAATGTCAAAAATGAAAAGTGTCACCATAAAATGTCAAAAATGACAAATTTCAAGACGGCAAATGTCAAAGATGTCAAATGACAAATGTCACAATGCTAAATGTCAAAAATGATAAGTGTCACCATGAAAAATGTCAAAAATGACAAATTTCAAGATGGCAAATGTCCAAGATGTCAAATGACAAATGTCACAATGCTAAATGTCAAAAATGACAAATTTCAAGATGGCAAATGTCAAAGATGTCAAATGACAAATGTCACAATGCTTAATGTCAAAAATGAAAAGTGTCACCATGAAAAATGTCAAAAATGACAAATTTCAAGATGGCAAATGTCAAAGATGTCAAATGACAAATGTAACAATGCTAAATGTCAAAAATAAAAAGTGTCACCATGAAAAATGTCAAAAATAACAAATTTCAAGATGGCAAATCTCAAAGATGTCAAATGACAAATGTCACAATGCTAAATGTCAAAAATGAAAAGTGTCACCATGAAAAATGTTAAAAATGACCAATTTCAAGATGGCAAATGTCAAAGATGTCAAATGACAAATGTCACAATGCTAAATGTCAAAAATGAAAAGTGTCACCATGAAAAATGTCAAAAATGACAAATTTCAAGATGGTAAATGTCAAAGATGTCAAATGACAAATGTCACAATGCTAAATGTCAAAAATGAAAAGTGTCGCCATGAAAAATGTCAAAAATGACAAATTTCAAGATGGCAAATGTCAAAGATGTCAAATGACAAATGTCACAATGCTAAATGTCAAAAATGAAAAGTGTCACCATGAAAAATGTCAAAAATGACAAATTTCAAGATGGCAAATGTCAAAACTGACAAATGTCACAATGCTAAATGTCAAAAATGATAAGTGTCACCATGAAAAATGTCAAAAATGACAAATTTCAAGATGGCAAATGTCCAAGATGTCAAATGACAAATGTCACAATGCTAAATGTCAAAAATGAAAAGTGTCACCATGAAAAATGTCAAAAATGACAAATTTCAAGATGGCAAATGTCAAAGATGTCAAATGACAAATGTCACAATGCTAAATGTCAAAAATGAAAAGTGTCAAAAATGACAAATTTCAAGATGGCAAATGTCTAAGATGTCAAATGACAAATGTCACAATGCTAAATGTCAAAAATGAAAAGTGTCACCGTGAAAAATGTCAAAAATGACAAATTTCAAGATGGCAAATGTCAAAGATGTCAAATGACAAATGTCACAATGCTAAATGTCAAAAATGAAAAGTGTCACCATGAAAAATGTCAAAAATGACAAATTTCAAGATGGCAAATGTCAAAGATGTCGAATATGACAAATGTCACAATGCTAAATGTCAAAAATGAAAAGTGTCACCATGAAAAATGTCAAAAATGACAAATTTCAAGATGGCAAATGTCAAAGATGTCAAATGACAAATGTCACATTGCTAAATGTCAAAAATAAAAAGTGTCCCCATGAAAAATGTCAAAAATGACAAATTTCAAGATGGCAAATGTCAAAGATGTCAAATGACAAATGTCACAATGCTAAATGTCAAAAATAAAAAGTGTCACCATAAAAAATGTCAAAAATGACAAATTTCAAGATGGCAAATATGAAAGATGTCAAATGACAAATGTCACAATGCTAAATGTCAAAAATGACAAATTTCAAGATGGCAAATGTCAAAGATGTCAAATGACAAATGTCACAATGCTAAATGTCAAAAATGAAAAGTGTCACAATGCTAAATGTCAAAAATGACAAATTTCAAGATGACAAATGTCAAAGATGTCAAATGACAAATGTCACAATGCTAAATGTCAAAAATGAAAAGTGTCACCATGAAAAATGTCAAAAATAACAAATTTCAAGATGGCAAATGTCAAAGATGTCAAATGACAAATGTCACAATGCTAAATGTCAAAAATGAAAAGTGTCACCATGAAAAATGTCAAAAATGACAAATTTCAAGATGGCAAATGTCAAATGTCACAATGCTAAATGTCAAAAATGAAAAGTGTCACCATGAAAAATGTCAAAAATAACAAATTTCAAGATGGCAAATGTCAAAGATGTCAAATGACAAATGTCACAATGCTAAATGTCAAAAATGAAAAGTGTCACAATGCTAAATGTCAAAAATGACAAATTTCAAGATGACAAATGTCAAAGATGTCAAATGACAAATGTCACAATGCTAAATGTCAAAAATGAAAAGTGTCACCATGAAAAATGTCAAAAATAACAAATTTCAAGATGGCAAATGTCAAAGATGTCAAATGACAAATGTCACAATGCTAAATGTCAAAAATAAAAAGTGTCACCATAAAAAATGTCAAAAATGACAAATTTCAAGATGGCAAATATGAAAGATGTCAAATGACAAATGTCACAATGCTAAATGTCAAAAATGACAAATTTCAAGATGGCAAATGTCAAAGATGTCAAATGACAAATGTCACAATGCTAAATGTCAAAAATGAAAAGTGTCACAATGCTAAATGTCAAAAATGACAAATTTCAAGATGACAAATGTCAAAGATGTCAAATGACAAATGTCACAATGCTAAATGTCAAAAATGAAAAGTGTCACCATGAAAAATGTCAAAAATAACAAATTTCAAGATGGCAAATGTCAAAGATGTCAAATGACAAATGTCACAATGCTAAATGTCAAAAATGAAAAGTGTCACCATGAAAAATGTCAAAAATGACAAATTTCAAGATGGCAAATGTCAAATGTCACAATGCTAAATGTCAAAAATGAAAAGTGTCACCATGAAAAATGTCAAAAATAACAAATTTCAAGATGCAAATGTCAAAGATGTCAAATGACAAATGTCACAATGCTAAATGTCAAAAATGAAAAGTGTCACCATAAAAAATGTCAAAAATGACAAATTTCAAGATGGCAAATGTCAAAACTGACAAATGTCACAATGCTAAATGTCAAAAATGAAAAGTGTCACCATGACAAATGTCAAAAATAACAAATTTCAGGATGACAAATGTCAAAGATGTCAAATGAAAAATGTCACAATGCTAAATGTCAAAAATGAAAAGTGTCACCATGAAAAATTCAAAAATGACTAATTTCAAGATGGCAAATGTCAAAACTGACAAATGTCACAATGCTAAATGTCAAAAATGAAAAGTGTCACCATAAAATGTCAAAAATAACAAATTTTAAGATGGCAAATGTCAAAGATGTCAAATGACAAATGGCACAATGCTAAATGTCAAAAATGACAAATTTCAAGATGGCAAATGTCAAAGATGTCAAATGACAAATGTCACAATGCTAAATGTCAAAAATGAAAAGTGTCACCATGAAAAATGTCAAAAATGACAAATTTCAAGATGGCAAATGTCAAAGATGTCAAATGACAAATGTCACAATGCTAAATGTCAAAAATGAAAAGTGTCACCATGAAAAATGTCAAAAATGACAAATTTCAAGAGGGCAAATGTCAAACCTGACAAATGTCACAATGCTAAATGTCAAAAATAATAACTGTCACCATGAAAAATGTCAAAAATGACAAATTTCAAGATGGCAAATGTCCAAGATTTCAAATGACAAATGTCACAATGCTAAATGTCAAAAATGACAAATTTCAAGATGGCAAATGTCAAAGATGTCGAATATGACAAATGTCACAATGCTAAATGTCAAAAATGAAAAGTGTCACCATAAAAAATGTCAAAAATGACAAATTTCAAGATGACAAATGTCAAAGATGTCAAATGACAAATGTCACAATGCTAAATGTCAAAAATGAAAAGTGTCACCATGAAAAATGTCAAAAATGACAAATTTCAAGATGGCAAATGTCAAAGATGTCAAATGACAAATGTCACAATGCTAAATGTCAAAAATGAAAAGTGTCACCATGAAAAATGTTAAAAATGACAAATTTCAAGATGGCAAATGTCAAAGATGTCAAATGACAAATGTCACAATGCAAAATGTCAAAAATGAAAAGTGTCACCATAAAAAATGTCAAAAATAACAAATTTCAAGATAGCAAATGTCAAAGATGTCAAATGACAAATGTCACAATGCTAAATGTCAAAAATGAAAAGTGTCACCATGAAAAATGTCAAAAATGACAAATTTCAAGATGGCAAATGTCAAAACTGACAAATGTCACAATGCTAAATGTCAAAAATAAAAAGTGTCACCATGAAAAATGTCAAAAATAACAAATTTCAAGATGGCAAATGTCAAAGATGTCAAATGACAAATGTCACAATGCCAAATGTCAAAAATGACAAATTTTAAGATGGCAAATGTCAAAAAAGTCAAATGACAAATGTCACAATGCTAAATGTCAAAAATGAAAAGTGTTACCATAAAAAATGTCAAAAAAGACAAATTTCAAGATGGCAAATGTCAAAGATGTCAAATGACAAATGTCACAATGCTAAAAGTCAAAAATAAAAAGTGTCACCATAAAAAATGTCAACAATAACAAATTTGAAGATGGCAAATATCAAAGATGTCAAATGACAAATGTCACAATGCTAAATGTCAAAAATGAAAAGTGTCACCATGAAAAATGTCAAAAATGACAAATGTCAAGATGGCAAATGTCAAAGATGTCAAATGACAAATGTCACAATGCTAAATGTCAAAAATAAAAAGTGTCACCATGAAAAATGTCAAAAATAACAAATTTCAAGATGGCAAATGTCAAAGATGTCAAATGACAAATGTCACAATGCTAAATGTCAAAAATGAAAAGTGTCACCATGAAAAATGTCAAAAAAGACAAATTTCAAAATGGCAAATGTCAAAACTGACAAATGTCACAATGCTAAATGTCAAAAATGATAAGTGTCACCATGAAAAATGTCAAAAATGACAATATTCAAGATGGCAAATGTCCAAGATGTCAAATGACAAATGTGACAATGCTAAATGTCAAAAATGACAAATTTCAAGATGGCAAATATCAAAGATGTGGAATATGACAAATGTCACAATGCTAATTGTCAAAAATGAAAAGTGTCACCATTAAAAATGTCAAAAATGACAAATTTCAAGATGGCAAATGTCAAAGATGTCAAATGACAAATGTCACAATGCTAAATGTCAAAAATGAAAAGTGTCACCATGAAAAATGTCAAAAATGACAAATTTCAAGATGGCAAATATCAAAGATGTCAAATGACAAATGTCACAATGCTAAATGTCAAAAATGACAAATTTTAAGATGGCAAATGTCAAAGATGTCAAATGACAAATGTCACAATGCTAAATGTCAAAAATGAAAAGTGTCACCATGAAAAATGTCAAAAATGACAAATTTCAAGATGGCAAATGTCAAAGATGTCAAATGACAAATGTCACAATGCTAAATGTCAAAAATCAAAAGTGTCACCATAAAAAATGTCAACAATAACAAATTTCAAGATGGCAAATGTCAAAGATGTCAAATGACAAATGTCACAATGCTTAATGTCAAAAATGAAAAGTGTCACCATGAAAAATGTCAAAAATGACAAATTTCAAGGTGGCAAATGTCAAAGATGTCAAATGACAAATGTCACAATGTCAAATGTCAAAAATGAAAAGTGTCACCATGAAAAATGTCAAAAATAACAAATTTCAAGATGGCAAATGTCAAAGATGTCAAATGACAAATGTCACAATGCTAAATGTCAAAAATGAAAAGTGTCACCATGAAAAATGTCAAAAATGACAAATTTCAAGATGGCAAATGTCAAAACTGACAAATGTTACAATGCTAAATGTCAAAAATGATAAGTGTCACCATGAAAAATGTCAAAAATGACAAATTTCAAGATGGCAAATGTCCAAGATGTCAAATGACAAATGTCACAATGCTAAATGTCAAAAATGACAAATTTCAAGATGGCAAATGTCAAAGATGTCAAATGAAAAATGTCACAATGCTAAATGTCAAAAATGAAAAGTGTCACCATGAAAAATGTCAAAAATGACAAATTTTAAGATGGCAAATGTCAAAGATGTCAAATGACAAATGTCACAATGCTAAATGTCAAAAATGAAAAGTGTCACCATGAAAAATGTCAAAAATAACAAATTTTAAGATGGCAAATGTCAAAGATGTCAAATGACAAATGTCACAATGCTAAATGTCAAAAATGAAAAGTGTCACGATGAAAAATGTTAAAAATAACCAATTTCAAGATGGCAAATGTCAAAGATGTCAAATGACAAATGTCACAATGCTAAATGTCAAAAATGACAAATTTTAAGATGGCAAATGTCAAAGATGTCAAATGACAAATGTCACAATGCTAAATGTCAAAAATGAAAAGTGTCACCATGAAAAATGTCAAAAATGACAAATTTCAAGATGGCAAATGTCAAAGATGTCAAATGACAAATGTCACAATGCTAAATGTCAAAAATCAAAAGTATCACCATAAAAAATGTCAAAAATAACAAATTTCAAGATGGCAAATGTCAAAGATGTCAAATGACAAATGTCACAATGCTTTATGTCAAAAATGAAAAGTGTCACCATGAAAAATGTCAAAAATGACAAATTTCAAGATGGCAAATGTCAAAGATGTCAAATGACAAATGTCACAATGCTAAATGTCAAAAATGATAAGTGTCACCATGAAAAATGTCAAAAATAACAAATTTTAAGTTGGCAAATGTCATAGATGTCAAATGACAAATGTCACAATGCTAAATGTCAAAAATGAAAAGTGTCACCATGAAAAATGTCAAAAATGACAAATTTCAAGATGGCAAATGTCAAAACTGACAAATGTCACAATGCTAAATGTCAAAAATGATAAGTGTCACCATGAAAAATGTCAAAAATGACAAATTTCAAGATGGCAAATGTCCAAGATGTCAAATGACAAATGTCACAATGCTTAATGTCAAAAATGACAAATTTCAAGATGGCAAATGTCAAAGATGTTAAATGAAAAATGTCACAATGCTAAATGTCAAAAATGAAAAGTGTCACCATGAAAAATGTCAAAAATGACAAATTTCAAGATGGCAAATGTCAAAGATGTCAAATGACAAATGTCACAATGCTAAATGTCAAAAATGAAAAGTGTCACCATGAAAAATGTCAAAAATAACAAATTTCAAGATGGCAAATGTCAAAGATGTCAAATGACAAATGTCGCAATGCTAAATGTCAAAAATGAAAAGTGTCACGATGAAAAATGTTAAAAATGACCAATTTCAAGATGGCAAATGTCAAAGATGTCAAATGACAAATGTCACAATGCTAAATGTCAAAAATGAAAAGTGTCACCATGAAAAATGTCAAAAATGACAAATTTCAAGATGGCAAATGTCAAAGATGTCAAATGACAAAAAATGTCACAATGCTAAATGTCAAAAATGAAAAGTGTCACCATGAAAAATGTCAAAAATGACAAATTTCAAGATGGCAAATGTCAAAACTGACAAATGTCACAATGCTAAATGTCAAAAATGATAAGTGTCACCATGAAAAATGTCAAAAATGACAAATTTCAAGATGGCATATGTCCAAGATGTCAAATGACAAATGTCACAATGCTAAATGTCAAAAATGAAAAGTGTCACCATGAAACATGTCAAAAATGACAAATTTCAAGATGGCAAATGTCAAAGATGTGAAATGACAAATGTCACAATGCTAAATGTCCAAAATGAAAAGTGTCCCCATGAAAAATGTCAATAATGACAAATTTCAAGATGGCAAATGTCAAAGATGTCAAATGACAAATGTCACAATGCTAAATGTCAAAAATGAAAAGTGTCAACATGAAAAATGTCAAAAATGACAAATTTCAAGATGGCAAATGTCAAAGATGTCGAATATGACAAATGTCACAATGCTAAATGTCAAAAATGAAAAGTGTCACCATGAAAAATGTCAAAAATGACAAATTTCAAGATGGCAAATGTCAAAGATGTCAAATGAAAAATGTCACAATGCTAAATGTCAAAAATGAAAAGTGTCACCATGAAAAATGTCAAAAATGACAAATTTCAAGATGGCAAATATCAAAGATGTCAAATGACAAATGACACAATGCTAAATGTCAAAAATGACAAATTTCAAGATGGCAAATGTCAAAGATGTCAAATGACAAATGTCACAATGCTAAATGTCAAAAATTAAAAGTGTCACCATGAAAAATGTCAAAAATGACAAATTTCAAGAAGGCAAATGTCAAAGATGTCAAATGACAAATGTCACAATGCTAAATGTCAAAAATGAAAAGTGTCACCTTGAAAAATGTCAAAAATAACAAATTTCAAGATGGCAAGTGTCAAAGATGTCAAATGACAAATTTTATAATGCTAAATGTCAAAGATGAAAAGTGTCACCATGAAAAATGTCAAAAATGACAAATTTCAAGATGGCAAATGTCAAAGATGTCAAATCACAAATGTCACAATGCTAAATGTCAAAAATGAAAAGTGTCACCATGAAAAATGTCAAAAATAACAAATTTCAAGATGGCAAATATGACAAATGTCACAATGCTAAATGTCAAAAATGAAAAGTGTCACCATGAAAAATGTCAAAAATGACAAATTTTAAGATGGCAAATGTCAAAACTGACAAATGTCACAATGCTAAATGTCAAAAATGATAAGTGTCACCATGAAAAATGTCAAAAATGACAAATTTCAAGATGGCAAATGTCCAAGATGTCAAATGACAAATGTCACAATGCTAAATGTCAAAAATGACAAATTTCAAGATGGCAAATGTCAAAGATGTCAAATGACAAATGTCACAATGCTAAATGTCAAAAATGAAAAGTGTCACCATAAAAAATGTCAAAAATGACAAATTTCAAGATGGCAAATGTCAAAAATGTCAAATGACAAATGTCACAATGCTAAATGTCAAAAATAAAAAGTGTCACCATGAAAAATGTCAAAAATAACAAATTTCAAGATGGCAAATGTAAAAGATGTCAAATGACAAATGTCACAATGCTAAATGTCAAAAATGAAAAGTGTCACCATGAAAAATGTCAAAAATGACAAATTTCAAGATGGCAAATGTCAAAACTGACAAATGTCACAATGCTAAATGTCAAAAATGAAAAGTGTCATCATGAAAAATGTCAAAAATAACAAATTTCAAGATGGCAAATGTCAAAGATGTCAAATGACAAATGTCACAATGCTAAATGTCAAAAATGAAAAGTGTCACCATGAAAAATTCAAAAATGACAAATTTCAAGATGGCAAATGTCAAAACTGACAAATGTCACAATGCTAAATGTCAAAAATGAAAAGTGTCACCATAAAATGTCAAAAATAACAAATTTCAAGATGGCAAATGACAAATGTCACAATGCTAAATGTCAAAAATGACAAATTTCAAGATGGCAAATGTCAAAGATGTCAAATGACAAATGTCACAATGCTAAATGTCAAAAATGAAAAGTGTCACCATGAAAAATGTCAAAAATGACAAATTTCAAGATGGCAAATGTCAAAGATGTCAAATGACAAATGTCACAATGCTAAATGTCAAAAATGAAAAGTGTCACCATGAAAAATGTCAAAAATGACAAATTTCAAGATGGCAAATGTCAAAGATGTCAAATGACAAATGTCACAATGCTAAATGTCAAAAATGAAAAGTGTCACCATGAAAAATGTCAAAAATAACAAATTTCAAGATGGCAAATGTCAAAGATGTCAAATGACAAATGTCACAATGCTAAATGTCAAAAATGAAAAGTGTCACCATGAAAAATGTCAAAAATGACAAATTTCAAGATGGCAAATGTCAAAACTGACAAATGTCACAATGCTAAATGTCAAAAATGATAAGTGTCACCATGAAAAATGTCAAAAATGACAAATTTCAAGATGGCAAATGTCCAAGATGTCAAATGACAAATGTCACAATGCTAAATGTCAAAAATGACAAATTTCAAGATGGCAAATGTCAAAGATGTCGAATATGACAAATGTCACAATGCTAAATGTCAAAAATGAAAAGTGTCACCATGAAAAATGTCAAAAATGACAAATTTCAAGATGGCAAATGTAAAAGATGTCAAATGACAAATGTCACAATGCTAAATGTCAAAAATGAAAAGTGTCACCATGAAAAATGTCAAAAATAACAAATTTCAAGATGTCAAATATCAAAGATGTCAAATGACAAATGTCACAATGCTAAATGTCAAAAATGACAAATTTTAAGATGGCAAATGTCAAAGATGTCAAATGACAAATGTCACAATGCTAAATGTTAAAAATGAAAAGTGTCACCATGAAAAATGTCAAAAATGGCAAATTTCAAGATGGCAAATGTCAAAGATGTCAAATCACAAATGTCACAATGCAAAATGTCAAAAATGAAAAGTGTCACCATAAAAAATGTCAAAAATAACAAATTTCAAGATGGCAAATGTCAAAGATGTCAAATGACAAATGTCACAATGCTAAATGTCAAAAATGAAAAGTGTCACCATGAAAAATGTCAAAAATGACAAATTTCAAGATGGCAAATGTCAAAACTGACAAATGTCACAATGCTAAATGTCAAAAATGAAAAGTGTCACCATGAAAAATGTCAAAAATAACAAATTTCAAGATGGCAAATGTCAAAGATGTCAAATGACAAATGTCACAATGCTAAATGTCAAAAATGAAAAGTGTCACCATGAAAAATTCAAAAATGACAAATTTCAAGATGGCAAATGTCAAAACTGACAAAAGTCACAATGCTAAATGTCAAAAATGAAAAGTGTCACCATGAAAAATGTCAAAAATAACAAATTTCAAGATGGCAAATGTCAAAGATGTCAAATGACAAATGTCACAATGCTAAATGTCAAAAATGACAAATTTCAAGATGGCAAATGTCAAAGATGTTAAATGACAAATGTCACAATGCTAAATGTCAAAAATGAAAAGTGTCACCATGAAAAATGTCAAAAATGACAAATTTCAAGATGGCAAATGTCAAAGATGTGAAATGACAAATGTCACAATGCTAAATGTCAAAAATGAAAAGTGTCACCATGAAAAATGTCAAAAATGACAAATTTCAAGATGGCAAATGTCAAAGATGTCAAATGACAAATGTCACAATGCTAAATGTCAAAAATGAAAAGTGTCACCATGAAAAATGTCAAAAATAACAAATTTCAAGATGGCAAATGTCAAAGATGTCAAATGACAAATGTGACAATGCTTAATGTCAAAAATGAAAAGTGTAACCATGAAAAATGTCAAAAATGACAAATTTCAAGATGGCAAATGTCAAAACTGACAAATGTCACAATGCTAAATGTCAAAAAGGAAAAGTGTCACCATGAAAAATGTCAAAAATGACAAATTTCAAGATGGCAAATGTCCAAGATGTCAAATGACAAATGTCACAATGCTAAATGTCAAAAATGACAAATTTCAAGATGGCAAATGTCAAAGATGTCGAATATGACAAATGTCACAATGCTAAATGTCAAAAATGAAAAGTGTCACCATGAAAAATGTCAAAAATGATAAATTTCAAGTTGGCAAATGTCAAAGATGTCAAATGACAAATGTCACAATGCTAAATGTCAAAAATGAAAAGTGTCACCATGAAAAATGTCAAAAATGACAAATTTCAAGATGGCAAATATCAAAGATGTCCAATGACAAATGTCACAATGCTAAATGTCAAAAATGACAAATTTTAAGATGGCAAATGTCAAAGATGTCAAATGACAAATGTCACAATGCTAAATGTCAAAAATGAAAAGTGTCACCATGAAAAATGTCAAAAATGACAAATTTCAAGATGGCAAATGTCAAAGATGTCAAATGACAAATGTCACAATGCTAAATGTCAAAAATGATAAGTGTCACCATGAAAAATGTCAAAAATGAAAAGTGTCACGATGAAAAATGTTAAAAATGACCAATTTCAAGATGGCAAATGTCAAAGATGTCAAATGACAAATGTCACAATGCTAAATGTCAAAAATGAAAAGTGTCACCATGAAAAATGTCAAAAATGACAAATTTCAAGATGGCAAATGTCAAAGATGTCAAATGACAAAAAATGTCACAATGCTAAATGTCAAAAATGAAAAGTGTCACCATGAAAAATGTCAAAAATGACAAATTTCAAGATGGCAAATGTCAAAACTGACAAATGTCACAATGCTAAATGTCAAAAATGATAAGTGTCACCATGAAAAATGTCAAAAATGACAAATTTCAAGATGGCAAATGTCCAAGATGTCAAATGACAAATGTCACAATGCTAAATGTCAAAAATGAAAAGTGTCACCATGAAACATGTCAAAAATGACAAATTTCAAGATGGCAAATGTCAAAGATGTCAAATGACAAATGTCACAATGCTAAATGTCAAAAATGAAAAGTGTCCCCATGAAAAATGTCAATAATGACAAATTTCAAGATGGCAAATGTCAAAGATGTCAAATGACAAATGTCACAATGCTAAATGTCAAAAATGAAAAGTGTCAACATGAAAAATGACAAATTTCAAGATGGCAAATGTCAAAGATGTCGAATATGACAAATGTCACAATGCTAAATGTCAAAAATGAAAAGTGTCACCATGAAAAATGTCAAAAATGACAAATTTCAAGATGGCAAATGTCAAAGATGTCAAATGAAAAATGTCACAATGCTAAATGTCAAAAATGAAAAGTGTCACCATGAAAAATGTCAAAAATGACAAATTTCAAGATGGCAAATATCAAAGATGTCAAATGACAAATGACACAATGCTAAATGTCAAAAATGACAAATTTCAAGATGGCAAATGTCAAAGATGTCAAATGACAAATGTCACAATGCTAAATGTCAAAAATTAAAAGTGTCACCATGAAAAATGTCAAAAATGACAAATTTCAAGAAGGCAAATGTCAAAGATGTCAAATGACAAATGTCACAATGCTAAATATCAAAAATGAAAAGTGTCACCTTGAAAAATGTCAAAAATAACAAATTTCAAGATGGCAAATGTCAAAGATGTCAAATGACAAATTTCATAATGCTAAATGTCAAAGATGAAAAGTGTCACCATGAAAAATGTCAAAAATGACAAATTTCAAGATGGCAAATGTCAAAGATGTCAAATGACAAATGTCACAATGCTAAATGTCAAAAATGAAAAGTGTCACCATGAAAAATGTCAAAAATAACAAATTTCAAGATGGCAAATATCAAAGATGTCAAATGACAAATGTCACAATGCTAAATGTCAAAAATGAAAAGTGTCACCATGAAAAATGTCAAAAATGACAAATTTTAAGATGGCAAATGTCAAAACTGACAAATGTCACAATGCTAAATGTCAAAAATGATAAGTGTCACCATGAAAAATGTCAAAAATGACAAATTTCAAGATGGCAAATGTCCAAGATGTCAAATGACAAATGTCACAATGCTAAATGTCAAAAATGACAAATTTCAAGATGGCAAATGTCAAAGATGTCAAATGACAAATGTCACAATGCTAAATGTCAAAAATGAAAAGTGTCACCATAAAAAATGTCAAAAATGACAAATTTCAAGATGGCAAATGTCAAAAATGTCAAATGACAAATGTCACAATGCTAAATGTCAAAAATAAAAAGTGTCACCATGAAAAATGTCAAAAATAACAAATTTCAAGATGGCAAATGTAAAAGATGTCAAATGACAAATGTCACAATGCTAAATGTCAAAAATGAAAAGTGTCACCATGAAAAATGTCAAAAATGACAAATTTCAAGATGGCAAATGTCAAAACTGACAAATGTCACAATGCTAAATGTCAAAAATGAAAAGTGTCATCATGAAAAATGTCAAAAATAACAAATTTCAAGATGGCAAATGTCAAAGATGTCAAATGACAAATGTCACAATGCTAAATGTCAAAAATGAAAAGTGTCACCATGAAAAATTCAAAAATGACAAATTTCAAGATGGCAAATGTCAAAACTGACAAATGTCACAATGCTAAATGTCAAAAATGAAAAGTGTCACCATGAAAAATGTCAAAAATAACAAATTTCAAGATGGCAAATGACAAATGTCACAATGCTAAATGTCAAAAATGACAAATTTCAAGATGGCAAATGTCAAAGATGTCAAATGACAAATGTCACAATGCTAAATGTCAAAAATGAAAAGTGTCACCATGAAAAATGTCAAAAATGACAAATTTCAAGATGGCAAATGTCAAAGATGTCAAATGACAAATGTCACAATGCTAAATGTCAAAAATGAAAAGTGTCACCATGAAAAATGTCAAAAATGACAAATTTCAAGATGGCAAATGTCAAAGATGTCAAATGACAAATGTCACAATGCTAAATGTCAAAAATGAAAAGTGTCACCATGAAAAATGTCAAAAATAACAAATTTCAAGATGGCAAATGTCAAAGATGTCAAATGACAAATGTCACAATGCTAAATGTCAAAAATGAAAAGTGTCACCATGAAAAATGTCAAAAATGACAAATTTCAAGATGGCAAATGTCAAAACTGACAAATGTCACAATGCTAAATGTCAAAAATGATAAGTGTCACCATGAAAAATGTCAAAAATGACAAATTTCAAGATGGCAAATGTCCAAGATGTCAAATGACAAATGTCACAATGCTAAATGTCAAAAATGACAAATTTCAAGATGGCAAATGTCAAAGATGTCGAATATGACAAATGTCACAATGCTAAATGTCAAAAATGAAAAGTGTCACCATGAAAAATGTCAAAAATGACAAATTTCAAGATGGCAAATGTAAAAGATGTCACATGACAAATGTCACAATGCTAAATGTCAAAAATGAAAAGTGTCACCATGAAAAATGTCAAAAATAACAAATTTCAAGATGTCAAATATCAAAGATGTCAAATGACAAATGTCACAATGCTAAATGTCAAAAATGACAAATTTTAAGATGGCAAATGTCAAAGATGTCAAATGACAAATGTCACAATGCTAAATGTTAAAAATGAAAAGTGTCACCATGAAAAATGTCAAAAATGGCAAATTTCAAGATGGCAAATGTCAAAGATGTCAAATCACAAATGTCACAATGCAAAATGTCAAAAATGAAAAGTGTCACCATAAAAAATGTCAAAAATAACAAATTTCAAGATGGCAAATGTCAAAGATGTCAAATGACAAATGTCACAATGCTAAATGTCAAAAATGAAAAGTGTCACCATGAAAAATGTCAAAAATGACAAATTTCAAGATGGCAAATGTCAAAACTGACAAATGTCACAATGCTAAATGTCAAAAATGAAAAGTGTCACCATGAAAAATGTCAAAAATAACAAATTTCAAGATGGCAAATGTCAAAGATGTCAAATGACAAATGTCACAATGCTAAATGTCAAAAATGAAAAGTGTCACCATGAAAAATTCAAAAATGACAAATTTCAAGATGGCAAATGTCAAAACTGACAAAAGTCACAATGCTAAATGTCAAAAATGAAAAGTGTCACCATGAAAAATGTCAAAAATAACAAATTTCAAGATGGCAAATGTCAAAGATGTCAAATGACAAATGTCACAATGCTAAATGTCAAAAATGACAAATTTCAAGATGGCAAATGTCAAAGATGTCAAATGACAAATGTCACAATGCTAAATGTCAAAAATGAAAAGTGTCACCATGAAAAATGTCAAAAATGACAAATTTCAAGATGGCAAATGTCAAAGATGTCAAATGACAAATGTCACAATACTAAATGTCAAAAATGAAAAGTGTCACCATGAAAAATGTCAACAATAACAAATTTCAAGATGGCAAATGTCAAAGATGTCAAATGACAAATGTCACAATGCTAAATGTCAAAAATGAAAAGTGTCACCATGAAAAATGTCAAAAATGACAAATTTCAAGATGGCAAATGTCAAAGATGTCAAATGACAAATGTCACAATGCTAAATGTCAAAAATGAAAAGTGTCACCATGAAAAATGTCAAAAATAACAAATTTCAAGATGGCAAATGTCAAAGATGTCAAATGACAAATGTGACAATGCTTAATGTCAAAAATGAAAAGTGTAACCATGAAAAATGTCAAAAATGACAAATTTCAAGATGGCAAATGTCAAAACTGACAAATGTCACAATGCTAAATGTCAAAAAGGAAAAGTGTCACCATGAAAAATGTCAAAAATGACAAATTTCAAGATGGCAAATGTCCAAGATGTCAAATGACAAATGTCACAATGCTAAATGTCAAAAATGACAAATTTCAAGATGGCAAATGTCAAAGATGTCGAATATGACAAATGTCACAATGCTAAATGTCAAAAATAAAAAGTGTCACCATGAAAAATGTCAAAAATGATAAATTTCAAGTTGGCAAATGTCAAAGATGTCAAATGACAAATGTCACAATGCTAAATGTCAAAAATGAAAAGTGTCACCATGAAAAATGTCAAAAATGACAAATTTCAAGATGGCAAATATCAAAGATGTCCAATGACAAATGTCACAATGCTAAATGTCAAAAATGACAAATTTTAAGATGGCAAATGTCAAAGATGTCAAATGACAAATGTCACAATGCTAAATGTCAAAAATGAAAAGTGTCACCATGAAAAATGTCAAAAATGACAAATTTCAAGATGGCAAATGTCAAAGATGTCAAATGACAAATGTCACAATGCTAAATGTCAAAAATGATAAGTGTCACCATGAAAAATGTCAAAAATGACAAATTTCAAGATGGCAAATGTCCAAGATGTCAAATGACAAATGTCACAATGCTAAATGTCAAAAATGACAAATTTCAAGATGGCAAATGTCAAAGACGTCAAATGACAAATGTCACAATGCTAAATGTCAAAAATGAAAAGTGTCACCATGAAAAATGTCAAAAATGACAAATTTCAAGATGGCAAATGTCAAAGATGTCAAATGACAAATGTCACAATGCTAAATGTCAAAAATGAAAAGTATTACCATGAAAAATGTCAAAACTAACAAATTTCAAGATGGCAAATCTCAAAGATGTCAAATGACAAATGTCACAATGCTAAATGTCAAAAATGAAAAGTGTCACCATGAAAAATGTTAAAAATGACCAATTTCAAGATGGCAAATGTCAAAGATGTCAAATGACAAATGTCACAATGCTAAATGTCAAAAATGAAAAGTGTCACCATGAAAAATGTCAAAAATGACAAATTTTAAGATGGCAAATATCAAAGATGTCAAATGACAAATGTCACAATGCTAAATGTCAAAAATGAAAAGTGTCACCATGAAAAATGTCAAAAATGACAAATTTCAAGATGGCAAATGTCAAAACTGACAAATGTCACAATGCTAAATGTCAAAAATGAAAAGTGTCACCATGAAAAATGTCAAAAATAACAAATTTCAAGATGGCAAATGTCAAAGATGTCAAATGACAAATGTCACAATGCTAAATGTCAAAAATGAAAAGTGTCACCATGAAAAATTCAAAAATGACAAATTTCAAGATGGCAAATGTCAAAACTGACAAAAGTCACAATGCTAAATGTCAAAAATGAAAAGTGTCACCATGAAAAATGTCAAAAATAACAAATTTCAAGATGGCAAATGTCAAAGATGTCAAATGACAAATGTCACAATGCTAAATGACAAAAATGACAAATTTCAAGATGGCAAATGTCAAAGATGTCAAATGACAAATGTCACAATGCTAAATGTCAAAAATGAAAAGTGTCACCATGAAAAATGTCAAAAATGACAAATTTCAAGATGGCAAATGTCAAAGATGTCAAATGTCAAATGTCACAATACTAAATGTCAAAAATGAAAAGTGTCACCATGAAAAATGTCAACAATAACAAATTTCAAGATGGCAAATGTCAAAGATGTCAAATGACAAATGTCACAATGCTAAATGTCAAAAATGAAAAGTGTCACCATGAAAAATGTCAAAAATGACAAATTTCAAGATGGCAAATGTCAAAGATGTCAAATGACAAATGTCACAATGCTAAATGTCAAAAATGAAAAGTGTCACCATGAAAAATGTCAAAAATAACAAATTTCAAGATGGGAAATGTCAAAGATGTCAAATGACAAATGTCACAATGCTTAATGTCAAAAATGAAAAGTGTCACCATGAAAAATGTCAAAAATGACAAATTTCAAGATGGCAAATGTCAAAACTGACAAATGTCACAATGCTAAATGTCAAAAAGGAAAAGTGTCACCATGAAAAATGTCAAAAATGACAAATTTCAAGATGGCAAATGTCCAAGATGTCAAATGACAAATGTCACAATGCTAAATGTCAAAAATGACAAATTTCAAGATGGCAAATGTCAAAGATGTCGAATATGACAAATGTCACAATGCTAAATGTCAAAAATGAAAAGTGTCACCATGAAAAATGTCAAAAATGATAAATTTCAAGTTGGCAAATGTCAAAGATGTCAAATGACAAATGTCACAATGCTAAATGTCAAAAATGAAAAGTGTCACCATGAAAAATGTCAAAAATGACAAATTTCAAGATGGCAAATATCAAAGATGTCCAATGACAAATGTCACAATGCTAAATGTCAAAAATGACAAATTTTAAGATGGCAAATGTCAAAGATGTCAAATGACAAATGTCACAATGCTAAATGTCAAAAATGAAAAGTGTCACCATGAAAAATGTCAAAAATGACAAATTTCAAGATGGCAAATGTCAAAGATGTCAAATGACAAATGTCACAATGCTAAATGTCAAAAATGATAAGTGTCACCATGAAAAATGTCAAAAATGACAAATTTCAAGATGGCAAATGTCCAAGATGTCAAATGACAAATGTCACAATGCTAAATGTCAAAAATGACAAATTTCAAGATGGCAAATGTCAAAGACGTCAAATGACAAATGTCACAATGCTAAATGTCAAAAATGAAAAGTGTCACCATGAAAAATGTCAAAAATGACAAATTTCAAGATGGCAAATGTCAAAGATGTCAAATGATAAATGTCACAATGCTAAATGTCAAAAATGAAAAGTATTACCATGAAAAATGTCAAAAATAACAAATTTCAAGATGGCAAATCTCAAAGATGTCAAATGACAAATGTCACAATGCTAAATGTCAAAAATGAAAAGTGTCACCATGAAAAATGTTAAAAATGACCAATTTCAAGATGGCAAATGTCAAAGATGTCAAATGACAAATGTCACAATGCTAAATGTCAAAAATGAAAAGTGTCACCATGAAAAATGTCAAAAATGACAAATTTTAAGATGGCAAATATCAAAGATGTCAAATGACAAATGTCACAATGCTAAATGTCAAAAATGAAAAGTGTCACCATGAAAAATGTCAAAAATGACAAATTTCAAGATGGCAAATGTCAAAGATGTCAAATGACAAATGTCACAATGCTAAATGTCAAAAATGAAAAGTGTCACCATGAAAAATGTCAAAAATGACAAATTTCAAGATGGCAAATGTCAAAACTGACAAATGTCACAATGCTAAATGTCAAAAATGATAAGTGTCACCATGAAAAATGTCAAAAATGACAAATTTCAAGATGGCAAATGTTCAAGATGTCAAATGACAAATGTCACAATGCTAAATGTCAAAAATGAAAAGTGTCAAAAATGACAAATTTCAAGATGGCAAATGTCTAAGATGTCAAATGACAAATGTCACAATGCTAAATGTCAAAAATTAAAAGTGTCACCGTGAAAAATGTCAAAAATGACAAATTTCAAGATGGCAAATGTCAAAGATGTCAAATGACAAATGTCACAATGCTAAATGTCAAAAATGAAAAGTGTCACCATGAAAAATGTCAAAAATGACAAATTTCAAGATGGCAAATGTCAATGATGTCAAATGACAAATGTCACAATGCTAAATGTCAAAAATGAAAAGTGTCCCCATCAAAATGTCAATAATGACAAATTTCAAGATGGCAAATGTCAAAGATGTCAAATGACAAATGTCACAATGTTCAATGTCAATAATGAAAAGTGTCACCATGAAAAATGTCAAAAATGACAAATTTCAAGATGGCAAATGTCAAAGATGTCAAATATGACAAATGTCACAATGTTAAATGTCAAAAATGAAAAGTGTCACCATGAAAAATGTCAAAAATGACAAATTTCAAGATGGCAAATGTCAAAGATGTCAAATGACAAATGTCACAATGCTAAATGTCAAAAATGAAAAGTGTCACCATGAAAAATGTCAAAAATGACAAATTTCAAGATGGCAAATATCAAAGATGTCAAATGACAAATGTCACAATGCTAAATGTCAAAAATGAAAAGTGTCACCATGAAAAATGTCAAAAATAACAAATTTCAAGATGGCAAATGTCAAAGATGTCAAATGACAAATGTCACAATGCTAAATGTCAAAAATGAAAAGTGTCACCATGAAAAATGTCAAAAATGACAAATTTCAAGATGGCAAATGTCAAATGTCACAATGCTAAATGTCAAAAATGAAAAGTGTCACCATGAAAAATGTCAAAAATAACAAATTTCAAAATGCAAATGTCAAAGATGTCAAATGACAAATGTCACAATGCCAAATGTCAAAAATGAAAAGTGTCACCATGAAAAATGTCAAAAATGACAAATTTCAAGATGGCAAATGTCAAAACTGACAAATGTCACAATGCTAAATGTCAAAAATGAAAAGTGTCAGAATGAAAAATGTCAAAAATAACAAATTTCAAGATGGCAAATGTCAAAGATGTCAAATGACAAATGTTACAATGCTAAATGTCAAAAATGAAAAGTGTCACCATGAAAAATTTAAAAATGACAAATTTCAAGATGGCAAATGTCAAAACTGACAAATATCACAATGCTAAATGTCAAAAATGAAAAGTGTCACCATAAAATGTCAAAAATAACAAATTTCAAGATGGCAAATGTCAAAGATGTCAAATGACAAATGGCACAATGCTAAATGTCAAAAATGACAAATTTCAAGATGGCAAATGTCAAAGATGTCAAATGACAAATGTCACAATGCTAAATGTCAAAAATGAAAAGTGTCACCATGAAAAATGTCAAAAATAACAAATTTCAAGATGGCAAATGTCAAAGATGTCAAATGACAAATGTCACAATGCTAAATGTCAAAAATGAAAAGTGTCACCATGAAAAATGTCAAAAATGACAAATTTCAAGATGGCAAATGTCAAACCTGACAAATGTCACAATGCTAAATGTCAAAAATGATAAGTGTCACCATGAAAAATGTCAAAAATGACAAATTTCAAGATGGCAAATGTCCAAGATGTCAAATGACAAATGTCACAATGCTAAATGTCAAAAATGACAAATTTCAAGATGGCAAATGTCAAAGATGTCGAATATGACAAATGTCACAATGCTAAATGTCAAAAATGCAAAGTGTCACCATGAAAAATGTCAAAAATGACAAATTTCAAGATGGCAAATGTCAAAGATGTCAAATGACAAATGTCACAATGCTAAATGTCAAAAATAAAAAGTGTCACCATGAAAAATGTCAAAAATGACAAATTTCAAGATGGCAAATATCAAAGATGTCAAATGACAAATGTCACAATGCTAAATGTCAAAAATGACAAATTTTAAGATGGCAAATGTCAAAGATGTCAAATGACAAATGTCACAATGCTAAATGTCAAAAATGAAAAGTGTCACCATAAAAAATGTCAAAAATAACAAATTTCAAGATGGCAAATGTCAAAGATGTCAAATGACAAATGTCACAATGCTAAATATCAAAAATGAAAAGTGTCACCATGAAAAATGTCAAAAATGACAAATTTCAAGATGGCAAATGTCAAAACTGACAAATGTCACAATGCTAAATGTCAAAAATGAAAAGTGTCACCATGAAAAATGTCAAAAATAACAAATGTCAAGATGGCAAATGTCAAAGATGTCAAATGACAAATGTCACAATGCTAAATGTCAAAAATGAAAAGTGTCACCATGAAAAATGTCAAAAATGACAAATTTCAAGATGGCAAATGTCACAATGCTAAATGTCAAAAATGAAAATTGTCAATCTGAAAAATGTCAAAAATAACAAATTTCAAGATGGCAAATGTCAAAGATGTCAAATGACAAATGTCACAATGCCAAATGTCAAAAATGACAAATTTCAAGATGGCAAATGTCAAAAATGTCAAATGACAAATGTCACAATGCTAAATGTCAAAAATGAAAAGTGTCACCACGAAAAATGTCAAAAATGACAAACTTCAAGATGGCAAATGTCAAAAATGTCAAATGACAAATGTCACAATGCTAAATGTCAAAAATAAAAAGTGTCACCATAAAAAATGTCAACAATAACAAATTTCAAGATGGCAAATGTCAAAGATGTCAAATGACAAATGTCACAATGCTAAATGTCAAAAATGAAAAGTGTCACCATGAAAAATGTCAAAAATGACAAATTTCAAGATGGCAAATGTCAAAGATGTCAAATGACAAATGTCACAATGCTAAATGTCAAAAATGAAAAGTGTCACCATGAAAAATGTCAAAAATGACAAATTTCAAAATGGCAAATGTCAAAACTGACAAATGTCACAATGCTAAATGTCAAAAATGATAAGTGTCACCATGAAAAATGTCAAAAATGACAATATTCAAGATGGCAAATGTCCAAGATGTCAAATGACAAAAAATGTCACAATGCTAAATGTCAAAAATGACAAATTTCAAGATGGCAAATGTCAAAGATGTCAAATGACAAATGTCACAATGCTAAATGTCAAAAATGAAAAGTGTCACCATAAAATATGTCAAAAATGACAAATTTCACGATTGCAAATATCAAAGATGTCAAATGACAAATGTCACAATGCTAAATGTCAAAAATGACAAATTTTAAGATGGCAAATGTCAAATGACAAATGTCACAATGCTAAATGTCAAAAATGAAAAGTGTCACCATGAAAAATGTCAAAAATGACAAATTTCAAGATGGCAAATGTCAAAGATGTCAAATGACAAATGTCGCAATGCTAAATGTCAAAAATGAAAAGTGTCACCATAAAAAATGTCAAAAATAACAAATTTCAAGATGGCAAATGTCAAAGAAGTCAAATGACAAATGTCACAATGCTTAATGTCAAAAATGAAAAGTGTCACCATAAAAAATGTCAAAAATGACAAATTTCAAGATGGCAAATGTCAAAGATGTCAAATGACAAATGTCACAATGCTAAATGTCAAAAATAAAAAGTGTCACCATGAAAAATGTCAAAAATAACAAATTTCAAGATGGCAAATGTCAAAGATGTCAAATGACAAATGTCACAATGCTAAATGTCAAAAATGAAAAGTGTCACCATGAAAAATGTCAAAAATGACAAATTTCAAGATGGCAAATGTCAAAACTGACAAATGTCACAATGCTAAATGTCAAAAATGATAAGTGTCACCATGAAAAATGTCAAAAATGACAAATTTCAAGATGGCAAATGTCCAAGATGTCAAATGACAAATGTCACAATGCTAAATGTCAAAAATGACAAATTTCAAGATGGCAAATGTCAAAGATGTCAAATGACAAATGTCACAATGCTAAATGTCAAAAATGAAAAGTGTCACCATGAAAAATGTCAAAAATGACAAATTTCAAGATGGCAAATGTCAAAGATGACAAATGACAAATGTCACAATGCTAAATGTCAAAAATGAAAAGTGTCACCATGAAAAATGTCAAAAATAACAAATTTTAAGATGGCAAATGTCAAAGATGTCAAATGACAAATGTCACAATGCTAAATGTCAAAAATGAAAAGTGTCACCATGAAAAATGTTAAAAATGACCAATTTTAAGATGGCAAATGTCAAAGATGTCAAATGACAAATGTCACAATGCTAAATGTCAAAAATGAAAAGTGTCACCATGAAAAATGTCAAAAATGACAAATTTTAAGATGGCAAATGTCAAAGATGTCATATGTCAAAGATGTCAAATGACAAATGTCACAATGCTAAATGTCAAAAATGAAAAGTGTCACCATGAAAAATGTCAAAAATGACAAATTTCAAGATGGCAAATGTCAAAACTGACAAATGTCACAATGCTAAATGTCAAAAATGATAAGTGTCACCATGAAAAATGTCAAAAATGACAAATTTCAAAATGGCGAATGTCCAAGATGTCAAATGACAAATGTCACAATGCTAAATGTCAAAAATGAAAAGTGTCACCATGAAAAATGTCAAAAATGACAAATTTCAAGATGGCAAATGTCAAAGATGTCAAATGACAAATGTCACAATGCTAAATGTCAAAAATGAAAAGTGTCCCCATAAAAAATGTCAATAATGACAAATTTCAAGATGGCAAATGTCAAAGATGTCAAATGACAAATGTCACTATGCTTAATGTCAAAAATGAAAAGTGTCCCCATGAAAAATGTCAATAATGACAAATTTCAAGATCGCAAATGTCAAAGATGTCAAATGACAAATGTCACAATGCTAAATGTCAAAAATGAAAAGTGTCACCATGAAAAATGTCAAAAATGACAAATTTCAAGATGGCAAATGTCAAAGATGTCGAATATGACAAATGTCACAATGCTAAATGTCAAAAATGAAAAGTGTCACCATGAAAAATGTCAAAAATGACAAATTTCAAGATGGCAAATGTCAAAGATGTCAAATGACAAATGTCACAATGCTAAATGTCAAAAATGAAAAGTGTCACCATGAAAAATGTCAAAAATGACAAATTTCAAGATGGCAAATATCAAAGATGTCAAATGACAAATGTCACAATGCTAAATGTTAAAAATGACAAATTTCAAGATGGCAAATGTCAAAGATGTCAAATGACAAATGTCACAATGCTAAATGTCAAAAATGAAAAGTGTCACCATGAAAAATGTCAAAAATGACAAATTTCAAGATGGCAAATGTCAAAGATAACAAATGACAAATGTCACAATGCTAAATGTCAAAAATGAAAAGTGTCACCATGAAAAATGTCAAAAATAACAAATTTCAAGATGGCAAATGTCAAAGATGTCAAATGACAAATGTCACAATGCTAAATGTCAAGGATGAAAATTGTCACCATGAAAAATGTCAAAAATGACAAATTTCAAGATGGAAAATGTCAAAGATGTCAAATGACAAATGTCACAATGCTAAATGTCAAAAATGAAAAGTGTCACCATGAAAAATGTCAAAAATGAAAAGTGTCACCATGAAAAATGTCAAAAATAACAAATTTCAAGATGGCAAATGTCAAAGATGTCAAATGACAAATGTCACAATGCTAAATGTCAAAAATGAAAAGTGTCACCTTGAAAAATGTCAAAAATGACAAATTTCAAGATGGCAAATGTCAAAACTGACAAATGTCACAATGCTAAATGTCAAAAATGATGAGTGTCACCATGAAAAATGTCAAAAATGGCAAATTTCAAGATGGCAAATGTCCAAGATGTCAAACGACAAATGTCACAATGCTAAATGTTAAAAATGACAAATTTCAAGATGGCAAATGTCAAAGATGTCAAATGACAAATGTCACAATGCTAAATGTCAAAAATGAAAAGTGTCACCATGAAAAATGTCAAAAATGACAAATTTCAAGATGGCAAATGTCAAACATATCAAATGACAAATGTCACAATGCTAAATGTCAAAAATGAAAAGTGTCACCATGAAAAATGTCAAAAATAACAAATTTCAAGATGGCAAATGTAAAAGATGTCAAATGACAAATGTCACAATGCTAAATGTCAAAAATGACAAATTTCAAGATGGCAAATGTCAAAGATGTTAAATGACAAATGTCACAATGCTAAATGTCAAAAATGAAAAGTGTCACCATGAAAAATGTCAAAAATGACAAATTTCAAGATGGCAAATATCAAAGATGTCAAATGACAAATGTCACAATGCTAAATGTCAAAAATGACAAATTTCAAGATGGCAAATGTCAAAGATGTCAAATGACAAATGTCACAATGCCAAATGTCAAAAATGAAAAGTGTCACCATAAAAAATGTCAAAAATAACAAATTTCAAGATGGCAAATGTCAAAGATGTCAAATGACAAATGTCACAATGCTCAATGTCAATAATGAAAAGTGTCACCATGAAAAATGTCAAAAATGACAAATTTCAAGATGGCAAATGTCAAAGATGTCAAATATGACAAATGTCACAATGCTAAATGTCAAAAATGAAAAGTGTCACCATGAAAAATGTCAAAAATGACAAATTTCAAGATGGCAAATGTCAAAGATGTCAAATGACAAATGTCACAATGCTAAATGTCAAAAATGAAAAGTGTCACCATGAAAAATGTCAAAAATGACAAATTTCAAGATGGCAAATATCAAAGATGTCAAATGACAAATGTCACAATTCTAAATGTCAAAAATGACAAATTTCAAGTTGGCAAATGTCAAAGATGTCAAATGACAAATGTCACAATGCTAAATGTCAAAAATGAAAAGTGTCACAATGCTAAATGTCAAAAATGACAAATTTCAAGATGACAAATGTCAAAGATGTCAAATGACAAATGTCACAATGCTAAATGTCAAAAATAAAAAGTGTCACCATGAAAAATGTCAAAAATAACAAATTTCAAGATGGCAAATGTCAAAGATGTCAAATGACAAATGTCACAATGCTAAATGTCAAAAATGAAAAGTGTCACCATGAAAAATGTCAAAAATGACAAATTTCAAGATGGCAAATGTCAAATGTCACAATGCTAAATGTCAAAAATGAAAAGTGTCACCATGAAAAATGTCAAAAATAACAAATTTCAAGATGCAAATGTCAAAGATGTCAAATGACAAATGTCACAATGCCAAATGTCAAAAATGAAAAGTGTCACCATGAAAAATGTCAAAAATGACAAATTTCAAGATGGCAAATGTCAAAACTGACAAATGTCACAATGCTAAATGTCAAAAATGAAAAGTGTCAGAATGAAAAATGTCAAAAATAACAAATTTCAAGATGGCAAATGTCAAAGATGTCAAATGACAAATGTCACAATGCTAAATGTCAAAAATGAAAAGTGTCACCATGAAAAATTTAAAAATGACAAATTTCAAGATGGCAAATGTCAAAACTGACAAATATCACAATGCTAAATGTCAAAAATGAAAAGTGTCACCATAAAATGTCAAAAATAACAAATTTTAAGATGGCAAATGTCAAAGATGTCAAATGACAAATGGCACAATGCTAAATGTCAAAAATGACAAATTTCAAGATGGCAAATGTCAAAGATGTCAAATGACAAATGTCACAATGCTAAATGTCAAAAATGAAAAGTGTCACCATGAAAAATGTCAAAAATGACAAATTTCAAGATGGCAAATGTCAAAGATGTCAAATGACAAATGTCACAATGCTAAATGTCAAAAATGAAAAGTGTCACCATGAAAAATGTCAAAAATAACAAATTTCAAGATGGCAAATGTCAAAGATGTCAAATGACAAATGTCACAATGCTAAATGTCAAAAATGAAAAGTGTCACCATGAAAAATGTCAAAAATGACAAATTTCAAGATGGCAAATGTCAAACCTGACAAATGTCACAATGCTAAATGTCAAAAATGATAAGTGTCACCATGAAAAATGTCAAAAATGACAAATTTCAAGATGGCAAATGTCCAAGATGTCAAATGACAAATGTCACAATGCTAAATGTCAAAAATGATAAGTGTCACCATGAAAAATGTCAAAAATGACAAATTTCAAGATGGCAAATATCAAAGATGTCAAATGACAAATGTCACAATGCTAAATGTCAAAAATGACAAATTTTAAGATGGCAAATGTCAAAGATGTCAAATGACAAATGTCACAATGCTAAATGTCAAAAATGAAAAGTGTCACCATGAAAAATGTTAAAAATGACAAATTTCAAGATGGCAAATGTCAAAGATGTCAAATGACAAATGTCACAATGCTAAATGTCAAAAATGAAAAGTGTCACCATAAAAAATGTCAAAAATAACAAATTTCAAGATGGCAAATGTCAAAGATGTCAAATGACAAATGTCACAATGCTAAATATCAAAAATGAAAAGTGTCACCATGAAAAATGTCAAAAATGACAAATTTCAAGATGGCAAATGTCAAAACTGACAAATGTCACATTGCTAAATGTCAAAAATGAAAAGTGTCACCATGAAAAATGTCAAAAATAACAAATTTCAAGATGGCAAATGTCAAAGATGTCAAATGACAAATGTCACAATGCTAAATGTCAAAAATGAAAAGTGTCACCATGAAAAATGTCAAAAATGACAAATTTCAAGATGGCAAATGTCACAATGCTAAATGTCAAAAATGAAAAGTGTCAATATGAAAAATGTCAAAAATAACAAATTTCAAGATGGCAAATGTCAAAGATGTCAAATGACAAATGTCACAATGCCAAATGTCAAAAATGACAAATTTCAAGATGGCAAATGTCAAAAATGTCAAATAACAAATGTCACAATGCTAAATGTCAAAAATGAAAAGTGTCACCACGAAAAATGTCAAAAATGACAAACTTCAAGATGGCAAATGTCAAAGATGTCAAATGACAAATGTCACAATGCTAAATGTCAAAAATAAAAAGTGTCACTATAAAAAATGTCAACAATAACAAATTTCAAGATGGCAAATGTCAAAGATGTCAAATGACAAATGTCACAATGCTAAATGTCAAAAATGAAAAGTGTCACCATGAAAAATATCAAAAATGACAAATTTCAAGATGGCAAATGTCAAAGATGTCAAATGACAAATGTCACAATGCTAAATGTCAAAAATGAAAAGTGTCACCATGAAAAATGTCAAAAATGACAAATTTCAAAATGGCAAATGTCAAAACTGACAAATGTCACAATGCTAAATGTCAAAAATGATAAGCGTCACCATGAAAAATGTCAAAAATGACAATATTCAAGATGGCAAATGTCCAAGATGTCAAATGACAAAAAATGTCACAATGCTAAATGTCAAAAATGACAAATTTCAAGATGGCAAATGTCAAAGATGTCGAATATGACAAATGTCACAATGCTAAATGTCAAAAATGAAAAGTGTCACCATGAAAAATGTCAAAAATGACAAATTTCAAGATGGCAAATGTCAAAGATGTCAAATGACAAATGTCACAATGCTAAATGTCAAAAATGAAAAGTGTCACCATGAAAAATGTCAAAAATGACAAATTTCACGATTGCAAATATCAAAGATGTCAAATGACAAATGTCACAATGCTAAATGTCAAAAATGACAAATTTTAAGATTGCAAATGTCAAAGATGTCAAATGACAAATGTCACAATGCTAAATGTCAAAAATGAAAAGTGTCACCATGAAAAATGTCAAAAATGACAAATTTCAAGATGGCAAATGTCAAAGATGTCAAATGACAAATGTCACAATGCTAAATGTCAAAAATGAAAAGTGTCACCATAAAAAATGTCAAAAATAACAAATTTCAAGATGGCAAATGTCAAAGAAGTCAAATGACAAATGTCACAATGCTTAATGTCAAAAATGAAAAGTGTCACCATGAAAAATGTCAAAAATGACAAATTTCAAGATGGCAAATGTCAAAGATGGCAAATGACAAATGTCACAATGCTAAATGTCAAAAATGAAAAGTGTCACCATGAAAAATGTCAAAAATAACAAATTTTAAGATGGCAAATGTCAAAGATGTCAAATGACAAATGTCACAATGCTAAATGTCAAAAATAAAAAGTGTCACCATGAAAAATGTCAAAAATGACAAATTTCAAGATGGCAAATGTCAAAACTGACAAATGTCACAATGCTAAATGTCAAAAATGATAAGTGTCACCATGAAAAATGTCAAAAATGACAAATTTCAAGATGGCAAATGTCCAAGATGTCAAATGACAAATGTCACAATGCTAAATGTCAAAAATGACAAATTTCAAGATGGCAAATGTCAAAGATGTCAAATGACAAATGTCACAATGCTAAATGTCAAAAATGAAAAGTGTCACCATGAAAAATGTCAAAAATAACAAATTTCAAGATGGCAAATGTCAAAGATGTCAAATGACAAATGTCACAATGCTAAATGTCAAAAATGAAAAGTGTCACCATGAAAAATGTTAAAAATGACCAATTTTAAGATGGCAAATGTCAAAGATGTCAAATGACAAATGTCACAATGCTAAATGTCAAAAATGAAAAGTGTCACCATGAAAAATGTCAAAAATGACAAATTTTAAGATGGCAAATGTCAAAGATGTCAAATGTCAAAGATGTCAAATGACAAATGTCACAATGCTAAATGTCAAAAATGAAAAGTGTCACCATGAAAAATGTCAAAAATGACAAATTTCAAGATGGCAAATGTCAAAACTGACAAATGTCACAATGCTAAATGTCAAAAATGATAAGTGTCACCATGAAAAATGTCAAAAATGACAAATTTCAAGATGGCGAATGTCCAAGATGTCAAATGACAAATGTCACAATGCTAAATGTCAAAAATGAAAAGTGTCACCATGAAAAATGTCAAAAATGACAAATTTCAAGATGGCAAATGTCAAAGATGTCGAATGACAAATGTCACAATGCTAAATGTCAAAAATGAAAAGTGTCCCCATAAAAAATGTCAATAATGACAAATTTCAAGATGGCAAATGTCAAAGATGTCAAATGACAAATGTCACTATGCTTAATGTCAAAAATGAAAAGTGTCCCCATGAAAAATGTCAATAATGACAAATTTCAAGATCGCAAATGTCAAAGATGTCAAATGACAAATGTCACAATGCTAAATGTCAAAAATGAAAAGTGTCACCATGAAAAATGTCAAAAATGACAAATTTCAAGATGGCAAATGTCAAAGATGTCGAATATGACAAATGTCACAATGCTAAATGTCAAAAATGAAAAGTGTCACCATGAAAAATGTCAAAAATGACAAATTTTAAGATGGCAAATGTCAAAGATGTCAAATGACAAATGTCACAATGCTAAATGTCAAAAATGAAAAGTGTCACCATGAAAAATGTCAAAAATGACAAATTTCAAGATGGCAAATATCAAAGATGTCAAATGACAAATGTCACAATGCTAAATGTTAAAAATGACAAATTTCAAGATGGCAAATGTCAAAGATGTCAAATGACAAATGTCACAATGCTAAATGTCAAAAATGAAAAGTGTCACCATGAAAAATGTCAAAAATGACAAATTTCAAGATGGCAAATGTCAAAGATAACAAATGACAAATGTCACAATGCTAAATGTCAAAAATGAAAAGTGTCACCATGAAAAATGTCAAAAATAACAAATTTCAAGATGGCAAATGTCAAAGATGTCAAATGACAAATGTCACAATGCTAAATGTCAAAGATGAAAATTGTCACCATGAAAAATGTCAAAAATGACAAATTTCAAGATGGAAAATGTTAAAGATGTCAAATGTCACAATGCTTAATGTCAAAAATGAAAAGTGTCACCATGAAAAATGTCAAAAATGAAAAGTGTCACCATGAAAAATGTCAAAAATAACAAATTTCAAGATGGCAAATGTCAAAGATGTCAAATGACAAATGTCACAATGCTAAATGTCAAAAATGAAAAGTGTCACCTTGAAAAATGTCAAAAATGACAAATTTCAAGATGGCAAATGTCAAAACTGACAAATGTCACAATGCTAAATGTCAAAAATGATGAGTGTCACCATGAAAAATGTCAAAAATGACAAATTTCAAGATGGCAAATGTCCAAGATGTCAAATGACAAATGTCACAATGCTAAATGTTAAAAATGACAAATTTCAAGATGGCAAATGTCAAAGATGTCAAATGACAAATGTCACAATGCTAAATGTCAAAAATGAAAAGTGTCACCATGAAAAATGTCAAAAATGACAAATTTCAAGATGGCAAATGTCAAAGATATCAAATGACAAATGTCACAATGCTAAATGTCAAAAATGAAAAGTGTCACCATGAAAAATGTCAAAAATAACAAATTTCAAGATGGCAAATGTAAAAGATGTCAAATGACAAATGTCACAATGCTAAATGTCAAAAATGACAAATTTCAAGATGGCAAATGTCAAAGATGTCAAATGACAAATGTCACAATGCTAAATGTTAAAAATGACAAATTTCAAGATGGCAAATGTCAAAGATGTCAAATGACAAATGTCACAATGCTAAATGTCAAAAATGAAAAGTGTCACCATGAAAAATGTCAAAAATGACAAATTTCAAGATGGCAAATGTCAAAGATGTTAAATGACAAATGTCACAATGCTAAATGTCAAAAATGAAAAGTGTCACCATGAAAAATGTCAAAAATGACAAATTTCAAGATGGCAAATATCAAAGATGTCAAATGACAAATGTCACAATGCTAAATGTCAAAAATGACAAATTTCAAGATGGCAAATGTCAAAGATGTCAAATGACAAATGTCACAATGCCAAATGTCAAAAATGAAAAGTGTCACCATAAAAAATGTCAAAAATAACAAATTTCAAGATGGCAAATGTCAAAGATGTCAAATGACAAATGTCACAATGCTAAATGTCAAAATGAAAAGTGTCACTATAAAAAATGTCAAAAATAACAAATTTCAAGATGGCAAATGTCAAAGATGTCAAATGACAAATGTCACAATGCTAAATGTCAAAAATGAAAAGTGTCACCATAAAAAATGTCAAAAATAAAAAATTTCAAGATGGCAAATGTCAAAGATGTCAAATGACAAATGTCACAATGCTAAATGTTAAAAATGAAAAGTGGCACCATGAAAAATGTCAAAAATGACAAATTTCAAGATGGCAAATGTCAAAACTGACAAATGTCACAATGCTAAATGTCAAAAATGATAAGTGTCACCATGAAAAATGTCAAAAATGACAAATTTTAAGATGGCAAATGTCCAAGATGTCAAATGACAAATGTCACAATGCTAAATATCAAAAATGACAAATTTCAAGATGGCAAATGTCAAAGATGTCAAATGACAAATGTCACAATGCTAAATGTCAAAAATGAAAAGTGTCACCATAAAAAATGTCAAAAATGACAAATTTCAAGATGGCAAATGTCAAAGATGTCAAATGACAAATGTCACAATGCTAAATGTTAAAAATGAAAAGTGTCACCATGAAAAATGTCAAAAATAACAAATTTCAAGATGGCAAATGTCAAAGATGTCAAATGACAAATGTCACAATGCTAAATGTCAAAAATGAAAAGTGTCACCATGAAAAATGTCAAAAATAACAAATTTCAAGATGGCAAATGTCAAAACTGACAAATGTCACAATGCTAAATGTCAAAAATGATAAGTGTCACCATGAAAAATGTCAAAAATGACAAATTTCAAGATGGCAAATGTCCAAGATGTCAAATGACAAATGTCACAATGCTAAATGTCAAAAATGACAAATTTCAAGATGGCAAATGTCAAAGATGTCAAATGACAAATGTCACAATGCTAAATGTCAAAAATAAAAAGTGTCACCATGAAAAATGTCAAAAATGACAAATTTCAAGATGGCAAATGTCAAAGATGTCAAATGACAAATGTCACAATGCTAAATGTCAAAAATGATAAGTGTCACCATGAAAAATGTCAAAAATGACAAATTTCAAGATGGCAAATGTCCAAGATGTCAAATGACAAATGTCACAATGCTAAATGTCAAAAATGAAAAGTGTCACCATGAAAAATGTCAAAAATGACAAATTTCAAGATGGCAAATGTCAAAACTGACAAATGTCACAATGCTAAATGTCAAAAATGATAAGTGTTACCATGAAAAATGTCAAAAATGACAAATTTCAAGATGGCAAATGTCCAAGATGTCAAATGACAAATGTCACAATGCTAAATGTCAAAAATGACAAATTTCAAGATGGCAAATGTCAAAGATGTCAAATGACAAATGTCACAATGCTAAATGTCAAAAATGAAAAGTGTCACCATGAAAAATGTCAAAAATGACAAATTTCAAGATGGCAAATGTTAAAGATGTCAAATGACACATGTCACAATGCTAAATGTCAAAAATGAAAAGTATCACCATGAAAAATGTCAAAAATGACAAATTTCAAGATGGCAAATATCAAAGATGTTAAATGACAAATGTCACAATGCTAAATGTCAAAAATGATAAGTGTCACCATGAAAAATGTCAAAAATGACAAATTTCAAGATGGCAAATGTCCAAGATGTCAAATGACAAATGTCACAATGCTAAATGTCAAAATGAAAAGTGTCACCATGAAAAATGTCAAAAATAAAAAATTTTAAGATGGCAAATGTCAAAGATGTCAAATGACAAATGTCACAATGCTAAATGTCAAAAATGAAAAGTGTCACCATGAAAAATGTCAAAAATGACAAATTTCAAGATGGCAAATGTCAAAACTGACAAATGTCACAATGCTAAATGTCAAAAATGATAAGTGTTACCATGAAAAATGTCAAAAATGACAAATTTCAAGATGGCAAATGTCCAAGATGTCAAATGACAAATGTCACAATGCTAAATGTCAAAAATGACAAATTTCAAGATGGCAAATGTCAAAGATGTCAAATGACAAATGTCACAATGCTAAATGTCGAAAATGAAAAGTGTCACCATAAAAAATGTCAAAAATGACAAATTTCAAGATGGCAAATGTCAAAGATGTCAAATGAGAAATGTCACAATGCTAAATGTCAAAAATGATAAGTGTCACAATGAAAAATGTCAAAAATGACAAATTTCAAGATGGCAAATGTCCAAGATGTCAAATGACAAATGTCACAATGCTAAATGTCAAAAATGACAAATTTCAAGATGGCAAATGTCAAAGATGTCAAATAAGAAATGTCACAATGCTAAATGTCAAAAATGAAAAGTGTCACCATGAAAAATGTCAAAAATGACAAATTTCAAGATGGCAAATATCAAAGATGTCAAATGACAAATGTCACAATCCTAAATGTCAAAAATGAAAAGTGTCAAAAATGACAAATTTCAAGATGGCAAATGTCTAAGATGTCAAATGACAAATGTCACAATGCTAAATGTCAAAAATGAAAAGTGTCACCATGAAAAATGTCAAAAATGACAAATTTCAAGATGGCAAATGTCAAAGATGTCAAATGACAAATGTCACAATGCTAAATGTCAAAAATGAAAAGTGTCACCATGAAAAATGTCAAAAATGACAAATTTCAAGATGGCAAATGTCAAAGATGTCAAATGACAAATGTCACAATGCTAAATGTCAAAAATGAAAAGTGTCCCCATGAAAAATGTCAATAATGACAAATTTCAAGTTGGCAAATGTCAAAGATGTCAAATGACAAATGTCACAATGCTAAATGTCAAAAATGAAAAGTGTCACCATGAAAACTGTCAAAAATGACAAATTTCAAGATGGCAAATGTCAAAGATGTCGAATATGACAAATGTCACAATGCTAAATGTCAAAAATGAAAAGTGTCACCATGAAAAATGTCAAAAATGACAAATTTCAAGATGGCAAATGTCAAAACTGACAAATGTCACAATGCTAAATGTCAAAAATGATGAGTGTCACCATGAAAAATGTCAAAAATGACAAATTTCAAGATGGCAAATGTCCAAGATATCAAATGACAAATGTCACAATGCTAAATGTCAAAAATGACAAATTTTAAGATGGCAAATGTCAAAGATGTCAAATGACAAATGTCACAATGCTAAATGTCAAAAATGAAAAGTGTCACCATGATAAATGTCAAAAATGACAAATTTCAAGATGGCAAATGTCAAAGATGTCAAATGACAAATGTCACAATGCTAAATGTCAAAAATGAAAAGTGTCACCATGAAAAATGTCAAAAATGACAAATTTCAAGATGGCAAATGTCAAATGTCACAATGCTAAATGTCAAAAATGAAAAGTGTCACCTTGATAAATGTCAAAAATAACAAATTTCAAGATGCAAATGTTAAAGATGTCAAATGACAAATGTCACAATGCTAAATGTCAAAAATAAAAAGTGTCACCATAAAAAATGTCAAAAATGACAAATTTCAAGATGGCAAATGTCAAAACTGACAAATGTCACAATGCTAAATGTCAAAAATGAAAAATGTCAC
Organism: Altica lythri; assembly: GCA_964028335.1. NCBI lineage: Eukaryota > Metazoa > Arthropoda > Insecta > Coleoptera > Chrysomelidae > Altica > Altica lythri. The sequence continues at coordinate 17,784,116 of OZ034800.1, read as the reverse complement.
CATGAAAAATGTCAAAAATAACAAATTTCAAGATGGCAAATGTCAAAGATGTCAAATGACAAATGTCAAAATGCTAAATGTCAAAAATGAAAAGTGTCACCATGAAAAATTTAAAAATGACAAATTTCAACATGGCAAATGTCAAAACTGACAAATATCACAATGCTAAATGTCAAAAATGAAAAGTGTCACCATAAAATGTCAAAAATAACAAATTTCAAGATGGCAAATGTCAAAGATGTCAAATGACAAATGGCACAATGCTAAATGTCAAAAATGACAAATTTCAAGATGGCAAATGTCAAAGATGTCAAATGACAAATGTCACAATGCTAAATGTCAAAAATGAAAAGTGTCACCATGAAAAATGTCAAAAATGACAAATTTCAAGATGGCAAATATCAAAGATGTCAAATGACAAATGTCACAATGCTAAATGTCAAAAATAAAAAGTGTCACCATGAAAAATGTCAAAAATAACAAATTTCAAGATGGCAAATGTCAAAGATGTCAAATGACAAATGTCACAATGCTAAATGTCAAAAATGAAAAGTGTCACCATGAAAAATGTCAAAAATGACAAATTTCAAGATGGCAAATGTCAAAGATGTCAAATGACAAATGTCACAATGCTAAATGTCAAAAATGAAAAGTGTCACCATGAAAAATGTCAAAAATGACAAATTTCAAGATGGCAAATATCAAAGATGTCAAATGACAAATGTCACAATGCTAAATGTCAAAAATGACAAATTTTAAGATGGCAAATGTCAAAGATGTCAAATGACAAATGTTACAATGCTAAATGTCAAAAATGAAAAGTGTCACCATGAAAAATGTTAAAAATGACAAATTTCAAGATGGCAAATGTCAAAGATGTCAAATGACAAATGTCACAATGCAAAATGTCAAAAATGAAAAGTGTCACCATAAAAAATGTCAAAAATAACAAATTTCAAGATGGCAAATGTCAAAGATGTCAAATGACAAATGTCACAATGCTAAATGTCAAAAATGAAAAGTGTCACCATAAAAAATGTCAAAAATGACAAATTTCAAGATGACAAATGTCAAAACTGACAAATGTCACAATGCTAAATGTCAAAAATGAAAAGTGTCACCATGAAAAATGTCAAAAATAACAAATTTCAAGATGGCAAATGTCAAAGATGTCAAATGACAAATGTCACAATGCTAAATGTCAAAAATGAAAAGTGTCACCATGAAAAATGTCAAAAATGACAAATTTCAAGATGGCAAATGTCACAATGCTAAATGTCAAAAATGAAAAGTGTCACCATGAAAAATGTCAAAAATAACAAATTTCAAGATGGCAAATGTCAAAGATGTCAAATGACAAATGTCACAATGCCAAATGTCAAAAATGACAAATTTCAAGATGGCAAATGTCAAAAATGTCAAATGACAAATGTCACAATGCTAAATGTCAAAAATGAAAAGTGTCACCATGAAAAATGTTAAAAATGACAAATTTCAAGATGGCAAATGTCAAAGATGTCAAATGACAAATGTCACAATGCTAAATGTCAAAAATAAAAAGTGTCACCATAAAAAATGTCAACAATAACAAATTTCAAGATGGCAAATGTCAAAGATGTCAAATGACAAATGTCACAATGCTAAATGTCAAAAATGAAAAGTGTCACCATGAAAAATGTCAAAAATGACAAATTTCAAGATGGCAAATGTCAAAGATGTCAAATGACAAATGTCACAATGCTAAATGTCAAAAATGAAAAGTGTCAACATGAAAAATGTCAAAAATGACAAATTTCAAAATGGCAAATGTCAAAACTGACAAATGTCACAATGCTAAATGTCAAAAATGATAAGTGTCACCATGAAAAATGTCAAAAATGACAATATTCAAGATGGCAAATGTCCAAGATGTCAAATGACAAATGTCACAATGCTAAATGTCAAAAATGACAAATTTCAAGATGGCAAATGTCAAAGATGTCGAATATGACAAATGTCACAATGCTAAATGTCAAAAATGAAAAGTGTCACCATGAAAAATGTCAAAAATGACAAATTTCAAGATGGCAAATGTCAAAGATGTCAAATGACAAATGTCACAATGCTAAATGTCAAAAATGAAAAGTGTCACCATGAAAAATGTCAAAAATGACAAATTTCACGATGGCAAATATCAAAGATGTCAAATGACAAATGTCACAATGCTAAATGTCAAAAATGACAAATTTTAAGATGGCAAATGTCAAAGATGTCAAATGACAAATGTCACAATGCTAAATGTCAAAAATGAAAAGTGTCACCATGAAAAATGTCAAAAATGACAAATTTCAAGATGGCAAATGTCAAAGATGTCAAATGACAAATGTCACAATGCTAAATGTCAAAAATGAAAAGTGTCACCATAAAAAATGTCAAAAATAACAAATTTCAAGATGGCAAATGTCAAAGAAGTCAAATGACAAATGTCACAATGCTTAATGTCAAAAATGAAAAGTGTCACCATGAAAAATGTCAAAAATGACAAATTTCAAGATGGCAAATGTCAAAGATGTCAAATGACAAATGTCACAATGCTAAATGTCAAAAATGAAAAGTGTCACCATGAAAAATGTCAAAAATAACAAATTTCAAGATGGCAAATGTCAAAGATGTCAAATGACAAATGTCACAATGCTAAATGTCAAAAATGAAAAGTGTCACCATGAAAAATGTCAAAAATGACAAATTTCAAGATGGCAAATGTCAAAACTGACAAATGTCACAATGCTAAATGTCAAAAATGATAAGTGTCACCATGAAAAATGTCAAAAATGACAAATTTCAAGATGGCAAATGTCCAAGATGTCAAATGACAAATGTCACAATGCTAAATGTCAAAAATGACAAATTTCAAGATGGCAAATGTCAAAGATGTCAAATGACAAATGTCACAATGCTAAATGTCAAAAATGAAAAGTGTCACCATCAAAAATGTCAAAAATGACAAATTTCAAGATGGCAAATGTCAAAGATGACAAATGTCACAATGCTAAATGTCAAAAATGAAAAGTGTCACCATAAAAAATGTCAAAAATAACAAATTTCAAGATGGCAAATGTCAAAGATGTCAAATGACAAATATCACAATGCTAAATGTCAAAAATGAAAAGTGTCACCATGAAAAATGTTAAAAATGACCAATTTCAAGATGGCAAATGTCAAAGATGTCAAATGACAAATGTCACAATGCTAAATGTCAAAAATGAAAAGTGTCACCATGAAAAATGTCAAAAATGACAAATTTCAAGATGGCAAATGTCAAAGATGTCAAATGTCAAAGATGTCAAATGACAAATGTCACAATGCTAAATGTCAAAAATGAAAAGTGTCACCATGAAAAATGTCAAAAATGACAAATTTCAAGATGGCAAATGTCAAAACTGACAAATGTCACAATGCTAAATGTCAAAAATGATAAGTGTTACCATGAAAAATGTCAAAAATGACAAATTTCAAGATGGCAAATGTCAAAGATGTCAAATGTCAAAGATGTCAAATGACAAATGTCACAATGCTAAATGTCAAAAATGAAAAGTGTCACCATGAAAAATGTCAAAAATGACAAATTTCAAGATGGCAAATATCAAAACTGACAAATGTCACAATGCTAAATGTCAAAAATGATAAGTGTCACCATGAAAAATGTCAAAAATGACAAATTTCAAGATGGCGAATGTCCAAGATGTCAAATGACAAATGTCACAATGCTAAATGTCAAAAATGAAAAGTGTCACCATGAAAAATGTCAAAAATGACAAATTTCAAGATGGCAAATGTCAAAGATGTCAAATGACAAATGTCACAATGCTAAATGTCAAAAATGAAAAGTGTCCCCATAAAAAATGTCAATAATGACAAATTTCAAGATGGCAAATGTCAAAGATGTCAAATGACAAATGTCACAATGCTAAATGTCAAAAATGAACAGTGTCCCCATGAAAAATGTCAATAATGACAAACTTCAAGATGGCAAATGTCAAAGATGTCAAATGACAAATGTCACAATGCTAAATGTCAAAAATAAAAAGTGTCACCATGAAAAATGTCAAAAATGACAAATTTCAAGATGGCAAATGTCAAAGATGTCGAATATGACAAATGTCACAATGCTAAATGTCAAAAATGAAAAGTGTCACCATGAAAAATGTCAAAAATGACAAATTTCAAGATGGCAAATGTCAAAGATGTCAAATGACAAATGTCACAATGCTAAATGTCAAAAATGAAAAGTGTCACCATGAAAAATGTCAAAAATGACAAATTTCAAGATGGCAAATATCAAAGATGTCAAATGACAAATAACACAATGCTAAATGTCAAAAATGACAAATTTCAAGATGGCAAATGTCAAGGATGTCAAATGACAAATGTCACAATGCTAAATGTCAAAAATGAAAAGTGTCACCATGAAAAATGTCAAAAATGACAAATTTCAAGATGGCAAATGTCAAAGATAACAAATGACAAATGTCACAATGCTAAATGTCAAAAATGAAAAGTGTCACCATGAAAAATGTCAAAAATAACAAATTTCAAGATGGCAAATGTCAAAGATGTCAAATGACAAATGTCACAATGCTAAATGTCAAAGATGAAAAGTGTCACCATGAAAAATGTCAAAAATGACAAATTTCAAGATGGAAAATGTCAAAGATGTCAAATGACAAATGTCACAATGCTAAATGTCAAAAATGAAAAGTGTCACCATGAAAAATGTCAAAAATAACAAATTTCAAGATGGCAAATATCAAAGATGTCAAATGACAAATGTCACAATGCTAAATGTCAAAAATGAAAAGTGTCACCATGAAAAATGTCAAAAATGACAAATTTTAAGATGGCAAATGTCAAAACTGACAAATGTCACAATGCTAAATGTCAAAAATGATAAGTTTCACCATGAAAAATGTCAAAGCGACAAATTTCAAGATGGCAAATGTCCAAGATGTCAAATGACAAATGTCACAATGCTAAATGTCAAAAATGACAAATTTCAAGATGGCAAATGTCAAAGATGTCAAATGACAAATGTCACAATGCTAAATGTCAAAAATGAAAAGTGTCACCATGAAAAATGTCAAAAATGACAAATTTCAAGATGGCAAATGTCAAAGATGTCAAATGTCACAATGCTTAATGTCAAAAATGAAAAGTGTCACCATGAAAAATGTCAAAAATAACAAATTTCAAGATGGCAAATGTCAAAGATGTCAAATGACAAATGTCACAATGCTAAATGTCAAAAATATAAAGTGTCACCATGAAAAATGTCCAAAATGACAAATTTCAAGATGGCAAATATCAAAGATGTCAAATGACAAATGTCACAATGCTAAATGTCAAAAATGAAAAGTGTCACCATGAAAAATGTCAAAAATGACAAATTTCAAGATGGCAAATGTCAAAGATGTCAAATGACAAATGTCACAATGCTAAATGTCAAAAATGAAAAGTGTCACCATGAAAAATGTCAAAAATGACAAATTTCAAGATGGCAAATGTCAAAGATGTCAAATGACAAATGTCACAATTCTAAATGTGAAAAATGAAAAGTGTCACCATGAAAAATGTCAAAAATGACAAATTTTAAAATGGCAAATGTCAAAACTGACAAATGTCACAATGCTAAATGTCAAAAATGAAAAGTGTCACCATAAAAAATGTCAAAAATGACAAATTTCAAGATGGCAAATGTCAAAGATGTCAAATGACAAATGTCACAATGCTTAATGTCAAAAATGAAAAGTGTCACCATGAAAAATGTCAAAAATAACAAATTTCAAGATGGCAAATGTCAAAAATGTCAAATGACAAATGTCACAATGCTAAATGTCAAAAATGAAAAGTGTCACCATGAAAAATGTCAAAAATGACAAATTTCAAGATGGCAAATGTCAAAGATGTCAAATGACAAATGTCACAATGCTAAATGTCAAAAATGAAAAGTGTCACCATCAAAAATGTCAAAAATGACAAATTTCAAGATGGCAAATGTCAAAGATGTCAAATGACAAATGTCACAATGCTAAATGTCAAAAATGAAAAGTGTCACCATGAAAAATGTCAAAAATGACAAATTTCAAGATGGCAAATATCAAAGATGTCAAATGACAAATGTCACAATGCTAAATGTCAAAAATGAAAAGTGTCACCATGAAAAATGTCAAAAATGACAAATTTCAAGATGGCAAATGTCAAAGATGTCAAATGACAAATGTCACAATGCTAAATGTCAAAAATGAAAAGTGTCACCATCAAAAATGTCAAAAATGACAAATTTCAAGATGGCAAATGTCAAAGATGTCAAATGACAAATGTCACAATGCTAAATGTCAAAAATGAAAAGTGTCCCCATGAAAAATGTCAATAATGACAAATTTCAAGATGGCAAATGTCAAAGATGTCAAATGACAAATGTCACAATGCTCAATGTCAATAATGAAAAGTGTCACCATGAAAAATGTCAAAAATGACAAATTTCAAGATGGCAAATGTCAAAGATGTCGAATATGACAAATGTCACAATGCTAAATGTCCAAAATGAAAAGTGTCACCATGAAAAATGTCAAAAATGACAAATTTCAAGATGGCAAATGTCAAAGATGTCAAATGACAAATGTCACAATGCTAAATGTCAAAAATGAAAAGTGTCACCATGAAAAATGTCAAAAATGACAAATTTTAAGATGGCAAATATAAAAGATGTCAAATCACAAATGTCACAATGCTAAATGTCAAAAATGACAAATTTCAAGATGGCAAATGTCAAAGATGTCAAATGTCATAATGCTAAATGTCAAAAATGAAAAGTGTCACCATGAAAAATGTCAAAAATGACAAATTTTAAGATGGCAAATGTCAAAGATGTCAAATGACAAATGTCACAATGCTAAATGTCAAAAATGAAAAGTGTCACCATAAAAAATGTAAAAAATAACAAATTTCAAGATGGCAAATGTCAAAGATGTCAAATGACAAATGTCACAATGCTAAATGTCAAAAATGAAAAGTGTAACTATGAAAAATGACAAAAATAAAAAATTTCAAAATGGCAAATGTCAAAGATGTCAAATGACAAATGTCACAATGCTAAATGTCAAAAATGAAAAGTGTCATCATGAAAAATGTCAAAAATGACAAATTTCAAGATGGCAAATGTCAAAACTGACAAATGTCACAATGCTAAATGTCAAAAATGATAAGTGTCACCATGAAAAATGCCAAAAATGACAAATTTCAAGATGGCAAATGTCCAAGATGTCAAATGACAAATGTCACAATGCTAAATATCAAAAATGACAAATTTCAAGATGGCAAATGTCAAAGATGTCAAATGACAAATGTCACAATGCTAAATGTCAAAAATGAAAAGTGTCACCATGAAAAATGTCAAAAATGACAAATTTCAAGATGGCAAATGTCAAAGATGTCAAATGACAAATGTCACAATGCTAAATGTCAAAAATGAAAAGTGTCACCATGAAAAATGTCAAAAATAACAAATTTCAAGATGGCAAATGTCAAAGATGTCAAATGACAAAAAATGTCACAATGCTAAATATCAAAAATGAAAAGTGTCACCATGAAAAATGTAAAAAATGACAAATTTCAAGATGGCAAATGTCAAAACTGACAAATGTCACAATGCTAAATGTCAAAAATGATGAGTGTCACCATGAAAAATGTCAAAAATGACAAATTTCAAGATGGCAAATGTCCAAGATGTCAAATGACAAATGTCACAATGCTAAATGTCAAAAATGACAAATTTCAAGATGGCAAATGTCAAAGATGTCAAATGACAAATGTCACAATGCTAAATGTCAAAAATAAAAAGTGTCACCATGAAAAATGTCAAAAATGACAAATTTCAAGATGGCAAATGTCAAAGATGTCAAATGACAAATGTCACAATGCTAAATGTCAAAAATGAAAAGTGTCACCATGAAAAATGTCAAAAATAACTAATTTCAAGATGGCAAATGTCAAAGATGTCAAATGACAAATGTCACAATGCTAAATGTCAAAAATGACAAATTTCAAGATGGCAAATGTCAAAGATGTCAAATGACAAATGTCACAATGCAAAATGTCAAAAATGATAAGTGTCACCATGAAAAATGTCAAAAATGACAAATTTCAAGATGGCAAATGTCCAAGATGTCAAATGACAAATGTCACAATGCTAAATGTCAAAAATGACAAATTTCAAGATGGCAAATGTCAAAGATGTCAAATGACAAATGTCACAATGCTAAATGTCAAAAATGAAAAGTGTCACCATGAAAAATGTCAAAAATGACAAATTTCAAGATGGCAAATGTCAAAGATGTCAAATGAAAAATGTCACAATGCTAAATGTCAAAGTTGAAAAGTGTCACCATGAAAAATGTCAAAAATGACAAATTTCAAGATGGCAAATGTCAAAGATGTCAAATGACAAATGTCACAATGCTAAATGTCAAAAATGAAAAGTGTCACCATGAAAAATGTCAAAAATAACAAATTTCAAGATGGCAAATATCAAAGATGTCAAATGACAAATGTCACAATGCTAAATGTCAAAAATGAATGGTGTCACCATGAAAAATGTCAAAAATGACAAATTTTAAGATGGCAAATGTCAAAACTGACAAATGTCACAATGCTAAATGTCAAAAATGATAAGTGTCACCATGAAAAATGTCAAAAATGACAAATTTTAAGATGGCAAATGTCCAAGATGTCAAATGACAAATGTCACAATGCTAAATGTCAAAAATGACAAATTTCAAGATGGCAAATGTCAAAGATGTCAAGTGACAAATGTCACAATGCTAAATGTCAAAAATGAAAAGTGTCACCATGAAAAATGTCAAAAATGACAAATTTCAAGATGGCAAATGTCAAAGATGTCAAATGACAAATGTCACAATGCTAAATGTCAAAAATGAAAAGTGTCCCCATGAAAAATGTCAATAATGACAAATTTCAAGATGGCAAATGTCAAAGATGTCAAATGACAAATGTCACAATGCTAAATGTCAAAAATAAAAAGTGTCACCATGAAAAATGTCAAAAATGACAAATTTCAAGATGGCAAATGTCAAAGATGTCGAATATGACAAATGTCACAATGCTAAATGTCAAAAATGAAAAGTGTCACCATGAAAAATGTCAAAAATGACAAATTTCAAGATGGCAAATGTCAAAGATGTCAAATGACAAATGTCACAATGCTAAATGTCAAAAATGAAAAGTGTCACCATGAAAAATGTCAAAAATGACAAATTTCAAGATGGCAAATGTCAAAGATAACAAATGACAAATGTCACAATGCTAAATGTCAAAAATGAAAAGTGTCACCATGAAAAATGTCAAAAATAACAAATTTCAAGATGGCAAATGTCAAAGATGTCAAATGACAAATGTCACAATGCTAAATGTCAAAGATGAAAAGTGTCACCATGAAAAATGTCAAAAATGACAAATTTCAAGATGGAAAATGTCAAAGATGTCAAATGACAAATGTCACAATGCTAAATGTCAAAAATGAAAAGTGTCACCATGAAAAATGTCAAAAATAACAAATTTCAAGATGGCAAATATCAAACATGTCAAATGACAAATGTCACAATGCTAAATGTCAAAAATGAAAAGTGTCACCATGAAAAATGTCAAAAATGACAAATTTTAAGATGGCAAATGTCAAAACTGACAAATGTCACAATGCTAAATGTCAAAAATGATAAGTTTCACCATGAAAAATGTCAAAAACGACAAATTTCAAGATGGCAAATGTCCAAGATGTCAAATGACAAATGTCACAATGCTAAATGTCAAAAATGACAAATTTCAAGATGGCAAATGTCAAAGATGTCAAATGACAAATGTCACAATGCTAAATGTCAAAAATGAAAAGTGTCACCATGAAAAATGTCAAAAATGACAAATTTCAAGATGGCAAATGTCAAAGATGTCAAATGACAAATGTCACAATGCTTAATGTCAAAAATGAAAAGTGTCACCATGAAAAATGTCAAAAATAACAAATTTCAAGATGGCAAATGTCAAAGATGTCAAATGACAAATGTCACAATGCTAAATGTCAAAAATGAAAAGTGTCACCATGAAAAATGTCAAAAATGACAAAATTCAAGATGGCAAATATCAAAGATGTCAAATGACAAATGTCACAATGCTAAATGTCAAAAATAAAAAGTGTCACCATGAAAAATGTCAAAAATGACAAATTTCAAGATGGCAAATGTCAAAGATGTCAAATGACAAATGTCACAATGCTAAATGTCAAAAATGAAAAGTGTCACCATGAAAAATGTCAAAAATGACAAATTTCAAGATGGCAAATGTCAAAGATGTCAAATGACAAATGTCACAATGCTAAATGTGAAAAATGAAAAGTGTCACCATGAAAAATGTCAAAAATGACAAATTTTAAAATGGCAAATGTCAAAACTGACAAATGTCACAATGCTAAATGTCAAAAATGATAAGTGTCACAATGAAAAATGTCAAAAATGACAAATTTCAAGATGGCAAATGTCCAAGATGTCAAATGACAAATGTCACAATGCTAAATGTCAAAAATGAAAAGTGTCACCATGAAAAATGTCAAAAATGACAAATTTCAAGATGGCAAATGTCAAAGATGTCAAATGACAAATGTCACAATGCTAAATGTCAAAAATGAAAAGTGTCAAAAATGACAAATTTCAAGATGGCCAATGTCTAAGATGTCAAATGACAAATGTCACAATGCTAAATGTCAAAAATGCAAAGTGTCACCGTGAAAAATGTCAAAAATGACAAATTTCAAGATGGCAAATGTCAAAGATGTCAAATGACAAATGTCACAATGCTAAATGTCAAAAATGAAAAGTGTCACCATCAAAAATGTCAAAAATGACAAATTTCAAGATGGCAAATGTCAAAGATGTCAAATGACAAATGTCACAATGCTAAATGTCAAAAATGAAAAGTGTCCCCATGAAAAATGTCAATAATGACAAATTTCAAGATGGCAAATGTCAAAGATGTCAAATGACAAATGTCACAATGCTCAATGTCAATAATGAAAAGTGTCACCATGAAAAATGTCAAAAATGACAAATTTCAAGATGGCAAATGTCAAAGATAACAAATGACAAATGTCACAATGCTAAATGTCAAAAATGAAAAGTGTCACCATGAAAAATGTCAAAAATAACAAATTTCAAGATGGCAAATGTCAAAGATGTCAAATGACAAATGTCACAATGCTAAATGTCAAAGATGAAAAGTGTCACCATGAAAAATGTCAAAAATGACAAATTTCAAGATGGAAAATGTCAAAGATGTCAAATGACAAATGTCACAATGCTAAATGTCAAAAATGAAAAGTGTCACCATGAAAAATGTCAAAAATAACAAATTTTAAGATGGCAAATATCAAAGATGTCAAATGACAAATGTCACAATGCTAAATGTCAAAAATGAAAAGTGTCACCATGAAAAATGTCAAAAATGACAAATTTTAAGATGGCAAATGTCAAAACTGACAAATGTCACAATGCTAAATGTCAAAAATGATAAGTTTCACCATGAAAAATGTCAAAAACGACAAATTTCAAGATGGCAAATGTCCAAGATGTCAAATGACAAATGTCACAATGCTTAATGTCAAAAATGACAAATTTCAAGATGGCAAATGTCAAAGATGTCAAATGACAAATGTCACAATGCTAAATGTCAAAAATGAAAAGTGTCACCATGAAAAATGTCAAAAATGACAAATTTCAAGATGGCAAATGTCAAAGATGTCAAATGACAAATGTCACAATGCTTAATGTCAAAAATGAAAAGTGTCACCATGAAAAATGTCAAAAATAACAAATTTCAAGATGGCAAATGTCAAAGATGTCAAATGACAAATGTCACAATGCTAAATGTCAAAAATGAAAAGTGTCACCATGAAAAATGTCAAAAATGACAAATTTCAAGATGGCAAATATCAAAGATGTCAAATGACAAATGTCACAATGCTAAATGTCAAAAATGAAAAGTGTCACCATGAAAAATGTCAAAAATGACAAATTTCAAGATGGCAAATGTCCAAGATGTCAAATGACAAATGTCACAATGCTAAATATCAAAAATGACAAATTTCAAGATGGCAAATGTCAAAGATGTCAAATGACAAATGTCACAATGCTAAATGTCAAAAATGAAAAGTGTCACCATGAAAAATGTCAAAAATGACAAATTTCAAGATGGCAAATGTCAAAGATGTCAAATGACAAATGTCACAATGCTAAATGTCAAAAATGAAAAGTGTCACCATGAAAAATGTCAAAAATAACAAATTTCAAGATGGCAAATGTCAAAGATGTCAAATGACAAAAAATGTCACAATGCTAAATATCAAAAATGAAAAGTGTCACCATGAAAAATGTCAAAAATGACAAATTTCAAGATGGCAAATGTCAAAGATGTCAAATGACAAATGTCACAATGCTAAATGTCAAAAATGAAAAGTGTCACCATCAAAAATGTCAAAAATGACAAATTTCAAGATGGCAAATGTCAAAGATGTCAAATGACAAATGTCACAATGCTAAATGTCAAAAATGAAAAGTGTCCCCATAAAAAATGTCAATAATGACAAATTTCAAGATGGCAAATGTCAAAGATGTCAAATGACAAATGTCACAATGCTCAATGTCAATAATGAAAAGTGTCACCATGAAAAATGTCAAAAATGACAAATTTCAAGATGGCAAATGTCAAAGATAACAAATGACAAATGTCACAATGCTAAATGTCAAAAATGAAAAGTGTCACCATGAAAAATGTCAAAAATAACAAATTTCAAGATGGCAAATGTCAAAGATGTCAAATGACAAATGTCACAATGCTAAATGTCAAAGATGAAAAGTGTCACCATGAAAAATGTCAAAAATGACAAATTTCAAGATGGAAAATGTCAAAGATGTCAAATGACAAATGTCACAATGCTAAATGTCAAAAATGAAAAGTGTCACCATCAAAAATGTCACAAATGACAAATTTCAAGATGGCAAATGTCAAAGATGTCAAATGACAAATGTCACAATGCTAAATGTCAAAAATGAAAAGTGTCCCCATGAAAAATGTCAATAATGACAAATTTCAAGATGGCAAATGTCAAAGATGTCAAATGACAAATGTCACAATGCTCAATGTCAATAATGAAAAGTGTCACCATGAAAAATGTCAAAAATGACAAATTTTAAGATGGCAAATGTCAAAGATAACAAATGACAAATGTCACAATGCTAAATGTCAAAAATGAAAAGTGTCACCATGAAAAATGTCAAAAATAACAAATTTCAAGATGGCAAATGTCAAAGATGTCAAATGACAAATGTCACAATGCTAAATGTCAAAGATGAAAAGTGTCACCATGAAAAATGTCAAAAATGACAAATTTCAAGATGGAAAATGTCAAAGATGTCAAATGACAAATGTCACAATGCTAAATGTCAAAAATGAAAAGTGTCACCATGAAAAATGTCAAAAATAACAAATTTCAAGATGGCAAATATCAAAGATGTCAAATGACAAATGTCACAATGCTAAATGTCAAAAATGAAAAGTGTCACCATGAAAAATGTCAAAAATGACAAATTTTAAGATGGCAAATGTCAAAACTGACAAATGTCACAATGCTAAATGTCAAAAATGATAAGTTTCACCATGAAAAATGTCAAAAACGACAAATTTCAAGATGGCAAATGTCCAAGATGTCAAATGACAAATGTCACAATGCTAAATGTCAAAAATGACAAATTTCAAGATGGCAAATGTCAAAGATGTCAAATGACAAATGTCACAATGCTAAATGTCAAAAATGAAAAGTGTCACCATGAAAAATGTCAAAAATGACAAATTTCAAGATGGCAAATGTCAAAGATGTCAAATGACAAATGTCACAATGCTTAATGTCAAAAATGAAAAGTGTCACCATGAAAAATGTCAAAAATAACAAATTTCAAGATGGCAAATGTCAAAGATGTCAAATGACAAATGTCACAATGCTAAATGTCAAAAATGAAAAGTGTCACCATGAAAAATGTCAAAAATGACAAATTTCAAGATGGCAAATATCAAAGATGTCAAATGACAAATGTCACAATGCTAAATGTCAAAAATGAAAAGTGTCACCATGAAAAATGTCAAAAATGACAAATTTTAAGATGGCAAATGTCAAAGATGTCAAATGACAAATGTCACAATGCTAAATGTCAAAAATGAAAAGTGTCACCATGAAAAATGTCAAAAATAACAAATTTCAAGATGGCAAATGTCCAAGATGTCAAATGACAAATGTCACAATGCTAAATATCAAAAATGACAAATTTCAAGATGGCAAATGTCAAAGATGTCAAATGACAAATGTCACAATGCTAAATGTCAAAAATGAAAAGTGTCACCATGAAAAATGTCAAAAATGACAAATTTCAAGATGGCAAATGTCAAAGATGTCAAATGACAAATGTCACAATGCTAAATGTCAAAAATGAAAAGTGTCACCATGAAAAATGTCAAAAATAACAAATTTCAAGATGGCAAATGTCAAAGATGTCAAATGACAAAAAATGTCACAATGCTAAATATCAAAAATGAAAAGTGTCACCATGAAAAATGTCAAAAATGACAAATTTCAAGATGGCAAATGTCAAAACTGACAAATGTCACAATGCTAAATGTCAAAAATGATGAGTGTCACCATGAAAAATGTCAAAAATGACAAATTTCAAGATGGCAAATGTCCAAGATGTCAAATGACAAATGTCACAATGCTAAATGTCAAAAATGACAAATTTCAAGATGGCAAATGTCAAAGATGTCAAATGACAAATGTCACAATGCTAAATGTCAAAAATGAAAAGTGTCCCCATAAAAAATGTCAATAATGACAAATTTCAAGATGGCAAATGTCAAAGATGTCAAATGACAAATGTCACAATGCTCAATGTCAATAATGAAAAGTGTCACCATGAAAAATGTCAAAAATGACAAATTTCAAGATGGCAAATGTCAAAGATAACAAATGACAAATGTCACAATGCTAAATGTCAAAAATGAAAAGTGTCACCATGAAAAATGTCAAAAATAACAAATTTCAAGATGGCAAATGTCAAAGATGTCAAATGACAAATGTCACAATGCTAAATGTCAAAGATGAAAAGTGTCACCATGAAAAATGTCAAAAATGACAAATTTCAAGATGGAAAATGTCAAAGATGTCAAATGACAAATGTCACAATGCTAAATGTCAAAAATGAAAAGTGTCACCATCAAAAATGTCACAAATGACAAATTTCAAGATGGCAAATGTCAAAGATGTCAAATGACAAATGTCACAATGCTAAATGTCAAAAATGAAAAGTGTCCCCATGAAAAATGTCAATAATGACAAATTTCAAGATGGCAAATGTCAAAGATGTCAAATGACAAATGTCACAATGCTCAATGTCAATAATGAAAAGTGTCACCATGAAAAATGTCAAAAATGACAAATTTTAAGATGGCAAATGTCAAAGATAACAAATGACAAATGTCACAATGCTAAATGTCAAAAATGAAAAGTGTCACCATGAAAAATGTCAAAAATAACAAATTTCAAGATGGCAAATGTCAAAGATGTCAAATGACAAATGTCACAATGCTAAATGTCAAAGATGAAAAGTGTCACCATGAAAAATGTCAAAAATGACAAATTTCAAGATGGAAAATGTCAAAGATGTCAAATGACAAATGTCACAATGCTAAATGTCAAAAATGAAAAGTGTCACCATGAAAAATGTCAAAAATAACAAATTTCAAGATGGCAAATATCAAAGATGTCAAATGACAAATGTCACAATGCTAAATGTCAAAAATGAAAAGTGTCACCATGAAAAATGTCAAAAATGACAAATTTTAAGATGGCAAATGTCAAAACTGACAAATGTCACAATGCTAAATGTCAAAAATGATAAGTTTCACCATGAAAAATGTCAAAAACGACAAATTTCAAGATGGAAAATGTCCAAGATGTCAAATGACAAATGTCACAATGCTAAATGTCAAAAATGACAAATTTCAAGATGGCAAATGTCAAAGATGTCAAATGACAAATGTCACAATGCTAAATGTCAAAAATGAAAAGTGTCACCATGAAAAATGTCAAAAATGACAAATTTCAAGATGGCAAATGTCAAAGATGTCAAATGACAAATGTCACAATGCTTAATGTCAAAAATGAAAAGTGTCACCATGAAAAATGTCAAAAATAACAAATTTCAAGATGGCAAATGTCAAAGATGTCAAATGACAAATGTCACAATGCTAAATGTCAAAAATGAAAAGTGTCACCATGAAAAATGTCAAAAATGACAAATTTCAAGATGGCAAATATCAAAGATGTCAAATGACAAATGTCACAATGCTAAATGTCAAAAATGAAAAGTGTCACCATGAAAAATGTCAAAAATGAGAAATTTCAAGATGGCAAATGTCAAAGATGTCAAATGACAAATGTCACAATGCTAAATGTCAAAAATGAAAAGTGTCACCATGAAAAATGTCAAAAATGACAAATTTCAAGATGGCAAATGTCCAAGATGTCAAATGACAAATGTCACAATGCTAAATATCAAAAATGACAAATTTCAAGATGGCAAATGTCAAAGATGTCAAATGACAAATGTCACAATGCTAAATGTCAAAAATGAAAAGTGTCACCATGAAAAATGTCAAAAATGACAAATTTCAAGATGGCAAATGTCAAAGATGTCAAATGACAAATGTCACAATGCTAAATGTCAAAAATGAAAAGTGTCACCATGAAAAATGTCAAAAATAACAAATTTCAAGATGGCAAATGTCAAAGATGTCAAATGACAAAAAATGTCACAATGCTAAATATCAAAAATGAAAAGTGTCACCATGAAAAATGTCAAAAATGACAAATTTCAAGATGGCAAATGTCAAAACTGACAAATGTCACAATGCTAAATGTCAAAAATGATGAGTGTCACCATGAAAAATGTCAAAAATGACAAATTTCAAGATGGCAAATGTCCAAGATGTCAAATGACAAATGTCACAATGCTAAATGTCAAAAATGACAAATTTCAAGATGGCAAATGTCAAAGATGTCAAATGACAAATGTCACAATGCTAAATGTCAAAAATAAAAAGTGTCACCATGAAAAATGTCAAAAATGACAAATTTCAAGATGGCAAATGTCAAAGATGTCAAATGACAAATGTCACAATGCTAAATGTCAAAAATGAAAAGTGTCACCATGAAAAATGTCAAAAATAACTAATTTCAAGATGGCAAATGTCAAAGATGTCAAATGACAAATGTCACAATGCTAAATGTCAAAAATGACAAATTTCAAGATGGCAAATGTCAAAGATGTCAAATGACAAATGTCACAATGCTAAATGTCAAAAATGATAAGTGTCACCATGAAAAATGTCAAAAATGACAAATTTCAAGATGGCAAATGTCCAAGATGTCAAATGACAAATGTCACAATGCTAAATGTCAAAAATGACAAATTTCAAGATGGCAAATGTCAAAGATGTCAAATGACAAATGTCACAATGCTAAATGTCAAAAATGAAAAGTGTCACCATGAAAAATGTCAAAAATGACAAATTTCAAGATGGCAAATGTCAAAGATGTCAAATGAAAAATGTCACAATGCTAAATGTCAAAGTTGAAAAGTGTCACCATGAAAAATGTCAAAAATGACAAATTTCAAGATGGCAAATGTCAAAGATGTCAAATGACAAATGTCACAATGCTAAATGTCAAAAATGAAAAGTGTCACCATGAAAAATGTCAAAAATAACAAATTTCAAGATGGCAAATATCAAAGATGTCAAATGACAAATGTCACAATGCTAAATGTCAAAAATGAATAGTGTCACCATGAAAAATGTCAAAAATGACAAATTTTAAGATGGCAAATGTCAAAACTGACAAATGTCACAATGCTAAATGTCAAAAATGATAAGTGTCACCATGAAAAATGTCAAAAATGACAAATTTCAAGATGGCAAATGTCAAAGATGTCAAGTGACAAATGTCACAATGCTAAATGTCAAAAATGAAAAGTGTCACCATGAAAAATGTCAAAAATGACAAATTTCAAGATGGCAAATGTCAAAGATGTCAAATGACAAATGTCACAATGCTAAATGTCAAAAATGAAAAGTGTCCCCATGAAAAATGTCAATAATGACAAATTTCAAGATGGCAAATGTCAAAGATGTCAAATGACAAATGTCACAATGCTAAATGTCAAAAATAAAAAGTGTCACCATGAAAAATGTCAAAAATGACAAATTTCAAGATGGCAAATGTCAAAGATGTCGAATATGACAAATGTCACAATGCTAAATGTCAAAAATAAAAAGTGTCACCATGAAAAATGTCAAAAATGACAAATTTCAAGATGGCAAATGTCAAAGATGTCAAATGACAAATGTCACAATGCTAAATGTCAAAAATGAAAAGTGTCACCATGAAAAATGTCAAAAATGACAAATTTCAAGATGGCAAATATCAAAGATGTCAAATGACAAATGACACAATGCTAAATGTCAAAAATGACAAATTTCAAGATGGCAAATGTCAAAGATGTCAAATGACAAATGTCACAATGCTAAATGTCAAAAATGAAAAGTGTCACCATGAAAAATGTCAAAAATGACAAATTTCAAGATGGCAAATGTCAAAGATAACAAATGACAAATGTCACAATGCTAAATGTCAAAAATGAAAAGTGTCACCATAAAAAATGTCAAAAATAACAAATTTCAAGATGGCAAATGTCAAAGATGTCAAATGACAAATGTCACAATGCTAAATGTCAAAGATGAAAAGTGTCACCATGAAAAATGTCAAAAATGACAAATTTCAAGATGGAAAATGTCAAAGATGTCAAATGACAAATGTCACAATGCTAAATGTCAAAAATGAAAAGTGTCACCATGAAAAATGTCAAAAATAACAAATTTCAAGATGGCAAATATCAAACATGTCAAATGACAAATGTCACAATGCTAAATGTCAAAAATGAAAAGTGTCACCATGAAAAATGTCAAAAATGACAAATTTTAAGATGGCAAATGTCAAAACTGACAAATGTCACAATGCTAAATGTCAAAAATGATAAGTTTCACCATGAAAAATGTCAAAAACGACAAATTTCAAGATGGCAAATGTCCAAGATGTCAAATGACAAATGTCACAATGCTAAATGTCAAAAATGACAAATTTCAAGATGGCAAATGTCAAAGATGTCAAATGACAAATGTCACAATGCTAAATGTCAAAAATGAAAAGTGTCACCATGAAAAATGTCAAAAATGACAAATTTCAAGACGGCAAATGTCAAAGATGTCAAATGACAAATGTCACAATGCTTAATGTCAAAAATGAAAAGTGTCACCATGAAAAATGTCAAAAATAACAAATTTCAAGATGGCAAATGTCAAAGATGTCAAATGACAAATGTCACAATGCTAAATGTCAAAAATGAAAAGTGTCACCATGAAAAATGTCAAAAATGACAAATTTCAAGATGGCAAATATCAAAGATGTCAAATGACAAATGTCACAATGCTAAATGTCAAAAATGAAAAGTGTCACCATGAAAAATGTCAAAAATGACAAATTTCAAGATGGCAAATGTCAAAGATGTCAAATGACAAATGTCACAATGCTAAATGTCAAAAATGAAAAGTGTCACCATGAAAAATGTCAAAAATGACAAATTTCAAGATGGCAAATGTCAAAGATGTCAAATGACAAATGTCACAATGCTAAATGTGAAAAATGAAAAGTGTCACCATGAAAAATGTCAAAAATGACAAATTTTAAAATGGCAAATGTCAAAACTGACAAATGTCACAATGCTAAATGTCAAAAATGATAAGTGTCACAATGAAAAATGTCAAAAATGACAAATTTCAAGATGGCAAATGTCCAAGATGTCAAATGACAAATGTCACAATGCTAAATGTCAAAAATGAAAAGTGTCACCATGAAAAATGTCAAAAATGACAAATTTCAAGATGGCAAATGTCAAAGATGTCAAATGACAAATGTCACAATGCTAAATGTCAAAAATGAAAAGTGTCAAAAATGACAAATTTCAAGATGGCAAATGTCTAAGATGTCAAATGACAAATGTCACAATGCTAAATGTCAAAAATGAAAAGTGTCCCCATGAAAAATGTCAATAATGACAAATTTCAAGATGGCAAATGTCAAAGATATCAAATGACAAATGTCACAATGCTCAATGTCAATAATGAAAAGTGTCACCATGAAAAATGTCAAAAATGACAAATTTCAAGATGGCAAATGTCAAAGATAACAAATGACAAATGTCACAATGCTAAATGTCAAAGATGAAAAGTGTCACCATGAAAAATGTCAAAAATGACAAATTTCAAGATGGAAAATGTCAAAGATGTCAAATGACAAATGTCACAATGCTAAATGTCAAAAATGAAAAGTGTCACCATGAAAAATGTCAAAAATAACAAATTTCAAGATGGCAAATATCAAACATGTCAAATGACAAATGTCACAATGCTAAATGTCAAAAATGAAAAGTGTCACCATGAAAAATGTCAAAAATGACAAATTTTAAGATGGCAAATGTCAAAACTGACAAATGTCACAATGCTAAATTTCAAAAATGATAAGTTTCACCATGAAAAATGTCAAAAACGACAAATTTCAAGATGGCAAATGTCCAAGATGTCAAATGACAAATGTCACAATGCTAAATGTCAAAAATGACAAATTTCAAGATAGCAAATGTCAAAGATGTCAAATGACAAATGTCACAATGCTAAATGTCAAAAATGAAAAGTGTCACCATGAAAAATGTCAAAAATGACAAATTTCAAGACGGCAAATGTCAAAGATGTCAAATGACAAATGTCACAATGCTTAATGTCAAAAATGAAAAGTGTCACCATGAAAAATGTCAAAAATAACAAATTTCAAGATGGCAAATGTCAAAGATGTCAAATGACAAATGTCACAATGCTAAATGTGAAAAATGAAAAGTGTCACCATGAAAAATGTCAAAAATGACAAATTTCAAGATGGCAAATGTCAAAGATGTCAAATGACAAATGTCACAATGCTAAATGTCAAAAATGAAAAGTGTCACCATGAAAAATGTCAAAAATGACAAATTTCAAGATGGCAAATGTCAAAGATGTCAAATGACAAATGTCACAATGCTAAATGTGAAAAATGAAAAGTGTCACCATGAAAAATGTCAAAAATGACAAATTTTAAAATGGCAAATGTCAAAACTGACAAATGTCACAATGCTAAATGTCAAAAATGATAAGTGTCACAATGAAAAATGTCAAAAATGACAAATTTCAAGATGGCAAATGTCCAAGATGTCAAATGACAAATGTCACAATGCTAAATGTCAAAAATGAAAAGTGTCACCATGAAAAATGTCAAAAATGACAAATTTCAAGACGGCAAATGTCAAAGATGTCAAATGACAAATGTCACAATGCTAAATGTCAAAAATGAAAAGTGTCACCATGAAAAATGTCAAAAATGACAAATTTCAAGATGGCAAATATCAAAGATGTCAAATGACAAATGTCACAATGCTAAATGTCAAAAATGAAAAGTGTCACCATGAAAAATGTCAAAAATGACAAATTTCAAGATGGCAAATGTCAAAGATGTCAAATGACAAATGTCACAATGCTAAATGTCAAAAATGAAAAGTGTCACCATGAAAAATGTCAAAAATGACAAATTTCAAGATGGCAAATGTCAAAGATGTCAAATGACAAATGTCACAATGCTAAATGTGAAAAATGAAAAGTGTCACCATGAAAAATGTCAAAAATGACAAATTTTAAAATGGCAAATGTCAAAACTGACAAATGTCACAATGCTAAATGTCAAAAATGATAAGTGTCACAATGAAAAATGTCAAAAATGACAAATTTCAAGATGGCAAATGTCCAAGATGTCAAATGACAAATGTCACAATGCTAAATGTCAAAAATGAAAAGTGTCACCATGAAAAATGTCAAAAATGACAAATTTCAAGATGGCAAATGTCAAAGATGTCAAATGACAAATGTCACAATGCTAAATGTCAAAAATGAAAAGTGTCAAAAATGACAAATTTCAAGATGGCAAATGTCTAAGATGTCAAATGACAAATGTCACAATGCTAAATGTCAAAAATGAAAAGTGTCCCCATGAAAAATGTCAATAATGACAAATTTCAAGATGGCAAATGTCAAAGATATCAAATGACAAATGTCACAATGCTCAATGTCAATAATGAAAAGTGTCACCATGAAAAATGTCAAAAATGACAAATTTCAAGATGGCAAATGTCAAAGATAACAAATGACAAATGTCACAATGCTAAATGTCAAAAATGAAAAATGTCAAAAATGACAAATTTCAAGATGGCAAATGTCAAAACTGACAAATGTCACAATGCTAAATGTCAAAAATGATAAGTGTCACCATGAAAAATGTCAAAAATGACAAATTTCAAGATGGCAAATGTCCAAGATGTCAAATGACAAATGTCACAATGCTAAATATCAAAAATGACAAATTTCAAGATGGCAAATGTCAAAGATGTTAAATGACAAATGTCACAATGCTAAATGTCAAAAATGAAAAGTGTCACCATGAAAAATGTCAAAAATGACAAATTTCAAGATGGCAAATGTCAAAGATGTCAAATGACAAATGTCACAATGCTAAATGTCAAAAATGAAAAGTGTCACCATGAAAAATGTCAAAAATAACAAATTTCAAGATGGCAAATGTCAAAGATGTCAAATGACAAATGTCACAATGCTAAATATTAAAAATGAAAAGTGTCACCATGAAAAATGTCAAAAGTGACAAATTTCAAGATGGCAAATGTCAAAACTGACAAATGTCACAATGCTAAATGTCAAAAATGATGAGTGTCACCATGAAAAATGTCAAAAATGACAAATTTCAAGATGGCAAATGTCTAAGATGTCAAATGACAAATGTCACAATGCTAAATGTCAAAAATGACAAATTTCAAGATGGCAAATGTCAAAGATGTCAAATGACAAATGTCACAATGCTAAATGTCAAATATAAAAAGTGTCACCATGAAAAATGTCAAAAATGACAAATTTCAAGATGGCAAATGTCAAAGATGTCAAATGACAAATGTCACAATGCTAAATGTCAAAAATGAAAAGTGTCACCATGAAAAATGTCAAAAATAACAAATTTCAAGATGGCAAATGTCAAAGATGTCAAATGACAAATGTCACAATGCTAAATGTCAAAAATGAATAGTGTCACCATGAAAAATGTCAAAAATGACAAATTTTAAGATGGCAAATGTCAAAACTGACAAATGTCACAATGCTAAATGTCAAAAATGATAAGTGTCACCATGAAAAATGTCAAAAATGACAAATTTCAAGATGGCAAATGTCCAAGATGTCAAATGACAAATGTCACAATGCTAAATGTCAAAAATGACAAATTTCAAGATGGCAAATGTCAAAGATGTCAAGTAACAAATGTCACAATGCTAAATGTCAAAAATGAAAAGTGTCACCATGAAAAATGTCAAAAATGACAAATTTCAAGATGGCAAATGTCAAAGATGTCAAATGACAAATGTCACAATGCTAAATGTCAAAAATGAAAAGTGTCCCCATGAAAAATGTCAATAATGACAAATTTCAAGATGGCAAATGTCAAAGATGTCAAATGACAAATGTCACAATGCTCAATGTCAATAATGAAAAGTGTCACCATGAAAAATGTCAAAAATGACAAATTTCAAGATGGCAAATGTCAAAGATGTCGAATATGACAAATGTCACAATGCTAAATGTCAAAAATAAAAAGTGTCACCATGAAAAATGTCAAAAATGACAAATTTCAAGATGGCAAATGTCAAAGATGTCAAATGACAAATGTCACAATGCTAAATGTCAAAAATGAAAAGTGTCACCATGAAAAATGTCAAAAATGACAAATTTCAAGATGGCAAATATCAAAGATGTCAAATGACAAATGTCACAATGCTAAATGTCAAAAATGACAAATTTTAAGATGGCAAATGTCAAAGATGTCAAATGACAAATGTCACAATGCTAAATGTCTAAAATGAAAAGTGTCACCATGAAAAATGTCAAAAATGACAAATTTTAAGATGGCAAATGTCAAAGATGTCAAATGACAAATGTCACAATGCTAAATGTCAAAAATGAAAAGTGTCACCATAAAAAATGTCAAAAATAACAAATTTCAAGATGGCAAATGTCAAAGATGTCAAATGACAAATGTCACAATGCTAAATGTCAAAAATGAAAAGTGTCACTATGAAAAATGTCAAAAATAAAAAATTTCAAGATGGCAAATGTCAAAGATGTCAAATGACAAATGTCACAATGCTAAATGTCAAAAATAAAAAGTGTCACCATGAAAAATGTCAAAAATGACAAATTTCAAGATGGCAAATGTCAAAACTGACAAATGTCACAATGCTAAATGTCAAAAATGATAAGTGTCACCATGAAAAATGTCAAAAATGACAAATTTCAAGATGGCAAATGTCCAAGATGTCAAATGACAAATGTCACAATGCTAAATGTCAAAAATGAAAAGTGACACCATGAAAAATGTCAAAAATGACAAATTTCAAGATGGCAAATGTCAAAGATGTCAAATGACAAATGTCACAATGCTAAATGTTAAAAATGAAAAGTGTCACCATGAAAAATGTCAAAAATAACAAATTTCAAGATGGCAAATGTCAAAGATGTCAAATGACAAATGTCACAATGCTAAATGTCAAAAATGAAAAGTGTCACCATGAAAAATGTCAAAAATGACAAATTTCAAGATGGCAAATGTCAAAACTGACAAATGTCACAATGCTAAATGTCAAAAATGATGAGTGTCACCATGAAAAATGTCAAAAATGACAAATTTCAAGATGGCAAATGTCCAAGATGTCAAATGACAAATGTCACAATGCTAAATGTCAAAAATGACAAATTTCAAGATGGCAAATGTCAAAGATGTCAAATGACAAATGTCACAATGCTAAATGTCAAAAATAAAAAGTGTCACCATGAAAAATGTCAAAAATGACAAATTTCAAGATGGCAAATGTCAAAGATGTCAAATGACAAATGTCACAATGCTAAATGTCAAAAATGAAAAGTGTCACCATGAAAAATGTCAAAAATAACAAATTTCAAGATGGCAAATGTCAAAGATGTCAAATGACAAATGTCACAATGCTAAATGTCAAAAATGACAAATTTTAAGATGGCAAATGTCAAAGATGTCAAATGACAAATGTCACAATGCTAAATGTCAAAAATGATAAGTGTCACCATGAAAAATGTCAAAAATGACAAATTTCAAGATGGCAAATGTCCAAGATGTCAAATGAAAAATGTCAAAAATGACAAATTTCAAGATGGCAAATGTCCAAGATGTCAAATGACAAATGTCACAATGCTAAATGTCAAAAATGACAAATTTCAAGATGGCAAATGTCAAAGATGTCAAGTGACAAATGTCACAATGCTAAATGTCAAAAATGAAAAGTGTCACCATGAAAAATGTCAAAAATGACAAATTTCAAGATGGCAAATGTCAAAGATGTCAAATGACAAATGTCACAATGCTAAATGTCAAAAATGAAAAGTGTCCCCATGAAAAATGTCAATAATGACAAATTTCAAGATGGCAAATGTCAAAGATGTCAAATGACAAATGTCACAATGCTCAATGTCAATAATGAAAAGTGTCACCATGAAAAATGTCAAAAATGACAAATTTCAAGATGGCAAATGTCAAAGATGTCGAATATGACAAATGTCACAATGCTAAATGTCAAAAATAAAAAGTGTCACCATGAAAAATGTCAAAAATGACAAATTTCAAGATGGCAAATGTCAAAGATGTCAAATGACAAATGTCACAATGCTAAATGTCAAAAATGAAAAGTGTCACCATGAAAAATGTCAAAAATGACAAATTTCAAGATGGCAAATATCAAAGATGTCAAATGACAAATGTCACAATGCTAAATGTCAAAAATGACAAATTTCAAGATGGCAAATGTCAAAGATGTCAAATGACAAATGTCACAATGCTAAATGTCTAAAATGAAAAGTGTCACCATGAAAAATGTCAAAAATGACAAATTTTAAGATGGCAAATGTCAAAGATGTCAAATGACAAATGTCACAATGCTAAATGTCAAAAATGAAAAGTGTCACCATAAAAAATGTCAAAAATAACAAATTTCAAGATGGCAAATGTCAAAGATGTCAAATGACAAATGTCACAATGCTAAATGTCAAAAATGAAAAGTGTCACTATGAAAAATGTCAAAAATAAAAAATTTCAAGATGGCAAATGTCAAAGATGTCAAATGACAAATGTCACAATGCTAAATGTCAAAAATGAAAAGTGTCACCATGAAAAATGTCAAAAATGACAAATTTCAAGATGGCAAATGTCAAAACTGACAAATGTCACAATGCTAAATGTCAAAAATGATAAGTGTCACCATGAAAAATGTCAAAAATGACAAATTTCAAGATGGCAAATGTCCAAGATGTCAAATGACAAATGTCACAATGCTAAATGTCAAAAATGAAAAGTGACACCATGAAAAATGTCAAAAATGACAAATTTTCAAGATGGCAAATGTCAAAGATGTCAAATGACAAATGTCACAATGCTAAATGTCAAAAATGAAAAGTGTCACCATGAAAAATGTCAAAAATAACAAATTTCAAGATGGCAAATGTCAAAGATGTCAAATGACAAATGTCACAATGCTAAATGTCAAAAATGAAAAGTGTCACCATGAAAAATGTCAAAAATGACAAATTTCAAGATGGCAAATGTCAAAACTGACAAATGTCACAATGCTAAATGTCAAAAATGATGAGTGTCACCATGAAAAATGTCAAAAATGACAAATTTCAAGATGGCAAATGTCCAAGATGTCAAATGACAAATGTCACAATGCTAAATGTCAAAAATGACAAATTTCAAGATGGCAAATGTCAAAGATGTCAAATGACAAATGTCACAATGCTAAATGTCAAAAATAAAAAGTGTCACCATGAAAAATGTCAAAAATGACAAATTTCAAGATGGCAAATGTCAAAGATGTCAAATGACAAATGTCACAATGCTAAATGTCAAAAATGAAAAGTGTCACCATGAAAAATGTCAAAAATAACAAATTTCAAGATGGCAAATGTCAAAGATGTCAAATGACAAATGTCACAATGCTAAATGTCAAAAATGAAAAGTGTCACCATGAAAAATGTCAAAAATAACAAATTTCAAGATGGCAAATGTCAAAGATGTCAAATGACAAATGTCACAATGCTAAATGTCAAAAATGAAAAGTGTCACCATGAAAAATGTCAAAAATGACAAATTTCAAGATGGCAAATGTCAAAACTGACAAATGTCACAATGCTAAATGTCAAAAATGATGAGTGTCACCATGAAAAATGTCAAAAATGACAAATTTCAAGATGGCAAATGTCCAAGATGTCAAATGACAAATGTCACAATGCTAAATGTCAAAAATGACAAATTTCAAGATGGCAAATGTCAAAGATGTCAAATGACAAATGTCACAATGCTAAATGTCAAAAATAAAAAGTGTCACCATGAAAAATGTCAAAAATGACAAATTTCAAGATGGCAAATGTCAAAGATGTCAAATGACAAATGTCACAATGCTAAATGTCAAAAATGAAAAGTGTCACCATGAAAAATGTCAAAAATAACAAATTTCAAGATGGCAAATGTCAAAGATGTCAAATGACAAATGTCACAATGCTAAATGTCAAAAATGACAAATTTTAAGATGGCAAATGTCAAAGATGTCAAATGACAAATGTCACAATGCTAAATGTCAAAAATGATAAGTGTCACCATGAAAAATGTCAAAAATGACAAATTTCAAGATGGCAAATGTCCAAGATGTCAAATGACAAATGTCACAATGCTAAATGTCAAAAATGACAAATTTCAAGATGGCAAATGTCAAAGATGTCAAATGACAAATGTCACAATGCTAAATGTCAAAAATGAAAAGTGTCACCATGAAAAATGTCAAAAATGACAAATTTCAAGATGGCAAATGTCAAAGATGTCAAATGACAAATGTCACAATGCTAAATGTCAAAAATGAAAAGTGTCACCATGAAAAATGTCAAAAATGACAAATTTCAAGATGGCAAATATCAAAGATGTCAAATGACAAATGTCACAATGCTAAATGCCAAAAATGATAAGTGTCACCATGAAAAATGTCAAAAATGACAAATTTCAAGATGGCAAATGTCAAAGATGTCAAATGACAAATGTCACAATGCTAAATATCAAAAATAAAAAGTGTCACCATGAAAAATGTCAAAAATGACAAATTTCAAGATGGCAAATGTCAAAACTGACAAATGTCACAATGCTAAATGTCAAAAATGATGAGTGTCACCATGAAAAATGTCAAAAATGACAAATTTCAAGATGGCAAATGTCCAAGATGTCAAATGACAAATGTCACAATGCTAAATGTTAAAAATGACAAATTTCAAGATGGCAAATGTCAAAGATGTCAAATGACAAATGTCACAATGCTAAATGTCAAAAATGAAAAGTGTCACCATGAAAAATGTCAAAAATAACAAATTTCAAGATGGCAAATGTCAAAGATGTCAAATGACAAATGTCACAATGCTAAATATCAAAAATAAAAAGTGTCACCATGAAAAATGTCAAAAATGACAAATTTCAAGATGGCAAATGTCAAAACTGACAAATGTCACAATGCTAAATGTCAAAAATGATGAGTGTCACCATGAAAAATGTCAAAAATGACAAATTTCAAGATGGCAAATGTCCAAGATGTCAAATGACAAATGTCACAATGCTAAATGTTAAAAATGACAAATTTCAAGATGGCAAATGTCAAAGATGTCAAATGACAAATGTCACAATGCTAAATGTCAAAAATGAAAAGTGTCACCATGAAAAATGTCAAAAATGACAAATTTCAAGATGGCAAATGTCAAAGATGTCAAATGACAAATGTCACAATGCTAAATGTCAAAAATGAAAAGTGTCACCATGAAAAATGTCAAAAATAACAAATTTCAAGATGGCAAATGTAAAAGATGTCAAATGACAAATGTCACAATGCTAAATGTCAAAAATGACAAATTTCAAGATGGCAAATGTCAAAGATGTCAAATGACAAATGTCACAATGCTAAATGTCAAAAATGATAAGTGTCAAGATGGCAAATGTCAAAGATGTCAAATGACAAATGTCACAATGCTAAATGTCAAAAATGACAAATTTCAAGATGGCAAATGTCAAAGATGTCAAATGACAAATGTCACAATGCCAAATGTCAAAAATGAAAAGTGTCACCATAAAAAATGTCAAAAATAACAAATTTCAAGATGGCAAATGTCAAAGATGTCAAATGACAAATGTCACAATGCTAAATGTCAAAAATGAAAAGTGTCACCATAAAAAATGTCAAAAATAACAAATTTCAAGATGGCAAATGTCAAAGATGTCAAATGACAAATGTCACAATGCTAAATGTCAAAAATGAAAATTGTCACCATGAAAAATGTCAAAAATAAAAAATTTTAAGATGGCAAATGTCAAAGATGTCAAATGACAAATGTCACAATGCTAAATGTCAAAAATGAAAAGTGTCACCATGAAAAATGTCAAAAACAAATTTCAAGATAGCAAATGTCAAAACTGACAAATGCCACAATGCTAAATGTCAAAAACGATAAGTGTCACCATGAAAAATGTCAAAAATGACAAATTTCAAGATGGCAAATGTCCAAGATGTCAAATGACAAATGTCACAATGCTAAATATCAAAAATGACAAATTTCAAGATGGCAAATGTCAAAGATGTCAAATGACAAATGTCACAATGCTAAATGTCAAAAATGAAAAGTGTCACCATGAAAAATGTCAAAAATAACAAATTTCAAGATGGCAAATGTCAAAGATGTCAAATGACAAATGTCACAATGCTAAATGTCAAAAATGAAAAGTGTCACCATGAAAAATGTCAAAAATTACAAATTTCAAGATGGCAAATGTCAAAGATGTCAAATGACAAATGTCACAATGCTAAATGTCAAAAATGAAAAGTGTCACCATGAAAAATGTCAAAAATGACAAATTTCAAGATAGCAAATGTCAAAACTGACAAATGTCACAATGCTAAATGTCAAAAATGATGAGTGTCACCATGAAAAATGTCAAAAATGACAAATTTTAAGATGGCAAATGTCCAAGATGTCAAATGACAAATGTCACAATGCTAAATGTCAAAAATGACAAATTTCAAGATGGCAAATGTCAAAACTGACAAATGTCACAATGCTAAATGTCAAAAATGATGAGTGTCACCATGAAAAATGTCAAAAATGACAAATTTTAAGATGGCAAATGTCCAAGATGTCAAATGACAAATGTCACGATGCTAAATGTCAAAAATGACAAATTTCAAGATGGCAAATGTCAAAGATGTCAAATGACAAATGTCACAATGCTAAATGTCAAAAATGAAAAGTGTCACCATGAAAAATGTCAAAAATGACAAATTTCAAGATGGCAAATGTCAAAGATGTCAAATGACAAATGTCACAATGCTTAATGTCAAAAATGAAAAGTGTCACCATGAAAAATGTCAAAAATAACAAATTTCAAGATGGCAAATGTCAAAGATGTCAAATGACAAATGTCACAATGCTAAATGTCAAAAATGAGAAGTGTCACCATGAAAAATGTCAAAAATGACAAAATTCAAGATGGCAAATATCAAAGATGTCAAATGACAAATGTCACAATGCTAAATGTCAAAAATGAAAAGTGTCACCATGAAAAATGTCAAAAATGACAAATTTCAAGATGGCAAATGTCAAAGATGTCAAATCACAAATGTCACAATGCTAAATGTCAAAAATGAAAAGTGTCACCATGAAAAATGTCAAAAATGACAAATTTCAAGATGGCAAATGTCAAAGATGTCAAATGACAAATGTCACAATGCTAAATGTGAAAAATGAAAAGTGTCACCATGAAAAATGTCAAAAATGACAAATTTTAAAATGGCAAATGTCAAAACTGACAAATGTCACAATGCTAAATGTCAAAAATGATAAGTGTCACAATGAAAAATGTCAAAAATGACAAATTTCAAGATGGCAAATGTCCAAGATGTCAAATGACAAATGTCACAATGCTAAATGTCAAAAATGAAAAGTGTCACCATGAAAAATGTCAAAAATGACAAATTTCAAGATGGCCAATGTCAAAGATGTCAAATGACAAATGTCACAATGCTAAATGTCAAAAATGAAAAGTGTCAAAAATAACAAATTTCAAGATGGCAAATGTCTAAGATGTCAAATGACAAATGTCACAATGCTAAATGTCAAAAATGCAAAGTGTCACCGTGAAAAATGTCAAAAATGACAAATTTCAAGATGGCAAATGTCAAAGATGTCAAATGACAAATGTCACAATGCTAAATGTCAAAAATGAAAAGTGTCACCATCAAAAATGTAAAAAATGACAAATTTCAAGATGGCAAATGTCAAAGATGTCAAATGACAAATGTCACAATGCTAAATGTCAAAAATGAAAAGTGTCCCCATGAAAAATGTCAATAATGACAAATTTCAAGATGGCAAATGTCAAAGATGTCAAATGACAAATGTCACAATGCTCAATGTCAATAATGAAAAGTGTCACCATGAAAAATGTCAAAAATGACAAATTTCAAGATGGCAAATGTCAAAGATAACAAATGAAAAATGTCACAATGCTAAATGTCAAAAATGAAAAGTGTCACCATGAAAAATGTCAAAAATAACAAATTTCAAGATGGCAAATGTCAAAGATGTCAAATGACAAATGTCACAATGCTAAATGTCAAAGATGAAAAGTGTCACCATGAAAAATGTCAAAAATGACAAATTTCAAGATGGAAAATGTCAAAGATGTCAAATGACAAATGTCACAATGCTAAATGTCAAAAATGAAAAGTGTCACCATGAAAAATGTCAAAAATAACAAATTTCAAGATGGCAAATATCAAAGATGTCAAATGACAAATGTCACAATGCTAAATGTCAAAAATGAAAAGTGTCACCATGAAAAATGTCAAAAATGACAAATTTTAAGATGGCAAATGTCAAAACTGACAAATGTCACAATGCTAAATGTCAAAAATGATAAGTTTCACCATGAAAAATGTCAAAAACGACAAATTTCAAGATGGCAAATGTCCAAGATGTCAAATGACAAATGTCACAATGCTTAATGTCAAAAATGACAAATTTCAAGATGGCAAATGTCAAAGATGTCAAATGACAAATGTCACAATGCTAAATGTCAAAAATGAAAAGTGTCACCATGAAAAATGTCAAAAATGACAAATTTCAAGATGGCAAATGTCAAAGATGTCAAATGACAAATGTCACAATGCTTAATGTCAAAAATGAAAAGTGTCACCATGAAAAATGTCAAAAATAACAAATTTCAAGATGGCAAATGTCAAAGATGTCAAATGACAAATGTCACAATGCTAAATGTCAAAAATAAAAAGTGTCACCATGAAAAATGTCAAAAATGACAAATTTCAAGATGGCAAATATCAAAGATGTCAAATGACAAATGTCACAATGCTAAATGTCAAAAATGAAAAGTGTCACCATGAAAAATGTCAAAAATAACAAATTTCAAGATGGCAAATGTCAAAGATGTCAAATGACAAATGTCACAATGCTAAATGTCAAAAATGAAAAGTGTCACCATGAAAAATGTCAAAAATGACAAATTTCAAGATGGCAAATGTCCAAGATGTCAAATGACAAATGTCACAATGCTAAATATCAAAAATGACAAATTTCAAGATGGCAAATGTCAAAGATGTCAAATGACAAATGTCACAATGCTAAATGTCAAAAATGAAAAGTTTCACCATGAAAAATGTCAAAAATGACAAATTTCAAGATGGCAAATGTCAAAGATGTCAAATGACAAATGTCACAATGCTAAATGTCAAAAATGAAAAGTGTCACCATGAAAAATGTCAAAAATAACAAATTTCAAGATGGCAAATGTCAAAGATGTCAAATGACAAAAAATGTCACAATGCTAAATATCAAAAATGAAAAGTGTCACCATGAAAAATGTCAAAAATGACAAATTTCAAGATGGCAAATGTCAAAGATGTCAAATGACAAATGTCACAATGCTAAATGTCAAAAATGAAAAGTGTCACCATCAAAAATGTCAAAAATGACAAATTTCAAGATGGCAAATGTCAAAGATGTCAAATGACAAATGTCACAATGCTAAATGTCAAAAATGAAAAGTGTCCCCATGAAAAATGTCAATAATGACAAATTTCAAGATGGCAAATGTCAAAGATGTCAAATGACAAATGTCACAATGCTCAATGTCAATAATGAAAAGTGTCACCATGAAAAATGTCAAAAATGACAAATTTCAAGATGGCAAATGTCAAAGATAACAAATGACAAATGTCACAATGCTAAATGTCAAAAATGAAAAGTGTCACCATGAAAAATGTCAAAAATATCAAATTTCAAGATGGCAAATGTCAAAGATGTCAAATGACAAAAAATGTCACAATGCTAAATATCAAAAATGAAAAGTGTCACCATGAAAAATGTCAAAAATGACAAATTTCAAGATGGAAAATGTCAAAGATGTCAAATGACAAATGTCACAATGCTAAATGTCAAAAATGAAAAGTGTCACCATGAAAAATGTCAAAAATAACAAATTTCAAGATGGCAAATATCAAAGATGTCAAATGACAAATGTCACAATGCTTAATGTCAAAGATGAAAAGTGTCACCATGAAAAATGTCAAAAATGACAAATTTCAAGATGGAAAATGTCAAAGATGTCAAATGACAAATGTCACAATGCTAAATGTCAAAAATGAAAAGTGTCACCATCAAAAATGTCACAAATGACAAATTTCAAGATGGCAAATGTCAAAGATGTCAAATGACAAATGTCACAATGCTAAATGTCAAAAATGAAAAGTGTCCCCATGAAAAATGTCAATAATGACAAATTTCAAGATGGCAAATGACAAAGATGTCAAATGACAAATGTCACAATGCTCAATGTCAATAATGAAAAGTGTCACCATGAAAAATGTCAAAAATGACAAATTTTAAGATGGCAAATGTCAAAGATAACAAATGACAAATGTCACAATGCTAAATGTCACAAATAAAAAGTGTCACCATGAAAAATGTCAAAAATAACAAATTTCAAGATGGCAAATGTCAAAGATGTCAAATGACAAATGTCACAATGCTAAATGTCAAAGATGAAAAGTGTCACCATGAAAAATGTCAAAAATGACAAATTTCAAGATGGAAAATGTCAAAGATGTCAAATGACAAATGTCACAATGCTAAATGTCAAAAATGAAAAGTGTCACCATGAAAAATGTCAAAAATAACAAATTTCAAGATGGCAAATATCAAAGATGTCAAATGACAAATGTCACAATGCTAAATGTCAAAAATGAAAAGTGTCACCTTGAAAAATGTCAAAAATGACAAATTTTAAGATGGCAAATGTCAAAACTGACAAATGTCACAATGCTAAATGTCAAAAATGATAAGTTTCACCATGAAAAATGTCAAAAACGACAAATTTCAAGATGGCAAATGTCCAAGATGTCAAATGACAAATGTCACAATGCTAAATGTCAAAAATGACAAATTTCAAGATGGCAAATGTCAAAGATGTCAAATGACAAATGTCACAATGCTAAATGTCAAAAATGAAAAGTGTCACCATGAAAAATGTCAAAAATGACAAATTTTAAGATGGCAAATGTCAAAGATGTCAAATGACAAATGTCACAATGCTTAATGTCAAAAATAAAAAGTGTCACAATGAAAAATGTCAAAAATAACAAATTTCAAGATGGCAAATGTCAAAGATGTCAAATGACAAATGTCACAATGCTAAATGTCAAAAATGAAAAGTGTCACCATGAAAAATGTCAAAAATGACAAATTTCAAGATGGCAAATATCAAAGATGTCAAATGACAAATGTCACAATGCTAAATGTCAAAAATGAAAAGTGTCACCATGAAAAATGTCAAAAATGACAAATTTCAAGATGGCAAATGTCAAAGATGTCAAATGACAAATGTCACAATGCTAAATGTCAAAAATGAAAAGTGTCACCATGAAAAATGTCAAAAATGATAAATTTCAAGATGGCAAATGTCCAAGATGTCAAATGACAAATGTCACAATGCTAAATATCAAAAATGACAAATTTCAAGATGGCAAATGTCAAAGATGTCAAATGACAAATGTCACAATGCTAAATGTCAAAAATGAAAAGTGTCACCATGAAAAATGTCAAAAATGACAAATTTCAAGATGGCAAATGTCAAAGATGTCAAATGACAAATGTCACAATGCTAAATGTCAAAAATGAAAAGTGTCACCATGAAAAATGTCAAAAATAACAAATTTCAAGATGGCAAATGTCAAAGATGTCAAATGACAAAAAATGTCACAATGCTAAATATCAAAAATGAAAAGTGTCACCATGAAAAATGTCAAAAATGACAAATTTCAAGATGGCAAATGTCAAAACTGACAAATGTCACAATGCTAAATGTCAAAAATGATGAGTGTCACCATGAAAAATGTCAAAAATGACAAATTTCAAGATGGCAAATGTCCAAGATGTCAAATGACAAATGTCACAATGCTAAATGTCAAAAATGACAAATTTCAAGATGGCAAATGTCAAAGATGTCAAATGACAAATGTCACAATGCTAAATGTCAAAAATAAAAAGTGTCACCATGAAAAATGTCAAAAATGACAAATTTCAAGATGGCAAATGTCAAAGATGTCAAATGACAAATGTCACAATGCTAAATGTCAAAAATGAAAAGTGTCACCATGAAAAATGTCAAAAATAACTAATTTCAAGATGGCAAATGTCAAAGATGTCAAATGACAAATGTCACAATGCTAAATGTCAAAAATGACAAATTTCAAGATGGCAAATGTCAAAGATGTCAAATGACAAATGTCACAATGCTAAATGTCAAAAATGATAAGTGTCACCATGAAAAATGTCAAAAATGACAAATTTCAAGATGGCAAATGTCCAAGATGTCAAATGACAAATGTCACAATGCTAAATGTCAAAAATGACAAATTTCAAGATGGCAAATGTCAAAGATGTCAAATGACAAATGTCACAATGCTAAATGTCAAAAATGAAAAGTGTCACCATGAAAAATGTCAAAAATGACAAATTTCAAGATGGCAAATGTCAAAGATGTCAAATGAAAAATGTCACAATGCTAAATGTCAAAGTTGAAAAGTGTCACCATGAAAAATGTCAAAAATGACAAATTTCAAGATGGTAAATGTCAAAGATGTCAAATGACAAATGTCACAATGCTAAATGTCAAAAATGAAAAGTGTCACCATGAAAAATGTCAAAAATAACAAATTTCAAGATGGCAAATATCAAAGATGTCAAATGACAAATGTCACAATGCTAAATGTCAAAAATGAATAGTGTCACCATGAAAAATGTCAAAAATGACAAATTTTAAGATGGCAAATGTCAAAACTGACAAATGTCACAATGCTTAATGTCAAAAATGATAAGTGTCACCATGAAAAATGTCAAAAATGACAAATTTCAAGATGGCAAATGTCCAAGATGTCAAATGACAAATGTCACAATGCTAAATGTCAAAAATGACAAATTTCAAGATGGCAAATGTCAAAGATGTCAAGTGACAAATGTCACAATGCTAAATGTCAAAAATGAAAAGTGTCACCATGAAAAATGTCAAAAATGACAAATTTCAGGATGGCAAATGTCAAAGATGTCAAATGACAAATGTCACAATGCTAAATGTCAAAAATGAAAAGTGTCCCCATGAAAAATGTCAATAATGACAAATTTCAAGATGGCAAATGTCAAAGATGTCAAATGACAAATGTCACAATGCTAAATGTCAAAAATAAAAAGTGTCACCATGAAAAATGTCAAAAATGACAAATTTCAAGATGGCAAATGTCAAAGATGTCGAATATGACAAATGTCACAATGCTAAATGTCAAAAATGAAAAGTGTCACCATGAAAAATGTCAAAAATGACAAATTTCAAGATGGCAAATGTCAAAGATGTCAAATGACAAATGTCACAATGCTAAATGTCAAAAATGAAAAGTGTCGCCATGAAAAATGACAAATTTCAAGATGGCAAATATCAAAGATGTCAAATGACAAATGACACAATGCTAAATGTCAAAAATGACAAATTTCAAGATGGCAAATGTCAAAGATGTCAAATGACAAATGTCACAATGCTAAATGTCAAAAATGAAAAGTGTCACCATGAAAAATGTCAAAAATGACAAATTTCAAGATGGCAAATGTCAAAGATAACAAATGACAAATGTCACAATGCTAAATGTCAAAAATGAAAAGTGTCACCATGAAAAATGTCAAAAATAACAAATTTCAAGATGGCAAATGTCAAAGATGTCAAATGACAAATGTCACAATGCTAAATGTCAAAGATGAAAAGTGTCACCATGAAAAATGTCAAAAATGACAAATTTCAAGATGGAAAATGTCAAAGATGTCAAATGACAAATGTCACAATGCTAAATGTCAAAAATGAAAAGTGTCACCATGAAAAATGTCAAAAATAACAAATTTCAAGATGGCAAATATCAAACATGTCAAATGACAAATGTCACAATGCTAAATGTCAAAAATGAAAAGTGTCACCATGAAAAATGTCAAAAATGACAAATTTTAAGATGGCAAATGTCAAAACTGACAAATGTCACAATGCTAAATGTCAAAAATGATAAGTTTCACCATGAAAAATGTCAAAAACGACAAATTTCAAGATGGCAAATGTCCCAGATGTCAAATGACAAATGTCACAATGCTAAATGTCAAAAATGACAAATTTCAAGATGGCAAATGTCAAAGATGTCAAATGACAAATGTCACAATGCTAAATGTCAAAAATGAAAAGTGTCACCATGAAAAATGTCAAAAATGACAAATTTCAAGATGGCAAATGTCAAAGATGTCAAATGAGAAATGTCACAATGCTTAATGTCAAAAATGAAAAGTGTCACCATGAAAAATGTCAAAAATAACAAATTTCAAGATGGCAAATGTCAAAGATGTCAAATGACAAATGTCACAATGCTAAATGTCAAAAATTAAAAGTGTCACCATGAAAAATGTCAAAAATGACAAATTTCAAGATGGCAAATATCAAAGATGTCAAATGACAAATGTCACAATGCTAAATGTCAAAAATGAAAAGTGTCACCATGAAAAATGTCAAAAATGACAAATTTCAAGATGGCAAATGTCAAAGATGTCAAATGACAAATGTCACAATGCTAAATGTCAAAAATGAAAAGTGTCACCATGAAAAATGTCAAAAATGACAAATTTCAAGATGGCAAATGTCAAAGATGTCAAATGACAAATGTCACAATGCTAAATGTGAAAAATGAAAAGTGTCACCATGAAAAATGTCAAAAATGACAAATTTTAAAATGGCAAATGTCAAAACTGACAAATGTCACAATGCTAAATGTCAAAAATGATAAGTGTCACAATGAAAAATGTCAAAAATGACAAATTTCAAGATGGCAAATGTCCAAGATGTCAAATGACAAATGTCACAATGCTAAATGTCAAAAATGAAAAGTGTCACCATGAAAAATGTCAAAAATGACAAATTTCAAGATGGCAAATGTCAAAGATGTCAAATGACAAATGTCACAATGCTAAATGTCAAAAATGAAAAGTGTCAAAAATGACAAATTTCAAGATGGCAAATGTCTAAGATGTCAAATGACAAATGTCACAATGCTAAATGTCAAAAATGCAAAGTGTCCCCATGAAAAATGTCAATAATGACAAATTTCAAGATGGCAAATGTCAAAGATATCAAATGACAAATGTCACAATGCTCAATGTCAATAATGAAAAGTGTCACCATGAAAAATGTCAAAAATGACAAATTTCAAGATGGCAAATGTCAAAGATAACAAATGACAAATGTCACAATGCTAAATGTCAAAAATGAAAAATGTCAAAAATGACAAATTTCAAGATGGCAAATGTCAAAACTGACAAATGTCACAATGCTAAATGTCAAAAATGATAAGTGTCACCATGAAAAATGTCAAAAATGACAAATTTCAAGATGGCAAATGTCCAAGATGTCAAATGACAAATGTCACAATGCTAAATATCAAAAATGACAAATTTCAAGATGGCAAATGTCAAAGATGTCAAATGACAAATGTCACAATGCTAAATGTCAAAAATGAAAAGTGTCACCATGAAAAATGTCAAAAATGACAAATTTCAAGATGGCAAATGTCAAAGATGTCAAATGACAAATGTCACAATGCTAAATATTAAAAATGAAAAGTGTCACCATGAAAAATGTCAAAAATGACAAATTTCAAGATGGCAAATGTCAAAACTGACAAATGTCACAATGCTAAATGTCAAAAATGATGAGTGTCACCATGAAAAATGTCAAAAATGACAAATTTCAAGATGGCAAATGTCCAAGATGTCACATGACAAATGTCACAATGCTAAATGTCAAAAATGACAAATTTCAAGATGGCAAATGTCAAAGATGTCAAATGACAAATGTCACAATGCTAAATGTCAAAAATAAAAAGTGTCACCATGAAAAATGTCAAAAATGACAAATTTCAAGATGGCAAATGTCAAAGATGTCAAATGACAAATGTCACAATGCTAAATGTCAAAAATGAAAAGTGTCACCATGAAAAATGTCAAAAATAACAAATTTCAAGATGGCAAATGTCAAAGATGTCAAATGACAAATGTCACAATGCCAAATGTCAAAAATGACAAATTTCAAGATGGCAAATGTCAAAGATGTCAAATGACAAATGTCACAATGCTAAATGTCAAAAATGATAAGTGTCACCATGAAAAATGTCAAAAATGACAAATTTCAAGATGGCAAATGTCCAAGATGTCAAATGACAAATGTCACAATGCTAAATGTCAAAAATGACAAATTTCAAGATGGCAAATGTCAAAGATGTCAAATGACAAATGTCACAATGCTAAATGTCAAAAATGAAAAGTGTCACCATGAAAAATGTCAAAAATGACAAATTTCAAGATGGCAAATGTCAAAGATGTCAAATGAAAAATGTCACAATGCTAAATGTCAAAGTTGAAAAGTGTCACCATGAAAAATGTCAAAAATGACAAATTTCAAGATGGCAAATGTCAAAGATGTCAAATGACAAATGTCACAATGCTAAATGTCAAAAATGAAAAGTGTGACCATGAAAAATGTCAAAAATAACAAATTTCAAGATGGCAAATATCAAAGATGTCAAATGACAAATGTCACAATGCTAAATGTCAAAAATGGATAGTGTCACCATGAAAAATGTCAAAAATGACAAATTTTAAGATGGCAAATGTCAAAACTGACAAATGTCACAATGCTAAATGTCAAAAATGATAAGTGTCACCATGAAAAATGTCAAAAATGACAAATTTCAAGATGGCAAATGTCCAAGATGTCAAATGACAAATGTCACAATGCTAAATGTCAAAAATGAAAAGTGACACCATGAAAAATGTCAAAAATGACAAATTTCAAGATGGCAAATGTCAAAGATGTCAAATGACAAATGTCACAATGCTAAATGTCAAAAATGAAAAGTGTCACCATGAAAAATGTCAAAAATAACAAATTTCAAGATGGCAAATGTCAAAGATGTCAAATGACAAATGTCACAATGCTAAATGTCAAAAATGAAAAGTGTCACCATGAAAAATGTCAAAAATGACAAATTTCAAGATGGCAAATGTCAAAACTGACAAATGTCACAATGCTAAATGTCAAAAATGAAAAGTGTCACCATGAAAAATGTCAAAAATGACAAATTTCAAGATGGCAAATGTCAAAGATGTCAAATGACAAATGTCACAATGCTAAATGTCAAAAATGAAAAGTGTCCCCATGAAAAATGTCAATAATGACAAATTTCAAGATGGCAAATGTCAAAGATGTCAAATGACAAATGTCACAATGCTCAATGTCAATAATGAAAAGTGTCACCATGAAAAATGTCAAAAATGACAAATTTCAAGATGGCAAATGTCAAAGATGTCGAATATGACAAATGTCACAATGCTAAATGTCAAAAATAAAAAGTGTCACCATGAAAAATGTCAAAAATGACAAATTTCAAGATATCAAATGTCAAAGATGTCAAATGACAAATGTCACAATGCTAAATGTCAAAAATGAAAAGTGTCACCATGAAAAATGTCAAAAATGACAAATTTCAAGATGGCAAATATCAAAGATGTCAAATGACAAATGTCACAATGCTAAATGTCAAAAATGACAAATTTCAAGATGGCAAATGTCAAAGATGTCAAATGACAAATGTCACAATGCTAAATGTCTAAAATGAAAAGTGTCACCATGAAAAATGTCAAAAATGACAAATTTTAAGATGGCAAATGTCAAAGATGTCAAATGACAAATGTCACAATGCTAAATGTCAAAAATGAAAAGTGTCACCATAAAAAATGTCAAAAATAACAAATTTCAAGATGGCAAATGTCAAAGATGTCAAATGACAAATGTCACAATGCTAAATGTCAAAAATGAAAAGTGTCACTATGAAAAATGTCAAAAATAAAAAATTTCAAGATGGCAAATGTCAAAGATGTCAAATGACAAATGTCACAATGCTAAATGTCAAAAATGAAAAGTGTCACCATGAAAAATGTCAAAAATGACAAATTTCAAGATGGCAAATGTCAAAACTGACAAATGTCACAATGCTAAATGTCAAAAATGATAAGTGTCACCATGAAAAATGTCAAAAATGACAAATTTCAAGATGGCAAATGTCCAAGATGTCAAATGACAAATGTCACAATGCTAAATGTCAAAAATGAAAAGTGACACCATGAAAAATGTCAAAAATGACAAATTTCAAGATGGCAAATGTCAAAGATGTCAAATGACAAATGTCACAATGCTAAATGTCAAAAATGAAAAGTGTCACCATGAAAAATGTCAAAAATAACAAATTTCAAGATGGCAAATGTCAAAGATGTCAAATGACAAATGTCACAATGCTAAATGTCAAAAATGAAAAGTGTCACCATGAAAAATGTCAAAAATGACAAATTTCAAGATGGCAAATGTCAAAACTGACAAATGTCACAATGCTAAATGTCAAAAATAATGAGTGTCACCATGAAAAATGTCAAAAATGACAAATTTCAAGATGGCAAATGTCCAAGATGTCAAATGACAAATGTCACAATGCTAAATGTCAAAAATGACAAATTTCAAGATGGCAAATGTCAAAGATGTCAAATGACAAATGTCACAATGCTAAATGTCAAAAATAAAAAGTGTCACCATGAAAAATGTCAAAAATGACAAATTTCAAGATGGCAAATGTCAAAGATGTCAAATGACAAATGTCACAATGCTAAATGTCAAAAATGAAAAGTGTCACCATGAAAAATGTCAAAAATAACAAATTTCAAGATGGCAAATGTCAAAGATGTCAAATGACAAATGTCACAATGCTAAATGTCAAAAATGACAAATTTTAAGATGGCAAATGTCAAAGATGTCAAATGACAAATGTCACAATGCTAAATGTCAAAAATGATAAGTGTCACCATGAAAAATGTCAAAAATGACAAATTTCAAGATGGCAAATGTCCAAGATGTCAAATGACAAATGTCACAATGCTAAATGTCAAAAATGACAAATTTCAAGATGGCAAATGTCAAAGATGTCAAATGACAAATGTCACAATGCTAAATGTCAAAAATGAAAAGTGTCACCATGAAAAATGTCAAAAATGACAAATTTCAAGATGGCAAATGTCAAAGATGTCAAATGACAAATGTCACAATGCTAAATGTCAAAAATGAAAAGTGTCACCATGAAAAATGTCAAAAATGACAAATTTCAAGATGGCAAATATCAAAGATGTCAAATGACAAATGTCACAATGCTAAATGCCAAAAATGATAAGTGTCA
This sequence comes from Altica lythri, assembly GCA_964028335.1. Taxonomy (NCBI): domain Eukaryota; kingdom Metazoa; phylum Arthropoda; class Insecta; order Coleoptera; family Chrysomelidae; genus Altica; species Altica lythri. The sequence goes on along the minus strand of OZ034800.1, from coordinate 17,740,752 downwards.
CCATGAAAAATGTCAAAAATGACAAATTTTAAGATGGCAATTGTCCAAGATGTCAAATGACAAATGTCACAATGCTAAATGTCAAAAATGAAAAGTGTCACCATGAAAAATGTCAAAAATAAAAAATTTCAAGATGGCAAATGTCAAAGATGTCAAATGACAAATGTCACAATGCTAAATGTCAAAAATGAAAAGTGTCACCATGAAAAATGTCAAAAATGACAAATTTTAAGATGGCAAATGTCAAAACTGACAAATGTCACAATGCTAAATGTCAAAAATGATAAGTGTCACCATGAAAAATGTCAAAAATGACAAATTTCAAGATGGCAAATGTCCAAGATGTCAAATGACAAATGTCACAATGCTAAATGTCAAAAATGACAAATTTCAAGATGGCAAATGTCAAAGATGTCAAATGACAAATGTCACAATGCTAAATGTCAAAAATGAAAAGTGTCATAATGAAAAATGTCAAAAATCACAAATTTCAAGATGGCAAATGTCAAAGATGTCAAATGACAAATGTCACAATGCTAAATGTCAAAAATGAAAAGTGTCACCATGAAAAATGTCAAAAATAACAAATTTCAAGATGGCAAATGTCAAAGATGTCAAATGACAAATGTCACAATGCTAAATATCAAAAATAAAAAGTGTCACCATGAAAAATGTCAAAAATGACAAATTTCAAGATGGCAAATGTCAAAACTGACAAATGTCACAATGCTAAATGTCAAAAATGATGAGTGTCACCATGAAAAATGTCAAAAATGACAAATTTCAAGATGGCAAATGTCCAAGATGTCAAATGACAAATGTCACAATGCTAAATGTTAAAAATGACAAATTTCAAGATGGCAAATGTCAAAGATGTCAAATGACAAATGTCACAATGCTAAATGTCAAAAATGAAAAGTGTCACCATGAAAAATGTCAAAAATGACAAATTTCAAGATGGCAAATGTCAAAGATGTCAAATGACAAATGTCACAATGCTAAATGTCAAAAATGAAAAGTGTCACCATGAAAAATGTCAAAAATAACAAATTTCAAGATGGCAAATGTAAAAGATGTCAAATGACAAATGTCACAATGCTAAATGTCAAAAATGACAAATTTCAAGATGGCAAATGTCAAAGATGTCAAATGACAAATGTCACAATGCTAAATGTCAAAAATGATAAGTGTCAAGATGGCAAATGTCAAAGATGTCAAATGACAAATGTCACAATGCTAAATGTCAAAAATGACAAATTTCAAGATGGCAAATGTCAAAGATGTCAAATGACAAATGTCACAATGCCAAATGTCAAAAATGAAAAGTGTCACCATAAAAAATGTCAAAAATAACAAATTTCAAGATGGCAAATGTCAAAGATGTCAAATGACAAATGTCACAATGCTAAATGTCAAAAATGAAAAGTGTCACCATAAAAAATGTCAAAAATAACAAATTTCAAGATGGCAAATGTCAAAGATGTCAAATGACAAATGTCACAATGCTAAATGTCAAAAATGAAAATTGTCACCATGAAAAATGTCAAAAATAAAAAATTTTAAGATGGCAAATGTCAAAGATGTCAAATGACAAATGTCACAATGCTAAATGTCAAAAATGAAAAGTGTCACCATGAAAAATGTCAAAAATGACAAATTTCAAGATAGCAAATGTCAAAACTGACAAATGTCACAATGCTAAATGTCAAAAACGATAAGTGTCACCATGAAAAATGTCAAAAATGACAAATTTCAAGATGGCAAATGTCCAAGATGTCAAATGACAAATGTCACAATGCTAAATATCAAAAATGACAAATTTCAAGATGGCAAATGTCAAAGATGTCAAATGACAAATGTCACAATGCTAAATGTCAAAAATGAAAAGTGTCACCATGCAAAATGTCAAAAATGACAAATTTCAAGATGGCAAATGTCAAAGATGTCAAATGACAAATGTCACAATGCTAAATGTCAAAAATGAAAAGTGTCACCATGAAAAATGTCAAAAATTACAAATTTCAAGATGGCAAATGTCAAAGATGTCAAATGACAAATGTCACAATGCTAAATGTCAAAAATGAAAAGTGTCACCATGAAAAATGTCAAAAATGACAAATTTCAAGATAGCAAATGTCAACACTGACAAATGTCACAATGCTAAATGTCAAAAATGATGAGTGTCACCATGAAAAATGTCAAAAATGACAAATTTTAAGATGGCAAATGTCCAAGATGTCAAATGACAAATGTCACAATGCTAAATGTCAAAAATGACAAATTTCAAGATGGCAAATGTCAAAACTGACAAATGTCACAATGCTAAATGTCAAAAATGATTAGTGTCACCATGAAAAATGTCAAAAATGACAAATTTCAAGATGGCAAATGTCCAAGATGTCAAATGACAAATGTCACAATGCTAAATGTCAAAAATGAAAAGTGACACCATGAAAAATGTTAAAAATGACAAATTTCAAGATGGCAAATGTCAAAGATGTCAAATGACAAATGTCACAATGCTAAATGTCAAAAATGAAAAGTGTCACCATGAAAAATGTCAAAAATAACAAATTTCAAGATGGCAAATGTCAAAGATGTCAAATGACAAATGTCACAATGCTAAATGTCAAAAATGAAAAGTGTCACCATGAAAAATGTCAAAAATGACAAATTTCAAGATGGCAAATGTCAAAACTGACAAATGTCACAATGCTAAATGTCAAAAATGATGAGTGTCACCATGAAAAATGTCAAAAATGACAAATTTCAAGATGGCAAATGTCCAAGATGTCAAATGACAAATGTCACAATGCTAAATGTCAAAAATGACAAATTTCAAGATGGCAAATGTCAAAGATGTCAAATGACAAATGTCACAATGCTAAATGTCAAAAATAAAAAGTGTCACCATGAAAAATGTCAAAAATGACAAATTTCAAGATGGCAAATGTCAAAGATGTCAAATGACAAATGTCACAATGCTAAATGTCAAAAATGAAAAGTGTCACCATGAAAAATGTCAAAAATAACAAATTTCAAGATGGCAAATGTCAAAGATGTCAAATGACAAATGTCACAATGCTAAATGTCAAAAATGACAAATTTTAAGATGGCAAATGTCAAAGATGTCAAATGACAAATGTCACAATGCTAAATGTTAAAAATGATAAGTGTCACCATGAAAAATGTCAAAAATGACAAATTTCAAGATGGCAAATGTCAAAGATGTCAAATGACAAATGTCACAATGCTAAATGTCAAAAATGAAAAGTGTCACCATGAAAAATGTCAAAAATGACAAATTTCAAGATGGCAAAAATCAAAGATGTCAAATGACAAATGTCACAATGCTAAATGCCAAAAATGATAAGTGTCACCATGAAAAATGTCAAAAATGACAAATTTCAAGATGGCAAATGTCAAAACTGACAAATGTCACAATGCTAAATGACAAAAATGATAAGTGTCACCATGAAAAATGTCAAAAATGACAAATTTCAAGATGGCAAATGTCCAAGATGTCAAATGACAAATGTCACAATGCTAAATGTCAAAAATGACAAATTTCAAGATGGCAAATGTCAAAGATGTCAAATGACAAATGTCACAATGCTAAATGTCAAAAATGAAAAGTGTCACCATGAAAAATGTCAAAAATGACAAATTTCAAGATGGCAAATGTCAAAACTGACAAATGTCACAATGCTAAATGTCAAAAATGATAAGTGTCACCATGAAAAATGTCAAAAATGACAAATTTCAAGATGGCAAATGTCCAAGATGTCAAATGACAAATGTCACAATGCTAAATGTCAAAAATGACAAATTTCAAGATGGCAAATGTCAAAGATGTCAAATGACAAATATCACAATGCTAAATGTCAAAAATGAAAAGTGTCACCATGAAAAATGTCAAAAATGACAAATTTCAAGATGGCAAATGTCAAAACTGACAAATGTCAAAACTGACAAATGTCACAATGCTAAATGTCAAAAATGATGAGTGTCACCATGAAAAATGTCAAAAATGACAAATTTCAAGATGGCAAATGTCCAAGATGTCAAATGACAAATGTCACAATGCTAAATGTTAAAAATGACAAATTTCAAGATGGCAAATGTCAAAGATGTCAAATGACAAATGTCACAATGCTAAATGTCAAAAATGAAAAGTGTCACCATGAAAAATGTCAAAAATGACAAATTTCAAGATGGCAAATGTCAAAGATGTCAAATGACAAATGTCACAATGCTAAATGTCAAAAATGAAAAGTGTCACCATGAAAAATGTCAAAAATAACAAATTTCAAGATGGCAAATGTAAAAGATGTCAAATGACAAATGTCACAATGCTAAATGTCAAAAATGACAAATTTCAAGATGGCAAATGTCAAAGATGTCAAATGACAAATGTCACAATGCTAAATGTCAAAAATGATAAGTGTCACCATGAAAAATGTCAAAAATGACAAATTTCAAGATGGCAAATGTCCAAGATGTCAAATGACAAATGTCACAATGCTAAATGTCAAAAATGACAAATTTCAAGATGGCAAATGTCAAAGATGTCAAATGACAAATGTCACAATGCTAAATGTCAAAAATGACAAATTTCAAGATGGCAAATGTCAAAGATGTCAAATGACAAATGTCACAATGCTAAATGTCAAAAATGAAAAGTGTCACCATGAAAAATGTCAAAAATGACAAATTTCAAGATGGCAAATGTCAAAGATGTTAAATGACAAATGTCACAATGCTAAATGTCAAAAATGATAAGTGTCACCATGAAAAATGTCAAAAATGACAAATTTCAAGATGGCAAATATCAAAGATGTCAAATGACAAATGTCACAATGCTAAATGTCAAAAATGACAAATTTCAAGATGGCAAATGTCAAAGATGTCAAATGACAAATGTCACAATGCCAAATGTCAAAAATGAAAAGTGTCACCATAAAAAATGTCAAAAATAACAAATTTCAAGATGGCAAATGTCAAAGATGTCAAATGACAAATGTCATAATGCTAAATGTCAAAAATGAAAAGTGTCACCATAAAAAATGTCAAAAATAACAAATTTCAAGATGGCAAATGTCAAAGATGTCAAATGACAAATGTCACAATGCTAAATGTCAAAAATGAAAAGTGTCACCATGAAAAATGTCAAAAATAAAAAATTTCAAGATGGCAAATGTCAAAGATGTCAAATGACAAATGTCACAATGCTAAATGTCAAAAATGAAAAGTGTCACCATGAAAAATGTCTAAAATGACAAATTTCAAGATGGCAAATGTCAAAACTGACAAATGTCACAATGCTAAATGTCAAAAATGATAAGTGTCACCATGAAAAATGTCAAAAATGACAAATTTCAAGATGGCAAATATCAAAGATGTCAAATGACATGTCACAATGCTAAATGTCAAAAATAAAAAGTGTCACCATAAAAAATGTCAAAAATGACAAATTTCAAGATGGCAAATATCAAAGATGTCAAATGTCAAATGTCATAGTGCTAAATGTCAAAAATGACAAATTTCAAGATGACAAATGTCAAAAATGTCAAATGACAAATGTCACAATGCTAAATGTCAAAAATGAAAAGTGTCACCATGAAAAATGTCAAAAATGACAAATTTCAAGATGGCAAATGTCAAAGATGTTAAATGACAAATGTCACAATGCTAAATGTCAAAAATGAAAAGTGTCACCATAAAAAATGTCAAAAATGACAAATTTCAAGATGGCAAATGTCAAAACTGATAAATGTCACAATGCTAAATGTCAAAAATGATAAGTGTCACCATGAAAAATGTCAAAAATGACAAATTTCAAAATGGCAAATTTCCAAGATGTCAAATGACAAATGTCACAATGCTAAATGTCAAAAATGACAAATTTCAAGATGGCAAATGTCAAAGATGTCAAATGACAAATGTCACAATGCTAAATGTCAAAAATGAAAAGTGTCACCATAAAAAATGTCAAAAATGACAAATTTTAAGATGGCAAATGTCAAAGATGTCAAACGACAAATGTCACAATGCTAAATGTCAAAAATAAAAAGTGTCACCATGAAAAATGTCAAAAATAACAAATTTCAAGATGGCAAATGTCAAAGATGTCAAATGACAAATGTCACAATGCTAAATGTCAAAAATAAAAAGTGTCACCATGAAAAATGTCAAAAATGACAAATTTTAAAATGGCAAATGTCAAAACTGACAAATGTCACAATGCTAAATGTCAAAAATGATAAGTGTCACCATGAAAAATGTCAAAAATGACAAATTTCAAGATGGCAAATGTCCAAGATGTCAAATGACAAATGTCACAATGCTAAATGTCAAAAATGACAAATTTTAAGATGGCAAATGTCAAAGATGTCAAATGACAAATGTCACAATGCTAAATGTCAAAAATGAAAAGTTTCACCATGAAAAATGTCATAAATGACAAATTTCAAGATGGCAAATGACAAAGATGTCAATTGACAAATGTCACAATGCTAAATGTCAAAAATGAAAGGTGTCACCATAAAAAATGTCAAAAATAACAAATTTCAAGATGGCAAATGTCAAAGATGTCAAATGACAAATGTCACAATGCCAAATGTCAAAAATGACAAATTTCAAGATGGCAAATGTCAAAGATGTCAAATGACAAATGTCACAATGCTAAATGTCAAAAATGATAAGTGTCACCATGAAAAATGTCAAAAATGACAAATTTCAAGATGGCAAATGTCCAAGATGTCAAATGACAAATGTCACAATGCTAAATGTCAAAAATGACAAATTTCAAGATGGCAAATGTCAAAGATGTCAAATGACAAATGTCATAATGCTAAATGTCAAAAATGAAAAGTGTCACCATGAAAAATGTCAAACATGACAAATTTCAAGATGGCAAATGTCAAAGATGTCAAATGACAAATGTCACAATGCTAAATGTCAAAAATGAAAAGTGTCACCATGAAAAATGTCAAAAATAAAAAATTTCAAGATGGCAAATGTCAAAGATGTCAAATGACAAATGTCACAATGCTAAATGTCAAAAATGAAAAGTGTCACCATAAAAAATGTCAAAAATGACAAATTTCAAGATGGCAAATGTCAAAACTGACAAATGTCATAATGCTAAATGTCAAAAATGATAAGTGTCACCATGAAAAATGTCAAAAATGACAAATTTCAAAATGGCAAATGTCCAAGATGTCAAATGACAAATGTCACAATGCTAAATGTCAAAAATGACAAATTTCAAGATGGCAAATGTCAAAGATGTCAAATGACAAATGTCACAATGCTAAATGTCAAAAATGAAAAGTGTCACAATGAAAAATGTCAAAAATCACAAATTTCAAGATGGCAAATGTCAAAGATGTCAAATGACAAATGTCACAATGCTAAATGTCAAAAATGAAAAGTGTCACCATGAAAAATGTCAAAAATAACAAATTTCAAGATGGCAAATGTCAAAGATGTCAAATGACAAATGTCACAATGCTAAATGTCAAAAATGAAAAGTGTCACCATGAAAAATGTCAAAAATGACAAATTTCAAGATGGCAAATGTCAAAACTGACAAATGTCACAATGCTAAATGTCAAAAATGATGAGTGTCACCATGAAAAATGTCAAAAATGACAAATTTCAAGATGGCAAATGTCCAAGATGTCAAATGACAAATGTCACAATGCTAAATGTTAAAAATGACAAATTTCAAGATGGCAAATGTCAAAGATGTCAAATGACAAATGTCACAATGCTAAATGTCAAAAATGAAAAGTGTCACCATGAAAAATGTCAAAAATGACAAATTTCAAGATGGCAAATGTCAAAGATGTCAAATGACAAATGTCACAATGCTAAATGTCAAAAATGAAAAGTGTCACCATGAAAAATGTCAAAAATAACAAATTTCAAGATGGCAAATGTAAAAGAGGTCAAATGACAAATGTCACAATGCTAAATGTCAAAAATGACAAATTTCAAGATGGCAAATGTCAAAGATGTCAAATGACAAATGTCACAATGCTAAATGTCAAAAATGATAAGTGTCACCATGAAAAATGTCAAAAATGACAAATTTCAAGATGGCAAATGTCCAAGATGTCAAATGACAAATGTCACAATGCTAAATGTCAAAAATGACAAATTTCAAGATGGCAAATGTCAAAGATGTCAAATGACAAATGTCACAATGCTAAATGTCAAAAATGACAAATTTTAAGATGGCAAATGTCAAAGATGTCAAATGACAAATGTCACAATGCTAAATGTCAAAAATGAAAAGTGTCACCATGAAAAATGTCAAAAATGACAAATTTCAAGATGGCAAATGTCAAAGATGTTAAATGACAAATGTCACAATGCTAAATGTCAAAAATGAAAAGTGTCACCATGAAAAATGTCAAAAATGACAAATTTCAAGATGGCAAATATCAAAGATGTCAAATGACAAATGTCACAATGCTAAATGTCAAAAATGACAAATTTCAAGATGGCAAATGTCAAAGATGTCAAATGACAAATGTCACAATGCCAAATGTCAAAAATGAAAAGTGTCACCATAAAAAATGTCAAAAATAACAAATTTCAAGATGGCAAATGTCAAAGATGTCAAATGACAAATGTCACAATGCTAAATGTCAAAAATGAAAAGTGTCACCATAAAAAATGTCAAAAATAACAAATTTCAAGATGGCACATGTCAAAGATGTCAAATGACAAATGTCACAATGCTATATGTCAAAAATGAAAAGTGTCACCATAAAAAATGTCAAAAATAAAAAATTTCAAGATGGCAAATGTCAAAGATGTCAAATGACAAATGTCACAATGCTAAATGTCAAAAATGAAAAGTGTCACCATGAAAAATGTCAAAAATGACAAATTTCAAGATGGCAAATGTCAAAACTGACAAATGTCACAATGCTAAATGTCAAAAATGATAAGTGTCACCATGAAAAATGTCAAAAATGACAAATTTCAAGATGGCAAATGTCCAAGATGTCAAATGACAAATGTCACAATGCCAAATGTCAAAAATGACAAATTTCAAGATGGCAAATGTCAAAGATGTCAAATGACAAATGTCACAATGCTAAATGTCAAAAATGATAAGTGTCACCATGAAAAATGTCAAAAATGACAAATTTCAAGATGGCAAATGTCCAAGATGTCAAATGACAAATGTCACAATGCTAAATGTCAAAAATGACAAATTTCAAGATGGCAAATGTCAAAGATGTCAAATGACAAATGTCATAATGCTAAATGTCAAAAATGAAAAGTGTCACCATGAAAAATGTCAAACATGACAAATTTCAAGATGGCAAATGTCAAAGATGTCAAATGACAAATGTCACAATGCTAAATGTCAAAAATGAAAAGTGTCACCATGAAAAATGTCAAAAATAAAAAATTTCAAGATGGCAAATGTCAAAGATGTCAAATGACAAATGTCACAATGCTAAATGTCAAAAATGAAAAGTGTCACCATAAAAAATGTCAAAAATGACAAATTTCAAGATGGCAAATGTCAAAACTGACAAATGTCATAATGCTAAATGTCAAAAATGATAAGTGTCACCATGAAAAATGTCAAAAATGACAAATTTCAAAATGGCAAATGTCCAAGATGTCAAATGACAAATGTCACAATGCTAAATGTCAAAAATGACAAATTTCAAGATGGCAAATGTCAAAGATGTCAAATGACAAATGTCACAATGCTAAATGTCAAAAATGAAAAGTGTCACAATGAAAAATGTCAAAAATCACAAATTTCAAGATGGCAAATGTCAAAGATGTCAAATGACAAATGTCACAATGCTAAATGTCAAAAATGAAAAGTGTCACCATGAAAAATGTCAAAAATAACAAATTTCAAGATGGCAAATGTCAAAGATGTCAAATGACAAATGTCACAATGCTAAATGTCAAAAATGAAAAGTGTCACCATGAAAAATGTCAAAAATGACAAATTTCAAGATGGCAAATGTCAAAACTGACAAATGTCACAATGCTAAATGTCAAAAATGATGAGTGTCACCATGAAAAATGTCAAAAATGACAAATTTCAAGATGGCAAATGTCCAAGATGTCAAATGACAAATGTCACAATGCTAAATGTTAAAAATGACAAATTTCAAGATGGCAAATGTCAAAGATGTCAAATGACAAATGTCACAATGCTAAATGTCAAAAATGAAAAGTGTCACCATAAAAAATGTCAAAAATGACAAATTTCAAGATGGCAAATGTCAAAGATGTCAAATGACAAATGTCACAATGCTAAATGTCAAAAATGAAAAGTGTCACCATGAAAAATGTCAAAAATAACAAATTTCAAGATGGCAAATGTAAAAGAGGTCAAATGACAAATGTCACAATGCTAAATGTCAAAAATGACAAATTTCAAGATGGCAAATGTCAAAGATGTCAAATGACAAATGTCACAATGCTAAATGTCAAAAATGATAAGTGTCACCATGAAAAATGTCAAAAATGACAAATTTCAAGAAGGCAAATGTCCAAGATGTCAAATGACAAATGTCACAATGCTAAATGTCAAAAATGACAAATTTCAAGATGGCAAATGTCAAAGATGTCAAATGACAAATGTCACAATGCTAAATGTCAAAAATGACAAATTTTAAGATGGCAAATGTCAAAGATGTCAAATGACAAATGTCACAATGCTAAATGTCAAAAATGAAAAGTGTCACCATGAAAAATGTCAAAAATGACAAATTTCAAGATGGCAAATGTCAAAGATGTTAAATGACAAATGTCACAATGCTAAATGTCAAAAATGAAAATTGTCACCATGAAAAATGTCAAAAATGACAAATTTCAAGATGGCAAATATCAAAGATGTCAAATGACAAATGTCACAATGCTAAATGTCAAAAATGACAAATTTCAAGATGGCAAATGTCAAAGATGTCAAATGACAAATGTCACAATGCCAAATGTCAAAAATGAAAAGTGTCACCATAAAAAATGTCAAAAATAACAAATTTCAAGATGGCAAATGTCAAAGATGTCAAATGACAAATGTCACAATGCTAAATGTCAAAAATGAAAAGTGTCACCATAAAAAATGTCAAAAATAACAAATTTCAAGATGGCACATGTCAAAGATGTCAAATGACAAATGTCACAATGCTATATGTCAAAAATGAAAAGTGTCACCATAAAAAATGTCAAAAATAAAAAATTTCAAGATGGCAAATGTCAAAGATGTCAAATGACAAATGTCACAATGCTAAATGTCAAAAATGAAAAGTGTCACCATGAAAAATGTCAAAAATGACAAATTTCAAGATGGCAAATGTCAAAACTGACAAATGTCACAATGCTAAATGTCAAAAATGATAAGTGTCACCATGAAAAATGTCAAAAATGACAAATTTCAAGATGGCAAATGTCCAAGATGTCAAATGACAAATGTCACAATGCTAAATATCAAAAATGACAAATTTCAAGATGGCAAATGTCAAAGATGTCAAATGACAAATGTCACAATGCTAAATGTCAAAAATGAAAAGTGTCACCATGAAAAATGTCAAAAATGACAAATTTCAAGATGGCAAATGTCAAAGATGTCAAATGACAAATGTCACAATGCTAAATGTCAAAAATGAAAAGTGTCACCATGAAAAATGTCAAAAATAACAAATTTCAAGATGGCAAATGTCAAAGATGTCAAATGACAAATGTCACAATGCTAAATGTCAAAAATGAAAAGTGTCACCATGAAAAATGTCAAAAATGACAAATTTCAAAATGGCAAATGTCAAAACTGACAAATGTCACAATGCTAAATGTCAAAAATGATGAGTGTCACCATGAAAAATGTCAAAAATGACAAATTTCAAGATGGCAAATGTCCAAGATGTCAAATGACAAATGTCACAATGCTAAATGTCAAAAATGACAAATTTCAAGATGGCAAATGTCAAAGATGTCAAATGACAAATGTCACAATGCTAAATGTCAAAAATGAAAAGTGTCACCATGAAAAATGTCAAAAATGACAAATTTCAAGATGACAAATATCAAAGATGTCAAATGACAAATGTCACAATGCTAAATGTCAAAAATGATAAGTGTCACCATGAAAAATGTCAAAAATGACAAATTTCAAGATGGCAAATGTCCAAGATGTCAAATGACAAATGTCACAATGCTAAATGTCAAAATGAAAAGTGTCACCATGAAAAATGTCAAAAATAAAAAATTTTAAGATGGCAAATGTCAAAGATGTCAAATGACAAATGTCACAATGCTAAATGTCAAAAATGAAAAGTGTCACCATGAAAAATGTCAAAAATGGCAAATTTCAAGATGGCAAATGTCAAAACTGACAAATGTCACAATGCTAAATGTCAAAAATGATAAGTGTTACCATGAAAAATGTCAAAAATGACAAATTTCAAGATGGCAAATGTCCAAGATGTCAAATGACAAATGTCACAATGCTAAATGTCAAAAATGACAAATTTCAAGATGGCAAATGTCAAAGATGTCAAATGACAAATGTCACAATGCTAAATGTCAAAAATGACAAATTTCAAGATGGCAAATGTCCAAGATGTCAAATGACAAATGTCACAATGCTAAATGTCAAAAATGACAAATTTCAAGATGGCAAATGTCAAAGATGTCAAATGACAAATATCACAATGCTAAATGTCAAAAATGAAAAGTGTCACCATGAAAAATGTCAAAAATGACAAATTTCAAGATGGCAAATGTCAAAACTGACAAATGTCAAAACTGACAAATGTCACAATGCTAAATGTCAAAAATGATGAGTGTCACCATGAAAAATGTCAAAAATGACAAATTTCAAGATGGCAAATGTCCAAGATGTCAAATGACAAATGTCACAATGCTAAATGTTAAAAATGACAAATTTCAAGATGGCAAATGTCAAAGATGTCAAATGACAAATGTCACAATGCTAAATGTCAAAAATGAAAAGTGTCACCATGAAAAATGTCAAAAATGACAAATTTCAAGATGGCAAATGTCAAAGATGTCAAATGACAAATGTCACAATGCTAAATGTCAAAAATGAAAAGTGTCACCATGAAAAATGTCAAAAATAACAAATTTCAAGATGGCAAATGTAAAAGATGTCAAATGACAAATGTCACAATGCTAAATGTCAAAAATGACAAATTTCAAGATGGCAAATGTCAAAGATATCAAATGACAAATGTCACAATGCTAAATGTCAAAAATGATAAGTGTCACCATGAAAAATGTCAAAAATGACAAATTTCAAGATGGCAAATGTCCAAGATGTCAAATGACAAATGTCACAATGCTAAATGTCAAAAATGACAAATTTCAAGATGGCAAATGTCAAAGATGTCAAATGACAAATGTCACAATGCTAAATGTCAAAAATGACAAATTTCAAGATGGCAAATGTCAAAGATGTCAAATGACAAATGTCACAATGCTAAATGTCAAAAATGAAAAGTGTCACCATGAAAAATGTCAAAAATGACAAATTTCAAGATGGCAAATGTCAAAGATGTTAAATGACAAATGTCACAATGCTAAATGTCAAAAATGATAAGTGTCACCATGAAAAATGTCAAAAATGACAAATTTCAAGATGGCAAATATCAAAGATGTCAAATGACAAATGTCACAATGCTAAATGTCAAAAATGACAAATTTCAAGATGGCAAATGTCAAAGATGTCAAATGACAAATGTCACAATGCCAAATGTCAAAAATGAAAAGTGTCACCATAAAAAATGTCAAAAATAACAAATTTCAAGATGGCAAATGTCAAAGATGTCAAATGACAAATGTCATAATGCTAAATGTCAAAAATGAAAAGTGTCACCATAAAAAATGTCAAAAATAACAAATTTCAAGATGGCAAATGTCAAAGATGTCAAATGACAAATGTCACAATGCTAAATGTCAAAAATGAAAAGTGTCACCATGAAAAATGTCAAAAATAAAAAATTTCAAGATGGCAAATGTCAAAGATGTCAAATGACAAATGTCACAATGCTAAATGTCAAAAATGAAAAGTGTCACCATGAAAAATGTCTAAAATGACAAATTTCAAGATGGCAAATGTCAAAACTGACAAATGTCACAATGCTAAATGTCAAAAATGATAAGTGTCACCATGAAAAATGTCAAAAATGACAAATTTCAAGATGGCAAATATCAAAGATGTCAAATGACATGTCACAATGCTAAATGTCAAAAATAAAAAGTGTCACCATAAAAAATGTCAAAAATGACAAATTTCAAGATGGCAAATATCAAAGATGTCAAATGTCAAATGTCATAATGCTAAATGTCAAAAATGACAAATTTCAAGATGACAAATGTCAAAAATGTCAAATGACAAATGTCACAATGCTAAATGTCAAAAATGAAAAGTGTCACCATGAAAAATGTCAAAAATGACAAATTTCAAGATGGCAAATGTCAAAGATGTTAAATGACAAATGTCACAATGCTAAATGTCAAAAATGAAAAGTGTCACCATAAAAAATGTCAAAAATGACAAATTTCAAGATGGCAAATGTCAAAACTGATAAATGTCACAATGCTAAATGTCAAAAATGATAAGTGTCACCATGAAAAATGTCAAAAATGACAAATTTCAAAATGGCAAATTTCCAAGATGTCAAATGACAAATGTCACAATGCTAAATGTCAAAAATGACAAATTTCAAGATGGCAAATGTCAAAGATGTCAAATGACAAATGTCACAATGCTAAATGTCAAAAATGAAAAGTGTCACCATAAAAAATGTCAAAAATGACAAATTTTAAGATGGCAAATGTCAAAGATGTCAAACGACAAATGTCACAATGCTAAATGTCAAAAATAAAAAGTGTCACCATGAAAAATGTCAAAAATAACAAATTTCAAGATGGCAAATGTCAAAGATGTCAAATGACAAATGTCACAATGCTAAATGTCAAAAATAAAAAGTGTCACCATGAAAAATGTCAAAAATCACAAATTTTAAAATGGCAAATGTCAAAACTGACAAATGTCACAATGCTAAATGTCAAAAATGATAAGTGTCACCATGAAAAATGTCAAAAATGACAAATTTCAAGATGGCAAATGTCCAAGATGTCAAATGACAAATGTCACAATGCTAAATGTCAAAAATGACAAATTTTAAGATGGCAAATGTCAAAGATGTCAAATGACAAATGTCACAATGCTAAATGTCAAAAATGAAAAGTTTCACCATGAAAAATGTCATAAATGACAAATTTCAAGATGGCAAATGACAAAGATGTCAATTGACAAATGTCACAATGCTAAATGTCAAAAATGAAAGGTGTCACCATAAAAAATGTCAAAAATAACAAATTTCAAGATGGCAAATGTCAAAGATGTCAAATGACAAATGTCACAATGCCAAATGTCAAAAATGACAAATTTCAAGATGGCAAATGTCAAAGATGTCAAATGACAAATGTCACAATGCTAAATGTCAAAAATGATAAGTGTCACCATGAAAAATGTCAAAAATGACAAATTTCAAGATGGCAAATGTCCAAGATGTCAAATGACAAATGTCACAATGCTAAATGTCAAAAATGACAAATTTCAAGATGGCAAATGTCAAAGATGTCAAATGACAAATGTCATAATGCTAAATGTCAAAAATGAAAAGTGTCACCATGAAAAATGTCAAACATGACAAATTTCAAGATGGCAAATGTCAAAGATGTCAAATGACAAATGTCACAATGCTAAATGTCAAAAATGAAAAGTGTCACCATGAAAAATGTCAAAAATAAAAAATTTCAAGATGGCAAATGTCAAAGATGTCAAATGACAAATGTCACAATGCTAAATGTCAAAAATGAAAAGTGTCACCATAAAAAATGTCAAAAATGACAAATTTCAAGATGGTAAATGTCAAAACTGACAAATGTCATAATGCTAAATGTCAAAAATGATAAGTGTCACCATGAAAAATGTCAAAAATGACAAATTTCAAAATGGCAAATGTCCAAGATGTCAAATGACAAATGTCACAATGCTAAATGTCAAAAATGACAAATTTCAAGATGGCAAATGTCAAAGATGTCAAATGACAAATGTCACAATGCTAAATGTCAAAAATGAAAAGTGTCACAATGAAAAATGTCAAAAATCACAAATTTCAAGATGGCAAATGTCAAAGATGTCAAATGACAAATGTCACAATGCTAAATGTCAAAAATGAAAAGTGTCACCATGAAAAATGTCAAAAATAACAAATTTCAAGATGGCAAATGTCAAAGATGTCAAATGACAAATGTCACAATGCTAAATGTCAAAAATGAAAAGTGTCACCATGAAAAATGTCAAAAATGACAAATTTCAAGATGGCAAATGTCAAAACTGACAAATGTCACAATGCTAAATGTCAAAAATGATGAGTGTCACCATGAAAAATGTCAAAAATGACAAATTTCAAGATGGCAAATGTCCAAGATGTCAAATGACAAATGTCACAATGCTAAATGTTAAAAATGACAAATTTCAAGATGGCAAATGTCAAAGATGTCAAATGACAAATGTCACAATGCTAAATGTCAAAAATGAAAAGTGTCACCATGAAAAATGTCAAAAATGACAAATTTCAAGATGGCAAATGTCAAAGATGTCAAATGACAAATGTCACAATGCTAAATGTCAAAAATGAAAAGTGTCACCATGAAAAATGTCAAAAATAACAAATTTCAAGATGGCAAATGTAAAAGAGGTCAAATGACAAATGTCACAATGCTAAATGTCAAAAATGACAAATTTCAAGATGGCAAATGTCAAAGATGTCAAATGACAAATGTCACAATGCTAAATGTCAAAAATGATAAGTGTCACCATGAAAAATGTCAAAAATGACAAATTTCAAGATGGCAAATGTCCAAGATGTCAAATGACAAATGTCACAATGCTAAATGTCAAAAATGACAAATTTCAAGATGGCAAATGTCAAAGATGTCAAATGACAAATGTCACAATGCTAAATGTCAAAAATGACAAATTTTAAGATGGCAAATGTCAAAGATGTCAAATGACAAATGTCACAATGCTAAATGTCAAAAATGAAAAGTGTCACCATGAAAAATGTCAAAAATGACAAATTTCAAGATGGCAAATGTCAAAGATGTTAAATGACAAATGTCACAATGCTAAATGTCAAAAATGAAAAGTGTCACCATGAAAAATGTCAAAAATGACAAATTTCAAGATGGCAAATATCAAAGATGTCAAATGACAAATGTCACAATGCTAAATGTCAAAAATGACAAATTTCAAGATGGCAAATGTCAAAGATGTCAAATGACAAATGTCACAATGCCAAATGTCAAAAATGAAAAGTGTCACCATAAAAAATGTCAAAAATAACAAATTTCAAGATGGCAAATGTCAAAGATGTCAAATGACAAATGTCACAATGCTAAATGTCAAAAATGAAAAGTGTCACCATAAAAAATGTCAAAAATAACAAATTTCAAGATGGCACATGTCAAAGATGTCAAATGACAAATGTCACAATGCTATATGTCAAAAATGAAAAGTGTCACCATAAAAAATGTCAAAAATAAAAAATTTCAAGATGGCAAATGTCAAAGATGTCAAATGACAAATGTCACAATGCTAAATGTCAAAAATGAAAAGTGTCACCATGAAAAATGTCAAAAATGACAAATTTCAAGATGGCAAATGTCAAAACTGACAAATGTCACAATGCTAAATGTCAAAAATGATAAGTGTCACCATGAAAAATGTCAAAAATGACAAATTTCAAGATGGCAAATGTCCAAGATGTCAAATGACAAATGTCACAATGCCAAATGTCAAAAATGACAAATTTCAAGATGGCAAATGTCAAAGATGTCAAATGACAAATGTCACAATGCTAAATGTCAAAAATGATAAGTGTCACCATGAAAAATGTCAAAAATGACAAATTTCAAGATGGCAAATGTCCAAGATGTCAAATGACAAATGTCACAATGCTAAATGTCAAAAATGACAAATTTCAAGATGGCAAATGTCAAAGATGTCAAATGACAAATGTCATAATGCTAAATGTCAAAAATGAAAAGTGTCACCATGAAAAATGTCAAACATGACAAATTTCAAGATGGCAAATGTCAAAGATGTCAAATGACAAATGTCACAATGCTAAATGTCAAAAATGAAAAGTGTCACCATGAAAAATGTCAAAAATAAAAAATTTCAAGATGGCAAATGTCAAAGATGTCAAATGACAAATGTCACAATGCTAAATGTCAAAAATGAAAAGTGTCACCATAAAAAATGTCAAAAATGACAAATTTCAAGATGGCAAATGTCAAAACTGACAAATGTCATAATGCTAAATGTCAAAAATGATAAGTGTCACCATGAAAAATGTCAAAAATGACAAATTTCAAAATGGCAAATGTCCAAGATGTCAAATGACAAATGTCACAATGCTAAATGTCAAAAATGACAAATTTCAAGATGGCAAATGTCAAAGATGTCAAATGACAAATGTCACAATGCTAAATGTCAAAAATGAAAAGTGTCACAATGAAAAATGTCAAAAATCACAAATTTCAAGATGGCAAATGTCAAAGATGTCAAATGACAAATGTCACAATGCTAAATGTCAAAAATGAAAAGTGTCACCATGAAAAATGTCAAAAATAACAAATTTCAAGATGGCAAATGTCAAAGATGTCAAATGACAAATGTCACAATGCTAAATGTCAAAAATGAAAAGTGTCACCATGAAAAATGTCAAAAATGACAAATTTCAAGATGGCAAATGTCAAAACTGACAAATGTCACAATGCTAAATGTCAAAAATGATGAGTGTCACCATGAAAAATGTCAAAAATGACAAATTTCAAGATGGCAAATGTCCAAGATGTCAAATGACAAATGTCACAATGCTAAATGTTAAAAATGACAAATTTCAAGATGGCAAATGTCAAAGATGTCAAATGACAAATGTCACAATGCTAAATGTCAAAAATGAAAAGTGTCACCATGAAAAATGTCAAAAATGACAAATTTCAAGATGGCAAATGTCAAAGATGTCAAATGACAAATGTCACAATGCTAAATGTCAAAAATGAAAAGTGTCACCATGAAAAATGTCAAAAATAACAAATTTCAAGATGGCAAATGTAAAAGAGGTCAAATGACAAATGTCACAATGCTAAATGTCAAAAATGACAAATTTCAAGATGGCAAATGTCAAAGATGTCAAATGACAAATGTCACAATGCTAAATGTCAAAAATGATAAGTGTCACCATGAAAAATGTCAAAAATGACAAATTTCAAGATGGCAAATGTCCAAGATGTCAAATGACAAATGTCACAATGCTAAATGTCAAAAATGACAAATTTCAAGATGGCAAATGTCAAAGATGTCAAATGACAAATGTCACAATGCTAAATGTCAAAAATGACAAATTTTAAGATGGCAAATGTCAAAGATGTCAAATGACAAATGTCACAATGCTAAATGTCAAAAATGAAAAGTGTCACCATGAAAAATGTCAAAAATGACAAATTTCAAGATGGCAAATGTCAAAGATGTTAAATGACAAATGTCACAATGCTAAATGTCAAAAATGAAAAGTGTCACCATGAAAAATGTCAAAAATGACAAATTTCAAGATGGCAAATATCAAAGATGTCAAATGACAAATGTCACAATGCTAAATGTCAAAAATGACAAATTTCAAGATGGCAAATGTCAAAGATGTCAAATGACAAATGTCACAATGCCAAATGTCAAAAATGAAAAGTGTCACCATAAAAAATGTCAAAAATAACAAATTTCAAGATGGCAAATGTCAAAGATGTCAAATGACAAATGTCACAATGCTAAATGTCAAAAATGAAAAGTGTCACCATAAAAAATGTCAAAAATAACAAATTTCAAGATGGCACATGTCAAAGATGTCAAATGACAAATGTCACAATGCTATATGTCAAAAATGAAAAGTGTCACCATAAAAAATGTCAAAAATAAAAAATTTCAAGATGGCAAATGTCAAAGATGTCAAATGACAAATGTCACAATGCTAAATGTCAAAAATGAAAAGTGTCACCATGAAAAATGTCAAAAATGACAAATTTCAAGATGGCAAATGTCAAAACTGACAAATGTCACAATGCTAAATGTCAAAAATGATAAGTGTCACCATGAAAAATGTCAAAAATGACAAATTTCAAGATGGCAAATGTCCAAGATGTCAAATGACAAATGTCACAATGCTAAATATCAAAAATGACAAATTTCAAGATGGCAAATGTCAAAGATGTCAAATGACAAATGTCACAATGCTAAATGTCAAAAATGAAAAGTGTCACCATGAAAAATGTCAAAAATGACAAATTTCAAGATGGCAAATGTCAAAGATGTCAAATGACAAATGTCACAATGCTAAATGTCAAAAATGAAAAGTGTCACCATGAAAAATGTCAAAAATAACAAATTTCAAGATGGCAAATGTCAAAGATGTCAAATGACAAATGTCACAATGCTAAATGTCAAAAATGAAAAGTGTCACCATGAAAAATGTCAAAAATGACAAATTTCAAAATGGCAAATGTCAAAACTGACAAATGTCACAATGCTAAATGTCAAAAATGATGAGTGTCACCATGAAAAATGTCAAAAATGACAAATTTCAAGATGGCAAATGTCCAAGATGTCAAATGACAAATGTCACAATGCTAAATGTCAAAAATGACAAATTTCAAGATGGCAAATGTCAAAGATGTCAAATGACAAATGTCACAATGCTAAATGTCAAAAATGAAAAGTGTCACCATGAAAAATGTCAAAAATGACAAATTTCAAGATGACAAATATCAAAGATGTCAAATGACAAATGTCACAATGCTAAATGTCAAAAATGATAAGTGTCACCATGAAAAATGTCAAAAATGACAAATTTCAAGATGGCAAATGTCCAAGATGTCAAATGACAAATGTCACAATGCTAAATGTCAAAATGAAAAGTGTCACCATGAAAAATGTCAAAAATAAAAAATTTTAAGATGGCAAATGTCAAAGATGTCAAATGACAAATGTCACAATGCTAAATGTCAAAAATGAAAAGTGTCACCATGAAAAATGTCAAAAATGGCAAATTTCAAGATGGCAAATGTCAAAACTGACAAATGTCACAATGCTAAATGTCAAAAATGATAAGTGTTACCATGAAAAATGTCAAAAATGACAAATTTCAAGATGGCAAATGTCCAAGATGTCAAATGACAAATGTCACAATGCTAAATGTCAAAAATGACAAATTTCAAGATGGCAAATGTCAAAGATGTCAAATGACAAATGTCACAATGCTAAATGTCAAAAATGAAAAGTGTCACCATGAAAAATGTCAAAAATGACAAATTTCAAGATGGCAAATGTCAAAGATGTCAAATGACAAATGTCACAATGCTAAATGTCAAAAATGAAAAGTGTCACCATGAAAATGTCAAAAATGACAAATTTCAAGATGGCAAATGTCAGAGATGTCAAATGACAAATGTCACAATGCTAAATGTCAAAAATGAAAAGTGCCAAAAATGACAAATTTCAAGATGGCAAATGTCTAAGATGTCAAATGACAAATGTCACAATGCTAAATGTCAAAAATGAAAAGTGTCACCATGAAAAATGTCAAAAATGACAAATTTCAAGATGGCAAATGTCAAAGATGTCAAATGACAAATGTCACAATGCTAAATGTCAAAAATGAAAAGTGTCACCATGAAAAATGTCAAAAATGACCAATTTCAAGATGGCAAATGTCAAAGATGTCAAATGACAAATGTCACAATGCTAAATGTCAAAAATGAAAAGTGTCCCAATAAAAAATGTCAATAATGACAAATTTCAAGATGGCAAATGTCAAAGATGTCAAATGACAAATGTCACAATGCTAAATGTCAAAAATGAAAAGTGTCACCATGAAAAATGTCAAAAATGACAAATTTCAAGATGAAAAATGTCAAAGATGTCGAATATGACAAATGTCACAATGCTAAATGTCAAAAATGAAAAGTGTCACCATGAAAAATGTCAAAAATGACAAATTTCAAGATGGCAAATGTCAAAACTGACAAATGTCACAATGCTAAATGTCAAAAATGATGAGTGTCACCATGAAAAATGTCAAAAATGACAAATTTCAAGATGGCAAATGTCCAAGATGTCAAATGACAAATGTCACAATGCTAAATGTCAAAAATGACAAATTTCAAGATGGCAAATGTCAAAGATGTCAAATGACAAATGTCACAATGCTAAATGTCAAAAATGAAAAGTGTCACCATGAAAAATGTCAAAAATGACAAATTTCAAGATGGCAAATATCAAAGATGTCAAATGACAAATGTCACAATGCTAAATGTCAAAAATGAAAAGTGTCACCATGAAAAATGTCAAAAATAACAAATTTCAAGATGGCAAATGTCAAAGATGTCAAATGACAAATGTCACAATGCTAAATGTCAAAAATGACAAATTCCAAGATGGCAAATATCAAAGATGTCAAATGACAAATGTCACAATGCTAAATGTCAAAAATGATAAGTGTCACCATGAAAAATGTCAAAAATGACAAATTTCAAGATGGCAAATGTCCAAGATGTCAAATGACAAATGTCACAATGCTAAATGTCAAAAATGACAAATTTCAAGATGGCAAATGTCAAAGATGTCAAATGACAAATGTCACAATGCTAAATGTCAAAAATGAAAAGTGTCACCATGAAAAATGTCAAAAATGACAAATTTCAAGATGGCAAATGTCAAAGATGTCAAATGACAAATGTCACAATGCTAAATGTCAAAAATGAAAAGTGTCACCATGAAAAATGTCAAAAATGACAAATTTCAAGATGGCAAATATTAAAGATGTCAAATGACAAATGTCACAATGCTAAATGTCAAAAATGATAAGTGTCACAATGAAAAATGTCAAAAATGACAAATTTCAAGATGGCAAATGTCCAAGATGTCAAATGACAAATGTCACAATGCTAAATGTCATAAATGACAAATTTCAAGATGGCAAATGTCAAAGATGTCAAATGAGAAATGTCACAATGCTAAATGTCAAAAATGAAAAGTGTCACCATGAAAAATGTCAAAAATGACAAATTTCAAGATGGCAAATGTCAAAGATGTCAAATGACAAATGTCACAATGCTAAATGTCAAAAATGAAAAGTGTCACCATGAAAAATGTCAAAAATGACAAATTTCAAGATGGCAAATATCAAAGATGTCAAATGACAAATGTCACAATGCTAAATGTCAAAAATGATAAGTGTCAATATGAAAAATGTCAAAAATGACAAATTTCAAGATGGCAAATGTCCAAGATGTCAAATGACAAATGTCACAATGCTAAATGTCAAAATGAAAAGTGTCACCATGAAAAATGTCAAAAATAAAAAATTTTAAGATGGCAAATGTCAAAGATGTCAAATGACAAATGTCACAATGCTAAATGTCAAAAATGAAAAGTGTCACCATGAAAAATGTCAAAAATGGCAAATTTCAAGATGGCAAATGTCAAAACTGACAAATGTCACAATGCTAAATGTCAAAAATGATAAGTGTTACCATGAAAAATGTCAAAAATGACAAATTTCAAGATGGCAAATGTCCAAGATGTCAAATGACAAATGTCACAATGCTAAATGTTAAAAATGACAAATTTCAAGATGGCAAATGTCAAAGATGTCAAATGACAAATGTCACAATGCTAAATGTCAAAAATGAAAAGTGTCACCATGAAAAATGTCAAAAATAACAAATTTCAAGATGGCAAATGTCAAAGATGTCAAATGACAAATGTCACAATGCTAAATGTCAAAAATGAAAAGTGTCACCATGAAAAATGTCAAAAATGACAAATTTTAAGATGGCAAATGTCAAAGATGTCAAATGACAAATGTCACAATGCTAAATGTCAAAAATGAAAAGTGTCACAATGTAAAATGTCAAAAATCACAAATTTCAAGATGGCAAATGTCAAAGATGTCAAATGACAAATGTCACAATGCTAAATGTCAAAAATGAAAAGTGTCACCATGAAAAATGTCAAAAATAACAAATTTCAAGATGGCAAATGTCAAAGATGTCAAATGACAAATGTCACAATGCTAAATGTCAAAAATGAAAAGTGTCACTATGAAAAATGTCAAAAATGACAAATTTCAAGATGGCAAATGTCAAAGATGTCAAATGACAAATGTCACAATGCTAAATGTCAAAAATAAAAAGTGTCCCAATGAAAAATGTCAATAATGACAAATTTCAAGATGGCAAATGTCAAAGATGTCAAATGACAAATGTCACAATGCTAAATGTCAAAAATGAAAAGTGTCACCATGAAAAATGTCAAAAATGACAAATTTCAAGATGACAAATGTCAAAGATGTCGAATATGACAAATGTCACAATGCTATATGTCAAAAATGAAAAGTGTCACCATGAAAAATGTCAAAAATGACAAATTTTAAAATGGCAAATGTCAAAACTGACAAATGTCACAATGCTAAATGTCAAAAATGATGAGTGTCACCATGAAAAATGTCAAAAATGACAAATTTCAAGATGGCAAATGTCCAAGATGTCAAATGACAAATGTCACAATGCTAAATGTCAAAAATGACAAATTTCAAGATGGCAAATGTCAAAGATGTCAAATGACAAATGTCACAATGCTAAATGTCAAAAATGAAAAGTGTCACCATGAAAAATGTCACAAATGACAAATTTCAAGATGGCAAATGTCAAAGATGTCAAATGACAAATGTCACAATGCTAAATGTCAAAAATGAAAAGTGTCACCATGAAAAATGTCAAAAATAACAAATTTCAAGATGGCAAATGTCAAAGATGTCAAATGACAAATGTCACAATGCTAAATGTCAAAAATGACAAATTCCAAGATGACAAATATCAAAGATGTCAAATGACAAATGTCACAATGCTAAATGTCAAAAATGATAAGTGTCACCATGAAAAATGTCAAAAATGACAAATTTCAAGATGGCAAATGTCCAAGATGTCAAATGACAAATGTCACAATGCTAAATGTCAAAAATGACAAATTTCAAGATGGCAAATGTCAAAGATGTCAAATGACAAATGTCACAATGCTAAATGTCAAAAATGAAAAGTGTCACCATGAAAAATGTCAAAAATAACAAATTTCAAGATGGCAAATGTCAAAGATGTC
Organism: Altica lythri; assembly: GCA_964028335.1. Lineage (NCBI taxonomy): Eukaryota > Metazoa > Arthropoda > Insecta > Coleoptera > Chrysomelidae > Altica > Altica lythri. The sequence continues at coordinate 17,715,455 of OZ034800.1, read as the reverse complement.
AAATGACAAATGTCACAATGCTAAATGTCAAAAATGAAAAGTGTCACCATGAAAAATGTCAAAAATGACAAATTTCAAGATGGCAAATGTCAAAACTGACAAATGTCACAATGCTAAATGTCAAAAATGATGAGTGTCACCATGAAAAATGTCAAAAATGACAAATTTCAAGATGGCAAATGTCCAAGATGTCAAATGACAAATGTCACAATGCTAAATGTTAAAAATGACAAATTTCAAGATGGCAAATGTCAAAGATGTCAAATGACAAATGTCACAATGCTAAATGTCAAAAATGAAAAGTGTCACCATGAAAAATGTCAAAAATGACAAATTTCAAGATGGCAAATGTCAAAGATGTCAAATGACAAATGTCACAATGCTAAATGTCAAAAATGAAAAGTGTCACCATGAAAAATGTCAAAAATAACAAATTTCAAGATGGCAAATGTAAAAGATGTCAAATGACAAATGTCACAATGCTAAATGTCAAAAATGACAAATTTCAAGATGGCAAATGTCAAAGATGTCAAATGACAAATGTCACAATGCTAAATGTCAAAAATGATAAGTGTCACCATGAAAAATGTCAAAAATGACAAATTTCAAGATGGCAAATGTCCAAGATGTCAAATGACAAATGTCACAATGCTAAATGTCAAAAATGACAAATTTCAAGATGGCAAATGTCCAAGATGTCAAATGACAAATGTCACAATGCTAAATGTCAAAAATGACAAATTTCAAGATGGCAAATGTCAAAGATGTCAAATGACAAATGTCACAATGCTAAATGTCAAAAATGAAAAGTGTCACCATGAAAAATGTCAAAAATGACAAATTTCAAGATGGCAAATGTCAAAGATGTCAAATGACAAATGTCACAATGCTAAATGTCAAAAATGAAAAGTGTCACCATGAAAATGTCAAAAATGACAAATTTCAAGATGGCAAATGTCAAAGATGTCAAATGACAAATGTCACAATGCTAAATGTCAAAAATGAAAAGTGCCAAAAATGAGAAATTTCAAGATGGCAAATGTCTAAGATGTCAAATGACAAATGTCACAATGCTAAATGTCAAAAATGAAAAGTGTCACCATGAAAAATGTCAAAAATGACAAATTTCAAGATGGCAAATGTCAAAGATGTCAAATGACAAATGTCACAATGCTAAATGTTAAAAATGAAAAGTGTCACCATGAAAAATGTCAAAAATGACAAATTTCAAGATGGCAAATGTCAAAGATGTCAAATGACAAATGTCACAATGCTAAATGTCAAAAATGAAAAGTGTCCCAATGAAAAATGTCAATAATGACAAATTTCAAGATGGCAAATGTCAAAGATGTCAAATGACAAATGTCACAATGCTAAATGTCAAAAATGAAAAGTGTCACCATGAAAAATGTCAAAAATGACAAATTTCAAGATGACAAATGTCAAAGATGTCGAATATGACAAATGTCACAATGCTAAATGTCAAAAATGAAAAGTGTCACCATGAAAAATGTCAAAAATGACAAATTTCAAGATGGCAAATGTCAAAACTGACAAATGTCACAATGCTAAATGTCAAAAATGATGAGTGTCACCATGAAAAATGTCAAAAATGACAAATTTCAAGATGGCAAATGTCCAAGATGTCAAATGACAAATGTCACAATGCTAAATGTCAAAAATGACAAATTTCAAGATGGCAAATGTCAAAGATGTCAAATGACAAATGTCACAATGCTAAATGTCAAAAATGAAAAGTGTCACCATGAAAAATGTCAAAAATGACAAATTTCAAGATGGCAAATGTCAAAGATGTCAAATGACAAATGTCACAATGCTAAATGTCAAAAATGAAAAGTGTCACCATGAAAAATGTCAAAAATGACAAATTTCAAGATGGCAAATATCAAAGATGTCAAATGACAAATGTCACAATGCTAAATGTCAAAAATGATAAGTGTCACAATGAAAAATGTCAAAAATGAAAAGTGTCACCATGAAAAATGTCAAAAATGACAAATTTCAAGGTGGCAAATGTCAAAGATGTCAAATGACAAATGTCACAATGCTAAATGTCAAAAATGAAAAGTGTCACCATGAAAAATGTCAAAAATAACAAATTTCAAGATGGCAAATGTCAAAGATGTCAAATGACAAATTTTACAATGCTAAATGTCAAAAATGACAAATTCCAAGATGGCAAATATCAAAGATGTCAAATGACAAATGTCACAATGCTAAATGTCAAAAATGATAAGTGTCACCATGAAAAATGTCAAAAATGACAAATTTCAAGATGGCAAATGTCCAAGATGTCAAATGACAAATGTCACAATGCTAAATGTCAAAAATGACAAATTTCAAGATGGCAAATGTCAAAGATGTCAAATGACAAATGTCACAATGCTAAATGTCAAAAATGAAAAGTGTCACCATGAAAAATGTCAAAAATGACAAATTTCAAGATGGCAAATGTCAAAGATGTCAAATGTCACAATGCTAAATGTCAAAAATGAAAAGTGTCACCATGAAAAATGTCAAAAATGACAAATTTCAAGATGGCAAATATCAAAGATGTCAAATGAGAAATGTCACAATGCTAAATGTCAAAAATGATAAGTGTCACAATGAAAAATGTCAAAAATGACAAATTTCAAGATGGCAAATGTCCAAGATGTCAAATGACAAATGTCACAATGCTAAATGTCAAAAATGACAAATTTCAAGATGGCAAATGTCAAAGATGTCAAATAAGAAATGTCACAATGCTAAATGTCAAAAATGAAAAGTGTCACCATGAAAAATGTCAAAAATGACAAATTTCAAGATGGCAAATGTCAAAGATGTCAAATGACAAATGTCACAATGCTAAATGTCAAAAATGAAAAGTGTCACCATGAAAAATGTCAAAAATGACAAATTTCAAGATGGCAAATATCAAAGATGTCAAATGACAAATGTCACAATGCTAAATGTCAAAAATGATAAGTGTCACCATGAAAAATGTCAAAAATGACAAATTTGAAGATGGCAAATGTCCAAGATGTCAAATGACAAATGTCACAATGCTAAATGTCAAAATGAAAAGTGTCACCATGAAAAATGTCAAAAATAAAAAATTTTAAGATGGCAAATGTCAAAGATGTCAAATGACAAATGTCACAAAGCTAAATGTCAAAAATGAAAAGTGTCACCATGAAAAATGTCAAAAATGGCAAATTTCAAGATGGCAAATGTCAAAACTGACAAATGTCACAATGCTAAATGTCAAAAATGATAAGTGTTACCATAAAAAATGTCAAAAATGACAAATTTCAAGATGGCAAATGTCCAAGATATCAAATGACAAATGTCACAATGCTAAATGTTAAAAATGACAAATTTCAAGATGGCAAATGTCAAAGATGTCAAATGACAAATGTCACAATGCTAAATGTCAAAAATTAAAAGTGTCACCATGAAAAATGTCAAAAATAACAAAATTCAAGATGGCAAATGTCAAAGATGTCAAATGACAAATGTCACAATGCTAAATATCAAAAATGAAAAGTGTCACCATGAAAAATGTCAAAAATGACAAATTTTAAGATGGCAAATGTCAAAGATGTCAAATGACAAATGTCACAATGCTAAATGTCAAAAATGAAAAGTGTCACAATGAAAAATGTCAAAAATAACAAATTTCAAGATGGCAAATGTCAAAGATGTCAAATGACAAATGTCACAATGCTAAATGTCAAAAATGAAAATTGTCACCATGAAAAATGTCAAAAATGACAAATTTCAAGATGGCAAATATCAAAGATGTCAAATGACAAATGTCACAATGCTAAATGTCAAAAATAAAAAGTGTCCCAATGAAAAATGTCAATAATGACAAATTTCAAGATGGCAAATGTCAAAGATGTCAAATGACAAATGTCACAATGCTAAATGTCAAAAATGAAAAGTGTCACCATGAAAAATGTCAAAAATGACAAATTTCAAGATGACAAATGTCAAAGATGTCGAATATGACAAATGTCACAATGCTAAATGTCAAAAATGAAAAGTGTCACCATGAAAAATGTCAAAAATGACAAATTTCAAGATGGCAAATGTCAAAACTGACAAATGTCACAATGCTAAATGTCAAAAATGATGAGTGTCACCATGAAAAATGTCAAAAATGACAAATTTCAAGATGGCAAATGTCCAAGATGTCAAATGACAAATGTCACAATGCTAAATGTCAAAAATGACAAATTTCAAGATGGCAAATGTCAAAGATGTCAAATGACAAATGTCACAATGCTAAATGTCAAAAATGAAAAGTGTCACCATGAAAAATGTCAAAAATGACAAATTTCAAGATGGCAAATGTCAAAGATGTCAAATGACAAATGTCACAATGCTAAATGTCAAAAATGAAAAGTGTCACCATGAAAAATGTCAAAAATAACAAATTTCAAGATGGCAAATGTCAAAGATGTCAAATGACAAATGTCACAATGCTAAATGTCAAAAATGACAAATTCCAAGATGGCAAATATCAAAGATGTCAAATGACAAATGTCACAATGCTAAATGTCAAAAATGATAAGTGTCACCATGAAAAATGTCAAAAATGACAAATTTCAAGATGGCAAATGTCCAAGATGTCAAATGACAAATGTCACAATGCTAAATGTCAAAAATGACAAATTTCAAGATGGCAAATGTCAAAGATGTCAAATGACAAATGTCACAATGCTAAATGTCAAAAATGAAAAGTGTCACCATGAAAAATGTCAAAAATGACAAATTTCAAGATGGCAAATGTCAAAGATGTCAAATGACAAATGTCACAATGCTAAATGTCAAAAATGAAAAGTGTCACCATGAAAAATGTCAAAAATGACAAATTTCAAGATGGCAAATATCAAAGATGTCAAATGACAAATGTCACAATGCTAAATGTCAAAAATGATAAGTGTCACAATGAAAAATGTCAAAAATGACAAATTTCAAGATGGCAAATGTCCAAGATGTCAAATGACAAATGTCACAATGCTAAATGTCAAAAATGACAAATTTCAAGATGGCAAATGTCAAAGATGTCAAATGAGAAATGTCACAATGCTAAATGTCAAAAATGAAAAGTGTCACCATGAAAAATGTCAAAAATGACAAATTTCAAGATGGCAAATGTCAAAGATGTCAAATGACAAATGTCACAATGCTAAATGTCAAAAATGAAAAGTGTCACCATGAAAAATGTCAAAAATGACAAATTTCAAGATGGCAAATATCAAAGATGTCAAATGACAAATGTCACAATGCTAAATGTCAAAAATGATAAGTGTCACCATGAAAAATGTCAAAAATGACAAATTTCAAGATGGCAAATGTCCAAGATGTCAAATGACAAATGTGACAATGCTAAATGTCAAAATGAAAAGTGTCACCATGAAAAATGTCAAAAATAAAAAATTTTAAGATGGCAAATGTCAAAGATGTCAAATGACAAATGTCACAATGCTAAATGTCAAAAATGAAAAGTGTCACCATGAAACATGTCAAAAATGGCAAATTTCAAGATGGCAAATGTCAAAACTGACAAATGTCACAATGCTAAATGTCAAAAATGATAAGTGTTACCATGAAAAATGTCAAAAATGACAAATTTCAAGATGGCAAATGTCCAAGATGTCAAATGACAAATGTCACAATGCTAAATGTTAAAAATGACAAATTTCAAGATGGCAAATGTCAAAGATGTCAAATGACAAATGTCACAATGCTAAATGTCAAAAATGAAAAGTGTCACCATGAAAAATGTCAAAAATAACAAATTTCAAGATGGCAAATGTCAAAGATGTCAAATGACAAATGTCACAATGCTAAATGTCAAAAATGAAAAGTGTCACCATGAAAAATGTCAAAAATGACAAATTTTAAGATGGCAAATGTCAAATATGTCAAATGACAAATGTCACAATGCTAAATGTCAAAAATGAAAAGTGTCACAATGAAAAATGTCAAAAATTACAAATTTCAAGATGGCAAATGTCAAAGATGTCAAATGACAAATGTCACAATGCTAAATGTCAAAAATGAAAAGTGTCACCATGCAAAATGTCAAAAATAACAAATTTCAAGATGGCAAATGTCAAAGATGTCAAATGACAAATGTCACAATGCTAAATGTCAAAAATGAAAAGTGTCACCATGAAAAATGTCAAAAATGACAAATTTCAAGATGGCAAATGTCAAAACTGACAAATGTCACAATGCTAAATGTCAAAAATGATGAGTGTCACCATGAAAAATGTCAAAAATGACAAATTTCAAGATGGCAAATGTCCAAGATGTCAAATGACAAATGTCACAATGCTAAATGTTAAAAATGACAAATTTCAAGATGGCAAATGTCAAAGATGTCAAATGACAAATGTCACAATGCTAAATGTCAAAAATGAAAAGTGTCACTATGAAAAATGTCAAAAATGACAAATTTCAAGATGGCAAATGTCAAAGATGTCAAATGACAAATGTCACAATGCTAAATGTCAAAAATGAAAAGTGTCACCATGAAAAAGGTCAAAAATAACAAATTTCAAGATGGCAAATGTAAAAGATGTCAAATGACAAATGTCACAATGCTAAATGTCAAAAATGACAAATTTCAAGATGGCAAATGTCAAAGATGTCAAATGACAAATGTCACAATGCTAAATGTCAAAAATGACAAATTTCAAAATGGCAAATGTCAAAGATGTCAAATGACAAATGTCACAATGCTAAATGTCAAAAATGAAAAGTGTCACCATGAAAAATGTCAAAAATGACAAATTTCAAGATGGCAAATGTCCAAGATGTCAAATGACAAATGTCACAATGCTAAATGTCAAAAATGAAAAGTGTCACCATGAAAAATGTCAAAAATGACAAATTTCAAGATGGCAAATGTCAAAGATGTTAAATGACAAATGTCACAATGCTAAATGTCAAAAATGAAAAGTGTCACCATGAAAAATGTCAAAAATGACAAATTTCAAGATGGCAAATATCAAAGATGTCAAATGACAAATGTCACAATGCTAAATGTCAAAAATGACAAATTTCAAGATGGCAAATGTCAAAGATGTCAAATGACAAATGTCACAATGCTAAATGTCAAAAATGAAAAGTGTCACCATGAAAAATGTCAAAAATGACAAATTTCAAGATGGCAAATGTCAAAGATGTCAAATGACAAATGTCACAATGCTAAATGTCAAAAATGATAAGTGTCACCATGAAAAATGTCAAAAATGACAAATTTCAAGATGGCAAATGTCCAAGATGTCAAATGTCAAATGTCACAATGCTAAATGTCAAAAATGACAAATTTTAAGATGGCAAATGTCAAAGATGTCAAATGACAAATGTCACAATGCTAAATGTCAAAAATGAAAAGTGTCACCATGAAAAATGTCAAAAATGACAAATTTCAAGATGGCAAATGTCAAAGATGTCAAATGACAAATGTCACAATGCTAAATGTCAAAAATGAAAAGTGTCACCATGAAAAATGTCAAAAATGACAAATTTCAAGATGGCAAATATCAAAGATGTCAAATGACAAATGTCGCAATGCTAAATGTCAAAAATGATAAGTGTCACCATGAAAAATGTCAAAAATGACAAATTTCAAGATGGCAAATGTCCAAGATGTCAAATGACAAATGTCACAATGCTAAATGTCAAAATGAAAAGTGTCACCATGAAAAATGTCAAAAATAAAAAATTTTAAGATGGCAAATGTCAAAGATGTCAAATGACAAATGTCACAATGCTAAATGTCAAAAATGAAAAGTGTCACCATGAAAAATGTCAAAAATGACAAATTTCAAGATGGCAAATGTCAAAACTGACAAATGTCACAATGCTAAATGTCAAAAATGATAAGTGTTACCATGAAAAATGTCAAAAATGACAAATTTCAAGATGGCAAATGTCCAAGATGTCAAATGACAAATGTCACAATGCTAAATGTCAAAAATGACAAATTTCAAGATGGCAAATGTCAAAGATGTCAAATGACAAATGTCACAATGCTAAATGTCAAAAATGAAAAGTGTCACCATGAAAAATGTCAAAAATGACAAATTTCAAGATGGCAAATGTCAAAACTGACAAATGTCACAATGCTAAATGTCAAAAATGATGAGTGTCACCATGAAAAATGTCAAAAATGACAAATTTCAAGATGGCAAATGTCCAAGATGTCAAATGACAAATGTCACAATGCTAAATGTCAAAAATGACAAATTTCAAGATGGCAAATGTCAAAGATGTCAAATGACAAATGTCACAATGCTAAATGTCAAAAATGAAAAGTGTCACCATGAAAAATGTCAAAAATGACAAATTTCAAGATGGCAAATGTCAAAGATGTCAAATGACAAATGTCACAATGCTAAATGTCAAAAATGAAAAGTGTCACCATGAAAAATGTCAAAAATAACAAATTTCAAGATGGCAAATGTCAAAGATGTCAAATGACAAATGTCACAATGCTAAATGTCAAAAATGACAAATTCCAAGATGGCAAATATCAAAGATGTCAAATGACAAATGTCACAATGCTAAATGTCAAAAATGATAAGTGTCACCATGAAAAATGTCAAAAATGACAAATTTCAAGATGGCAAATGTCCAAGATGTCAAATGACAAATGTCACAATGCTAAATGTCAAAAATGACAAATTTCAAGATGGCAAATGTCAAAGATGTCAAATGACAAATGTCACAATGCTAAATGTCAAAAATGAAAAGTGTCACCATGAAAAATGTCAAAAATGACAAATTTCAAGATGGCAAATGTCAAAGATGTCAAATGACAAATGTCACAATGCTAAATGTCAAAAATGAAAAGTGTCACCATGAAAAATGTCAAAAATGACAAATTTCAAGATGGCAAATATCAAAGATGTCAAATGACAAATGTCACAATGCTAAATGTCAAAAATGATAAGTGTCACAATGAAAAATGTCAAAAATGACAAATTTCAAGATGGCAAATGTCCAAGATGTCAAATGACAAATGTCACAATGCTAAATGTCAAAAATGACAAATTTCAAGATGGCAAATGTCAAAGATGTCAAATGAGAAATGTCACAATGCTAAATGTCAAAAATGAAAAGTGTCACCATGAAAAATGTCAAAAATGACAAATTTCAAGATGGCAAATGTCAAAGATGTCAAATGACAAATGTCACAATGCTAAATGTCAAAAATGAAAAGTGTCACCATGAAAAATGTCAAAAATGACAAATTTCAAGATGGCAAATATCAAAGATGTCAAATGACAAATGTCACAATGCTAAATGTCAAAAATGATAAGTGTCACCATGAAAAATGTCAAAAATGACAAATTTCAAGATGGCAAATGTCCAAGATGTCAAATGACAAATGTGACAATGCTAAATGTCAAAATGAAAAGTGTCACCATGAAAAATGTCAAAAATAAAAAATTTTAAGATGGCAAATGTCAAAGATGTCAAATGACAAATGTCACAATGCTAAATGTCAAAAATGAAAAGTGTCACCATGAAACATGTCAAAAATGGCAAATTTCAAGATGGCAAATGTCAAAACTGACAAATGTCACAATGCTAAATGTCAAAAATGATAAGTGTTACCATGAAAAATGTCAAAAATGACAAATTTCAAGATGGCAAATGTCCAAGATGTCAAATGACAAATGTCACAATGCTAAATGTTAAAAATGACAAATTTCAAGATGGCAAATGTCAAAGATGTCAAATGACAAATGTCACAATGCTAAATGTCAAAAATGAAAAGTGTCACCATGAAAAATGTCAAAAATAACAAATTTCAAGATGGCAAATGTCAAAGATGTCAAATGACAAATGTCACAATGCTAAATGTCAAAAATGAAAAGTGTCACCATGAAAAATGTCAAAAATGACAAATTTTAAGATGGCAAATGTCAAATATGTCAAATGACAAATGTCACAATGCTAAATGTCAAAAATGAAAAGTGTCACAATGAAAAATGTCAAAAATTACAAATTTCAAGATGGCAAATGTCAAAGATGTCAAATGACAAATGTCACAATGCTAAATGTCAAAAATGAAAAGTGTCACCATGCAAAATGTCAAAAATAACAAATTTCAAGATGGCAAATGTCAAAGATGTCAAATGACAAATGTCACAATGCTAAATGTCAAAAATGAAAAGTGTCACCATGAAAAATGTCAAAAATGACAAATTTCAAGATGGCAAATGTCAAAACTGACAAATGTCACAATGCTAAATGTCAAAAATGATGAGTGTCACCATGAAAAATGTCAAAAATGACAAATTTCAAGATGGCAAATGTCCAAGATGTCAAATGACAAATGTCACAATGCTAAATGTTAAAAATGACAAATTTCAAGATGGCAAATGTCAAAGATGTCAAATGACAAATGTCACAATGCTAAATGTCAAAAATGAAAAGTGTCACTATGAAAAATGTCAAAAATGACAAATTTCAAGATGGCAAATGTCAAAGATGTCAAATGACAAATGTCACAATGCTAAATGTCAAAAATGAAAAGTGTCACCATGAAAAAGGTCAAAAATAACAAATTTCAAGATGGCAAATGTAAAAGATGTCAAATGACAAATGTCACAATGCTAAATGTCAAAAATGACAAATTTCAAGATGGCAAATGTCAAAGATGTCAAATGACAAATGTCACAATGCTAAATGTCAAAAATGACAAATTTCAAAATGGCAAATGTCAAAGATGTCAAATGACAAATGTCACAATGCTAAATGTCAAAAATGAAAAGTGTCACCATGAAAAATGTCAAAAATGACAAATTTCAAGATGGCAAATGTCCAAGATGTCAAATGACAAATGTCACAATGCTAAATGTCAAAAATGAAAAGTGTCACCATGAAAAATGTCAAAAATGACAAATTTCAAGATGGCAAATGTCAAAGATGTTAAATGACAAATGTCACAATGCTAAATGTCAAAAATGAAAAGTGTCACCATGAAAAATGTCAAAAATGACAAATTTCAAGATGGCAAATATCAAAGATGTCAAATGACAAATGTCACAATGCTAAATGTCAAAAATGACAAATTTCAAGATGGCAAATGTCAAAGATGTCAAATGACAAATGTCACAATGCTAAATGTCAAAAATGAAAAGTGTCACCATGAAAAATGTCAAAAATGACAAATTTCAAGATGGCAAATGTCAAAGATGTCAAATGACAAATGTCACAATGCTAAATGTCAAAAATGATAAGTGTCACCATGAAAAATGTCAAAAATGACAAATTTCAAGATGGCAAATGTCCAAGATGTCAAATGTCAAATGTCACAATGCTAAATGTCAAAAATGACAAATTTTAAGATGGCAAATGTCAAAGATGTCAAATGACAAATGTCACAATGCTAAATGTCAAAAATGAAAAGTGTCACCATGAAAAATGTCAAAAATGACAAATTTCAAGATGGCAAATGTCAAAGATGTCAAATGACAAATGTCACAATGCTAAATGTCAAAAATGAAAAGTGTCACCATGAAAAATGTCAAAAATGACAAATTTCAAGATGGCAAATATCAAAGATGTCAAATGACAAATGTCGCAATGCTAAATGTCAAAAATGATAAGTGTCACCATGAAAAATGTCAAAAATGACAAATTTCAAGATGGCAAATGTCCAAGATGTCAAATGACAAATGTCACAATGCTAAATGTCAAAATGAAAAGTGTCACCATGAAAAATGTCAAAAATAAAAAATTTTAAGATGGCAAATGTCAAAGATGTCAAATGACAAATGTCACAATGCTAAATGTCAAAAATGAAAAGTGTCACCATGAAAAATGTCAAAAATGACAAATTTCAAGATGGCAAATGTCAAAACTGACAAATGTCACAATGCTAAATGTCAAAAATGATAAGTGTTACCATGAAAAATGTCAAAAATGACAAATTTCAAGATGGCAAATGTCCAAGATGTCAAATGACAAATGTCACAATGCTAAATGTCAAAAATGACAAATTTCAAGATGGCAAATGTCAAAGATGTCAAATGACAAATGTCACAATGCTAAATGTCAAAAATGAAAAGTGTCACCATGAAAAATGTCAAAAATGACAAATTTCAAGATGGCAAATGTCAAAGATGTCAAATGACAAATGTCACAATGCTAAATGTCAAAAATGAAAAGTGTCACCATGAAAAATGTCAAAAATGACAAATTTCAAGATGGCAAATGTCAAAGATGTCAAAGGACAAATGTCACAATGCTAAATGTCAAAAATGAAAAGTGTCAAAAATGACAAATTTCAAGATGGCAAATGTCTAAGATGTCAAATGACAAATGTCACAATGCTAAATGTCAAAAATGAAAAGTGTCACCATGAAAAATGTCAAAAATGACAAATTTCAAGATGGCAAATGTCAAAGATGTCAAATGACAAATGTCACAATGCTAAATGTCAAAAATGATAAGTGTCACCATGAAAAATGTCAAAAATGACAAATTTCAAGATGGCAAATGTCCAAGATGTCAAATGACAAATGTCACAATGCTAAATGTCAAAATGAAAAGTGTCACCATGAAAAATGTCAAAAATAAAAAATTTTAAGATGGCAAATGTCAAAGATGTCAAATGACAAATGTCACAATGCTAAATGTCAAAAATGAAAAGTGTCACCATGAAATATGTCAAAAATGGCAAATTTCAAGATGGCAAATGTCAAAACTGACAAATGTCACAATGCTAAATGTCAAAAATGATAAGTGTTACCATGAAAAATGTCAAAAATGACAAATTTCAAGATGGCAAATGTCCAAGATGTCAAATGACAAATGTCACAATGCTAAATGTCAAAAATGACAAATTTCAAGATGGCAAATGTCAAAGATGTCAAATGACAAATGTCACAATGCTAAATGTCAAAAATGAAAAGTGTCACCATGAAAAATGTCAAAAATGACCAATTTCAAGATGGCAAATGCCAAAGATGTCAAATGACAAATGTCACAATGCTAAATGTCAAAAATGAAAAGTGTCACCATGAAAATGTCAAAAATGACAAATTTCAAGATGGCAAATGTCAAAGATGTCAAATGACAAATGTCACAATGCTAAATGTCAAAAATGAAAAGTGCCAAAAATGACAAATTTCAAGATGGCAAATGTCTAAGATGTCAAATGACAAATGTCACAATGCTAAATGTCAAAAATGAAAAGTGTCACCATGAAAAATGTCAAAAATGACAAATTTCAAGATGGCAAATGTCAAAGATGTCAAATGACAAATGTCACAATGCTAAATGTCAAAAATGAAAAGTGTCCCAATGAAAAATGTCAATAATGACAAATTTCAAGATGGCAAATGTCAAAGATGTCAAATGACAAATGTCACAATGCTAAATGTCAAAATTGAAAAGTGTCACCATGAAAAATGACAAATTTCAAGATGACAAATGTCAAAGATGTCGAATATGACAAATGTCACAATGCTAAATGTCAAAAATGAAAAGTGTCACCATGAAAAATGTCAAAAATGACAAATTTCAAGATGGAAAATGTCAAAACTGACAAATGTCACAATGCTAAATGTCAAAAATGATGAGTGTCACCATGAAAAATGTCAAAAATGACAAATTTCAAGATGGCAAATGTCCAAGATGTCAAATGACAAATGTCACAATGCTAAATGTCAAAAATGACAAATTTCAAGATGGCGAATGTCAAAGATGTCAAATGACAAATGTCACAATGCTAAATGTCAAAAATGAAAAGTGTCACCATGAAAAATGTCAAAAATGACAAATTTCAAGATGGCAAATGTCAAAGATGTCAAATGACAAATGTCACAATGCTAAATGTCAAAAATGACAAATTCCAAGATGGCAAATATCAAAGATGTCAAATGACAAATGTCACAATGCTAAATGTCAAAAATGATAAGTGTCACCATGAAAAATGTCAAAAATGACAAATTTCAAGATGGCAAATGTCCAAGATGTCAAATGACAAATGTCACAATGCTAAATGTCAAAAATGACAAATTTCAAGATGGCAAATGTCAAAGATGTCAAATGACAAATGTCACAATGCTAAATGTCAAAAATGAAAAGTGTCACCATGAAAAATGTCAAAAATGACAAATTTCAAGATGGCAAATGTCAAAGATGTCAAATGACAAATGTCACAATGCTAAATGTCAAAAATGAAAAGTGTCACCATGAAAAATGTCAAAAATGACAAATTTCAAGATGGCAAATATCAAAGATGTCAAATGACAAATGTCACAATGCTAAATGTCAAAAATGATAAGTGTCACAATGAAAAATGTCAAAAATGACAAATTTCAAGATGGCAAATGTCCAAGATGTCAAATGACAAATGTCACAATGCTAAATGTCAAAAATGACAAATTTCAAGATGGCAAATGTCAAAGATGTCAAATGAGAAATGTCACAATGCTAAATGTCAAAAATGAAAAGTGTCATCATGAAAAATGTCAAAAATGACAAATTTCAAGATGGCAAATGTCAAAGATGTCAAATGACAAATGTCACAATGCTAAATGTCAAAAATGAAAAGTGTCACCATGAAAAATGTCAAAAATGACAAATTTCAAGATGGCAAATATCAAAGATGTCAAATGACAAATGTCACAATGCTAAATGTCAAAAATGATAAGTGTCACCATGAAAAATGTCAAAAATGACAAATTTGAAGATGGCAAATGTCCAAGATGTCAAATGACAAATGTCACAATGCTAAATGTCAAAATGAAAAGTGTCACCATGAAAAATGTCAAAAATAAAAAATTTCAAGATGGCAAATATCAAAGATGTCAAATGACAAATGTCACAATGCTAAATGTCAAAAATGACAAATTTCAAGATGGCAAATGTCAAAGATGTCAAATGACAAATGTCACAATGCTAAATGTCAAAAATGATAAGTGTCACCATGAAAAATGTCAAAAATGACAAATTTCAAGATGGCAAATGTCCAAGATGTCAAATGACAAATGTCACAATGCTAAATGTCAAAAATGACAAATTTTAAGATGGCAAATGTCAAAGATGTCAAATGACAAATGTCACAATGCTAAATGTCAAAAATGAAAAGTGTCACCATGAAAAATGTCAAAAATGACAAATTTCAAGATGGCAAATGTCAAAGATGTCAAATGACAAATGTCACAATGCTAAATGTCAAAAATGAAAAGTGTCACCATGAAAAATGTCAAAAATGACAAATTTCAAGATGGCAAATATCAAAGATGTCAAATGACAAATGTCGCAATGCTAAATGTCAAAAATGATAAGTGTCACCATGAAAAATGTCAAAAATGACAAATTTCAAGATGGCAAATGTCAAAGATGTCAAATGACAAATGTCACAATGCTAAATGTCAAAAATGAAAAGTGTCACCATAAAAAATGTCAAAAATAACAAATTTCAAGATGGCAAATGTAAAAGATGTCAAATGACAAATGTCACAATGCTAAATGTCAAAAATGACAAATTTTAAGATGGCAAATGTCAAAGATGTCAAATGACAAATGTCACAATGCTAAATGTTAAAAATGACAAATTTCAAGATGGCAAATGTCAAAGATGTCAAATGACAAATGTCACAATGCTAAATGTCAAAAATGAAAAGTGTCACCATGAAAAATGTCAAAAATGACAAATTTCAAGATGGCAAATGTCAAAGATGTCAAATGACAAATGTCACAATGCTAAATGTCAAAAATGAAAAGTGTCACCATGAAAAATGTCAAAAATAACAAATTTCAAGATGGCAAATGTAAAAGATGTCAAATGACAAATGTCACAATGCTAAATGTCAAAAATGACAAATTTCAAGATGGCAAATGTCAAAGATGTCAAATGACAAATGTCACAATGCTAAATGTCAAAAATGACAAATTTCAAAATGGCAAATGTCAAAGATGTCAAATGACAAATGTCACAATGCTAAATGTCAAAAATGAAAAGTGTCACCATGAAAAATGTCAAAAATGACAAATTTCAAGATGGCAAATGTCCAAGATGTCAAATGACAAATGTCACAATGCTAAATGTCAAAAATGAAAAGTGTCACCATGAAAAATGTCAAAAATGACAAATTTCAAGATGGCAAATGTCAAAGATGTTAAATGACAAATGTCACAATGCTAAATGTCAAAAATGAAAAGTGTCACCATGAAAAATGTCAAAAATGACAAATTTCAAGATGGCAAATATCAAAGATGTCAAATGACAAATGTCACAATGCTAAATGTCAAAAATGACAAATTTCAAGATGGCAAATGTCAAAGATGTCAAATGACAAATGTCACAATGCTAAATGTCAAAAATGAAAAGTGTCACCATGAAAAATGTCAAAAATGACAAATTTCAAGATGGCAAATGTCAAAGATGTCAAATGACAAATGTCACAATGCTAAATGTCAAAAATGAAAAGTGTCACCATGAAAAATGTCAAAAATGACAAATTTCAAGATGGCAAATATCAAAGATGTCAAATGACAAATGTCGCAATGCTAAATGTCAAAAATGATAAGTGTCACCATGAAAAATGTCAAAAATGACAAATTTCAAGATGGCAAATGTCCAAGATGTCAAATGACAAATGTCACAATGCTAAATGTCAAAATGAAAAGTGTCACCATGAAAAATGTCAAAAATAAAAAATTTTAAGATGGCAAATGTCAAAGATGTCAAATGACAAATGTCACAATGCTAAATGTCAAAAATGAAAAGTGTCACCATGAAAAATGTCAAAAATGACAAATTTCAACATGGCAAATGTCAAAACTGACAAATGTCACAATGCTAAATGTCAAAAATGATAAGTGTTACCATGAAAAATGTCAAAAATGACAAATTTCAAGATGGCAAATGTCCAAGATGTCAAATGACAAATGTCACAATGCTAAATGTCAAAAATGACAAATTTCACAATGCTAAATGTCAAAAATGAAAAGTGTCACCATGAAAAATGTCAAAAATGACAAATTTCAAGATGGCAAATGTCAAAGATGTCAAATGACAAATGTCACAATGCTAAATGTCAAAAATGAAAAGTGTCACCATGAAAAATGTCAAAAATGACAAATTTCAAGATGGCAAATGTCAAAGATGTCAAAGGACAAATGTCACAATGCTAAATGTCAAAAATGAAAAGTGTCAAAAATGACAAATTTCAAGATGGCAAATGTCTAAGATGTCAAATGACAAATGTCACAATGCTAAATGTCAAAAATGAAAAGTGTCACCATGAAAAATGTCAAAAATGACAAATTTCAAGATGGCAAATGTCAAAGATGTCAAATGACAAATGTCACAATGCTAAATGTCAAAAATGATAAGTGTCACCATGAAAAATGTCAAAAATGACAAATTTCAAGATAGCAAATGTCCAAGATGTCAAATGACAAATCTCACAATGCTAAATGTCAAAATGAAAAGTGTCACCATGAAAAATGTCAAAAATAAAAAATTTTAAGATGGCAAATGTCAAAGATGTCAAATGACAAATGTCACAATGCTAAATGTCAAAAATGAAAAGTGTCACCATGAAAAATGTCAAAAATGGCAAATTTCAAGATGGCAAATGTCAAAACTGACAAATGTCACAATGCTAAATGTCAAAAATGATAAGTGTTACCATGAAAAATGTCAAAAATGACAAATTTCAAGATGGCAAATGTCCAAGATGTCAAATGACAAATGTCACAATGCTAAATGTCAAAAATGACAAATTTCAAGATGGCAAATGTCAAAGATGTCAAATGACAAATGTCACAATGCTATATGTCAAAAATGAAAAGTGTCACCATAAAAAATGTCAAAAATGACAAATTTCAAGATGGCAAATATCAAAGATGTCAAATGACAAATGTCGCAATGCTAAATGTCAAAAATGATAAGTGTCACCATGAAAAATGTCAAAAATGACAAATTTCAAGATGGCAAATGTCCAAGATGTCAAATGACAAATGTCACAATGCTAAATGTCAAAATGAAAAGTGTCACCATGAAAAATGTCAAAAATAAAAAATTTTAAGATGGCAAATATCAAAGATGTCAAATGACAAATGTCACAATGCTAAATGTCAAAAATGAAAAGTGTCACCATGAAAAATGTCAAAAATGACAAATTTCAAGATGGCAAATGTCAAAACTGACAAATGTCACAATGCTAAATGTCAAAAATGATAAGTGTTACCATGAAAAATGTCAAAAATGACAAATTTCAAGATGGCAAATGTCCAAGATGTCAAATGACAAATGTCACAATGCTAAATGTCAAAAATGACAAATTTCAAGATGGCAAATGTCAGAGATGTCAAATGACAAATGTCACAATGCTAAATGTCAAAAATGAAAAGTGTCACCATGAAAAATGTCAAAAATGACAAATTTCAAGATGGCAAATGTCAAAGATGTCAAATGACAAATGTCACAATGCTAAATGTCAAAAATGAAAAGTGTCACCATGAAAAATGTCAAAAATGACAAATTTCAAGATGGCAAATGTCAAAGATGTCAAAGGACAAATGTCACAATGCTAAATGTCAAAAATGAAAAGTGTCAAAAATGACAAATTTCAAGATGGCAAATGTCTAAGATGTCAAATGACAAATGTCACAATGCTAAATGTCAAAAATGAAAAGTGTCACCATGAAAAATGTCAAAAATGACAAATTTCAAGATGGCAAATGTCAAAGATGTCAAATGACAAATGTCACAATGCTAAATGTCAAAAATGATAAGTGTCACCATGAAAAATGTCAAAAATGACAAATTTCAAGATGGCAAATGTCCAAGATGTCAAATGACAAATGTCACAATGCTAAATGTCAAAATGAAAAGTGTCACCATGAAAAATGTCAAAAATAAAAAATTTTAAGATGGCAAATGTCAAAGATGTCAAATGACAAATGTCACAATGCTAAATGTCAAAAATGAAAAGTGTCACCATGAAAAATGTCAAAAATGGCAAATTTCAAGATGGCAAATGTCAAAACTGACAAATGTCACAATGCTAAATGTCAAAAATGATAAGTGTTACCATGAAAAATGTCAAAAATGACAAATTTCAAGATGGCAAATGTCCAAGATGTCAAATGACAAATGTCACAATGCTAAATGTCAAAAATGACAAATTTCAAGATGGCAAATGTCAAAGATGTCAAATGACAAATGTCACAATGCTAAATGTCAAAAATGAAAAGTGTCACCATGAAAAATGTCAAAAATGACAAATTTCAAGATGGCAAATGTCAAAGATGTCAAATGACAAATGTCACAATGCTAAATGTCAAAAATGAAAAGTGTCACCATGAAAATGTCAAAAATGACAAATTTCAAGATGGCAAATGTCAAAGATGTCAAATGACAAATGTCACAATGCTAAATGTCAAAAATGAAAAGTGCCAAAAATGACAAATTTCAAGATGGCAAATGTCTAAGATGTCAAATGACAAATGTCACAATGCTAAATGTCAAAAATGAAAAGTGTCACCATGAAAAATGTCAAAAATGACAAATTTCAAGATGGCAAATGTCAAAGATGTCAAATGACAAATGTCACAATGCTAAATGTCAAAAATGAAAAGTGTCACCATGAAAAATGTCAAAAATGACAAATTTCAAGATGGCAAATGTCAAAGATGTCAAATGACAAATGTCACAATGCTAAATGTCAAAAATGAAAAGTGTCCCAATGAAAAATGTCAATAATGACAAATTTCAAGATGGCAAATGTCAAAGATGCCAAATGACAAATGTCACAATGCTAAATGTCAAAAATGAAAAGTGTCACCATGAAAAATGACAAATTTCAAGATGACAAATGTCAAAGATGTCGAATATGACAAATGTCACAATGCTAAATGTCAAAAATGAAAAGTGTCACCATGAAAAATGTCAAAAATGACAAATTTCAAGATGGCAAATGTCAAAACTGACAAATGTCACAATGCTAAATGTCAAAAATGATGAGTGTCACCATGCAAAATGTCAAAAATGACAAATTTTAAGATGGCAAATGTCAAATATGTCAAATGACAAATGTCACAATGCTAAATGTCAAAAATGAAAAGTGTCACAATGAAAAATGTCAAAAATCACAAATTTCAAGATGGCAAATGTCAAAGATGTCAAATGACAAATGTCACAATGCTAAATGTCAAAAATGAAAAGTGTCACCATGCAAAATGTCAAAAATAACAAATTTCAAGATGGCAAATGTCAAAGATGTCAAATGACAAATGTCACAATGCTAAATGTCAAAAATGAAAAGTGTCACCATGAAAAATGTCAAAAATGACAAATTTCAAGATGGCAAATGTCAAAACTGACAAATGTCACAATGCTAAATGTCAAAAATGATGAGTGTCACCATGAAAAATGTCAAAAATGACAAATTTCAAGATGGCAAATGTCCAAGATGTCAAATGACAAATGTCACAATGCTAAATGTTAAAAATGACAAATTTCAAGATTGCAAATGTCAAAGATGTCAAATGACAAATGTCACAATGCTAAATGTCAAAAATGAAAAGTGTCACCATGAAAAATGTCAAAAATGACAAATTTCAAGATGGCAAATGTCAAAGATGTCAAATGACAAATGTCACAATGCTAAATGTCAAAAATGAAAAGTGTCACCATGAAAAATGTCAAAAATAACAAATTTCAAGATGGCAAATGTAAAAGATGTCAAATGACAAATGTCACAATGCTAAATGTCAAAAATGACAAATTTCAAGATGGCAAATGTCAAAGATGTCAAATGACAAATGTCACAATGCTAAATGTCAAAAATGACAAATTTCAAAATGGCAAATGTCAAAGATGTCAAATGACAAATGTCACAATGCTAAATGTCAAAAATGAAAAGTGTCACCATGAAAAATGTCAAAAATGACAAATTTCAAGATGGCAAATGTCCAAGATGTCAAATTACAAATGTCACAATGCTAAATGTCAAAAATGAAAAGTGTCACCATGAAAAATGTCAAAAATGACAAATTTCAAGATGGCAAATGTCAAAGATGTTAAATGACAAATGTCACAATGCTAAATGTCAAAAATGAAAAGTGTCACCATGAAAAATGTCAAAAATGACAAATTTCAAGATGGCAAATGTCCAAGATGTCAAATGACAAATGTCACAATGCTAAATGTCAAAAATGACAAATTTTAAGATGGCAAATGTCAAAGATGTCAAATGACAAATGTCACAATGCTAAATGTCAAAAATGAACAGTGTCACCATGAAAAATGTCAAAAATGAAAAATTTCAAGATGGCAAATGTCAAAGATGTCAAATGACAAATGTCACAATGCTAAATGTCAAAAATGAAAAGTGTCACCATGAAAAATGTCAAAAATGACAAATTTCAAGATGGCAAATATCAAAGATGTCAAATGACAAATGTCGCAATGCTAAATGTCAAAAATGATAAGTGTCACCATGAAAAATGTCAAAAATGACAAATTTCAAGATGGCAAATGTCCAAGATGTCAAATGACAAATGTCACAATGCTAAATGTCAAAATGAAAAGTGTCACCATGAAAAATGTCAAAAATAAAAAATTTTAAGATGGCAAATGTCAAAGATGTCAAATGACAAATGTCACAATGCTAAATGTCAAAAATGAAAAGTGTCACCATGAAAAATGTCAAAAATGACAAATTTCAATATGGCAAATGTCAAAACTGACAAATGTCACAATGCTAAATGTCAAAAATGATAAGTGTTACCATGAAAAATGTCAAAAATGACAAATTTCAAGATGGCAAATGTCCAAGATGCCAAATGACAAATGTCACAATGCTAAATGTCAAAAATGACAAATTTCAAGATGGCAAATGTCAAAGATGTCAAATGACAAATGTCACAATGCTAAATGTCAAAAATGAAAAGTGTCACCATGAAAAATGTCAAAAATGACAAATTTCAAGATGGCAAATGTCAAAGATGTCAAATGACAAATGTCACAATGCTAAATGTCAAAAATGAAAAGTGTCACCATGAAAAATGTCAAAAATGACAAATTTCAAGATGGCAAATGTCAAAGATGTCAAAGGACAAATGTCACAATGCTAAATGTCAAAAATGAAAAGTGTCAAAAATGACAAATTTCAAGATGGCAAATGTCTAAGATGTCAAATAACAAATGTCACAATGCTAAATGTCAAAAATGAAAAGTGTCACCATGAAAAATGTCAAAAATAACAAATTTCAAGATGGCAAATGTCAAAGATGTCAAATGACAAATGTCACAATGCTAAATGTCAAAAATGAAAAGTGTCACCATGAAAAATGTCAAAAATGACAAATTTCAAGATGGCAAATGTCAAAACTGACAAATGTCACAATGCTAAATGTCAAAAATGATGAGTGTCACCATGAAAAATGTCAAAAATGACAAATTTCAAGATGGCAAATGTCCAAGATGTCAAATGACAAATGTCACAATGCTAAATGTTAAAAATGACAAATTTCAAGATTGCAAATGTCAAAGATGTCAAATGACAAATGTCACAATGCTAAATGTCAAAAATGAAAAGTGTCACCATGAAAAATGTCAAAAATGACAAATTTCAAGATGGCAAATGTCAAAGATGTCAAATGACAAATGTCACAATGCTAAATGTCAAAAATGAAAAGTGTCACCATGAAAAATGTCAAAAATAACAAATTTCAAGATGGCAAATGTAAAAGATGTCAAATGACAAATGTCACAATGCTAAATGTCAAAAATGACAAATTTCAAGATGGCAAATGTCAAAGATGTCAAATGACAAATGTCACAATGCTAAATGTCAAAAATGACAAATTTCAAAATGGCAAATGTCAAAGATGTCAAATGACAAATGTCACAATGCTAAATGTCAAAAATGAAAAGTGTCACCATGAAAAATGTCAAAAATGACAAATTTCAAGATGGCAAATGTCCAAGATGTCAAATTACAAATGTCACAATGCTAAATGTCAAAAATGAAAAGTGTCACCATGAAAAATGTCAAAAATGACAAATTTCAAGATGGCAAATGTCAAAGATGTTAAATGACAAATGTCACAATGCTAAATGTCAAAAATGAAAAGTGTCACCATGAAAAATGTCAAAAATGACAAATTTCAAGATGGCAAATGTCCAAGATGTCAAATGACAAATGTCACAATGCTAAATGTCAAAAATGACAAATTTTAAGATGGCAAATGTCAAAGATGTCAAATGACAAATGTCACAATGCTAAATGTCAAAAATGAACAGTGTCACCATGAAAAATGTCAAAAATGAAAAATTTCAAGATGGCAAATGTCAAAGATGTCAAATGACAAATGTCACAATGCTAAATGTCAAAAATGAAAAGTGTCACCATGAAAAATGTCAAAAATGACAAATTTCAAGATGGCAAATATCAAAGATGTCAAATGACAAATGTCGCAATGCTAAATGTCAAAAATGATAAGTGTCACCATGAAAAATGTCAAAAATGACAAATTTCAAGATGGCAAATGTCCAAGATGTCAAATGACAAATGTCACAATGCTAAATGTCAAAATGAAAAGTGTCACCATGAAAAATGTCAAAAATAAAAAATTTTAAGATGGCAAATGTCAAAGATGTCAAATGACAAATGTCACAATGCTAAATGTCAAAAATGAAAAGTGTCACCATGAAAAATGTCAAAAATGACAAATTTCAATATGGCCAATGTCAAAACTGACAAATGTCACAATGCTAAATGTCAAAAATGATAAGTGTTACCATGAAAAATGTCAAAAATGACAAATTTCAAGATGGCAAATGTCCAAGATGCCAAATGACAAATGTCACAATGCTAAATGTCAAAAATGACAAATTTCAAGATGGCAAATGTCAAAGATGTCAAATGACAAATGTCACAATGCTAAATGTCAAAAATGAAAAGTGTCACCATGAAAAATGTCAAAAATGACAAATTTCAAGATGGCAAATGTCAAAGATGTCAAATGACAAATGTCACAATGCTAAATGTCAAAAATGAAAAGTGTCACCATGAAAAATGTCAAAAATGACAAATTTCAAGATGGCAAATGTCAAAGATGTCAAAGGACAAATGTCACAATGCTAAATGTCAAAAATGAAAAGTGTCAAAAATGACAAATTTCAAGATGGCAAATGTCTAAGATGTTAAATAACAAATGTCACAATGCTAAATGTCAAAAATGAAAAGTGTCACCATGAAAAATGTCAAAAATGACAAATTTCAAGATGGCAAATGTCAAAGATGTCAAATGACAAATGTCACAATGCTAAATGTCAAAAATGATAAGTGTCACCATGAAAAATGTCAAAAATGACAAATTTCAAGATGGCAAATGTCCAAGATGTCAAATGACAAATGTCACAATGCTAAATGTCAAAATGAAAAGTGTCACCATGAAAAATGTCAAAAATGACAAATTTCAAGATGGCAAATGTCAAAGATGTCAAATGACAAATGTCACAATGCTAAATGTCAAAAATGAAAAGTGTCCCAATGAAAAATGTCAATAATGACAAATTTCAAGATGGCAAATGTCAAAGATGTCAAATGACAAATGTCACAATGCTAAATGTCAAAAATGAAAAGTGTCACCATGAAAAATGACAAATTTCAAGATGACAAATGTCAAAGATGTCGAATATGACAAATGTCACAATGCTAAATGTCAAAAATGAAAAGTGTCACCATGAAAAATGTCAAAAATGACAAATTTCAAGATGGCAAATGTCAAAACTGACAAATGTCACAATGCTAATTGTCAAAAATGATGAGTGTCACCATGAAAAATGTCAAAAATGACAAATTTCAAGATGGCAAATGTCCAAGATGTCAAATGACAAATGTCACAATGCTAAATGTCAAAAATGACAAATTTCAAGATGGCGAATGTCAAAGATGTCAAATGACAAATGTCACAATGCTAAATGTCAAAAATGAAAAGTGTCACCATGAAAAATGTCAAAAATGACAAATTTCAAGATGGCAAATGTCAAAGATGTCAAATGACAAATGTCACAATGCTAAATGTCAAAAATGAAAAGTGTCACCATGAAAAATGTCAAAAATAACAAATTTCAAGATGGCAAATGTCAAAGATGTCAAATGACAAATGTCAAAATGCTAAATGTCAAAAATGACAAATTCCAAGATGGCAAATATCAAAGATGTCAAATGACAAATGTCACAATGCTAAATGTCAAAAATGATAAGTGTCACCATGAAAAATGTCAAAAATGACAAATTTCAAGATGGCAAATGTCCAAGATGTCAAATGACAAATGTCACAATGCTAAATGTCAAAAATGACAAATTTCAAGATGGCAAATGTCAAAGATGTCAAATGACAAATATCACAATGCTAAATGTCAAAAATGAAAAGTGTCACCATGAAAAATGTCAAAAATGACAAATTTCAAGATGGCAAATGTCAAAGATGTCAAATGACAAATGTCACAATGCTAAATGTCAAAAATGAAAAGTGTCACCATGAAAAATGTCAAAAATGACAAATTTCAAGATGGCAAATATCAAAGATGTCAAATGACAAATGTCACAATGCTAAATGTCAAAAATGATAAGTGTCACAATAAAA
This sequence comes from Altica lythri, assembly GCA_964028335.1. NCBI lineage: Eukaryota > Metazoa > Arthropoda > Insecta > Coleoptera > Chrysomelidae > Altica > Altica lythri. Next base: position 17,689,790 of record OZ034800.1, on the reverse strand, counting down.
AATGTCAAAAATGACAAATTTCAAGATGGCAAATGTCCAAGATGTCAAATGACAAATGTCACAATGCTAAATGTCAAAAATGACAAATTTCAAGATGGCAAATGTCAAAGATGTCAAATGAGAAATGTCACAATGCTAAATGTCAAAAATGAAAAGTGTCACCATGAAAAATGTCAAAAATGACAAATTTCAAGATGGCAAATGTCAAAGATGTCAAATGACAAATGTCACAATGCTAAATGTCAAAAATGAAAAGTGTCACCATGAAAAATGTCAAAAATGACAAATTTCAAGATGGCAAATATCAAAGATGTCAAATGACAAATGTCACAATGCTAAATGTCAAAAATTATAAGTGTCACCATGAAAAATGTCAAAAATGACAAATTTGAAGATGGCAAATGTCCAAGATGTCAAATGACAAATGTCACAATGCTAAATGTCAAAATGAAAAGTGTCACCATGAAAAATGTCAAAAATAAAAAATTTCAAGGTGGCAAATATCAAAGATGTCAAATGACAAATGTCACAATGCTAAATGTCAAAAATGACAAATTTCAAGATGGCAAATGTCAAAGATGTCAAATGACAAATGTCACAATGCTAAATGTCAAAAATGAAAAGTGTCACCATGAAAAATGTCAAAAATGACAAATTTCAAGATGGCAAATGTCAAAGATGTCAAATGACAAATGTCACAATGCTAAATGTCAAAAATGATAAGTGTCACCATGAAAAATGTCAAAAATGACAAATTTCAAGATGGCAAATGTCCAAGATGTCAAATGACAAATGTCACAATGCTAAATGTCAAAAATGACAAATTTTAAGATGGCAAATGTCAAAGATGTCAAATGACAAATGTCACAATGCTAAATGTCAAAAATGAAAAGTGTCACCATGAAAAATGTCAAAAATGACAAATTTCAAGATGGCAAATGTCAAAGATGTCAAATGACAAATGTCACAATGCTAAATGTCAAAAATGAAAAGTGTCACCATGAAAAATGTCAAAAATGACAAATTTCAAGATGGCAAATATCAAAGATGTCAAATGACAAATGTCGCAATGCTAAATGTCAAAAATGATAAGTGTCACCATGAAAAATGTCAAAAATGACAAATTTCAAGATGGCAAATGTCAAAGATGTCAAATGACAAATGTCACAATGCTAAATGTCAAAAATGAAAAGTGTCACCATAAAAAATGTCAAAAATAACAAATTTCAAGATGGCAAATGTAAAAGATGTCAAATGACAAATGTCACAATGCTAAATGTCAAAAATGACAAATATCAAGATGGCAAATGTCAAAGATGTCAAATGACAAATGTCACAATGCTAAATGTTAAAAATGACAAATTTCAAGATGGCAAATGTCAAAGATGTCAAATGACAAATGTCACAATGCTAAATGTCAAAAATGAAAAGTGTCACCATGAAAAATGTCAAAAATGACAAATTTCAAGATGGCAAATGTCAAAGATGTCAAATGACAAATGTCACAATGCTAAATGTCAAAAATGAAAAGTGTCACCATGAAAAATGTTAAAAATAACAAATTTCAAGATGGCAAATGTAAAAGATGTCAAATGACAAATGTCACAATGCTAAATGTCAAAAATGACAAATTTCAAGATGGCAAATGTCAAAGATGTCAAATGACAAATGTCACAATGCTAAATGTCAAAAATGACAAATTTCAAAATGGCAAATGTCAAAGATGTCAAATGACAAATGTCACAATGCTAAATGTCAAAAATGAAAAGTGTCACCATGAAAAATGTCAAAAATGACAAATTTCAAGATGGCAAATGTCCAAGATGTCAAATGACAAATGTCACAATGCTAAATGTCAAAAATGAAAAGTGTCACCATGAAAAATGTCAAAAATGACAAATTTCAAGATGGCAAATGTCAAAGATGTTAAATGACAAATGTCACAATGCTAAATGTCAAAAATGAAAAGTGTCACCATGAAAAATGTCAAAAATGACAAATTTCAAGATGGCAAATATCAAAGATGTCAAATGACAAATGTCACAATGCTAAATGTCAAAAATGACAAATTTCAAGATGGCAAATGTCAAAGATGTCAAATGACAAATGTCACAATGCTAAATGTCAAAAATGAAAAGTGTCACCATGAAAAATGTCAAAAATGACAAATTTCAAGATGGCAAATGTCAAAGATGTCAAATGACAAATGTCACAATGCTAAATGTCAAAAATGATAAGTGTCACCATGAAAAATGTCAAAAATGACAAATTTCAAGATGGCAAATGTCCAAGATGTCAAATGACAAATGTCACAATGCTAATTGTCAAAAATGACAAATTTTAAGATGGCAAATGTCAAAGATGTCAAATGACAAATGTCACAATGCTAAATGTCAAAAATGAAAAGTGTCACCATGAAAAATGTCAAAAATGACAAATTTCAAGATGGCAAATGTCAAAGATGTCAAATGACAAATGTCACAATGCTAAATGTCAAAAATGAAAAGTGTCACCATGAAAAATGTCAAAAATGACAAATTTCAAGATGGCAAATATCAAAGATGTCAAATGACAAATGTCGCAATGCTAAATGTCAAAAATGATAAGTGTCACCATGAAAAATGTCAAAAATGACAAATTTCAAGATGGCAAATGTCAAAGATGTCAAATGACAAATGTCACAATGCTAAATGTCAAAATGAAAAGTGTCACCATGAAAAATGTCAAAAATAAAAAATTTTAAGATGGAAAATGTCAAAGATGTCAAATGACAAATGTCACAATGCTAAATGTCAAAAATGAAAAGTGTCACCATGAAAAATGTCAAAAATGACAAATTTCAAGATGGCAAATGTCAAAACTGACAAATGTCACAATGCTAAATGTCAAAAATGATAAGTGTTACCATGAAAAATGTCAAAAATGACAAATTTCAAGATGGCAAATGTCCAAGATGTCAAATGACAAATGTCACAATGCTAAATGTCAAAAATGACAAATTTCAAGATGGCAAATGTCAAAGATGTCAAATGACAAATGTCACAATGCTAAATGTCAAAAATGAAAAGTGTCACCATGAAAAATGTCAAAAATGACAAATTTCAAGATGGCAAATGTCAAAGATGTCAAATGACAAATGTCACAATGCTAAATGTCAAAAATGAAAAGTGTCACCATGAAAAATGTCAAAAATGACAAATTTCAAGATGGCAAATGTCAAAGATGTCAAAGGACAAATGTCACAATGCTAAATGTCAAAAATGAAAAGTGTCAAAAATGACAAATTTCAAGATGGCAAATGTCTAAGATGTCAAATGACAAATGTCACAATGCTAAATGTCAAAAATGAAAAGTGTCACCATGAAAAATGTCAAAAATGACAAATTTCAAGATGGCAAATGTCAAAGATGTCAAATGACAAATGTCACAATGCTAAATGTCAAAAATGATAAGTGTCACCATGAAAAATGTCAAAAATGACAAATTTCAAGATGGCAAATGTCCAAGATGTCAAATGACAAATGTCACAATGCTAAATGTCAAAATGAAAAGTGTCACCATGAAAAATGTCAAAAATAAAAAATTTTAAGATGGCAAATGTCAAATATGTCAAATGACAAATGTCACAATGCTAAATGTCAAAAATGAAAAGTGTCACCATGAAAAATGTCAAAAATGGCAAATTTCAAGATGGCAAATGTCAAAACTGACAAATGTCACAATGCTAAATGTCAAAAATGATAAGTGTTACCATGAAAAATGTCAAAAATGACAAATTTCAAGATGGCAAATGTCCAAGATGTCAAATGACAAATGTCACAATGCTAAATGTCAAAAATGAAAAGTGTCACCATGAAAAATGTCAAAAATGACAAATTTCAAGATGGCAAATATCAAAGATGTCAAATGACAAATGTCGCAATGCTAAATGTCAAAAATGATAAGTGTCACCATGAAAAATGTCAAAAATGACAAATTTCAAGATGGCAAATGTCAAAGATGTCAAATGACAAATGTCACAATGCTAAATGTCAAAAATGACAAATTCCAAGATGGCAAATATCAAAGATGTCAAATGACAAATGTCACAATGCTAAATGTCAAAAATGATAAGTGTCACAATGAAAAATGTCAAAAATGACAAATTTCAAGATGGCAAATGTCCAAGATGTCAAATGACAAATGTCACAATGCTAAATGTCAAAAATGACAAATTTCAAGATGGCAAATGTCAAAGATGTCAAATGAGAAATGTCACAATGCTAAATGTCAAAAATGAAAAGTGTCACCATGAAAAATGTCAAAAATGACAAATTTCAAGATGGCAAATGTCAAAGATGTCGAATATGACAAATGTCACAATGCTAAATGTCAAAAATGAAAAGTGTTACCATGAAAAATGTCAATAATGACAAATTTCAAGATGGCAAATGTCAAAGATGTCAAATGACAAATGTCACAATGCTAAATGTCAAAAATGAAAAGTGTCACCATGAAAAATGTCAAAAATGACAAATTTTAAGATGACAAATGTCAAAGATGTCGAATATGACAAATGTCACAATGCTAAATGTCAAAAATGAAAAGTGTCACCATGAAAAATGTCAAAAATGACAAATTTCAAGATGGCAAATGTCAAAGATGTCAAATGACAAATGTCACAATGCTAAATGTCAAAAATGAAAAGTGTCACCATGAAAAATGTCAAAAATGACAAATTTCAAGATGGCAAATGTCAAAACTGACAAATGTCACAATGCTAAATGTCAAAAATGATGAGTGTCACCATGAAAAATGTCAAAAATGACAAATTTCAAGATGGCAAATGTCAAAGATGTCAAATGACATATGTCACAATGCTAAATGTCAAAAATGAAAAGTGTTACCATGAAAAATGTCAATAATGACAAATTTCAAGATGGCAAATGTCAAAGATGTCAAATGACAAATGTCACAATGCTAAATGTCAAAAATGAAAAGTGTCACCATGCAAAATGTCAAAAATGACAAATTTTAAGATGACAAATGTCAAAGATGTCGAATATGACAAATGTCACAATGCTAAATGTCAAAAATGAAAAGTGTCACCATGAAAAATGTCAAAAATGACAAATTTCAAGATGGCAAATGTCAAAGATGTCAAATGACAAATGTCACAATGCTAAATGTCAAAAATGAAAAGTGTCACCATGAAAAATGTCAAAAATGACAAATTTCAAGATGGCAAATGTCAAAACTGACAAATGTCACAATGCTAAATGTCAAAAATGATGAGTGTCACCATGAAAAATGTCAAAAATGACAAATTTCAAGATGGCAAATGTCAAAGATGTCAAATGACAAATGTCACAATGCTAAATGTCAAAAATGACAAATTCCAAGATGGCAAATATCAAAGATGTTAAATGACAAATGTCACAATGCTAAATGTCAAAAATGATAAGTGTCACAATGAAAAATGTCAAAAATGACAAATTTCAAGATGGCAAATGTCCAAGATGTCAAATGACAAATGTCACAATGCTAAATGTCAAAAATGACAAATTTCAAGATGGCAAATGTCAAAGATGTCAAATGAGAAATGTCACAATGCTAAATGTCAAAAATGAAAAGTGTCACCATGAAAAATGTCAAAAATGACTAATTTCAAAATGGCAAATGTCAAAGATGTCAAATGACAAATGTCACAATGCTAAATGTCAAAAATAAAAAGTGTTCCAATAAAAAATGTCAATAATGACAAATTTCAAGATGGCAAATGTCAAAGATGTCAAATGACAAATGTCACAATGCTAAATGTCAAAAATGAAAAGTGTCACCATGAAAAATGTCAAAAATGACAAATTTTAAGATGACAAATGTCAAAGATGTCGAATATGACAAATGTCACAATGCTAAATGTCAAAAATGAAAAGTGTCACCATGAAAAATGTCAAAAATGACAAATTTCAAGATTTCAAATGTCAAAACTGACAAATGTCACAATGCTAAATGTCAAAAATGATGAGTGTCACCATGAAAAATGTCAAAAATGACAAATTTCAAGATGGCAAATGTCCAAGATGTCAAATGACAAATGTCACAATGCTAAATGTCAAAAATGACAAATTTCAAGATGGCAAATGTCAAAGATGTCAAATGACAAATGTCACAATGCTAAATGTCAAAAATGAAAAGTGTCACTATGAAAAATGTCAAAAATGACAAATTTCAAGATGGCAAATGTCAAAGATGTCAAATGACAAATGTCACAATGCTAAATGTCAAAAATGAAAAGTGTCACCATGAAAAATGTCAAAAATAACAAATTTCAAGATGGCAAATGTCAAAGATGTCAAATGACAAATGTCACAATGCTAAATGTCAAAAATGACAAATATCAAGATGGCGAATGTCAAAGATGTCAAATGACAAATGTCACAATGCTAAATGTCAAAAATGAAAAGTGTCACCATGAAAAATGTCAAAAATGACAAATTTCAAGATGGCAAATGTCAAAGATGTCAAATGACAAATGTCACAATGCTAAATGTCAAAAATGAAAAGTGTCACCATGAAAAATGTCAAAAATAACAAATTTCAAGATGGCAAATGTCAAAGATGTCAAATGACAAATGTCACAATGCTAAATGTCAAAAATGACAAATTCCAAGATGGCAAATATCAAAGATGTCAAATGACAAATGTCACAATGCTAAATGTCAAAAATGATAAGTGTCACAATGAAAAATGTCAAAAATGACAAATTTCAAGATAGCAAATGTCCAAGATGTCAAATGACAAATGTCACAATGCTAAATGTCAAAAATGACAAATTTCAAGATGGCAAATGTCAAAGATGTCAAATGAGAAATGTCACAATGCTAAATGTCAAAAATGAAAAGTGTCACCATGAAAAATGTCAAAAATGACAAATTTCAAGATGGCAAATGTCAAAGATGTCGAATATGACAAATGTCACAATGCTAAATGTCAAAAATGAAAAGTGTTACCATGAAAAATGTCAAAAATGACAAATTTCAAGATGGCAAATGTCAAAACTGACAAATGTCACAATGCTAAATGTCAAAAATGATGAGTGTCACCATGAAAAATGTCAAAAATGACAAATTTCAAGATGGCAAATGTCCAAGATGTCAAATGACAAATGTCACAATGCTAAATGTCAAAAATGACAAATTTCAAGATGGCGAATGTCAAAGATGTCAAATGACAAATGTCACAATGCTAAATGTCAAAAATGAAAAGTGTCACAATGAAAAATGTCAAAAATGACAAATTTCAAGATGGCAAATGTCCAAGATGTCAAATGACAAATGTCACAATGCTAAATGTCAAAAATGACAAATTTCAAGATGGCAAATGTCAAAGATGTCAAATGAGAAATGTCACAATGCTAAATGTCAAAAATGAAAAGTGTCACCATGAAAAATGTCAAAAATGACAAATTTCAAGATGGCAAATGTCAAAGATGTCAAATGACAAATGTCACAATGCTAAATGTCAAAAATGAAAAGTGTCACCATGAAAAATGTCAAAAATGACAAATTTCAAGATGGCAAATATCAAAGATGTCAAATGACAAATGTCACAATGCTAAATGTCAAAAATGATAAGTGTCACCATGAAAAATGTCAAAAATGACAAATTTGAAGATGGCAAATGTCCAAGATGTCAAATGACAAATGTCACAATGCTAAATGTCAAAATGAAAAGTGTCACCATGAAAAATGTCAAAAATAAAAAATTTTAAGATGGCAAATGTCAAAGATGTCAAATGACAAATGTCACAATGCTAAATGTCAAAAATGACAAATTTCAAGATGGCAAATGTCAAAGATGTCAAATGACAAATGTCACAATGCTAAATGTCAAAAATGAAAAGTGTCACCATGAAAAATGTTAAAAATGACAAATTTCAAGATGGCAAATGTCAAAGATGTCAAATGACAAATGTCATAATGCTAAATGTCAAAAATGAAAAGTGTCACCATGAAAAATGTCAAAAATGACAAATTTCAAGATGGCAAATATCAAAGATGTCAAATGACAAATGTCACAATGCTAAATGTCAAAAATGACAAATTTCAAGATGGCAAATGACAAAGATGTCAAATGACAAATGTCACAATGCTAAATGTCAAAAATGAAAAGTGTCAAAAATGACAAATTTCAAGATGGCAAATGTCAAAGATGTCAAATGACAAATGTCACAATGCTAAATGTCAAAAATGAAAAGTGTCACCATGAAAAATGTCAAAAATAACAAATTTCAAGATGGCAAATGTCAAAGAGGTCAAATGACAAATGTCACAATGCTAAATGTCAAAAATGACAAATTCCAAGATGGCAAATATCAAAGATGTCAAATGACAAATGTCACAATGCTAAATGTCAAAAATGATAAGTGTCACAATGAAAAATGTCAAAAATGACAAATTTCAAGATGGCAAATGTCCAAGATGTCAAATGACAAATGTCACAATGCTAAATGTCAAAAATGACAAATTTCAAGATGGCAAATGTCAAAGATGTCAAATGAGAAATGTCACAATGCTAAATGTCAAAAATGAAAAGTGTCACCATGAAAAATGTCAAAAATGACAAATTTCAAGATGGCAAATGTCAAAGATGTCGAATATGACAAATGTCACAATGCTAAATGTCAAAAATGAAAAGTGTTACCATGAAAAATGTCAAAAATGACAAATTTCAAGATGGCAAATGTCAAAACTGACAAATGTCACAATGCTAAATGTCAAAAATGATGAGTGTCACCATGAAAAATGTCAAAAATGACAAATTTCAAGATGGCAAATGTCCAAGATGTCAAATGACAAATGTCACAATGCTAAATGTCAAAAATGACAAATTTCAAGATGGCGAATGTCAAAGATGTCAAATGACAAATGTCACAATGCTAAATGTCAAAAATGAAAAGTGTCACAATGAAAAATGTCAAAAATGACAAATTTCAAGATGGCAAATGTCCAAGATGTCAAATGACAAATGTCACAATGCTAAATGTCAAAAATGACAAATTTCAAGATTGCAAATGTCAAAGATGTCAAATGAGAAATGTCACAATGCTAAATGTCAAAAATGAAAAGTGTCACCATGAAAAATGTCAAAAATGACAAATTTCAAGATGGCAAATGTCAAAGATGTCGAATATGACAAATGTCACAATGCTAAATGTCAAAAATGAAAAGTGTCACCATGAAAAATGTCAAAAATGACAAATTTCAAGATGGCAAATGTCAAAACTGACAAATGTCTCAATGCTAAATGTCAAAAATGATGAGTGTCACCATGAAAAATGTCAAAAATGACAAATTTCAAGATGGCAAATGTCCAAGATGTCAAATGACAAATGTCACAATGCTAAATGTCAAAAATGACAAATATCAAGATGGCGAATGTCAAAGATGTCAAATGACAAATGTCACAATGCTAAATGTCAAAAATGAAAAGTGTCACCATGAAAAATGTCAAAAATGACAAATTTCAAGATGGCAAATGTCAAAGATGTCAAATGACAAATGTCACAATGCTAAATGTCAAAAATGAAAAGTGTCACCATGAAAAATGTCAAAAATAACAAATTTCAAGATGGCAAATGTCAAAGATGTCAAATGACAAATGTCACAATGCTAAATGTCAAAAATGACAAATTCCAAGATGGCAAATATCAAAGATGTCAAATGACAAATGTCACAATGCTAAATGTCAAAAATGATAAGTGTCACAATGAAAAATGTCAAAAATGACAAATTTCAAGATGGCAAATGTCCAAGATGTCAAATGACAAATGTCACAATGCTAAATGTCAAAAATGACAAATTTCAAGATGGCAAATGTCAAAGATGTCAAATGAGAAATGTCACAATGCTAAATGTCAAAAATGAAAAGTGTCACCATGAAAAATGTCAAAAATGACAAATTTCAAGATGGCAAATGTCAAAGATGTCGAATATGACAAATGTCACAATGCTAAATGTCAAAAATGAAAAGTGTTACCATGAAAAATGTCAAAAATGACAAATTTCAAGATGGCAAATGTCAAAACTGACAAATGTCACAATGCTAAATGTCAAAAATGATGAGTGTCACCATGAAAAATGTCAAAAATGACAAATTTCAAGATGGCAAATGTCCAAGATGTCAAATAACAAATGTCACAATGCTAAATGTCAAAAATGACAAATTTCAAGATGGCGAATGTCAAAGATGTCAAATGACAAATGTCACAATGCTAAATGTCAAAAATGAAAAGTGTCACAATGAAAAATGTCAAAAATGACAAATTTCAAGATGGCAAATGTCCAAGATGTCAAATGACAAATGTCACAATGCTAAATGTCAAAAATGACAAATTTCAAGATGGCAAATGTCAAAGATGTCAAATGAGAAATGTCACAATGCTAAATGTCAAAAATGAAAAGTGTCACCATGAAAAATGTCAAAAATGACAAATTTCAAGATGGCAAATGTCAAAGATGTCAAATGACAAATGTCACAATGCTAAATGTCAAAAATAAAAAGTGTCCCAATGAAAAATGTCAATAATGACAAATTTCAAGATGGCAAATGTCAAAGATGTCAAATGACAAATGTCACAATGCTAAATGTCAAAAATGATAAGTGTCACCATGAAAAATGTCAAAAATGACAAATTTGAAGATGGCAAATGTCCAAGATGTCAAATGACAAATGTCACAATGCTAAATGTCAAAATGAAAAGTGTCACCATGAAAAATGTCAAAAATAAAAAATTTTAAGATGGCAAATGTCAAAGATGTCAAATGACAAATGTCACAATGCTAAATGTCAAAAATGACAAATTTCAAGATGGCAAATGTCAAAGATGTCAAATGACAAATGTCACAATGCTAAATGTCAAAAATGAAAAGTGTCACCATGAAAAATGTTAAAAATGACAAATTTCAAGATGGCAAATGTCAAAGATGTCAAATGACAAATGTCATAATGCTAAATGTCAAAAATGAAAAGTGTCACCATGAAAAATGTCAAAAATGACAAATTTCAAGATGGCAAATATCAAAGATGTCAAATGACAAATGTCACAATGCTAAATGTCAAAAATGACAAATTTCAAGATGGCAAATGTCAAAGATGTCAAATGACAAATGTCACAATGCTAAATGTCAAAAATGAAAAGTGTCAAAAATGACAAATTTCAAGATGGCAAATGTCAAAGATGTCAAATGACAAATGTCACAATGCTAAATGTCAAAAATGAAAAGTGTCACCATGAAAAATGTCAAAAATAACAAATTTCAAGATGGCAAATGTCAAAGATGTCAAATGACAAATGTCACAATGCTAAATGTCAAAAATGAAAAGTGTCACCATGAAACATGTCAAAAATGACAAATTTTAAGATGGCAAATGTCAAAGATGTCAAATGACAAATGTCACAATGCTAAATGTCAAAAATGAAAAGTGTCACAACGAAAAATGTCAAAAATCACAAATTTCAAGATGGCAAATGTCAAAGATGTCAAATGACAAATGTCACAATGCTAAATGTCAAAAATGAAAAGTGTCACCATGAAAAATGTCAAAAATAACAAATTTCAAGATGGCAAATGTCAAAGATGTCAAATGACAAATGTCACAATGCTAAATGTCAAAAATGAAAAGTGTCACCATGAAAAATGTCAAAAATGACTAATTTCAAGATGGCAAATGTCAAAGATGTCAAATGACAAATGTCACAATGCTAAATGTCAAAAATAAAAAGTGTCCCAATGAAAAATGTCAATAATGACAAATTTCAAGATGGCAAATGTCAAAGATGTCAAATGACAAATGTCACAATGCTAAATGTCAAAAATGAAAAGTGTCACCATGAAAAATGTCAAAAATGACAAATTTTAAGATGACAAATGTCAAAGATGTCGAATATGACAAATGTCACAATGCTAAATGTCAAAAATGAAAAGTGTCACCATGAAAAATGTCAAAAATGACAAATTTCAAGATTTCAAATGTCAAAACTGACAAATGTCACAATGCTAAATGTCAAAAATGATGAGTGTCACCATGAAAAATGTCAAAAATGACAAATTTCAAGATGGCAAATGTCCAAGATGTCAAATGACAAATGTCACAATGCTAAATGTCAAAAATGACAAATTTCAAGATGGCAAATGTCAAAGATGTCAAATGACAAATGTCACAATGCTAAATGTCAAAAATGAAAAGTGTCACCATGAAAAATGTCAAAAATGACAAATTTCAAGATGGCAAATGTCAAAGATGTCAAATGACAAATGTCACAATGCTAAATGTCAAAAATGAAAAGTGTCACCATGAAAAATGTCAAAAATGACAAATTTCAAGATGGCAAATGTCAAAACTGACAAATGTCACAATGCTAAATGTCAAAAATGATGAGTGTCACCATGAAAAATGTCAAAAATGACAAATTTCAAGATGGCAAATGTCCAAGATGTCAAATGACAAATGTCACAATGCTAAATGTCAAAAATGACAAATATCAAGATGGCGAATGTCAAAGATGTCAAATGACAAATGTCACAATGCTAAATGTCAAAAATGAAAAGTGTCACCATGAAAAATGTCAAAAATGACAAATTTCAAAATGGCAAATGTCAAAGATGTCAAATGACAAATGTCACAATGCTAAATGTCAAAAATGAAAAGTGTCACCATGAAAAATGTCAAAAATGACAAATTTCAAGATGGCAAATGTCAAAACTGACAAATGTCACAATGCTAAATGTCAAAAATGATGAGTGTCACCATGAAAAATGTCAAAAATGACAAATTTCAAGATGGCAAATGTCCAAGATGTCAAATGACAAATGTCACAATGCTAAATGTCAAAAATGACAAATATCAAGATGGCGAATGTCAAAGATGTCAAATGACAAATGTCACAATGCTAAATGTCAAAAATGAAAAGTGTCACCATGAAAAATGTCAAAAATGACAAATTTCAAGATGGCAAATGTCAAAGATGTCAAATGACAAATGTCACAATGCTAAATGTCAAAAATGAAAAGTGTCACCATGAAAAATGTCAAAAATAACAAATTTCAAGATGGCAAATGTCAAAGATGTCAAATGACAAATGTCACAATGCTAAATGTCAAAAATGACAAATTCCAAGATGGCAAATATCAAAGATGTCAAATGACAAATGTCACAATGCTAAATGTCAAAAATGATAAGTGTCACAATAAAAAATGTCAAAAATGACAAATTTCAAGATGGCAAATGTCCAAGATGTCAAATGACAAATGTCACAATGCTAAATGTCAAAAATGACAAATTTCAAGATGGCAAATGTCAAAGATGTCAAATGAGAAATGTCACAATGCTAAATGTCAAAAATGAAAAGTGTCACCATGAAAAATGTCAAAAATGACAAATTTCAAGATGGCAAATGTCAAAGATGTCGAATATGACAAATGTCACAATGCTAAATGTCAAAAATGAAAAGTGTTACCATGAAAAATGTCAAAAATGACAAATTTCAAGATGGCAAATGTCAAAACTGACAAATGTCACAATGCTAAATGTCAAAAATGATGAGTGTCACCATGAAAAATGTCAAAAATGACAAATTTCAAGATGGCAAATGTCCAAGATGTCAAATGACAAATGTCACAATGCTAAATGTCAAAAATGACAAATTTCAAGATGGCGAATGTCAAAGATGTCAAATGACAAATGTCACAATGCTAAATGTCAAAAATGAAAAGTGTCACAATGAAAAATGTCAAAAATGACAAATTTCAAGATGGCAAATGTCCAAGATGTCAAATGACAAATGTCACAATGCTAAATGTCAAAAATGACAAATTTCAAGATGGCAAATGTCAAAGATGTCAAATGAGAAATGTCACAATGCTAAATGTCAAAAATGAAAAGTGTCACCATGAAAAATGTCAAAAATGACAAATTTCAAGATGGCAAATGTCAAAGATGTCAAATGACAAATGTCACAATGCTAAATGTCAAAAATGAAAAGTGTCACCATGAAAAATGTCAAAAATGACAAATTTCAAGATGGCAAATATCAAAGATGTCAAATGACAAATGTCACAATGCTAAATGTCAAAAATGATAAGTGTCACCATGAAAAATGTCAAAAATGACAAATTTGAAGATGGCAAATGTCCAAGATGTCAAATGACAAATGTCACAATGCTAAATGTCAAAATGAAAAGTGTCACCATGAAAAATGTCAAAAATAAAAAATTTTAAGATGGCAAATGTCAAAGATGTCAAATGACAAATGTCACAATGCTAAATGTCAAAAATGACAAATTTCAAGATGGCAAATGTCAAAGATGTCAAATGACAAATGTCACAATGCTAAATGTCAAAAATGAAAAGTGTCACCATGAAAAATGTTAAAAATGACAAATTTCAAGATGGCAAATGTCAAAGATGTCAAATGACAAATGTCATAATGCTAAATGTCAAAAATGAAAAGTGTCACCATGAAAAATGTCAAAAATGACAAATTTCAAGATGGAATATCAAAGATGTCAAATGACAAATGTCACAATGCTAAATGTCAAAAATGACAAATTTCAAGATGGCAAATGTCAAAGATGTCAAATGACAAATGTCACAATGCTAAATGTCAAAAATGAAAAGTGTCAAAAATGACAAATTTCAAGATGGCAAATGTCAAAGATGTCAAATGACAAATGTCACAATGCTAAATGTCAAAAATGAAAAGTGTCACCATGAAAAATGTCAAAAATAACAAATTTCAAGATGGCAAATGTCAAAGATGTCAAATGACAAATGTCACAATGCTAAATGTCAAAAATGAAAAGTGTCACCATGAAAAATGTCAAAAATGACAAATTTTAAGATGGCAAATGTCAAAGATGTCAAATGACAAATGTCACAATGCTAAATGTCAAAAATGAAAAGTGTCACAACGAAAAATGTCAAAAATCACAAATTTCAAGATGGCAAATGTCAAAGATGTCAAATGACAAATGTCACAATGCTAAATGTCAAAAATGAAAAGTGTCACCATGAAAAATGTCAAAAATAACAAATTTCAAGATGGCAAATGTCAAAGATGTCAAATGACAAATGTCACAATGCTAAATGTCAAAAATGAAAAGTGTCACCATGAAAAATGTCAAAAATGACTAATTTCAAGATGGCAAATGTCAAAGATGTCAAATGACAAATGTCACAATGCTAAATGTCAAAAATAAAAAGTGTCCCAATGAAAAATGTCAATAATGACAAATTTCAAGATGGCAAATGTCAAAGATGTCAAATGACAAATGTCACAATGCTAAATGTCAAAAATGAAAAGTGTCACCATGAAAAATGTCAAAAATGACAAATTTTAAGATGACAAATGTCAAAGATGTCGAATATGACAAATGTCACAATGCTAAATGTCAAAAATGAAAAGTGTCACCATGAAAAATGTCAAAAATGACAAATTTCAAGATTTCAAATGTCAAAACTGACAAATGTCACAATGCTAAATGTCAAAAATGATGAGTGTCACCATGAAAAATGTCAAAAATGACAAATTTCAAGATGGCAAATGTCCAAGATGTCAAATGACAAATGTCACAATGCTAAATGTCAAAAATGACAAATTTCAAGATGGCAAATGTCAAAGATGTCAAATGACAAATGTCACAATGCTAAATGTCAAAAATGAAAAGTGTCACCATGAAAAATGTCAAAAATGACAAATTTCAAGATGGCAAATGTCAAAGATGTCAAATGACAAATGTCACAATGCTAAATGTCAAAAATGAAAAGTGTCACCATGAAAAATGTCAAAAATAACAAATTTCAAGATGGCAAATGTCAAAGATGTCAAATGACAAATGTCACAATGCTAAATGTCAAAAATGACAAATTTCAAGATGGCAAATATCAAAGATGTCAAATGACAAATGTCACAATGCTAAATGTCAAAAATGATAAGTGTCACCATGAAAAATGTCAAAAATAACAAATTTCAAGATGGCAAATGTCAAAGATGTCAAATGACAAATGTCACAATGCTAAATGTCAAAAATGACAAATTTCAAGATGGCAAATGTCCAAGATGTCAAATGACAAATGTCACAATGCTAAATGTCAAAAATGACAAATTTCAAGATGGCAAATGTCAAAGATGTCAAATGACAAATGTCACAATGCTAAATGTCAAAAATGAAAAGTGTCACCATAAAATGTCAAAAATGACAAATTTCAAGATGGCAAATGTCAAAGATGTCAAATGACAAATGTCACAATGCTAAATGTCAAAAATGAAAAGTGTCACCATGAAAAATGTCAAAAATGACAAATTTCAAGATGGCAAATATCAAAGATGTCAAATGACAAATGTCACAATGCTAAATGTCAAAAATGATAAGTGTCACAATGAAAAATGTCAAAAATGACAAATTTCAAGATGGCAAATGTCCAAGATGTCAAATGACAAATGTCACAATGCTAAATGTCAAAAATGACAAATTTCAAGATGGCAAATGTCAAAGATGTCAAATGAGAAATGTCACAATGCTAAATGTCAAAAATGAAAAGTGTCACCATGAAAAATGTCAAAAATGACAAATTTCAAGATGGCAAATGTCAAAGATGTCAAATGACAAATGTCACAATGCTAAATGTCAAAAATGAAAAGTGTCACCATGAAAAATGTCAAAAATGACAAATTTCAAGATGGCAAATATCAAAGATGTCAAATGACAAATGTCACAATGCTAAATGTCAAAAATGATAAGTGTCACCATGAAAAATGTCAAAAATGACAAATTTCAAGATGGCAAATGTCCAAGATGTCAAATGACAAATGTCACAATGCTAAATGTCAAAATGAAAAGTGTCACCATGAAAAATGTCAAAAATAAAAAATTTTAAAATGGCAAATGTCAAAGATGTCAAATGACAAATGTCACAATGCTAAATGTCAAAAATGAAAAGTGTCACCATGAAAAATGTCAAAAATGGCAAATTTCAAGATAGCAAATGTCAAAACTGACAAATGTCACAATGCTAAATGTCAAAAATGATAAGTGTTACCATGAAAAATGTCAAAAATGACAAATTTCAAGATGGCAAATGTCCAAGATGTCAAATGACAAATGTCACAATGCTAAATGTTAAAAATGACAAATTTCAAGATGGCAAATGTCAAAGATGTCAAATGACAAATGTCACAATGCTAAATGTCAAAAATGAAAAGTGTCACCATGAAAAATGTCAAAAATAACAAATTTCAAGATGGCAAATGTCAAAGATGTCAAATGACAAATGTCACAATGCTAAATGTCAAAAATGACAAATTTCAAGATGGCAAATGTCAAAGATGTCAAATGACAAATGTCACAATGCTAAATGTCAAAAATGAAAAGTGTCACCATGAAAAATGTCAAAAATGACAAATTTCAAGATGGCAAATGTCCAAGATGTCAAATGACAAATGTCACAATGCTAAATGTCAAAAATGAAAAGTGTCACCATGAAAAATGTCAAAAATGACAAATTTCAAGATGGCAAATGTCAAAGATGTTAAATGACAAATGTCACAATGCTAAATGTCAAAACTGAAAAGTGTCACCATGAAAAATGTCAAAAATGACAAATTTCAAGATGGCAAATATCAAAGATGTCAAATGACAAATGTCACAATGCTAAATGTCAAAAATGACAAATTTCAAGATGGCAAATGTCAAAGATGTCAAATGACAAATGTCACAATGCTAAATGTCAAAAATGAAAAGTGTCACCATGAAAAATGTCAAAAATGACAAATTTCAAGATGGCAAATGTCAAAGATGTCAAATGACAAATGTCACAATGCTAAATGTCAAAAATGATAAGTGTCACCATGAAAAATGTCAAAAATGACAAATTTCAAGATGGCAAATGTCCAAGATGTCAAATGACAAATGTCACAATGCTAAATGTCAAAAATGACAAATTTCAAGATGGCAAATGTCAAAGATGTCAAATGACAAATGTCACAATGCTAAATGTCAAAAATGAAAAGTGTCACCATGAAAAATGTCAAAAATGACAAATTTCAAGATGGCAAATGTCAAAGATGTCAAATGACAAATGTCACAATGCTAAATGTCAAAAATGAAAAGTGTCACCATGAAAAATGTCAAAAATGACAAATTTCAAGATGGCAAATATCAAAGATGTCAAATGACAAATGTCGCAATGCTAAATGTCAAAAATGATAAGTGTCACCATGAAAAATGTCAAAAATGACAAATTTCAAGATGGCAAATGTCCAAGATGTCAAATGACAAATGTCACAATGCTAAATGTCAAAATGAAAAGTGTCACCATGAAAAATGTCAAAAATAAAAAATTTTAAGATGGCAAATGTCAAAGATGTCAAATGACAAATGTCACAATGCTAAATGTCAAAAATGAAAAGTGTCACCATGAAAAATGTCAAAAATGACAAATTTCAAGATGGCAAATGTCAAAACTGACAAATGTCACAATGCTAAATATCAAAAATGATGAGTGTCACCATGAAAAATGTCAAAAATGACAAATTTCAAGATGGCAAATGTCCAAGATGTCAAATGACAAATGTCACAATGCTAAATGTTAAAAATGACAAATTTCAAGATGGCAAATGTCAAAGATGTCAAATGACAAATGTCACAATGCTAAATGTCAAAAATGAAAAGTGTCACCATGAAAAATGTCAAAAATGACAAATTTCAAGATGGCAAATGTCAAAGATGTCAAATGACAAATGTCACAATGCTAAATGTCAAAAATGAAAAGTGTCACCATGAAAAATGTCAAAAATAACAAATTTTAAGATGGCAAATGTAAAAGATGTCAAATGACAAATGTCACAATGCTAAATGTCAAAAATGACAAATTTCAAGATGGCAAATGTCAAAGATGTCAAATGACAAATGTCACAATGCTAAATGTCAAAAATGACAAATTTCAAGATGGCAAATGTCAAAGATGTCAAATGACAAATGTCACAATGCTAAATGTCAAAAATGAAAAGTGTCACCATGAAAAATGTCAAAAATGACAAATTTCAAGATGGCAAATGTCCAAGATGTCAAATGACAAATGTCACAATGCTAAATGTCAAAAATGAAAAGTGTCACCATGAAAAATGTCAAAAATGACAAATTTCAAGATGGCAAATGTCAAAGATGTTAAATGACAAATGTCACAATGCTAAATGTCAAAACTGAAAAGTGTCACCATGAAAAATTTTAAAAATGACAAATTTCAAGATGGCAAATATCAAAGATGTCAAATGACAAATGTCACAATGCTAAATGTCAAAAATGACAAATTTCAAGATGGCAAATGTCAAAGATGTCAAATGACAAATGTCACAATGCTAAATGTCAAAAATGAAAAGTGTCACCATGAAAAATGTCAAAAATGACAAATTTCAAGATGGCAAATGTCAAAGATGTCAAATGACAAATGTCACAATGCTAAATGTCAAAAATGATAAGTGTCACCATGAAAAATGTCAAAAATGACAAATTTCAAAAAGGCAAATGTCCAAGATGTCAAATGACAAATGTCACAATGCTAAATGTCAAAAATGACAAATTTCAAGATGGCAAATGTCAAAGATGTCAAATGACAAATGTCACAATGCTAAATGTCAAAAATGAAAAGTGTCACCATGAAAAATGTCAAAAATGACAAATTTCAAGACGGCAAATGTCAAAGATGTCAAATGACAAATGTCACAATGCTAAATGTCAAAAATGAAAAGTGTCACCATGAAAAATGTCAAAAATGACAAATTTCAAGATGGCAAATATCAAAGATGTCAAATGACAAATGTCGCAATGCTAAATGTCAAAAATGATAAGTGTCACCATGAAAAATGTCAAAAATGACAAATTTCAAGATGGCAAATGTCCAAGATGTCAAATGACAAATGTCACAATGCTAAATGTCAAAATGAAAAGTGTCACCATGAAAAATGTCAAAAATAAAAAATTTTAAGATGGCAAATATCAAAGATGTCAAATGACAAATGTCACAATGCTAAATGTCAAAAATGAAAAGTGTCACCATGAAAAATGTCAAAAATGACAAATTTCAAGATGGCAAATGTCAAAACTGACAAATGTCACAATGCTAAATGTCAAAAATGATAAGTGTTACCATGAAAAATGTCAAAAATGACAAATTTCAAGATGGCAAATGTCCAAGATGTCAAATGACAAATGTCACAATGCTAAATGTCAAAAATGACAAATTTCAAGATGGCAAATGTCAAAGATGTCAAATGACAAATGTCACAATGCTAAATGTCAAAAATGAAAAGTGTCACCATGAAAAATGTCAAAAATGACAAATTTCAAGATGGCAAATGTCAAAGATGTCAAATGACAAATATCACAATGCTAAATGTCAAAAATGAAAAGTGTCACCATGAAAAATGTCAAAAATGACAAATTTCAAGATGGCAAATGTCAAAGATGTCAAATGACAAATGTCACAATGCTAAATGTCAAAAATGAAAAGTGTCAAAAATGACAAATTTCAAGATGGCAAATGTCTAAGATGTCAAATGACAAATGTCACAATGCTAAATGTCAAAAATGAAAAGTGCCACCATGAAAAATGTCAAAAATGACAAATTTTAAGATGGCAAATGTCAAAGATGTCAAATCACAAATGTCACAATGCTAAATGTCAAAAATGAAAAGTGTCACCATGAAAAATGTCAAAAATGACAAATTTCAAGATGGCAAATGTCAAAGATGTCAAATGACAAATGTCACAATGCTAAATGTCAAAAATGAAAAGTGTCCCCATGAAAAATGTCAATAATGACAAATTTCAAGATGGCAAATGTCAAAGATGTCAAATGACAAATGTCACAATGCTAAATGTCAAAAATGAAAAGTGTCACCATGAAAAATGTCAAAAATGACAAATTTCAAGATGGCAAATGTCAAAGATGTCGAATATGACAAATGTCACAATGCTAAATGTCAAAAATGAAAAGTGTCACCATGAAAAATGTCAAAAATGACAAATTTCAAGATGGCAAATGTCAAAACTGACAAATGTCACAATGCTAAATGTCAAAAATGATGAGTGTCACCATGAAAAATGTCAAAAATGACAAATTTCAAGATGGCAAATGTCCAAGATGTCAAATGACAAATGTCACAATGCTAAATGTCAAAAATGACAAATTTCAAGATGGCAAATGTCAAAGATGTCAAATGACAAATGGCACAATGCTAAATGTCAAAAATGAAAAGTGTCACCATGAAAAATGTCAAAAATGACAAATTTCAAGATGGCAAATGTCAAAGATGTCAAATGACAAATGTCACAATGCTAAATGTCAAAAATGAAAAGTGTCACCATGAAAAATGTCAAAAATAACAAATTTCAAGATGCAAATGTCAAAGATGTCAAATGACAAATGTCACAATGCTAAATGTCAAAAATAAAAAGTGTCACCATGAAAAATGTCAAAAATAACAAATTTCAAGATGCAAATGTCAAAGATGTCAAATGACAAATGTCACAATGCTAAATGTCAAAAATAAAAAGTGTCACCTTGAAAAATGTCAAAAATGACAAATTTCAAGATGGCAAATGTCAAAACTGACAAATGTCACAATGCTAAATGTCAAAAATGATAAGTGTTACCATGAAAAATGTCAAAAATGACAAATTTCAAGATGGCAAATGTCCAAGATGTCAAATGACAAATGTCACAATGCTAAATGTCAAAAATGACAAATTTCAAGATGGCAAATGTCAAAGATGTCAAATGACAAATGTCACAATGCTAAATGTCAAAAATGAAAAGTGTCACCATGAAAAATGTCAAAAATGACAAATTTCAAGATGGCAAATGTCAAAGATGTCAAATGACAAATATCACAATGCTAAATGTCAAAAATGAAAAGTGTCACCATGAAAAATGTCAAAAATGACAAATTTCAAGATGGCAAATGTCAAAGATGTCAAATGACAAATGTCACAATGCTAAATGTCAAAAATGAAAAGTGTCAAAAATGACAAATTTCAAGATGGCAAATGTCTAAGATGTCAAATGACAAATGTCACAATGCTAAATGTCAAAAATGAAAAGTGTCACCATGAAAAATGTCAAAAATGACAAATTTCAAGATGGCAAATGTCAAAGATGTCAAATGACAAATGTCACAATGCTAAATGTCAAAAATAAAAAGTGTCACCATGAAAAATGTCAAAAATGACAAATTTCAAGATGGCAAATGTCAAAGATGTCAAATGACAAATGTCACAATGCTAAATGTCAAAAATGAAAAGTGTCCCCATGAAAAATGTCAATAATGACAAATTTCAAGATGGCAAATGTCAAAGATGTCAAATGACAAATGTCACAATGCTAAATGTCAAAAATGAAAAGTGTCACCATGAAAAATGTCAAAAATGACAAATTTCAAGATGGCAAATGTCAAAGATGTCGAATATGACAAATGTCACAATGCTAAATGTCAAAAATGAAAAGTGTCACCATGAAAAATGTCAAAAATGACAAATTTCAAGATGGCAAATGTCAAAACTGACAAATGTCACAATGCTAAATGTCAAAAATGATGAGTGTCACCATGAAAAATGTCAAAAATGACAAATTTCAAGATGGCAAATGTCCAAGATGTCAAATGACAAATGTCACAATGCTAAATGTCAAAAATGACAAATTTCAAGATGGCAAATGTCAAAGATGTCAAATGACAAATGTCACAATGCTAAATGTCAAAAATGAAAAGTGTCACCATGAAAAATGTCAAAAATGACAAATTTCAAGATGGCAAATGTCAAAGATGTCAAATGACAAATGTCACAATGCTAAATGTCAAAAATGAAAAGTGTCACCATGAAAAATGTCAAAAATAACAAATTTCAAGATGCAAATGTCAAAGATGTCAAATGACAAATGTCACAATGCTAAATGTCAAAAATAAAAAGTGTCACCATGAAAAATGTCAAAAATAACAAATTTCAAGATGCAAATGTCAAAGATGTCAAATGACAAATGTCACAATGCTAAATGTCAAAAATAAAAAGTGTCACCTTGAAAAATGTCAAAAATGACAAATTTCAAGATGGCAAATGTCAAAACTGACAAATGTCACAATGCTAAATGTCAAAAATGAAAAATGTCACCATGAAAAATGTCAAAAATAACAAATTTTAAGATGGCAAATGTCAAAGATGTCAAATGACAAATGTCACAATGCTAAATGTCAAAAATGAAAAGTGTCACCATGAAAAATTTAAAAATGACAAATTTCAAGATGGCAAATGTCAAAACTGACAAATATCACAATGCTAAATGTCAAAAATAAAAAGTGTCACCATAAAATGTCAAAAATAACAAATTTCAAGATGGCAAATGTCAAAGATGTCAAATGACAAATGGCACAATGCTAAATGTCAAAAATGACAAATTTCAAGATGGCAAATGTCAAAGATGTCAAATGACAAATGTCACAATGCTAAATGTCAAAAATGAAAAGTGTCACCATGAAAAATGTCAAAAATAACAAATTTCAAGATGGCAAATATCAAAGATGTCAAATGACAAATGTCACAATGCTAAATGTCAAAAATGACAAATTTCAAGATGGCAAATGTCAAAGATGTCAAATGACAAATGTCACAATGCTAAATGTCAAAAATGAAAAGTGTCACCATGAAAAATGTCAAAAATGACAAATTTCAAGATGGCAAATGTCAAAGATGTCAAATGACAAATGTCACAATGCTAAATGTCAAAAATGATAAGTGTCACCATGAAAAATGTCAAAAATGACAAATTTCAAGATGGCAAATGTCCAAGATGTCAAATGACAAATGTCACAATGCTAAATGTCAAAAATGACAAATTTCAAGATGGCAAATGTCAAAGATGTCAAATGACAAATGTCACAATGCTAAATGTCAAAAATGAAAAGTGTCACCATGAAAAATGTCAAAAATGACAAATTTCAAGATGGCAAATGTCAAAGATGTCAAATGACAAATGTCACAATGCTAAATGTCAAAAATGAAAAGTGTCACCATGAAAAATGTCAAAAATGACAAATTTCAAGATGGCAAATATCAAAGATGTCAAATGACAAATGTCGCAATGCTAAATGTCAAAAATGATAAGTGTCACCATGAAAAATGTCAAAAATGACAAATTTCAAGATGGCAAATGTCCAAGATGTCAAATGACAAATGTCACAATGCTAAATGTCAAAATGAAAAGTGTCACCATGAAAAATGTCAAAAATAAAAAATTTTAAGATGGCAAATGTCAAAGATGTCAAATGACAAATGTCACAATGCTAAATGTCAAAAATGAAAAGTGTCACCATGAAAAATGTCAAAAATGACAAATTTCAAGATGGCAAATGTCAAAACTGACAAATGTCACAATGCTAAATGTCAAAAATGATGAGTGTCACCATGAAAAATGTCAAAAATGACAAATTTCAAGATGGCAAATGTCCAAGATGTCAAATGACAAATGTCACAATGCTAAATGTTAAAAATGACAAATTTCAAGATGGCAAATGTCAAAGATGTCAAATGACAAATGTCACAATGCTAAATGTCAAAAATGAAAAGTGTCACCATGAAAAATGTCAAAAATGACAAATTTCAAGATGGCAAATGTCAAAGATGTCAAATGACAAATGTCACAATGCTAAATGTCAAAAATGAAAAGTGTCACCATGAAAAGTGTCAAAAATAACAAATTTCAAGATGGCAAATGTAAAAGATGTCAAATGACAAATGTCACAATGCTAAATGTCAAAAATGACAAATTTCAAGATGGCAAATGTCAAAGATGTCAAATGACAAATGTCACAATGCTAAATGTCAAAAATGACAAATTTCAAGATGGCAAATGTCAAAGATGTCAAATGACAAATGTCACAATGCTAAATGTCAAAAATGAAAAGTGTCACCATGAAAAATGTCAAAAATGACAAATTTCAAGATGGCAAATGTCCAAGATGTCAAATGACAAATGTCACAATGCTAAATGTCAAAAATGAAAAGTGTCACCATGAAAAATGTCAAAAATGACAAATTTCAAGATGGCAAATGTCAAAGATGTTAAATGACAAATGTCACAATGCTAAATGTCAAAACTGAAAAGTGTCACCATGAAAAATTTTAAAAATGACAAATTTCAAGATGGCAAATATCAAAGATGTCAAATGACAAATGT
Organism: Altica lythri; assembly: GCA_964028335.1. NCBI lineage: Eukaryota > Metazoa > Arthropoda > Insecta > Coleoptera > Chrysomelidae > Altica > Altica lythri. The sequence goes on along the minus strand of OZ034800.1, from coordinate 17,664,523 downwards.
CACAATGCTAAATGTCAAAAATGACAAATTTCAAGATGGCAAATGTCAAAGATGTCAAATGACAAATGTCACAATGCTAAATGTCAAAAATGAAAAGTGTCACCATGAAAAATGTCAAAAATGACAAATTTCAAGATGGCAAATGTCAAAGATGTCAAATGACAAATGTCACAATGCTAAATGTCAAAAATGATAAGCGTCACCATGAAAAATGTCAAAAATGACAAATTTCAAGATGGCAAATGTCCAAGATGTCAAATGACAAATGTCACAATGCTAAATGTCAAAAATGACAAATTTCAAGATGGCAAATGTCAAAGATGTCAAATGACAAATGTCACAATGCTAAATGTCAAAAATGAAAAGTGTCACCATTAAAAATGTCAAAAATGACAAATTTCAAGATGGCAAATGTCAAAGATGTCAAATGAAAAATGTCACAATGCTAAATGTCAAAAATGAAAAGTGTCACCATGAAAAATGTCAAAAATGACAAATTTCAAGATGGCAAATATCAAAGATGTCAAATGACAAATGTCGCAATGCTAAATGTCAAAAATGATAAGTGTCACCATGAAAAATGTCAAAAATGACAAATTTCAAGATGGCAAATGTCCAAGATGTCAAATGACAAATGTCACAATGCTAAATGTCAAAATGAAAAGTGTCACCATGAAAAATGTCAAAAATAAAAAATTTTAAGATGGCAAATGTCAAAGATGTCAAATGACAAATGTCACAATGCTAAATGTCAAAAATGAAAAGTGTCACCATGAAAAATGTCAAAAATGACAAATTTCAAGATGGCAAATGTCAAAACTGACAAATGTCACAATGCTAAATGTCAAAAATGATAAGTGTTACCATGAAAAATGTCAAAAATGACAAATTTCAAGATGGCAAATGTCCAAGATGTCAAATGACAAATGTCACAATGCTAAATGTCAAAAATGACAAATTTCAAGATGGCAAATGTCAAAGATGTCAAATGACAAATGTCACAATGCTAAATGTCAAAAATGAAAAGTGTCACCATGAAAAATGTCAAAAATGACAAATTTCAAGATGGCAAATGTCAAAGATGTCAAATGACAAATGTCACAATGCTAAATGTCAAAAATGAAAAGTGTCACCATGAAAAATGTCAAAAATGACAAATTTCAAGATGGCAAATGTCAAAGATGTCAAATGACAAATGTCACAATGCTAAATGTCAAAAATGAAAAGTGTCAAAAATGACAAATTTCAAGATGGCAAATGTCTAAGATGTCAAATGACAAATGTCACAGTGCTAAATGTCAAAAATGAAAAGTGTCACCATGAAAAATGTCAAAAATGACAAATTTCAAGATGGCAAATGTCAAAGATGTCAAATGACAAATGTCACAATGCTAAATGTCAAAAATGAAAAGTGTCACCATGAAAAATGTCAAAAATGACAAATTTCAAGATGGCAAATGTCAAAGATGTCAAATGACAAATGTCACAATGCTAAATGTCAAAAATGAAAAGTGTCCCCATGAAAAATGTCAATAATGACAAATTTCAAGATGGCAAATGTCAAAGATGTCAAATGACAAATGTCACAATGCTAAATGTCAAAAATGAAAAGTGTCACCATGAAAAATGTCAAAAATGACAAATTTCAAGATGGCAAATGTCAAAGATGTCGAATATGACAAATGTCACAATGCTAAATGTCAAAAATGAAAAGTGTCACCATGAAAAATGTCAAAAATGACAAATTTCAAGATGGCAAATGTCAAAACTGACAAATGTCACAATGCTAAATGTCAAAAATGATGAGTGTCACCATGAAAAATGTCAAAAATGACAAATTTCAAGATGGCAAATGTCCAAGATGTCAAATGACAAATGTCACAATGCTAAATGTCAAAAATGACAAATTTCAAGATGGCAAATGTCAAAGATGTCAAATGACGAATGTCACAATGCTAAATGTCAAAAATGAAAAGTGTCACCATGAAAAATGTCAAAAATGACAAATTTCAAGATGGCAAATGTCAAAGATGTCAAATGACAAATGTCACAATGCTAAATGTCAAAAATGAAAAGTGTCACCATGAAAAATGTCAAAAATAACAAATTTCAAGATGCAAATGTCAAAGATGTCAAATGACAAATGTCACAATGCTAAATGTCAAAAATAAAAGTGTCACCATGAAAAATGTCAAAAATAACAAATTTTAAGATGCAAATGTCAAAGATGTCAAATGACAAATGTCACAATGCTAAATGTCAAAAATAAAAAGTGTCACCTTGAAAAATGTCAAAAATGACAAATTTCAAGATGGCAAATGTCAAAACTGACAAATGTCACAATGCTAAATGTCAAAAATGAAAAATGTCACCATGAAAAATGTCAAAAATAACAAATTTCAAGATGGCAAATGTCAAAGATGTCAAATGACAAATGTCACAATGCTAAATGTCAAAAATGAAAAGTGTCACCATGAAAAATTTAAAAATGACAAATTTCAAGATGGCAAATGTCAAAACTGACAAATATCACAATGCTAAATGTCAAAAATGAAAAGTGTCACCATAAAATGTCAAAAATAACAAATTTCAAGATGGCAAATGTCAAAGATGTCAAATGACAAATGGCACAATGCTAAATGTCAAAAATGACAAATTTCAAGATGGCAAATGTCAAAGATGTCAAATGACAAATGTCACAATGCTAAATGTCAAAAATGAAAAGTGTCACCATGAAAAATGTCAAAAATAACAAATTTCAAGATGGCAAATGTGAAAGATGTCAAATGACAAATGTCACAATGCTAAATGTCAAAAATGAAAAGTGTCACCATAAAATATGTCAAAAATGACAAATTTCAAGATGGCAAATGTCAAAGATGTCAAATGACAAATGTCACAATGCTAAATGTCAAAAATGAAAAGTGTTACCATGAAAAATGTCAAAAATAACAAATTTCAAGATGGAAAATGTCAAAGATGTCAAATGACAAATGTCACAATGCTAAATGTCAAAAATGAAAAGTGTCACCATGAAAAATGTCAAAAATGACAAATTTCAAGATGGCAAATGTCAAAGATGTCAAATGACAAATGTCACAATGCTAAATGTCAAAAATGAAAAGTGTCACCATGAAAAATGTCAAAAATGACAAATTTCAAGATGGCAAATATCAAAGATGTCAAATGACAAATGTCACAATGCTAAATGTCAAAAATGACAAATTTTAAGATGGCAAATGTCAAAGATGTCAAATGACAAATGTCACAATGCTAAATGTCAAAAATGAAAAGTGTCACCATGAAAAATGTTAAAAATGACAAATTTCAAGATGGCAAATGTCAAAGATGTCAAATGACAAATGTCACAATGCAAAATGTCAAAAATGAAAAGTGTCACCATAAAAAATGTCAAAAATAACAAATTTCAAGATGGCAAATGTCAAAGATGTCAAATGACAAATGTCACAATGCTAAATGTCAAAAATGAAAAGTGTCACCATAAAAAATGTCAAAAATGACAAATTTCAAGATGGCAAATGTCAAAACTGACAAATGTCACAATGCTAAATGTCAAAAATGAAAAGTGTCACCATGAAAAATGTCAAAAATAACAAATTTCAAGATGGCAAATGTCAAAGATGTCAAATGACAAATGTCACAATGCTAAATGTCAAAAATGAAAAGTGTCACCATGAAAAATGTCAAAAATGACAAATTTCAAGATGGCAAATGTCACAATGCTAAATGTCAAAAATGAAAAGTGTCACCATGAAAAATGTCAAAAATAACAAATTTCAAGATGGCAAATGTCAAAGATGTCAAATGACAAATGTCACAATGCCAAATGTCAAAAATGACAAATTTCAAGATGGCAAATGTCAAAAATGTCAAATGACAAATGTCACAATGCTAAATGTCAAAAATGAAAAGTGTCACCATGAAAAATGTTAAAAATGACAAATTTCAAGATGGCAAATGTCAAAGATGTCAAATGACAAATGTCACAATGCTAAATGTCAAAAATAAAAAGTGTCACCATAAAAAATGTCAACAATAACAAATTTCAAGATGGCAAATGTCAAAGATGTCAAATGACAAATGTCACAATGCTAAATGTCAAAAATGAAAAGTGTCACCATGAAAAATGTCAAAAATGACAAATTTCAAGATGGCAAATGTCAAAGATGTCAAATGACAAATGTCACAATGCTAAATGTCAAAAATGAAAAGTGTCACCATGAAAAATGTCAAAAATGACAAATTTCAAAATAGCAAATGTCAAAACTGACAAATGTCACAATGCTAAATGTCAAAAATGATAAGTGTCACCATAAAAAATGTCAAAAATGACAATATTCAAGATGGCAAATGTCCAAGATGTCAAATGACAAATATCACAATGCTAAATGTCAAAAATGACAAATTTCAAGATGGCAAATGTCAAAGATGTCGAATATGACAAATGTCACAATGCTAAATGTCAAAAATGAAAAGTGTCACCATGAAAAATGTCAAAAATGACAAATTTCAAGATGGCAAATGTCAAAGATGTCAAATGACAAATGTCACAATGCTAAATGTCAAAAATGAAAAGTGTCACCATGAAAAATGTCAAAAATGACAAATTTCACGATGGCAAATATCAAAGATGTCAAATGACAAATGTCACAATGCTAAATGTCAAAAATGACAAATTTTAAGATGGCAAATGTCAAAGATGTCAAATGACAAATGTCACAATGCTAAATGTCAAAAATGAAAAGTGTCACCATGAAAAATGTCAAAAATGACAAATTTCAAGATGGCAAATTTCAAAGATGTCAAATGACAAATGTCACAATGCTAAATGTCAAAAATGAAAAGTGTCACCATAAAAAATGTCAAAAATAACAAATTTCAAGATGGCAAATGTCAAAGAAGTCAAATGACAAATGTCACAATGCTTAATGTCAAAAATGAAAAGTGTCACCATGAAAAATGTCAAAAATGACAAATTTCAAGATTGCAAATGTCAAAGATGTCAAATGTCACAATGCTAAATGTCAAAAATGAAAAGTGTCACCATGAAAAATGTCAAAAATAACAAATTTCAAGATGGCAAAAGTCAAAGATGTCAAATGACAAATGTCACAGTGCTAAATGTCAAAAATGAAAAGTGTCACCATGAAAAATGTCAAAAATGACAAATTTCAAGATGGCAAATGTCAAAACTGACAAATGTCACAATGCTAAATGTCAAAAATAATAAGTGTCACCATGAAAAATGTCAAAAATGACAAATTTCAAGATGGCAAATGTCCAAGATATCAAATGACAAATGTCACAATGCTAAATGTCAAAAATGACAAATTTCAAGATGGCAAATGTCAAAGATGTCAAATGACAAATGTCACAATGCTAAATGTCAAAAATGAAAAGTGTCACCATGAAAAATGTCAAAAATGACAAATTTCAAGATGGCAAATGTCAAAGATGACAAATGTCACAATGCTAAATGTCAAAAATGAAAAGTGTCACCATGAAAAATGTCAAAAATAACAAATTTCAAGATGGCAAATGTCAAAGATGTCAAATGACAAATGTCACAATGCTAAATGTCAAAAATGAAAAGTGTTACCATGAAAAATGTCAAAAATGACAAATTTCAAGATGGCAAATGTCAAAGATGTCAAATGACAAATATCACAATGCTAAATGTCAAAAATGAAAAGTGTCACCATGAAAAATGTCAAAAATGACAAATTTTAAGATGGCAAATGTCAAATGACAAATGTCACAATGCTAAATGTCAAAAATGAAAAGTGTCACCATGAAAAATGTCAAAAATGACAAATTTCAAGATGGCAAATATCAAAGATGTCAAATGACAAATGTCACAATGCTAAATGTCAAAAATGAAAAGTGTCACCTTGAAAAATGTCAAAAATAACAAATTTCAAGATGCCAAATATCAAAGATGTCAAATGGCAAATGTCACAATGCTAAATGTCAAAAATGAAAAGTGTCACCATGAAAAATGTCAAAAATGACAAATTTTAAGATGGCAAATATCAAAGATGTCAAATGACAAATGTCACAATGCTAAATGTCAAAAATGAAAAGTGTCACCATAAAAAATGTCAAAAATAACAAATTTCAAGATGGCAAATGTCAAAGATGTCAAATGACAAATGTCACAATGCTAAATGTTAAAAATGAAAAGTGTCACCATGAAAAATGTCAAAAATGAAAAGTGTCACCATGAAAAATGTCAAAAATAACAAATTTCAAAATGGCAAATGTCAAAGATGTCAAATGACAAATGTCACAATGCTAAATGTCAAAAATGAAAAGTGTCACCATGAAAAATGTCAAAAATGACAAATTTCAAGATGGCAAATGTCAAAACTGACAAATGTCACAATGCTAAATGTCAAAAATGAAAAGTGTCACCATGAAAAATGTCAAAAATAACACATTCCAAGATGGCAAATGTCAAAGATGTCAAATGACAAATGTCACAATGCTAAATGTCAAAAATGAAAAGTGTCACCATGAAAAATGTCAAAAATGACAAATTTCAAGATGGCAAATATCAAAGATGTCAAATGACAAATGTCACAATGCTAAATGTCAAAAATGACAAATTTTAAGATGGCAAATGTCAAAGATGTCAAATGACAAATGTCACAATGCTAAATGTCAAAAATGAAAAGTGTCACCATGAAAAATGTTAAAAATGACAAATTTCAAGATGGCAAATGTCAAAGATGTCAAATGACAAATGTCACAATGCAAAATGTCAAAAATGAAAAGTGTCACCATAAAAAATGTCAAAAATAACAAATTTCAAGATGGCAAATGTCAAAGATGTCAAATGACAAATGTCACAATGCTAAATGTCAAAAATGAAAAGTGTCACCATAAAAAATGTCAAAAATGACAAATTTCAAGATGGCAAATGTCAAAACTGACAAATGTCACAATGCTAAATGTCAAAAATGAAAAGTGTCACCATGAAAAATGTCAAAAATAACAAATTTCAAGATGGCAAATGTCAAAGATGTCAAATGACAAATGTCACAATGCTAAATGTCAAAAATGAAAAGTGTCACCATGAAAAATGTCAAAAATGACAAATTTCAAGATGGCAAATGTCACAATGCTAAATGTCAAAAATGAAAAGTGTCACCATGAAAAATGTCAAAAATAACAAATTTCAAGATGGCAAATGTCAAAGATGTCAAATGACAAATGTCACAATGCCAAATGTCAAAAATGACAAATTTCAAGATGGCAAATGTCAAAAATGTCAAATGACAAATGTCACAATGCTAAATGTCAAAAATGAAAAGTGTCACCATGAAAAATGTTAAAAATGACAAATTTCAAGATGGCAAATGTCAAAGATGTCAAATGACAAATGTCACAATGCTAAATGTCAAAAATAAAAAGTGTCACCATAAAAAATGTCAACAATAACAAATTTCAAGATGGCAAATGTCAAAGATGTCAAATGACAAATGTCACAATGCTAAATGTCAAAAATGAAAAGTGTCACCATGAAAAATGTCAAAAATGACAAATTTCAAGATGGCAAATGTCAAAGATGTCAAATGACAAATGTCACAATGCTAAATGTCAAAAATGAAAAGTGTCACCATGAAAAATGTCAAAAATGACAAATTTCAAAATAGCAAATGTCAAAACTGACAAATGTCACAATGCTAAATGTCAAAAATGATAAGTGTCACCATAAAAAATGTCAAAAATGACAATATTCAAGATGGCAAATGTCCAAGATGTCAAATGACAAATATCACAATGCTAAATGTCAAAAATGACAAATTTCAAGATGGCAAATGTCAAAGATGTCGAATATGACAAATGTCACAATGCTAAATGTCAAAAATGAAAAGTGTCACCATGAAAAATGTCAAAAATGACAAATTTCAAGATGGCAAATGTCAAAGATGTCAAATGACAAATGTCACAATGCTAAATGTCAAAAATGAAAAGTGTCACCATGAAAAATGTCAAAAATGACAAATTTCACGATGGCAAATATCAAAGATGTCAAATGACAAATGTCACAATGCTAAATGTCAAAAATGACAAATTTTAAGATGGCAAATGTCAAAGATGTCAAATGACAAATGTCACAATGCTAAATGTCAAAAATGAAAAGTGTCACCATGAAAAATGTCAAAAATGACAAATTTCAAGATGGCAAATTTCAAAGATGTCAAATGACAAATGTCACAATGCTAAATGTCAAAAATGAAAAGTGTCACCATAAAAAATGTCAAAAATAACAAATTTCAAGATGGCAAATGTCAAATAAGTCAAATGACAAATGTCACAATGCTTAATGTCAAAAATGAAAAGTGTCACCATGAAAAATGTCAAAAATGACAAATTTCTAGATTGCAAATGTCAAAGATGTCAAATGTCACAATGCTAAATGTCAAAAATGAAAAGTGTCACCATGAAAAATGTCAAAAATAACAAATTTCAAGATGGCAAAAGTCAAAGATGTCAAATGACAAATGTCACAATGCTAAATGTCAAAAATGGAAAGTGTCACCATGAAAAATGTCAAAAATGACAAATTTCAAGATGGCAAATGTCAAAACTGACAAATGTCACAATGCTAAATGTCAAAAATAATAAGTGTCACCATGAAAAATGTCAAAAATGACAAATTTCAAGATGGCAAATGTCCAAGATATCAAATGACAAATGTCACAATGCTAAATGTCAAAAATGACAAATTTCAAGATGGCAAATGTCAAAGATGTCAAATGACAAATGTCACAATGCTAAATGTCAAAAATGAAAAGTGTCACCATGAAAAATGTCAAAAATGACAAATTTCAAGATGGCAAATGTCAAAGATGACAAATGTCACAATGCTAAATGTCAAAAATGAAAAGTGTCACCATGAAAAATGTCAAAAATAACAAATTTCAAGATGGCAAATGTCAAAGATGTCAAATGACAAATGTCACAATGCTAAATGTCAAAAATGAAAAGTGTCACCATGAAAAATGTTAAAAATGACCAATTTCAAGATGGCAAATGTCAAAGATGTCAAATGACAAATGTCACAATGCTAAATGTCAAAAATGAAAAGTGTCACCATGAAAAATGTCAAAAATGACAAATTTCAAGATGGCAAATGTCAAAGATGTCAAATGTCAAAGATGTCAAATGACAAATGTCACAATGCTAAATGTCAAAAATGAAAAGTGTCACCATGAAAAATGTCAAAAATGACAAATTTCAAGATGGCAAATGTCAAAACTGACAAATGTCACAATGCTAAATGTCAAAAATGATAAGTGTCACCATGAAAAATGTCAAAAATGACAAATTTCAAGATGGCGAATGTCCAAGATGTCAAATGACAAATGTCACAATGCTAAATGTCAAAAATGAAAAGTGTCACCATGAAAAATGTCAAAAATGACAAATTTCAAGATGGCAAATGTCAAAGATGTCAAATGACAAATGTCACAATGCTAAATGTCAAAAATGAAAAGTGTCCCCATAAAAAATGTCAATAATGACAAATTTCAAGATGGCAAATGTCAAAGATGTCAAATGACAAATGTCACAATGCTAAATGTCAAAAATGAAAAGTGTCACCATGAAAAATGTCAAAAATGACAAATTTCAAGATGGCAAATGTCAAAGATGTCAAATGACAAATGTCACAATGCTAAATGTCAAAAATAAAAAGTGTCACCATGAAAAATGTCAAAAATGACAAATTTCAAGATGGCAAATGTCAAAGATGTCGAATATGACAAATGTCACAATGCTAAATGTCAAAAATGAAAAGTGTCACCATGAAAAATGTCAAAAATGACAAATTTCAAGATGGCAAATGTCAAAGATGTCAAATGACAAATGTCACAATGCTAAATGTCAAAAATGAAAAGTGTCACCATGAAAAATGTCAAAAATGACAAATTTCAAGATGGCAAATATCAAAGATGTCAAATGACAAATGACACAATGCTAAATGTCAAAAATGACAAATTTCAAGATGGCAAATGTCAAAGATAACAAATGACAAATGTCACAATGCTAAATGTCAAAAATGAAAAGTGTCACCATGAAAAATGTCAAAAATAACAAATTTCAAGATGGCAAATGTCAAAGATGTCAAATGACAAATGTCACAATGCTAAATGTCAAAAATGAAAAGTGTCACCATGAAAAATGTCAAAAATGACAAATTTCAAGATGGAAAATGTCAAAGATGTCAAATGACAAATGTCACAATGCTAAATGTCAAAAATGAAAAGTGTCACCATGAAAAATGTCAAAAATAACAAATTTCAAGATGGCAAATATCAAAGATGTCAAATGACAAATGTCACAATGCTAAATGTCAAAAATGAAAAGTGTCACCATGAAAAATGTCAAAAATAACAAATTTTAAGATGGCAAATGTCAAAACTGACAAATGTCAAAAATGATAAGTTTCACCATGAAAAATGTCAAAAACGACAAATTTCAAGATGGCAAATGTCCAAGATGTCAAATGACAAATGTCACAATGCCAAATGTCAAAAATGACAAATTTCAAGATGGCAAATGTCAAAAATGTCAAATGACAAATGTCACAATGCTAAATGTCAAAAATGAAAAGTGTCACCATGAAAAATGTTAAAAATGACAAATTTCAAGATGGCAAATGTCAAAGATGTCAAATGACAAATGTCACAATGCTAAATGTCAAAAATAAAAAGTGTCACCATAAAAAATGTCAACAATAACAAATTTCAAGATGGCAAATGTCAAAGATGTCAAATGACAAATGTCACAATGCTAAATGTCAAAAATGAAAAGTGTCACCATGAAAAATGTCAAAAATGACAAATTTCAAAATGGCAAATGTCAAAGATGTCAAATGACAAATGTCACAATGCTAAATGTCAAAAATGAAAAGTGTCACCATGAAAAATGGCAAAAATGACAAATTTCAAAATGGCAAATGTCAAAACTGACAAATGTCACAATGCTAAATGTCAAAAATGATAAGTGTCACCATGAAAAATGTCAAAAATGACAATATTCAAGATAGCAAATGTCCAAGATGTCAAATGACAAATGTCACAATGCTAAATGTCAAAAATGACAAATTTCAAGATGGCAAATGTCAAAGATGTCGAATATGACAAATGTCACAATGCTAAATGTCAAAAATGAAAAGTGTCACCATGAAAAATGTCAAAAATGACAAATTTCAAGATGGCAAATGTCAAAGATGTCAAATGACAAATGTCACAATGCTAAATGTCAAAAATGAAAAGTGTCACCATGAAAAATGTCAAAAATGACAAATTTCACGATGGCAAATATCAAAGATGTCAAATGACAAATGTCACAATGCTAAATGTCAAAAATGACAAATTTTAAGATGGCAAATGTCAAAGATGTCAAATGACAAATGTCACAATGCTAAATGTCAAAAATGAAAAGTGTCACCATGAAAAATGTCAAAAATGACAAATTTCAAGATGGCAAATGTCAAAGATGTCAAATGACAAATGTCACAATGCTAAATGTCAAAAATGAAAAGTGTCACCATAAAAAATGTCAAAAATAACAAATTTCAAGATGGCAAATGTCAAAGAAGTCAAATGACAAATGTCACAATGCTTAATGTCAAAAATGAAAAGTGTCACCATGAAAAATGTCAAAAATGACAAATTTCAAGATGGCAAATGTCAAAGATGTCAAATGACAAATGTCACAATGCTAAATGTCAAAAATGAAAAGTGTCACCATGAAAAATGTCAAAAATGACAAATTTCAAGATGGCAAATGTCAAAACTGACAAATGTCACAATGCTAAATGTCAAAAATGATAAGTGTCACCATGAAAGATGTCAAAAATGACAAATTTCAAGATGGCAAATGTCCAAGATGTCAAATGACAAATGTCACAATGCTAAATGTCAAAAATGACAAATTTCAAGATGGCAAATGTCAAAGATGTCAAATGACAAATGTCACAATGCTAAATGTCAAAAATGAAAATTGTCACCATGAAAAATGTCAAAAATGACAAATTTCAAGATGGAAAATGTCAAAGATGTCAAATGACAAATGTCACAATGCTAAATGTCAAAAATGACAAATTTCAAGATGGCAAATGTCAAAGATGTCAAATGACAAATGTCACAATGCTAAATGTCAAAAATGAAAAGTGTCACCATGAAAAATGTCAAAAATGACAAATTTCAAGATGGCAAATGTCAAAGATGTCAAATGACAAATGTCACAATGCTAAATGTCAAAAATGAAAAGTGTCACCATGAAAAATGTCAAAAATGACAAATTTCAAGATGGCAAATATCAAAGATGTCAAATGACAAATGTCACAATGCTAAATGTCAAAAATGATAAGTGTCACCATAAAAAATGTCAAAAATGACAAATTTCAAGATGGCAAATGTCCAAGATGTCAAATGACAAATGTCACAATGCTAAATGTCAAAATGAAAAGTGTCACCATGAAAAATGTCAAAAATGACAAATTTCAAGATGGCAAATGTCAAAACTGACAAATGTCACAATGCTAAATGTCAAAAATGATGAGTGTCACCATGAAAAATGTCAAAAATGACAAATTTCAAGATGGCACATGTCCAAGATGTCAAATGACAAATGTCACAATGCTAAATGTCAAAAATGACAAATTTCAAGATGGCAAATGTCAAAGATGTCAAATGACAAATGTCACAATGCTAAATGTCAAAAATGAAAAGTGTCACCATGAAAAATGTCAAAAATGACAAATTTCAAGATGGCAAATGTCAAAGATGTCAAATGACAAATGTCACAATGCTAAATGTCAAAAATGAAAAGTGTCACCATGAAAAATGTCAAAAACGACAAATTTCAAGATGGCAAATGTCCAAGATGTCAAATGACAAATGTCACAATGCTAAATGTCAAAAATGAAAAGTGTCACCATGAAAAATGTCAAAAATGACAAATTTCAAGATGGCAAATATCAAAGATGTCAAATGACAAATGTCACAATGCTAAATGTCAAAAATGATAAGTGTCACCATGAAAAATGTCAAAAATGACAAATTTCAAGATGGCAAATGTCCAAGATGTCAAATGACAAATGTCACAATGCTAAATGTCAAAATGAAAAGTGTCACCATGAAAAATGTCAAAAATAAAAAATTTTAAGATGGCAAATGTCAAAGATGTCAAATGACAAATGTCACAATGCTAAATGTCAAAAATGAAAAGTGTCACCATGAAAAATGTCAAAAATGACAAATTTCAAGATGGCAAATGTCAAAACTGACAAATGTCACAATGCTAAATGTCAAAAATGATAAGTGTTACCATGAAAAATGTCAAAAATGACAAATTTCAAGATGGCAAAGGTCCAAGATGTCAAATGACAAATGTCACAATGCTAAATGTCAAAAATGACAAATTTCAAGATGGCAAATGTCAAAGATGTCATATGACAAATGTCACAATGCTAAATGTCAAAAATGAAAAGTGTCACCATGAAAAATGTCAAAAATGACAAATTTCAAGATGGCAAATGTCAAAGATGTCAAATGACAAATGTCACAATGCTAAATGTCAAAAATGAAAAGTGTCACCATGAAAAATGTCAAAAATGACAAATTTCAAGATGGCAAATGTCAAAGATGTCAAATGACAAATGTCACAATGCTAAATGTCAAAAATGAAAAGTGTCAAAAATGACAAATTTCAAGATGGCAAATGTCTAAGATGTCAAATGACAAATGTCACAATGCTAAATGTCAAAAATGAAAAGTGTCACCATGAAAAATGTCAAAAATGACAAATTTCAAGATGGCAAATGTCAAAGATGTCAAATGACAAATGTCACAATGCTAAATGTCAAAAATGAAAAGTGTCACCATGAAAAATGTCAAAAATGACAAATTTCAAGATGGCAAATGTCAAAGATGTCAAATGACAAATGTCACAATGCTAAATGTCAAAAATGAAAAGTGTCCCCATGAAAAATGTCAATAATGACAAATTTCAAGATGGCAAATGTCAAAGATGTCAAATGACAAATGTCACAATGCTAAATGTCAAAAATGAAAAGTGTCACCATGAAAAATGTCAAAAATGACAAATTTCAAGATGGCAAATGTCAAAGATGTCGAATATGACAAATGTCACAATGCTAAATGTCAAAAATGAAAAGTGTCACCATGAAAAATGTCAAAAATGACAAATTTTAAGATGGCAAATGTCAAAACTGACAAATGTCACAATGCTAAATGTCAAAAATGATGAGTGTCACCATGAAAAATGTCAAAAATGACAAATTTCAAGATGGCAAATGTCCAAGATGTCAAATGACAAATGTCACAATGCTAAATGTCAAAAATGACACATTTCAAGATGGCAAATGTCAAAGATGTCAAATGACAAATGTCACAATGCTAAATGTCAAAAATGAAAAGTGTCACCATGAAAAATGTCAAAAATGACAAATTTCAAGATGGCAAATGTCAAAGATGTCAAATGACAAATGTCACAATGCTAAATGTTAAAAATGAAAAGTGTCACCATGAAAAATGTCAAAAATAACAAATTTCAAGATGCAAATGTCAAAGATGTCAAATGACAAATGTCACAATGCTAAATGTCAAAAATAAAAAGTGTCAGCATGAAAAATGTCAAAAATAACAAATTTCAAGATGCAAATGTCAAAGATGTCAAATGATGTCACAATGCTAAATGTCAAAAATAAAAAGTGTCACCATGAAAAATGTCAAAAATGACAAATTTCAAGATGGCAAATGTCAAAACTGACAAATGTCACAATGCTAAATGTCAAAAATGAAAAATGTCACCATGAAAAATGTCAAAAATGAAAAGTGTCACCATGAAAAATGTTAAAAATGACAAATTTCAAAATGGCAAATGTCAAAGATGTCAAATGACAAATGTCACAATGCTAAATGTCAAAAATAAAAAGTGTCACCATAAAAAATGTCAACAATAACAAATTTCAAGATGGCAAATGTCAAAGATGTCAAATGACAAATGTCACAATGCTAAATGTCAAAAATGAAAAGTGTCACCATGAAAAATGTCAAAAATGACAAATTTCAAGATGGCAAATGTCAAAGATGTCAAATGACAAATGTCATAATGCCAAATGTCAAAAATGAAAAGTGTCACCATGAAAAATGTCAAAAATGACAAATTTCAAAATGGCAAATGTCAAAACTGACAAATGTCACAATGCTAAATGTCAAAAATGATAAGTGTCACCATGAAAAATGTCAAAAATGACAATATTCAAGATGGCAAATGTCCAAGATGTCAAATGACAAATGTCACAATGCTAAATGTCAAAAATGACAAATTTCAAGATGGCAAATGTCAAAGATGTCGAATATGACAAATGTCACAATGCTAAATGTCAAAAATGAAAAGTGTCACCATGAAAAATGTCAAAAATGACAAATTTCAAGATGGCAAATGTCAAAGATGCTAAATGACAAATGTCACAATGCTAAATGTCAAAAATGAAAAGTGTCAAAAATGACAAATTTCAAGATGGCAAATGTCAAAACTGACAAATGTCACAATGCTAAATGTCAAAAATGATAAGTGTCACCATGAAAAATGTCAAAAATGACAATATTCAAGATGGCAAATGTCCAAGATGTCAAATGACAAATATCACAATGCTAAATGTCAAAAATGACAAATTTCAAGATGGCAAATGTCAAAGATGTCGAATATGACAAATGTCACAATGCTAAATGTCAAAAATGAAAAGTGTCACCATAAAAAATGTCAAAAATGACAAATTTCAAGATGGCAAATGTCAAAGATGACAAATGTCACAATGCTAAATGTCAAAAATGAAAAGTGTCACCATGAAAAATGTCAAAAATAACAAATTTCAAGATGGCAAATGTCAAAGATGTCAAATGACAAATGTCACAATGCTAAATGTCAAAAATGAAAAGTGTCACCATGAAAAATGTTAAAAATGACCAATTTCAAGAGGGCAAATGTCAAAGATGTCAAATGACAAATGTCAAAAATGAAAAGTGTCACCATGAAAAATGTCAAAAATGACAAATTTCAAGATGGCAAATGTCAAAGATGTCAAATGTCAAAGTTGTCAAATGACAAATGTCACAATGTTAAATGTCAAAAAGGAAAAGTGTCACCATGAAAAATGTCAAAAATGACAAATTTCAAGATGGCAAATGTCAAAACTGACAAATGTCACAATGCTAAAGTAGGTATAACGACGATTTGGCCACCCCCCACCACTACCACTTTTGCTAGTCAGCTTTCCCATTAGAAACAAAACCGGACATCGAAAATAGAAAATTGTTAATGAGGTAGACAACCAAGGTCGCAGGCGGTTCTTTAATAGCCATCAGGCGACAATTTCCCTAATCAGAAAATACTATACGTACTTAACTCAATAGGTGACAGCGTTGTCTATTAAAGGTTAGGACTTTTTCAAAATTATTTTATATTGAATTTATGGTCTGTTTAGTTCGGGTTTCCCCTATACAGCGAACACCAACGAGCAGGTACAGACCTCGTTCGCCAGGGAAAAGTTATGTTAGTTAGGGAGAGACAGTTAGTAATAAGTTAAGAATAATTTCAACTCACTCATTTTATTCAGTTTTTTAATTACAGAGTGTACCTAATTAACAAGTGACCTTTTGGTTTGTTTAAAAAATAAATTATGAATCAGTAGACATTTTTTAGTGATCTGTATATCTTTGGAAATTAATCAAGATAGTTCATTTATTCGCCATTTTAAGGTTTCCACTAGGCAGCACGAACATTAACCTAGAAATTAATCAAGACAGTTCATTAATTAGCCATTATAATAAGGTATAGAGTACAAAGGCAAAACCCATTTGTCTCACCCGAAATGGAAATCCCATTACAAATCAGGAAGAGGTCTGCAATTGTTTTAATAATTTTTTCACAAATGTTCCTCTCGAATTATCTAACCAGATCCCTTACAGAGGTCTTTCCTTAAGAAAAAGCTCTTTTAACCATAATTCCATGTTCTTAACTCCTTTTACACAAGGCGAATTATTAAGTATGTTAACTGCCAAAATGAAAAATAAAAAATCAAGTGGTGCTGATGAAGTTCCAATATTTCTTATGAAACTAGTATTATCTGTCATAATAGAGCCCTTAACTTTTCTTATTAATTTGTCTTTTGCTAGTGGAACTTTCCCTAATTCTTTAAAATTAAATAAAATCGTTCCTCTTTATAAAAAAGGAAATCCAACCTGCATAGAGAACTATCGACCGGTTGCTGTATCGAATTCTTTGTCTAAGCTGTTTGAATATGCTTTCTTAGAACGACTCATGTCATTTCTGAATAATTTTAAAGTTCTGATTGATAATCAACATGGTTTCAGACCTAATCGCTCTACTATGACTGCGATGTTCGAATTTTATTCAAACTTATTGGCGGAGGTTGAGGCAGGCAAGTGCCCTGCTGCTATCTTTTGTGATTTGAGTAGGGCCTTTGACTGTGTCGATCAATACAAACTCCTAAAAATATTAGAAATAAGTGGTATACGAGGTGTGCCTTTAAATTGGATCGCATCTTTTTTGGCAGATAGGAAACAGTTCGTCTCGTTACGGATATTTGAAGAGAATAAAGTACTATCATCGAACTCTTCCAAACTTCCTGTACATATGGGTGTACCCCAGGGTTCTATACTTGGCCCTATCTTATTCATAATATATGTCAATAATATTAATGATAGTTTGTCAAATTATCTTCTTGGTGGATATGCAGACGATTTTTATTTGTTGATATCTGAAGACAATAGCTCCGATCTGGAGCACTCATGCGGTTTAGTTTTAAGTGAAGCTGTAAATTTTTTTAATGAGAGAAATTTATTATTTAATATTAACAAAACAGAAGTACTACATATTCACCCACGACAGAACTTTGAGGGAGCAACAGAGTTGTGTGTAAAAATTGAAAATGAGCAGTTAATTAGTACTTATAGCAGCGTAAGATTTTTAGGATTATTGCTAGACGAGTGTCTCACCTGGAAAAACCACTGTCAGCAACTTACGAGCAAATTGTATTCCTTAAAATATGCATTTTTGAATTTGAAAAAAGTTTTAGAGTTAGATCAGCTAATTAACGTTTATTACGCGCATGTAGAATCAAGACTTAGATATGGAATCTGTTTCTGGGGTTTATCCACGTCAACAGTTTCTGTATTCGTAGCTCAAAAGAAAATATTGCGAATAATAGCAAGTTTAGGCTCACGAGATTCCTGCAGAAAAAGTTTTACTCAATTTGGAATTTTGCCACTTTTCTCATTATATGTTCTAAAACTATGTTGCTATATTTATATAAATTCCAATGCGTTTCAGAAAAATCAAAATTTTCATGACTATAACACTAGAAGCAAGGATTTGTTTCATATCCCGTGGCATCGATTAAAAGTGACAGAAATTTCTCCGGATTACATGGGTCTGAAAATTTACAACAGATTACCAATTGAAATAAAATCATGCAGAACCCTAAAGGCTTTCAAATACCATTTGAGACAATATCTTATTGGTAAATGTTTTTATTCGTTGGCAGAATTTTCATAAACTTTCTTTAAAAAAAACGCTTTTAAATTTAGTGTTTTAATAGTTATTTTATATAATTTATGTTTACCTATAGATTTAAGTTTTATTTATTTATGCTATACTATACTACTTGAACTTTGACTTTTCCTATACATGTGTACTCATGTCTTTGAGGAATAAAAAATTTTGAATTTGAATTGAATTTGAATTTGAATTTGAATTTGAAATATTAACCTGAAATTGAATTGAATCAAAACAGTTCATTATCATTGGAAACTTTTAACCTGTTTTAATTTTTTATATCCGAAAGGTAACGACGTGTGGTCTTTTAGAAATTTCCTTTTGGTTGAATTTGGTCGATAAATCTTTTTAACGTTTACAGTTAATAATTCGTGATCCTGAGTACAGTGTATTCGTTTATTAACAATATGCACAGGTGCTCGATTTTCAAGGACCATTTCTTTTATTCGTTCAAAATTAACAACCTTAGAGGTGGTATAATTTAATGAAATACCTTTAACTTTGCATACTATATTTTCTTTACCCGTAGAAGGAGAGAAAAATCTATAAGCATAATTTTTGGGACCTCCCGAAACGAATTTTTTTATATATCCACCATCCAATTCGTCAGTTAGCTCACCCAAAAAATTACCTAAAGGTGGTTCATATTCACCTTCTTTAAGGGTAAAAAGGCACGAGTCAGTATCTAAATATTTCACCCTTTGTCCTAGGGGTTGTAAAAGCTCATTATATAATTTTAGTCTTGCATGAGCAGTGGTAAACGCTGCAACAGGTACTGAAACTGTAGGTAATATATCGTAAACCTCTTCTTTGAATTCCCAGTTAACTATCAATGTCTCATCGTTCACCGGAAGTATGGTATTAACGCTTATTGAAGGGTTGGTTAACATAGAATATAATTCATATGACTGATTAACGATTGAAGTTTTAGGTTTATTTTCGCGCATACCTAGATATCCCCAAAAACTTGTGATAACGTTTTTACCCAAGAGTCTTTTACCGGGATTCTTTTCAATCTTCATAGGGGAAAGCGCTACACCTTCTCTTTCAAAGTAGTCACTTATATATTGTTGTTTCTTCTGCTCCGTATCGCAACCTACAGGCCAACCACTCGCTTCTTGTTTAAGACCAAGAAACTTGCTGATATACTCATTAAAAAGGCCGCCGGTTTTTGTTTGGGTGTTGTATTTAGATTTTTTTTCATAATCCCAAATTTCATATATTTCCAAAATTGTGTACCCCATTTCTATAGCCTTTTCAACTTCTAGACTGACCCACGTACCATTTAAAGCTCTCTCGTCTATTGAGTGTGAACACTCTTCGGCTATACTTTCTTCGGTACAGCTTCTGCAAAGCGTAAACATTAACTTGTTGTTTATACGTGCCGGAAGAACGGGGTGAAACAGATTTGTGGGCGGTAAGATTTTGCATTTTACAAATCCAAAAGTACCCTCGAATTTGCATTCGGACCCCACGTAGATTTTGGGATGTCCTTCAGGATACTCTGCATACTTATTCACATATGGATAAAGCGACGTAAAGTCTACGTATTTAATCACTTCACCTTCCTGACACTTGTAGTATTCGACAATGTTTTCTGTTCGACCACCCATAAATGCGTCTCTCGGGTTTAGCGGAATGTAATTAAGGAGAGGGTGGTTCTCCGTATATTTTTTAATTTCATCCGTCACACCGCATTCCCACATTTCAATAACGTCATAACCTAGATTTCTCAGTCTTTCTATCTTCGCTATAGTTCTTTCATAACGGTTTTCCAAACTGTCTGATGGATCGTCATGAAGAGGTTGATTTCTATTAGTGATAAAACATTTAAGACAGCCATGGTAGTAACACCCTTGAAATTCAAATATTTGGTTGGTTTCTTCACAGAACCCGTCAACTTTTAATCCAGATACAATAACTTCAGATGCTCTAGCAGCATGCTGTATCATTATTCCCCTTTGATGTTCTTCCCAAATTAACCATTGTATAGCTATTTTAGATTGATTATCCCTCCATCTATACCCTTTTTTCGGGATTATTCCTATCGTATCCGGTTTAAGAAAGTTACGCCTGTAGATTTTATTGCACGCAGACGGTAGAGTGCTTGCTTCCGTGAAAGGGCAAACATTACCTTCTTTTAACATTAGCTCTCTGAATTTAAGACAGGCTCCAGCTAGAATTTGTACATCGGAGATACAGTATTCAATTATCTCTTTCTGAAAATCGAACACATAATTTTCGGCAGTTTTCTGATTATACCAACAAATTAACTGTTCTCTATCTTCATTATTAAAGTTATCAGGATCATAAAACTCTAAAGCAGGTATCGATCCTAGATAATTCTCGTTTTCTGTACGGTTAAATAGGTGAGGAAAATAACCTTTCTTTAACTCGACCAGACCAAAAGCTTTTGGGAGTTTACTTAGAGCCATCGGGAAATAATTTAAAGAATCCAAAAATTTTACATTTCCCACACTCATTAAAACCAATCTCGTTCCTCGCATTATTAATTCCGGCTTCAGATCAGTTTTCATCAAAATATGGTTCAAAACAAACTGATGATCGAAACCGCCACCATTGTGAGCAATAACCACTACTTTTTCAAATTTTTTTCTAATTGTGAGAACGTGTTGTATAAATGTATAATATAACGTCTGTGGATCTTAGTATTTGTAGGCGCACACCACATTTTTTACAAATTACGGCTTTAGTAGTTAAACATACGTCGCAACATTGTTTAAATACACACAAATTTGGTTCCTGTTGAACGACCCCGTCAGACACAATCTTTTCTTGACGCGTCTCTAGATCATAGAACACAAAGAGAGTATTACTGGTTTTTGGAGATCGATTGTCTGGTTGCATATAACACAAATGACCAGGAGGTTGATGTTTATTGCATATTTTACAGAATATTTCTCCACAGTAATGCTCTCTTCCTTTTTTAATTGTTTTCAAACACTCTTCACACCTTTTCAGCAAAGTGCAAACTTTCGACAAGTGTGCTTGATAGCAATCCTCACCGTAAAAGTAGCGGTTACAATCGTCACATAGTTTCTTCATACTTTTTTTTGGGCATGCAGGTGATCGCATGCAAGCAAAACAACTTCCTCTACAACGGTGTGCATTTTTGTGATCATATGGTACATTACAGTCTTCACAATAATAACCGCTACAAAATGCCGCAGTTAGCGACGTAATCACATTATAATGACCCTCATGATAAATTAAATTTAATGAGGGACCATCAATTTGTCCAACGAATATAGTATCTCGACCTTTGTTTCCATATGAATACACTTTGATTTTATAATCTTTTAAATAATCTTGAAACTTTTGTAGTTCAGGGATACCAGCACCCTCGTTAGGTATGGTAACACCTGAAGATGTCAACAGCTGGTGAGCTCTTTGCTCCTGGATTTTTCCTGTGTCTTTTCTTATTTTGTTGTACTCAGGATCTTTTTCTTTGTAACTTATAGCTACGACGAGTGCGCGTGGAAGACAGAGATTATCTTTGTTATTAATAGTAACTATCCCTTTTCTCTGACCACACTCCTCCTCGAAATTGTTGTAGTTGACTACTCTTTTTCCTTTACCTGCCGGAGTCTTGACCGTAGTAACACCTAGACAAAATGTTTCAGTATTCAACCCGCAACTGTTTGATTGGTAAATCGACGAGATTTTTCCCCATATTTCATTGTAGGTTACATGGTCAGCACGTTTAAACGCTAACCAACCTGATCCTCTCGAAAAATCCTTTGAACAAAAGCTAAAACCAACCTGATCACTACCTCTTATTCCTTCCGTACCTTTTTTGATTATTCCTTCTATTGCTTCTTTAACCCATCCAACAGGTTCTTCATCTTTGGGTATTGGTTTAATTTTAAATTCTAGAGTTCGTCCTTGGAGACCGAATTTACGGAGTTTTTTTAAATGGTCTTTAATTATAAAAAACTTCTCCATTTTAATAATGCAATAAAAAAATGAACACAAAACAAGTCAAAGTTTTCAAAAATTTAACTCACCAATTATTTTTTTGAAGACGCACGTCTGATCACTAAGACTCACTAGTTCAGAATAAATCGCGAAGACTTTGTTTTTAATTTTATAAATTCGGAAGGGGGCGTGGCTTAAAATCTCCAAGAAAGGGATTTTCTTTAAGAAAAAAAAAAATATAAGCTAACTAGAGATTAATACCAAAAATAAGCAAGTGGAAAACAATTTCCGAAAAGTTTAAGTAGAAATTTAAAATCAGAATGTACCAAAATTACACGGGAAAAAATATAAAATTAATTTTTAATCGTAGTAAAAACCGAAAACTCGAACACTGGATTTCAATAACTAAGTAAGTAAAAATTGTAGTTATATTTTATTTTGAGAGTTCGATAACACCCAAAACAATTATGTTGCTCTTACTCACGTCTGATCACTAAGACTGACTAGTTCAGAATGAATCGCGAAGACTTTGTTTTTAATTTTATAAATTCGGCTTAAAATTTTCAAAGAAAAAAAAATGGAAAAGTAGTTTAAATATGATTAATTTAAAACAACTGTCCCCAATTTTCAAAAATTTTTCTAAAACACGGTTGATATCTAAATTCGGAATATACTAAAATTACACAGCAAAATATAAAATTAATTTTTAACATATTAAAGAAGGAACACAGGATCTCAAAAATCGTCCTTATACTTTTATTTTTGGGAGGCCAGTGGTTCTTTAATAGCCGACAGGCAACAATTTCCTCTGATCATACTCATAAGAACATACTGAAAACGCTATACGTACTTAACTCAATAGGTGACAACTCGTTTTGTAAGCGAGAATTACAGACACCCTAAGTTTATAGTAGGTACTTCTCCCTTCGTAAAGGTAACTGACGCGTATCAGTGCAGGAAAAAGTTGACCACCATTTATACCCGAAGGAACCTCCGATATCTTCTTACTAAATAATTTATAACCTTTGAAGGTCCCTCGAAATTCACAGGCACTACTCAGGAGGCTCGAGGTATGTAAGTAAGATATCTAGACATTGATGATAAGAAACGTCAGCAACTCCTTAGTAATACTTCACAAGAGGCCATAGGTGGTTCTTTAATAGCCGACAGGCGACAATTTTCCCTGATCATGTTTTATTTTAAACATACAAAAATACTATACGTACTTAACTCATTAGGTGACAACTCGTTTTGTAAGCGCGAATTACAGACACCCTGAGTTTACAGTACTTCTCCCACAGTGTGGTACCTGTCGTATTTCTGTGCGGAAAAAAGTCGACCACCCTTTTTATACCCGAAGGAACCTCCGATATCTTCTTACTAAATAATTTATAACCTTTAAAGGTCCTTTGAAATTCATAGGCACTACTCAGGAGGCTCGAGGTAAGTAAGTAAGATATACGTTACATTTATCCAAAAAAGTGTACTTTTGTTTAATTTTTATTTAAATCAATACCTTAAACACTTAACATTGTTAAAAAATAAATATTTTTTTTGTTTCAATTCGCAAATAGCTCTAATGACCAGTAATATTTCTACTCTTCAAACCTTTATACAACATAAATATCAAAAATCACAACAGAAGGTCTAACACTTAAAATTACTAATAACTAATAAATACTTTGAATTTTTGAAATATATTTAAGATCCATAATACAAAGTCCAAAAAAAAAGTAATACATTTTAATTCTTTCATATTGAAAAAAAAAACAAATTAATCAAAATTATTCAACTTACCAAAGTGAAAGAGCTCTGAACACCGCAACATAATACCACATACTAAAATAAAATTTTTATTTTATAGTTTAAATATAATTCTTCACAATTCAAGTCTGGACAAGTTAAAAGTGACGTCACCTTAATTAGATTTTCGCCTACACCGGAAACTCTTATCAACTAATTTTATTGAAAAACACGTATTTTTAAAACGTTATCATATCAAAAGTTATATAATTATCGGTGACATATAATAAATTATATTCACTATATTAAAAATAAAATAAAAAATACGAGTTATATTTATTTGAACTTGTGTAAAAAAAATGAACTAGCGAAGAGATATTTTGAAGTAAATTATTGTAAAATGAGGTACATATCTAAAATTGCAATATTTAGATAAGCCTCTGATTTATGTGGAAAAGGAATTTGCTTTCTCATCAACTTTGTGAATATATACCGGTGGTATCGAAAGTAAGTGTCTCTTGTAGATTATTGTTATAATTTTATCTTATTATTCTGAATGATGCAATACTTTTTAAAATTACGCAATATTACATGTCAACAGTTTAAAATACTCTTATTAGATGAAAAAACTTAGTGGTTTTCGGTAATGGAACTCCCTCCCTCCTCCCTCCACCACAATTTTATTATATCTATTCGCGTGTTAGTCGACAGGTGCAGAGACAAGTTCGAACAAGTCTGAACAAGTCGAACCGATGGGTTGGATTAGAAAATATTAATGCGGTATATTAAACTTTTTTTTTAAAAAAATAGCAAATTTTGAGGATTTTGTTAGTAAAAATGTTATTTTATCGAGACAAAATTTATGAACGTTACAGTACCAAAATGTGAAACGTCAAAACGTCAAAATAGCGTTAAAATTTGTCGTTTCAACGTATTAAAAAATTGATAAAAAAAAATTTTCGATTTACATGTATTTCTTATGGAAAAACATCATTTCAAAGTGACAAAAAAGCGTCAGTTTTCGCTATTTTACCATTACTAAATTCATGACCGTCAAAGTGTCAAAAAATAGACGTCAACACGACGAATTTGAACGTTATTTTAATCGTTTCCAACGTAACGCAAATTTACGTTCCAGGTATGTCCTTTATAGTTAAATATTGTTTGTCTATATATTTTACTGACTTTTCATTATTTTAGAACATTTTACATATTTTGAAAAAGACCCAAGTAGGGTCGAAACGTCAATTATAAATAAAATGGAATAACAGTTCCAAAGTTTATTTATTAATAATAAATAAACTTTGGAACTGTTATTCCATTTTATTTATAATTGACGTTTCGACCCTACTTGGGTCTTTTTCAAAATATGTAAAATGTTTCTAAAATAATGAAAAGTCAGTAAAATATATAGACAAACAATATTTAACTATAAAGGACATACCTGGAACGTAAATTTGCGTTACGTTGGAAACGATTAAAATAACGTTCAAATTCGTCGTGTTGACGTCTATTTTTTGACACTTTGACGGTCATGAATTTAGTAATGGTAAAATAGCGAAAACTGACGCTTTTTTGTCACTTTGAAATGATGTTTTTCCATAAGAAATACATGTAAATCGAAAATTTTTTTTTATCAATTTTTTAATACGTTGAAACGACAAATTTTAACGCTATTTTGACGTTTTGACGTTTCACATTTTGGTACTGTAACGTTCATAAATTTTGTCTCGATAAAATAACATTTTTACTAACAAAATCCTCAAAATTTGCTATTTTTTTTAAAAAAAGTTTAATATACCGCATTAATATTTTCTAATCCAACCCATCGGTTCGACTTGTTCAGACTTGTTCGAACTTGTCTCTGCACCTGTCGACTAACACGCGAATAGATATAATAAAATTGTGGTGGAGGGAGGAGGGAGGGAGTTCCATTACCGAAAACCACTAAGTTTTTTCATCTAATAAGAGTATTTTAAACTGTTGACAATATTGCGTAATTTTAAAAAGTATTGCATCATTCAGAATAATAAGATAAAATTATAACAATAATCTACAAGAGACACTTACTTTCGATACCACCGGTATATATTCACAAAGTTGATGAGAAAGCAAATTCCTTTTCCACATAAATCAGAGGCTTATCTAAATATTGCAATTTTAGATATGTACCTCATTTTACAATAATTTACTTCAAAATATCTCTTCGCTAGTTCATTTTTTTTACACAAGTTCAAATAAATATAACTCGTATTTTTTATTTTATTTTTAATATAGTGAATATAATTTATTATATGTCACCGATAATTATATAACTTTTGATATGATAACGTTTTAAAAATACGTGTTTTTCAATAAAATTAGTTGATAAGAGTTTCCGGTGTAGGCGAAAATCTAATTAAGGTGACGTCACTTTTAACTTGTCCAGACTTGAATTGTGAAGAATTATATTTAAACTATAAAATAAAAATTTTATTTTAGTATGTGGTATTATGTTGCGGTGTTCAGAGCTCTTTCACTTTGGTAAGTTGAATAATTTTGATTAATTTGTTTTTTTTTCAATATGAAAGAATTAAAATGTATTACTTTTTTTTGGACTTTGTATTATGGATCTTAAATATATTTCAAAAATTCAAAGTATTTATTAGTTATTAGTAATTTTAAGTGTTAGACCTTCTGTTGTGATTTTTGATATTTATGTTGTATAAAGGTTTGAAGAGTAGAAATATTACTGGTCATTAGAGCTATTTGCGAATTGAAACAAAAAAAATATTTATTTTTTAACAATGTTAAGTGTTTAAGGTATTGATTTAAATAAAAATTAAACAAAAGTACACTTTTTTGGATAAATGTAACGTATATCTTACTTACTTACCTCGAGCCTCCTGAGTAGTGCCTATGAATTTCGAGGGACCTTTAAAGGTTATAAATTATTTAGTAAGAAGATATCGGAGGTTCCTTCGGGTATAAAAAGGGTGGTCGACTTTTTTCCGCACAGAAATACGACAGGTACCACACTGTGGGAGAAGTACTGTAAACTCAGGGTGTCTGTAATTCGCGCTTACAAAACGAGTTGTCACCTAATGAGTTAAGTACGTATAGTATTTTTGTATGTTTAAAATAAAACATGATCAGGGAAAATTGTCGCCTGTCGGCTATTAAAGAACCACCTATGGCCTCTTGTGAAGTATTACTAAGGAGTTGCTGACGTTTCTTATCATCAATGTCTAGATATCTTACTTACATACCTCGAGCCTCCTGAGTAGTGCCTGTGAATTTCGAGGGACCTTCAAAGGTTATAAATTATTTAGTAAGAAGATATCGGAGGTTCCTTCGGGTATAAATGGTGGTCAACTTTTTCCTGCACTGATACGCGTCAGTTACCTTTACGAAGGGAGAAGTACCTACTATAAACTTAGGGTGTCTGTAATTCTCGCTTACAAAACGAGTTGTCACCTATTGAGTTAAGTACGTATAGCGTTTTCAGTATGTTCTTATGAGTATGATCAGAGGAAATTGTTGCCTGTCGGCTATTAAAGAACCACTGGCCTCCCAAAAATAAAAGTATAAGGACGATTTTTGAGATCCTGTGTTCCTTCTTTAATATGTTAAAAATTAATTTTATATTTTGCTGTGTAATTTTAGTATATTCCGAATTTAGATATCAACCGTGTTTTAGAAAAATTTTTGAAAATTGGGGACAGTTGTTTTAAATTAATCATATTTAAACTACTTTTCCATTTTTTTTTCTTTGAAAATTTTAAGCCGAATTTATAAAATTAAAAACAAAGTCTTCGCGATTCATTCTGAACTAGTCAGTCTTAGTGATCAGACGTGAGTAAGAGCAACATAATTGTTTTGGGTGTTATCGAACTCTCAAAATAAAATATAACTACAATTTTTACTTACTTAGTTATTGAAATCCAGTGTTCGAGTTTTCGGTTTTTACTACGATTAAAAATTAATTTTATATTTTTTCCCGTGTAATTTTGGTACATTCTGATTTTAAATTTCTACTTAAACTTTTCGGAAATTGTTTTCCACTTGCTTATTTTTGGTATTAATCTCTAGTTAGCTTATATTTTTTTTTTCTTAAAGAAAATCCCTTTCTTGGAGATTTTAAGCCACGCCCCCTTCCGAATTTATTAAATTAAAAACAAAGTCTTCGCGATTCATTCTGAACTAGTAAGTCTTAGTGATCAGACGTGCGTCTTCAAAAAAATAATTGGTGAGTTAAATTTTTGAAAACTTTGACTTGTTTTGTGTTCATTTTTTTATTGCATTATTAAAATGGAGAAGTTTTTTATAATTAAAGACCATTTAAAAAAAATCCGTAAATTCGGTCTCCAAGGACGAACTCTAGAATTTAAAATTAAACCAATACCCAAAGATGAAGAACCTGTTGGATGGGTTAAAGAAGCAATAGAAGGAATAATCAAAAAAGGTACGGAAGGAATAAGAGGTAGTGATCAGGTTGGTTTTAGCTTTTGTTCAAAGGATTTTTCGAGAGGATCAGGTTGGTTAGCGTTTAAACGTGCTGACCATGTAACCTACAATGAAATATGGGGAAAAATCTCGTCGATTTACCAATCAAACAGTTGCGGGTTGAATACTGAAACATTTTGTCTAGGTGTTACTACGGTCAAGACTCCGGCAGGTAAAGGAAAAAGAGTAGTCAACTACAACAATTTCGAGGAGGAGTGTGGTCAGAAAAAAGGGATAGTTACTATTAATAACAAAGATAATCTCTGTCTTCCACGCGCACTCGTCGTAGCTATAAGTTACAAAGAAAAAGATCCTGAGTACAACAAAATAAGAAAAGACACAGGAAAAATCCAGGAGCAAAGAGCTCACCAGCTGTTGACATCTTCAGGTGTTACCATACCTAACGAGGGTGCTGGTATCCCTGAACTACAAAAGTTTCAAGATTATTTAAAAGATTATAAAATCAAAGTGTATTCATATGGAAGCAAAGGTCGAGATACTATATTCGTTGGACAAATTGATGGTCCCTCATTAAATTTAATTTATCATGAGGGTCATTATAATGTGATTACGTCGCTAACTGCGGCATTTTGTAGCGGTTATTATTGTGAAGACTGTAATGTACCATATGATCACAAAAATGCACACCGTTGTAGAGGAAGTTGTTTTGCTTGCATGCGATCACCTGCATGCCCAAAAAAAAGTATGAAGAAACTATGTGACGATTGTAACCGCTACTTTTACGGTGAGGATTGCTATCAAGCACACTTGTCGAAAGTTTGCACTTTGCTGAAAAGGTGTGAAGAGTGTTTGAAAACAATTAAAAAAGGAAGAGAGCATTACTGTGGAGAAATATTCTGTAAAATATGCAATAAACATCAACCTCCTGGTCATTTGTGTTATATGCAACCAGACAATCGATCTCCAAAAACCAGTAATACTCTCTTTGTGTTCTATGATCTAGAGACGCGTCAAGAAAAGATTGTGTCTGACGGGGTCGTTCAACAGGAACCAAATTTGTGTGTATTTAAACAATGTTGCGACGTATGTTTAACTACTAAAGCCGTAATTTGTAAAAAATGTGGTGTGCGCCTACAAATACTAAGATCCACAGACGTTATATCCCCATTTATACAACACGTTCTCACAATTAGAAAAAAATTTGAAAAAGTAGTGGTTATTGCTCACAATGGTGGCGGTTTCGATCATCAGTTTGTTTTGAACCATATTTTGATGAAAACTGATCTGAAGCCGGAATTAATAATGCGAGGAACGAGATTGGTTTTAATGAGTGTGGGAAATGTAAAATTTTTGGATTCTTTAAATTATTTCCCGATGGCTCTAAGTAAACTCCCAAAAGCTTTTGGTCTGGTCGAGTTAAAGAAAGGTTATTTTCCTCACCTATTTAACCGTACAGAAAACGAGAATTATCTAGGATCGATACCTGCTTTAGAGTTTTATGATCCTGATAACTTTAATAATGAAGATAGAGAACAGTTAATTTGTTGGTATAATCAGAAAACTGCCGAAAATTATGTGTTCGATTTTCAGAAAGAGATAATTGAATACTGTATCTCCGATGTACAAATTCTAGCTGGAGCCTGTCTTAAATTCAGAGAGCTAATGTTAAAAGAAGGTAATGTTTGCCCTTTCACGGAAGCAAGCACTCTACCGTCTGCGTGCAATAAAATCTACAGGCGTAACTTTCTTAAACCGGATACGATAGGAATAATCCCGAAAAAAGGGTATAGATGGAGGGATAATCAATCTAAAATAGCTATACAATGGTTAATTTGGGAAGAACATCAAAGGGGAATAATGATACAGCATGCTGCTAGAGCATCTGAAGTTATTGTATCTGGATTAAAAGTTGACGGGTTCTGTGAAGAAACCAACCAAATATTTGAATTTCAAGGGTGTTACTACCATGGCTGTCTTAAATGTTTTATCACTAATAGAAATCAACCTCTTCATGACGATCCATCAGACAGTTTGGAAAACCGTTATGAAAGAACTATAGCGAAGATAGAAAGACTGAGAAATCTAGGTTATGACGTTATTGAAATGTGGGAATGCGGTGTGACGGATGAAATTAAAAAATATACGGAGAACCACCCTCTCCTTAATTACATTCCGCTAAACCCGAGAGACGCATTTATGGGTGGTCGAACAGAAAACATTGTCGAATACTACAAGTGTCAGGAAGGTGAAGTGATTAAATACGTAGACTTTACGTCGCTTTATCCATATGTGAATAAGTATGCAGAGTATCCTGAAGGACATCCCAAAATCTACGTGGGGTCCGAATGCAAATTCGAGGGTACTTTTGGATTTGTAAAATGCAAAATCTTACCGCCCACAAATCTGTTTCACCCCGTTCTTCCGGCACGTATAAACAACAAGTTAATGTTTACGCTTTGCAGAAGCTGTACCGAAGAAAGTATAGCCGAAGAGTGTTCACACTCAATAGACGAGAGAGCTTTAAATGGTACGTGGGTCAGTCTAGAAGTTGAAAAGGCTATAGAACTGGGGTACACAATTTTGGAAATATATGAAATTTGGGATTATGAAAAAAAATCTAAATACAACACCCAAACAAAAACCGGCGGCCTTTTTAATGAGTATATCAGCAAGTTTCTTGGTCTTAAACAAGAAGCGAGTGGTTGGCCTGTAGGTTGCGATACGGAGCAGAAGAAACAACAATATATAAGTGACTACTTTGAAAGAGAAGGTGTAGCGCTTTCCCCTATGAAGATTAAAAAGAATCCCGGTAAAAGACTCTTGGGTAAAAACGTTATCACAAGTTTTTGGGGATATCTAGGTATGCGCGAAAATAAACCTAAAACTTCAATCGTTAATCAGTCATATGAATTATATTCTATGTTAACCAACCCTTCAATAAGCGTTAATACCATACTTCCGGTGAACGATGAGACATTGATAGTTAACTGGGAATTCAAAGAAGAGGTTTACGATATATTACCTACAGTTTCAGTACCTGTTGCAGCGTTTACCACTGCTCATGCAAGACTAAAATTATATAATGAGCTTTTACAACCCCTAGGACAAAGGGTGAAATATTTAGATACTGACTCGTGCCTTTTTACCCTTAAAGAAGGTGAATATGAACCACCTTTAGGTAATTTTTTGGGTGAGCTAACTGACGAATTGGATGGTGGATATATAAAAGAGTTCGTTTCGGGAGGTCCCAAAAATTATGCTTATAGATTTTTCTCTCCTTCTACGGGTAAAGAAAATATAGTATGCAAAGTTAAAAGTATTTCATTAAATTATACCACCTCTAAGGTTGTTAATTTTGAACGAATAAAAGAAATGGTCCTTGAAAATCGCGCACCTGTGCATATTGTTAATAAACGAATACACTGTACTCAGGATCACGAATTATTAACTTTAAACGTTAAAAAGATTTATCGACCAAATTCAACCAAAAGGAAATTTCTAAAAGACCACACGTCGTTACCTTTCGGATATAAAAAATTAAAACAGGTTAAAAGTTTCCAATGATAATGAACTGTTTTGATTCAATTCAATTTCAGGTTAATATTTGTACTCTATACCTTATTATAATGGCTAATTAATGAACTGTCTTGATTAATTTCTAGGTTAATGTTCGTGCTGCCTAGTGGAAACCTTAAAATGGCGAATAAATGAACTATCTTGATTAATTTCCAAAGATATACAGATCACTAAAAAATGTCTACTGATTCATAATTTATTTTTTAAACAAACCAAAAGGTCACTTGTTAATTAGGTACACTCTGTAATTAAAAAACTGAATAAAATGAGTGAGTTGAAATTATTCTTAACTTATTACTAACTGTCTCTCCCTAACTAACATAACTTTTCCCTGGCGAACGAGGTCTGTACCTGCTCGTTGGTGTTCGCTGTATAGGGGAAACCCGAACTAAACAGACCATAAATTCAATATAAAATAATTTTGAAAAAGTCCTAACCTTTAATAGACAACGCTGTCACCTATTGAGTTAAGTACGTATAGTATTTTCTGATTAGGGAAATTGTCGCCTGATGGCTATTAAAGAACCGCCTGCGACCTTGGTTGTCTACCTCATTAACAATTTTCTATTTTAGATGTCCGGTTTTGTTTCTAATGGGAAAGCTGACTAGCAAAAGTGGTAGTGGTGGGGGGTGGCCAAATCGTCGTTATACCTACTTGCTAAATGTCAAAAATGATAAGTGTCACCATAAAAAATGTCAAAAATGACAAATTTCAAGATGGCGAATGTCCAAGATGTCAAATGACAAATGTCACAATGCTAAATGTCAAAAATGAAAAGTGTCACCATAAAAAATGTCAAAAATGACAAATTTCAAGATGGCAAATGTCAAAGATGTCAAATGACAAATGTTACAATGCTAAATGTCAAAAATGAAAAGTGTCCCCATAAAAAATGTCAATAATGACAAATTTCAAGATGGCAAATGTCAAAGATGTCAAATGACAAATGTCACAATGCTAAATGTCAAAAATGAAAAGTGTCCCCATGAAAAATGTCAATAATGACAAATTTCAAGATGGCAAATGTCAAAGATGTCAAATGACAAATGTCACAATGCTAAATGTCAAAAATAAAAAGTGTCACCATGAAAAATGTCAAAAATGACAAATTTCAAGATAGCAAATGTCAAAGATGTCGAATATGACAAATGTCACAATGCTAAATGTCAAAAATGAAAAGTGTCACCATGAAAAATGTCAAAAATGACAAATTTCAAGATGGCAAATGTCAAAGATGTTAAATGACAAATGTCACAATGCTAAATGTCAAAAATGAAAAGTGTCACCATGAAAAATGTCAAAAATGACAAATTTCAAGATGGCAAATATCAAAGATGTCAAATGACAAATGACACAATGCTAAATGTCAAAAATGACAAATTTCAAGATGGCAAATGTCAAATGACAAATGTCACAATGCTAAATGTCAAAAATGAAAAGTGTCACCATGAAAAATGTCAAAAATGACAAATTTCAAGATGGCAAATGTCAAAGATAACAAATGACAAATGTCACAATGCTAAATGTCAAAAATGAAAAGTGTCACCATGAAAAATGTTAAAAATAACAAATTTCAAGATGGCAAATGTCAAAGATGTCAAATGACAAATGTCACAATGCTAAATGTCAAAGATGAAAAGTGTCACCATGAAAAATGTCAAAAATGACAAATTTCAAGATGGAAAATGTCAAAGATGTCAAATGACAAATGTCACAATGCTAATAGTCAAAAATGAAAAGTGTCAGCATGAAAAATGTCAAAAATAACAAATTTCAAGATGCAAATGTCAAAGATGTCAAATGACAAATGGCACAATGCTAAATGTCAAAAATAAAAAGTGTCACCATGAAAAATGTCAAAAATGACAAATTTCAAGATGGCAAATGTCAAAACTGACAAATGTCACAATGCTAAATGTCAAAAATGAAAAATGTCACCATGAAAAATGTCAAAAATAACAAATTTCAAGATGGCAAATGTCAAAGATGTCAAATGACAAATGTCACAATGCTAAATGTCAAAAATGAAAAGTGTCACCATGAAAAATTTAAAAATGACAAATTTTAAGATGGCAAATGTCAAAACTGACAAATATCACAATGCTAAATGTCAAAAATGAAAAGTGTCACCATAAAATGTCAAAAATAACAAATTTCAAGATGGCAAATGTCAAAGATGTCAAATGACAAATGGCACAATGCTAAATGTCAAAAATGACAAATTTCAAAATGTCAAAGATGTCAAATGACAAATGTCACAATGCTAAATGTCAAAAATGAAAAGTGTCACCATGAAAAATGTCAAAAATGACAAATTTCAAGATGGCAAATGTCAAAGATGTCAAATGACAAATGTCACAATGCTAAATGTCAAAAATGAAAAGTGTCACCATGAAAAATGTCAAAAATGACAAATTTCAAGATGGCAAATGTCAAAGATGTCAAATGACAAATGTCACAATGCTAAATGTCAAAAATGAAAAGTGTCACCATGAAAAATGTCAAAAATAACAAATTTCAAGATGGCAAATGTCAAAGATGTCAAATGACAAATGTCACAATGCTAAATGTCAAAAATGAAAAGTGTCACCATGAAAAATGTCAAAAATGACAAATTTCAAGATGGCAAATGTCAAAGATGTCAAATGACAAATGTCACAATGCTAAATGTCAAAAATGAAAAGTGTCACCATGAAAAATGTCAAAAATGACAAATTTCAAGATGGAAAATATCAAAGATGTCAAATGACAAATGTCACAATGCTAAATGTCAAAAATGACAAATTTTAAGATGGCAAACGTCAAAGATGTCAAATGACAAATGTCACAATGCTAAATGTCAAAAATGAAAAGTGTCACCATGAAAAATGTTAAAAATGACAAATTTCAAGATGGCAAATGTCAAAGATGTCAAATGACAAATGTCACAATGCAAAATGTCAAAAATGAAAAGTGTCACCATAAAAAATGTCAACAATAACAAATTTCAAGATGGCAAATGTCAAAGATGTCAAATGACAAATGTCACAATGCTAAATGTCAAAAATGAAAAGTGTCACCATGAAAAATGTCAAAAATGACAAATTTCAAGATGGCAAATGTCAAAGATGTCAAATGACAAATGTCATAATGCCAAATGTCAAAAATGAAAAGTGTCACCATGAAAAAGGTCAAAAATGACAAATTTCAAAATGGCAAATGTCAAAACTGACAAATGTCACAATGCTAAATGTCAAAAATGATAAGTGTCACCATGAAAAATGTCAAAAATGACAATATTCAAGATGGCAAATGTCCAAGATGTCAAATGACAAATATCACAATGCTAAATGTCAAAAATGACAAATTTCAAGATGGCAAATGTCAAAGATGTCGAATATGACAAATGTCACAATGCTAAATGTCAAAAATGAAAAGTGTCACCATGAAAAATGTCAAAAATGACAAATTTCAAGATGGCAAATGTCAAAGATGTCAAATGACAAATGTCACAATGCAAAATGTCAAAAATGAAAAGTGTCACCATAAAAAATGTCAACAATAACAAATTTCAAGATGGCAAATGTCAAAGATGTCAAATGACAAATGTCACAATGCTAAATGTCAAAAATGAAAAGTGTCACCATGAAAAATGTCAAAAATGACAAATTTCAAGATGGCAAATGTCAAAGATGTCAAATGACAAATGTCATAATGCCAAATGTCAAAAATGAAAAGTGTCACCATGAAAAATGTCAAAAATGACAAATTTCAAAATGGCAAATGTCAAAACTGACAAATGTCACAATGCTAAATGTCAAAAATGAAAAGTGTCACCATGAAAAATGTCAAAAATGACAAATTTCACGATGGCAAATATCAAAGATGTCAAATGACAAATGTCACAATGCTAAATGTCAAAAATGACAAATTTTAAGATGGCAAATGTCAAAGATGTCAAATGACAAATGTCACAATGCTAAATGTCAAAAATAAAAAGTGTCACCATGAAAAATGTCAAAAATGACAAATTTCAAGATGGCAAATGTCAAAGATGTCAAATGCCAAATGTCACAATGCTAAATGTCAAAAATGAAAAGTGTCACCATAAAAAATGTCAAAAATAACAAATTTCAAGATGGCAAATGTCAAAGAAGTCAAATGACAAATGTCACAATGCTTAATGTCAAAAATGAAAAGTGTCACCATGAAAAATGTCAAAAATGACAAATTTCAAGATGGCAAATGTCAAAGATGTCAAATGACAAATGTCACAATGCTAAATGTCAAAAATGAAAAGTGTCACCATGAAAAATGTCAAAAATAACAAATTTCAAGATGGCAAATGTCAAAGATGCTAAATGACAAATGTCACAATGCTAAATGTCAAAAATGACAAATTTTAAGATGGCAAACGTCAAAGATGTCAAATGACAAATGTCACAATGCTAAATGTCAAAAATGAAAAGTGTCACCATGAAAAATGTTAAAAATGACAAATTTCAAGATGGCAAATGTCAAAGATGTCAAATGACAAATGTCACAATGCAAAATGTCAAAAATGAAAAGTGTCACCATAAAAAATGTCAACAATAACAAATTTCAAGATGGCAAATGTCAAAGATGTCAAATGACAAATGTCACAATGCTAAATGTCAAAAATGAAAAGTGTCACCATGAAAAATGTCAAAAATGACAAATTTCAAGATGGCAAATGTCAAAGATGTCAAATGACAAATGTCATAATGCCAAATGTCAAAAATGAAAAGTGTCACCATGAAAAATGTCAAAAATGACAAATTTCAAAATGGCAAATGTCAAAACTGACAAATGTCACAATGCTAAATGTCAAAAATGAAAAGTGTCACCATGAAAAATGTCAAAAATGACAAATTTTACGATGGCAAATATCAAAGATGTCAAATGACAAATGTCACAATGCTAAATGTCAAAAATGACAAATTTTAAGATGGCAAATGTCAAAGATGTCAAATGACAAATGTCACAATGCTAAATGTCAAAAATAAAAAGTGTCACCATGAAAAATGTCAAAAATGACAAATTTCAAGATGGCAAATGTCAAAGATGTCAAATGCCAAATGTCACAATGCTAAATGTCAAAAATGAAAAGTGTCACCATAAAAAATGTCAAAAATAACAAATTTCAAGATGGCAAATGTCAAAGAAGTCAAATGACAAATGTCACAATGCTTAATGTCAAAAATGAAAAGTGTCACCATGAAAAATGTCAAAAATGACAAATTTCAAGATGGCAAATGTCAAAGATGTCAAATGACAAATGTCACAATGCTAAATGTCAAAAATGAAAAGTGTCACCATGAAAAATGTCAAAAATAACAAATTTCAAGATGGCAAATGTCAAAGATGCTAAATGACAAATGTCACAATGCTAAATGTCAAAAATGAAAAGTGTCACCATGAAAAATGTCAAAAATGACAAATTTCAAGATGGCAAATGTCAAAACTGACAAATGTCACAATGCTAAATGTTAAAAATGATAAGTGTCACCATGAAAAATGTCAAAAATGACAAATTTCAAGATGGCAAATGTCCAAGATGTCAAATGACAAATGTCACAATGCTAAATGTCAAAAATGACAAATTTCAAGATGGCAAATGTCAAAGATGTCAAATGACAAATGTCACAATGCTAAATGTAAAAAATGAAAAGTGTCACCATAAAAAATGTCAAAAATGACAAATTTCAAGATGGCAAATGTCAAAGATGACAAATGTCACAATGCTAAATGTCAAAAATGAAAAGTGTCACCATGAAAAATGTCAAAAATAACAAATTTCAAGATGGCAAATGTCAAAGATGTCAAATGACAAATGTCACAATGCTAAATGTCAAAAATGAAAAGTGTCACCATGAAAAATGTTAAAAATGACCAATTTCAAGATGGCAAATGTCAAAGATGTCAAATGACAAATGTCACAATGCTAAATGTCAAAAATGAAAAGTGTCACCATGAAAAATGTCAAAAATGACAAATTTCAAGATGGCAAATGTCAAAGATGTCAAATGTCAAAGTTGTCAAATGACAAATGTCACAATGCTAAATGTCAAAAATGAAAAGTGTCACCATGAAAAATGTCAAAAATGACAAATTTCAAGATGGCAAATGTCAAAACTGACAAATGTCACAATGCTAAATGTCAAAAATGATAAGTGTCACCATAAAAAATGTCAAAAATGACAAATTTCAAGATGGCGAATGTCCAAGATGTCAAATGACAAATGTCACAATGCTAAATGTCAAAAATGAAAAGTGTCACCATGAAAAATGTCAAAAATGACAAATTTCAAGATGGCAAATGTCAAAGATGTCAAATGACAAATGTTACAATGCTAAATGTCAAAAATGAAAAGTGTCCCCATAAAAAATGTCAATAATGACAAATTTCAAGATGGCAAATGTCAAAGATGTCAAATGACAAATGTCACAATGCTAAATGTCAAAAATGAAAAGTGTCCCCATGAAAAATGTCAATAATGACAAATTTCAAGATGGCAAATGTCAAAGATGTCAAACTACAAATGTCACAATGCTAAATGTCAAAAATAAAAAGTGTCACCATGAAAAATGTCAAAAATGACAAATTTCAAGATAGCAAATGTCAAAGATGTCGAATATGACAAATGTCACAATGCTAAATGTCAAAAATGAAAAGTGTCACCATGAAAAATGTCAAAAATGACAAATTTCAAGATGGCAAATGTCAAAGATGTCAAATGACAAATGTCACAATGCTAAATGTCAAAAATGAAAAGTGTCACCATGAAAAATGTCAAAAATGACAAATTTCAAGATGGCAAATATCAAAGATGTCAAATGACAAATGACACAATGCTAAATGTCAAAAATGACAAATTTCAAGATGGCAAATGTCAAATGACAAATGTCACAATGCTAAATGTCAAAAATGAAAAGTGTCACCATGAAAAATGTCAAAAATGACAAATTTCAAGATGGCAAATGTCAAAGATAACAAATGACAAATGTCACAATGCTAAATGTCAAAAATGAAAAGTGTCACCATGAAAAATGTCAAAAATAACAAATTTCAAGATGGCAAATGTCAAAGATGTCAAATGACAAATGTCACAATGCTAAATGTCAAAGATGAAAAGTGTCACCATGAAAAATGTCAAAAATGACAAATTTCAAGATGGAAAATGTCAAAGATGTCAAATGACAAATGTCACAATGCTAAATGTCAAAAATGAAAAGTGTCACCATGAAAAATGTCAAAAATAACAAATTTCAAGATGGCAAATATCAAAGATGTCAAATGACAAATGTCACAATGCTAAATGTCAAAAATGAAAAGTGTCACCATGAAAAATGTCAAAAATGACAAATTTTAAGATGGCAAATGTCAAAACTGACAAATGTCACAATGCTAAATGTCAAAAATGATAAGTTTCACCATGAAAGATGTCAAAAACGACAAATTTCAAGATGGCAAATGTCCAAGATGTCAAATGACAAATGTCACAATGCCAAATGTCAAAAATGACAAATTTCAAGATGGCAAATGTCAAAAATGTCAAATGTCAAAAATGTCAAATGACAAATGTCACAATGCTTAATGTCAAAAATGAAAAGTGTCACCATGAAAAATGTTAAAAATGACAAATTTCAAGATGGCAAATGTCAAAGATGTCAAATGACAAATGTCACAATGCTAAATGTCAAAAATAAAAAGTGTTACCATAAAAAATGTCAACAATAACAAATTTCAAGATGGCAAATGTCAAAGATGTCAAATGACAAATGTCACAATGCTAAATGTCAAAACTGAAAAGTGTCACCATGAAAAATGTCAAAAATGACAAATTTCAAGAAGGCAAATGTCAAAGATGTCAAATGACAAATGTCACAATGCTAAATGTCAAAAATGAAAAGTGTCACCATGAAAAATGTCAAAAATGACAAATTTCAAAATGGCAAATGTCAAAACTGACAAATGTCACAATGATAAATGTCAAAAATGATAAGTGTCACCATGAAAAATGTCAAAAATGACAATATTCAAGATGGCAAATGTCCAAGATGTCAAATGACAAATGTCACAATGCTAAATGTCAAAAATGACAAATTTCAAGATGGCAAATGTCAAAGATGTCAAATGACAAATGTCACAATGCTAAATGTCAAAAATGAAAAGTGTCACCATGAAAAATGTCAAAAATGACAAATTTCAAGATGGCAAATGTCAAAGATGTCAAATGACAAATGTCACAATGCTAAATGTCAAAAATGAAAAGTGTCACCATGAAAAATGTCAAAAATGACAAATTTCACGATGGCAAATATCAAAGATGTCAAATGACAAATGTCACAATGCTAAATGTCAAAAATGACAAATTTTAAGATGGCAAATGTCAAAGATGTCAAATGACAAATGTCACAATGCTAAATGTCAAAAATGACAAATTTTAAGATGGCAAATGTCAAAGATGTCAAATGACAAATGTCACAATGCTAAATGTCAAAAATGAAAAGTGTCACCATGAAAAATGTCAAAAATGACAAATTTCAAGATGGCAAATGTCAAAGATGTCAAATGCCAAATGTCACAATGCTAAATGTCAAAAATGAAAAGTGTCACCATAAAAAATGTCAAAAATAACAAATTTCAAGATGGCAAATGTCAAAGAAGTCAAATGACAAATGTCACAATGCTTAATGTCAAAAATGAAAAGTGTCACCATGAAAAATGTCAAAAATGACAAATTTCAAGATGGCAAATGTCAAAGATGTCAAATGACAAATGTCACAATGCTAAATGTCAAAAATGAAAAGTGTCACCATGAAAAATGTCAAAAATAACAAATTTCAAGATGGCAAATGTCAAAGATGCTAAATGACAAATGTCACAATGCTAAATGTCAAAAATGAAAAGTGTCACCATGAAAAATGTCAAAAATGACAAATTTCAAGATGGCAAATGTCAAAACTGACAAATGTCACAATGCTAAATGTTAAAAATGATAAGTGTCACCATGAAAAATGTCAAAAATGACAAATTTCAAGATGGCAAATGTCCAAGATGTCAAATGACAAATGTCACAATGCTAAATGTCAAAAATGACAAATTTCAAGATGGCAAATGTCAAAGATG
The DNA here is from genome assembly GCA_964028335.1 of Altica lythri. Taxonomy (NCBI): domain Eukaryota; kingdom Metazoa; phylum Arthropoda; class Insecta; order Coleoptera; family Chrysomelidae; genus Altica; species Altica lythri. The sequence continues at coordinate 17,623,043 of OZ034800.1, read as the reverse complement.
TCAAATGACAAATGTCACAATGCTAAATGTAAAAAATGAAAAGTGTCACCATAAAAAATGTCAAAAATGACAAATTTCAAGATGGCAAATGTCAAAGATGACAAATGTCACAATGCTAAATGTCAAAAATGAAAAGTGTCACCATGAAAAATGTCAAAAATAACAAATTTCAAGATGGCAAATGTCAAAGATGTCAAATGACAAATGTCACAATGCTAAATGTCAAAAATGAAAAGTGTCACCATGAAAAATGTTAAAAATGACCAATTTCAAGATGGCAAATGTCAAAGATGTCAAATGACAAATGTCACAATGCTAAATGTCAAAAATGAAAAGTGTCACCATGAAAAATGTCAAAAATGACAAATTTCAAGATGGCAAATGTCAAAGATGTCAAATGTCAAAGTTGTCAAATGACAAATGTCACAATGCTAAATGTCAAAAATGAAAAGTGTCACCATGAAAAATGTCAAAAATGACAAATTTCAAGATGGCAAATGTCAAAACTGACAAATGTCACAATGCTAAATGTCAAAAATGATAAGTGTCACCATAAAAAATGTCAAAAATGACAAATTTCAAGATGGCGAATGTCCAAGATGTCAAATGACAAATGTCACAATGCTAAATGTCAAAAATGAAAAGTGTCACCATGAAAAATGTCAAAAATGACAAATTTCAAGATGGCAAATGTCAAAGATGTCAAATGACAAATGTTACAATGCTAAATGTCAAAAATGAAAAGTGTCCCCATAAAAAATGTCAATAATGACAAATTTCAAGATGGCAAATGTCAAAGATGTCAAATGACAAATGTCACAATGCTAAATGTCAAAAATGAAAAGTGTCCCCATGAAAAATGTCAATAATGACAAATTTCAAGATGACAAATGTCAAAGATGTCAAACTACAAATGTCACAATGCTAAATGTCAAAAATAAAAAGTGTCACCATGAAAAATGTCAAAAATGACAAATTTCAAGATAGCAAATGTCAAAGATGTCGAATATGACAAATGTCACAATGCTAAATGTCAAAAATGAAAAGTGTCACCATGAAAAATGTCAAAAATGACAAATTTCAAGATGGCAAATGTCAAAGATGTCAAATGACAAATGTCACAATGCTAAATGTCAAAAATGAAAAGTGTCACCATGAAAAATGTCAAAAATGACAAATTTCAAGATGGCAAATATCAAAGATGTCAAATGACAAATGACACAATGCTAAATGTCAAAAATGACAAATTTCAAGATGGCAAATGTCAAATGACAAATGTCACAATGCTAAATGTCAAAAATGAAAAGTGTCACCATGAAAAATGTCAAAAATGACAAATTTCAAGATGGCAAATGTCAAAGATAACAAATGACAAATGTCACAATGCTAAATGTCAAAAATGAAAAGTGTCACCATGAAAAATGTCAAAAATAACAAATTTCAAGATGGCAAATGTCAAAGATGTCAAATGACAAATGTCACAATGCTAAATGTCAAAGATGAAAAGTGTCACCATGAAAAATGTCAAAAATGACAAATTTCAAGATGGAAAATGTCAAAGATGTCAAATGACAAATGTCACAATGCTAAATGTCAAAAATGAAAAGTGTCACCATGAAAAATGTCAAAAATAACAAATTTCAAGATGGCAAATATCAAAGATGTCAAATGACAAATGTCACAATGCTAAATGTCAAAAATGAAAAGTGTCACCATGAAAAATGTCAAAAATGACAAATTTTAAGATGGCAAATGTCAAAACTGACAAATGTCACAATGCTAAATGTCAAAAATGATAAGTTTCACCATGAAAGATGTCAAAAACGACAAATTTCAAGATGGCAAATGTCCAAGATGTCAAATGACAAATGTCACAATGCCAAATGTCAAAAATGACAAATTTCAAGATGGCAAATGTCAAAAATGTCAAATGACAAATGTCACAATGCTAAATGTCAAAAATGAAAAGTGTCACCATGAAAAATGTTAAAAATGACAAATTTCAAGATGGCAAATGTCAAAGATGTCAAATGACAAATGTCACAATGCTAAATGTCAAAAATAAAAAGTGTTACCATAAAAAATGTCAACAATAACAAATTTCAAGATGGCAAATGTCAAAGATGTCAAATGACAAATGTCACAATGCTAAATGTCAAAACTGAAAAGTGTCACCATGAAAAATGTCAAAAATGACAAATTTCAAGAAGGCAAATGTCAAAGATGTCAAATGACAAATGTCACAATGCTAAATGTCAAAAATGAAAAGTGTCACCATGAAAAATGTCAAAAATGACAAATTTCAAAATGGCAAATGTCAAAACTGACAAATGTCACAATGATAAATGTCAAAAATGATAAGTGTCACCATGAAAAATGTCAAAAATGACAATATTCAAGATGGCAAATGTCCAAGATGTCAAATGACAAATGTCACAATGCTAAATGTCAAAAATGACAAATTTCAAGATGGCAAATGTCAAAGATGTCAAATGACAAATGTCACAATGCTAAATGTCAAAAATGAAAAGTGTCACCATGAAAAATGTCAAAAATGACAAATTTCAAGATGGCAAATGTCAAAGATGTCAAATGACAAATGTCACAATGCTAAATGTCAAAAATGAAAAGTGTCACCATGAAAAATGTCAAAAATGACAAATTTCACGATGGCAAATATCAAAGATGTCAAATGACAAATGTCACAATGCTAAATGTCAAAAATGACAAATTTTAAGATGGCAAATGTCAAAGATGTCAAATGACAAATGTCACAATGCTAAATGTCAAAAATGAAAAGTGTCACCATGAAAAATGTCAAAAATGACAAATTTCAAGATGGCAAATGTCAAAGATGTCAAATGACAAATGTCACAATGCTAAATGTCAAAGATGAAAAGTGTCACCATGAAAAATGTCACAAATGACAAATTTCAAGATGGAAAATGTCAAAGATGTCAAATGACAAATGTCACAATGCTAAATGTCAAAAATAAAAAGTGTCACCATGAAAAATGTCAAAAATAACAAATTTCAAGATGGCAAATATTAAAGATGTCAAATGACAAATGTCACAATGCTAAATGTCAAAAATGAAAAGTGTCACCATGAAAAATGTCAAAAATGACAAATTTTAAGATGGCAAATGTCAAAACTGACAAATGTCACAATGCTAAATGTCAAAAATGATAAGTTTCACCATGAAAAATGTCAAAAACGACAAATTTCAAGATGGCAAATGTCCAAGATGTCAAATGACAAATGTCACAATGCTAAATGTCAAAAATGACAAATTTCAAGATGGCAAATGTCAAAGATGTCAAATGACAAATGTCACAATGCTAAATGTCAAAAATGAAAAGTGTCACCATGAAAAATGTCAAAAATGACAAATTTCAAGATGGCAAATGTCAAAGATGTCAAATGACAAATGTCACAATGCTTAATGTCAAAAATGAAAAGTGTCACCATGAAAAATGTCAAAAATAACAAATTTCAAGATGGCAAATGTCAAAGATGTCAAATGACAAATGTCACAATGCTAAATGTCAAAAATGAAAAGTGTCACCATAAAAAATGTCAAAAATGACAAATTTCAAGATGGCAAATATCAAAGATGTCAAATGACAAATGTCACAATGCTAAATGTCAAAAATGAAAAGTGTCACCATGAAAAATGTCAAAAATGACAAATTTCAAAATGGCAAATGTCAAAGATGTCAAATGACAAATGTCACAATGCTAAATGTCAAAAATGAAAAGTGTCACCATGAAAAATGTCAAAAATGACAAATTTCAAGATGGCAAATGTCAAAGATGTCAAATGACAAATGTCACAATGCTAAATGTGAAAAATGAAAAGTGTCACCATGAAAAATGTCAAAAATGACAAATTTTAAGATGGCAAATGTCAAAACTGATAAATGTCACAATGCTAAATGTCAAAAATGATAAGTGTCACAATGAAAAATGTCAAAAATGACAAATTTCAAGATGGCAAATGTCCAAGATGTCAAATGACAAATGTCACAATGCTAAATGTCAAAAATGAAAAGTGTCACCATGAAAAATGTCAAAAATGACAAATTTCAAGATGGCAAATGTCAAAGATGTCAAATGACAAATGTCACAATGCTAAATGTCAAAAATGAAAAGTGTCAAAAATGACAAATTTCAAGATGGCAAATGTCTAAGATGTCAAATGACAAATGTCACAATGCTAAATGTCAATAATGCAAAGTGTCACCGTGAAAAATGTCAAAAATGACAAATTTCAAAATGGCAAATGTCAAATGACAAATGTCACAATGCTAAATGTCAAAAATAAAAAGTGTCACCATCAAAAATGTCAAAAATGACAAATTTTAAGATGGCAAATGTCAAAGATGTCAAATGACAAATGTCACAATGCTAAATGTCAAAAATGAAAAGTTTCCCCATGAAAAATGTCAATAATGACAAATTTCAAGATGGCAAATGTCAAAGATGTCAAATGACAAATGTCACAATGCTCAATGTCAATAATGAAAAGTGTCACCATGAAAAATGTCAAAAATGACAAATTTCAAGATGGCAAATGTCAAAGATGTCGAATATGACAAATGTCACAATGCTAAATGTCAAAAATGAAAAGTGTCACCATGAAAAATGTCAAAAATGACAAATTTTAAGATGGCAAATATCAAAGATGTCAAATCACAAATGTCACAATGCTAAATGTCAAAAATGACAAATTTCAAGATGGCAAATGTCAAAGATGTCAAATGACAAATGTCACAATGCTAAATGTCAAAAATGAAAAGTGTCACCATGAAAAATGTCAAAAATGACAAATTTTAAGATGGCAAATGTCAAAGATGTCAAATGACAAATGTCACAATGCTAAATGTCAAAAATGAAAAGTGTCACCATAAAAAATGTCAAAAATAACAAATTTCAAGATGGCAAATGTCAAAGATGTCAAATGACAAATGTCACAATGCTAAATGTCAAAAATGAAAAGTGTAACTATGAAAAATGACAAAAATAAAAAATTTCAAGATGGCAAATGTCAAAGATGTCAAATGACAAATGTCACAATGCTAAATGTCAAAAATGAAAAGTGTCACCATGAAAAATGTCAAAAATGACAAATTTCAAGATGGCAAATGTCAAAACTGACAAATGTCACAATGCTAAATGTCAAAAATGATAAGTGTCACCATGAAAAATGTCAAAAATGACAAATTTCAAGATGGCAAATGTCCAAGATGTCAAATGACAAATGTCACAATGCTAAATATCAAAAATGACAAATTTCAAGATGGCAAATGTCAAAGATGTCAAATGACAAATGTCACAATGCTAAATGTCAAAAATGAAAAGTGTCACCATGAAAAATGTCAAAAATAACAAATTTCAAGATGGCAAATGTCAAAGATGTCAAATAACAAATTTCACAATGCTAAATATCAAAAATGAAAAGTGTCACCATGAAAAATGTCAAAAATGACAAATTTCAAGATGGCAAATGTCAAAACTGACAAATGTCACAATGCTAAATGTCAAAAATGAAAAGTGTCACCATGAAAAATGTCAAAAATGACAAATTTTAAGATGGCAAATGTCAAAGATGTCAAATGACAAATGTCACAATGCTAAATGTCAAAAATGAAAAGTGTCACCATAAAAAATGTCAAAAATAACAAATTTCAAGATGGCAAATGTCAAAGATGTCAAATGACAAATGTCACAATGCTAAATGTCAAAAATGAAAAGTGTAACTATGAAAAATGACAAAAATAAAAAATTTCAAGATGGCAAATGTCAAAGATGTCAAATGACAAATGTCACAATGCTAAATATCAAAAATGAAAAGTGTCACCATAAAAAATGTCAAAAATGACAAATTTCAAGATGGCAAATGTCAAAGATGTCAAATGACAAATGTTACAATGCTAAATGTCAAAAATGAAAAGTGTCCCCATAAAAAATGTCAATAATGACAAATTTCAAGATGGCAAATGTCAAAGATGTCAAATGACAAATGTCACAATGCTAAATGTCAAAAATGAAAAGTGTCCCCATGAAAAATGTCAATAATGACAAATTTCAAGATGGCAAATGTCAAAGATGTCAAATGACAAATGTCACAATGCTAAATGTCAAAAATAAAAAGTGTCACCATGAAAAATGTCAAAAATGACAAATTTCAAGATAGCAAATGTCAAAGATGTCGAATATGACAAATGTCACAATGCTAAATGTCAAAAATGAAAAGTGTCACCATGAAAAATGTCAAAAATGACAAATTTCAAGATGGCAAATGTCAAAGATGTTAAATGACAAATGTCACAATGCTAAATGTCAAAAATGAAAAGTGTCACCATGAAAAATGTCAAAAATGACAAATTTCAAGATGGCAAATATCAAAGATGTCAAATGACAAATGACACAATGCTAAATGTCAAAAATGACAAATTTCAAGATGGCAAATGTCAAATGACAAATGTCACAATGCTAAATGTCAAAAATGAAAAGTGTCACCATGAAAAATGTCAAAAATGACAAATTTCAAGATGGCAAATGTCAAAGATAACAAATGACAAATGTCACAATGCTAAATGTCAAAAATGAAAAGTGTCACCATGAAAAATGTTAAAAATAACAAATTTCAAGATGGCAAATGTCAAAGATGTCAAATGACAAATGTCACAATGCTAAATGTCAAAGATGAAAAGTGTCACCATGAAAAATGTCAAAAATGACAAATTTCAAGATGGAAAATGTCAAAGATGTCAAATGACAAATGTCACAATGCTAATAGTCAAAAATGAAAAGTGTCAGCATGAAAAATGTCAAAAATAACAAATTTCAAGATGCAAATGTCAAAGATGTCAAATGACAAATGGCACAATGCTAAATGTCAAAAATAAAAAGTGTCACCATGAAAAATGTCAAAAATGACAAATTTCAAGATGGCAAATGTCAAAACTGACAAATGTCACAATGCTAAATGTCAAAAATGAAAAATGTCACCATGAAAAATGTCAAAAATAACAAATTTCAAGATGGCAAATGTCAAAGATGTCAAATGACAAATGTCACAATGCTAAATGTCAAAAATGAAAAGTGTCACCATGAAAAATTTAAAAATGACAAATTTTAAGATGGCAAATGTCAAAACTGACAAATATCACAATGCTAAATGTCAAAAATGAAAAGTGTCACCATAAAATGTCAAAAATAACAAATTTCAAGATGGCAAATGTCAAAGATGTCAAATGACAAATGGCACAATGCTAAATGTCAAAAATGACAAATTTCAAAATGTCAAAGATGTCAAATGACAAATGTCACAATGCTAAATGTCAAAAATGAAAAGTGTCACCATGAAAAATGTCAAAAATGACAAATTTCAAGATGGCAAATGTCAAAGATGTCAAATGACAAATGTCACAATGCTAAATGTCAAAAATGAAAAGTGTCACCATGAAAAATGTCAAAAATGACAAATTTCAAGATGGCAAATGTCAAAGATGTCAAATGACAAATGTCACAATGCTAAATGTCAAAAATGAAAAGTGTCACCATGAAAAATGTCAAAAATAACAAATTTCAAGATGGCAAATGTCAAAGATGTCAAATGACAAATGTCACAATGCTAAATGTCAAAAATGAAAAGTGTCACCATGAAAAATGTCAAAAATGACAAATTTCAAGATGGCAAATGTCAAAGATGTCAAATGACAAATGTCACAATGCTAAATGTCAAAAATGAAAAGTGTCACCATGAAAAATGTCAAAAATGACAAATTTCAAGATGGAAAATATCAAAGATGTCAAATGACAAATGTCACAATGCTAAATGTCAAAAATGACAAATTTTAAGATGGCAAACGTCAAAGATGTCAAATGACAAATGTCACAATGCTAAATGTCAAAAATGAAAAGTGTCACCATGAAAAATGTTAAAAATGACAAATTTCAAGATGGCAAATGTCAAAGATGTCAAATGACAAATGTCACAATGCAAAATGTCAAAAATGAAAAGTGTCACCATAAAAAATGTCAACAATAACAAATTTCAAGATGGCAAATGTCAAAGATGTCAAATGACAAATGTCACAATGCTAAATGTCAAAAATGAAAAGTGTCACCATGAAAAATGTCAAAAATGACAAATTTCAAGATGGCAAATGTCAAAGATGTCAAATGACAAATGTCATAATGCCAAATGTCAAAAATGAAAAGTGTCACCATGAAAAATGTCAAAAATGACAAATTTCAAGATGGCAAATGTCAAAGATGTCAAATGACAAATGTCACAATGCTAAATGTCAAAAATGAAAAGTGTCACCATGAAAAATGTCAAAAATGACAAATTTCAAGATGGCAAATGTCCAAGATGTCAAATGACAAATATCACAATGCTAAATGTCAAAAATGACAAATTTCAAGATGGCAAATGTCAAAGATGTCGAATATGACAAATGTCACAATGCTAAATGTCAAAAATGAAAAGTGTCACCATGAAAAATGTCAAAAATGACAAATTTCAAGATGGCAAATGTCAAAGATGTCAAATGACAAATGTCACAATGCAAAATGTCAAAAATGAAAAGTGTCACCATAAAAAATGTCAACAATAACAAATTTCAAGATGGCAAATGTCAAAGATGTCAAATGACAAATGTCACAATGCTAAATGTCAAAAATGAAAAGTGTCACCATGAAAAATGTCAAAAATGACAAATTTCAAGATGGCAAATGTCAAAGATGTCAAATGACAAATGTCATAATGCCAAATGTCAAAAATGAAAAGTGTCACCATGAAAAATGTCAAAAATGACAAATTTCAAAATGGCAAATGTCAAAACTGACAAATGTCACAATGCTAAATGTCAAAAATGAAAAGTGTCACCATGAAAAATGTCAAAAATGACAAATTTCACGATGGCAAATATCAAAGATGTCAAATGACAAATGTCACAATGCTAAATGTCAAAAATGACAAATTTTAAGATGGCAAATGTCAAAGATGTCAAATGACAAATGTCACAATGCTAAATGTCAAAAATAAAAAGTGTCACCATGAAAAATGTCAAAAATGACAAATTTCAAGATGGCAAATGTCAAAGATGTCAAATGCCAAATGTCACAATGCTAAATGTCAAAAATGAAAAGTGTCACCATAAAAAATGTCAAAAATAACAAATTTCAAGATGGCAAATGTCAAAGAAGTCAAATGACAAATGTCACAATGCTTAATGTCAAAAATGAAAAGTGTCACCATGAAAAATGTCAAAAATGACAAATTTCAAGATGGCAAATGTCAAAGATGTCAAATGACAAATGTCACAATGCTAAATGTCAAAAATGAAAAGTGTCACCATGAAAAATGTCAAAAATAACAAATTTCAAGATGGCAAATGTCAAAGATGCTAAATGACAAATGTCACAATGCTAAATGTCAAAAATGACAAATTTTAAGATGGCAAACGTCAAAGATGTCAAATGACAAATGTCACAATGCTAAATGTCAAAAATGAAAAGTGTCACCATGAAAAATGTTAAAAATGACAAATTTCAAGATGGCAAATGTCAAAGATGTCAAATGACAAATGTCACAATGCAAAATGTCAAAAATGAAAAGTGTCACCATAAAAAATGTCAACAATAACAAATTTCAAGATGGCAAATGTCAAAGATGTCAAATGACAAATGTCACAATGCTAAATGTCAAAAATGAAAAGTGTCACCATGAAAAATGTCAAAAATGACAAATTTCAAGATGGCAAATGTCAAAGATGTCAAATGACAAATGTCATAATGCCAAATGTCAAAAATGAAAAGTGTCACCATGAAAAATGTCAAAAATGACAAATTTCAAAATGGCAAATGTCAAAACTGACAAATGTCACAATGCTAAATGTCAAAAATGAAAAGTGTCACCATGAAAAATGTCAAAAATGACAAATTTTACGATGGCAAATATCAAAGATGTCAAATGACAAATGTCACAATGCTAAATGTCAAAAATGACAAATTTTAAGATGGCAAATGTCAAAGATGTCAAATGACAAATGTCACAATGCTAAATGTCAAAAATAAAAAGTGTCACCATGAAAAATGTCAAAAATGACAAATTTCAAGATGGCAAATGTCAAAGATGTCAAATGCCAAATGTCACAATGCTAAATGTCAAAAATGAAAAGTGTCACCATAAAAAATGTCAAAAATAACAAATTTCAAGATGGCAAATGTCAAAGAAGTCAAATGACAAATGTCACAATGCTTAATGTCAAAAATGAAAAGTGTCACCATGAAAAATGTCAAAAATGACAAATTTCAAGATGGCAAATGTCAAAGATGTCAAATGACAAATGTCACAATGCTAAATGTCAAAAATGAAAAGTGTCACCATGAAAAATGTCAAAAATAACAAATTTCAAGATGGCAAATGTCAAAGATGCTAAATGACAAATGTCACAATGCTAAATGTCAAAAATGAAAAGTGTCACCATGAAAAATGTCAAAAATGACAAATTTCAAGATGGCAAATGTCAAAACTGACAAATGTCACAATGCTAAATGTTAAAAATGATAAGTGTCACCATGAAAAATGTCAAAAATGACAAATTTCAAGATGGCAAATGTCCAAGATGTCAAATGACAAATGTCACAATGCTAAATGTCAAAAATGACAAATTTCAAGATGGCAAATGTCAAAGATGTCAAATGACAAATGTCACAATGCTAAATGTAAAAAATGAAAAGTGTCACCATAAAAAATGTCAAAAATGACAAATTTCAAGATGGCAAATGTCAAAGATGACAAATGTCACAATGCTAAATGTCAAAAATGAAAAGTGTCACCATGAAAAATGTCAAAAATAACAAATTTCAAGATGGCAAATGTCAAAGATGTCAAATGACAAATGTCACAATGCTAAATGTCAAAAATGAAAAGTGTCACCATGAAAAATGTTAAAAATGACCAATTTCAAGATGGCAAATGTCAAAGATGTCAAATGACAAATGTCACAATGCTAAATGTCAAAAATGAAAAGTGTCACCATGAAAAATGTCAAAAATGACAAATTTCAAGATGGCAAATGTCAAAGATGTCAAATGTCAAAGTTGTCAAATGACAAATGTCACAATGCTAAATGTCAAAAATGAAAAGTGTCACCATGAAAAATGTCAAAAATGACAAATTTCAAGATGGCAAATGTCAAAACTGACAAATGTCACAATGCTAAATGTCAAAAATGATAAGTGTCACCATAAAAAATGTCAAAAATGACAAATTTCAAGATGGCGAATGTCCAAGATGTCAAATGACAAATGTCACAATGCTAAATGTCAAAAATGAAAAGTGTCACCATGAAAAATGTCAAAAATGACAAATTTCAAGATGGCAAATGTCAAAGATGTCAAATGACAAATGTTACAATGCTAAATGTCAAAAATGAAAAGTGTCCCCATAAAAAATGTCAATAATGACAAATTTCAAGATGGCAAATGTCAAAGATGTCAAATGACAAATGTCACAATGCTAAATGTCAAAAATGAAAAGTGTCCCCATGAAAAATGTCAATAATGACAAATTTCAAGATGGCAAATGTCAAAGATGTCAAACTACAAATGTCACAATGCTAAATGTCAAAAATAAAAAGTGTCACCATGAAAAATGTCAAAAATGACAAATTTCAAGATAGCAAATGTCAAAGATGTCGAATATGACAAATGTCACAATGCTAAATGTCAAAAATGAAAAGTGTCACCATGAAAAATGTCAAAAATGACAAATTTCAAGATGGCAAATGTCAAAGATGTCAAATGACAAATGTCACAATGCTAAATGTCAAAAATGAAAAGTGTCACCATGAAAAATGTCAAAAATGACAAATTTCAAGATGGCAAATATCAAAGATGTCAAATGACAAATGACACAATGCTAAATGTCAAAAATGACAAATTTCAAGATGGCAAATGTCAAATGACAAATGTCACAATGCTAAATGTCAAAAATGAAAAGTGTCACCATGAAAAATGTCAAAAATGACAAATTTCAAGATGGCAAATGTCAAAGATAACAAATGACAAATGTCACAATGCTAAATGTCAAAAATGAAAAGTGTCACCATGAAAAATGTCAAAAATAACAAATTTCAAGATGGCAAATGTCAAAGATGTCAAATGACAAATGTCACAATGCTAAATGTCAAAGATGAAAAGTGTCACCATGAAAAATGTCAAAAATGACAAATTTCAAGATGGAAAATGTCAAAGATGTCAAATGACAAATGTCACAATGCTAAATGTCAAAAATGAAAAGTGTCACCATGAAAAATGTCAAAAATAACAAATTTCAAGATGGCAAATATCAAAGATGTCAAATGACAAATGTCACAATGCTAAATGTCAAAAATGAAAAGTGTCACCATGAAAAATGTCAAAAATGACAAATTTTAAGATGGCAAATGTCAAAACTGACAAATGTCACAATGCTAAATGTCAAAAATGATAAGTTTCACCATGAAAGATGTCAAAAACGACAAATTTCAAGATGGCAAATGTCCAAGATGTCAAATGACAAATGTCACAATGCCAAATGTCAAAAATGACAAATTTCAAGATGGCAAATGTCAAAAATGTCAAATGTCAAAAATGTCAAATGACAAATGTCACAATGCTTAATGTCAAAAATGAAAAGTGTCACCATGAAAAATGTTAAAAATGACAAATTTCAAGATGGCAAATGTCAAAGATGTCAAATGACAAATGTCACAATGCTAAATGTCAAAAATAAAAAGTGTTACCATAAAAAATGTCAACAATAACAAATTTCAAGATGGCAAATGTCAAAGATGTCAAATGACAAATGTCACAATGCTAAATGTCAAAACTGAAAAGTGTCACCATGAAAAATGTCAAAAATGACAAATTTCAAGAAGGCAAATGTCAAAGATGTCAAATGACAAATGTCACAATGCTAAATGTCAAAAATGAAAAGTGTCACCATGAAAAATGTCAAAAATGACAAATTTCAAAATGGCAAATGTCAAAACTGACAAATGTCACAATGATAAATGTCAAAAATGATAAGTGTCACCATGAAAAATGTCAAAAATGACAATATTCAAGATGGCAAATGTCCAAGATGTCAAATGACAAATGTCACAATGCTAAATGTCAAAAATGACAAATTTCAAGATGGCAAATGTCAAAGATGTCAAATGACAAATGTCACAATGCTAAATGTCAAAAATGAAAAGTGTCACCATGAAAAATGTCAAAAATGACAAATTTCAAGATGGCAAATGTCAAAGATGTCAAATGACAAATGTCACAATGCTAAATGTCAAAAATGAAAAGTGTCACCATGAAAAATGTCAAAAATGACAAATTTCACGATGGCAAATATCAAAGATGTCAAATGACAAATGTCACAATGCTAAATGTCAAAAATGACAAATTTTAAGATGGCAAATGTCAAAGATGTCAAATGACAAATGTCACAATGCTAAATGTCAAAAATGACAAATTTTAAGATGGCAAATGTCAAAGATGTCAAATGACAAATGTCACAATGCTAAATGTCAAAAATGAAAAGTGTCACCATGAAAAATGTCAAAAATGACAAATTTCAAGATGGCAAATGTCAAAGATGTCAAATGCCAAATGTCACAATGCTAAATGTCAAAAATGAAAAGTGTCACCATAAAAAATGTCAAAAATAACAAATTTCAAGATGGCAAATGTCAAAGAAGTCAAATGACAAATGTCACAATGCTTAATGTCAAAAATGAAAAGTGTCACCATGAAAAATGTCAAAAATGACAAATTTCAAGATGGCAAATGTCAAAGATGTCAAATGACAAATGTCACAATGCTAAATGTCAAAAATGAAAAGTGTCACCATGAAAAATGTCAAAAATAACAAATTTCAAGATGGCAAATGTCAAAGATGCTAAATGACAAATGTCACAATGCTAAATGTCAAAAATGAAAAGTGTCACCATGAAAAATGTCAAAAATGACAAATTTCAAGATGGCAAATGTCAAAACTGACAAATGTCACAATGCTAAATGTTAAAAATGATAAGTGTCACCATGAAAAATGTCAAAAATGACAAATTTCAAGATGGCAAATGTCCAAGATGTCAAATGACAAATGTCACAATGCTAAATGTCAAAAATGACAAATTTCAAGATGGCAAATGTCAAAGATGTCAAATGACAAATGTCACAATGCTAAATGTAAAAAATGAAAAGTGTCACCATAAAAAATGTCAAAAATGACAAATTTCAAGATGGCAAATGTCAAAGATGACAAATGTCACAATGCTAAATGTCAAAAATGAAAAGTGTCACCATGAAAAATGTCAAAAATAACAAATTTCAAGATGGCAAATGTCAAAGATGTCAAATGACAAATGTCACAATGCTAAATGTCAAAAATGAAAAGTGTCACCATGAAAAATGTTAAAAATGACCAATTTCAAGATGGCAAATGTCAAAGATGTCAAATGACAAATGTCACAATGCTAAATGTCAAAAATGAAAAGTGTCACCATGAAAAATGTCAAAAATGACAAATTTCAAGATGGCAAATGTCAAAGATGTCAAATGTCAAAGTTGTCAAATGACAAATGTCACAATGCTAAATGTCAAAAATGAAAAGTGTCACCATGAAAAATGTCAAAAATGACAAATTTCAAGATGGCAAATGTCAAAACTGACAAATGTCACAATGCTAAATGTCAAAAATGATAAGTGTCACCATAAAAAATGTCAAAAATGACAAATTTCAAGATGGCGAATGTCCAAGATGTCAAATGACAAATGTCACAATGCTAAATGTCAAAAATGAAAAGTGTCACCATGAAAAATGTCAAAAATGACAAATTTCAAGATGGCAAATGTCAAAGATGTCAAATGACAAATGTTACAATGCTAAATGTCAAAAATGAAAAGTGTCCCCATAAAAAATGTCAATAATGACAAATTTCAAGATGGCAAATGTCAAAGATGTCAAATGACAAATGTCACAATGCTAAATGTCAAAAATGAAAAGTGTCCCCATGAAAAATGTCAATAATGACAAATTTCAAGATGACAAATGTCAAAGATGTCAAACTACAAATGTCACAATGCTAAATGTCAAAAATAAAAAGTGTCACCATGAAAAATGTCAAAAATGACAAATTTCAAGATAGCAAATGTCAAAGATGTCGAATATGACAAATGTCACAATGCTAAATGTCAAAAATGAAAAGTGTCACCATGAAAAATGTCAAAAATGACAAATTTCAAGATGGCAAATGTCAAAGATGTCAAATGACAAATGTCACAATGCTAAATGTCAAAAATGAAAAGTGTCACCATGAAAAATGTCAAAAATGACAAATTTCAAGATGGCAAATATCAAAGATGTCAAATGACAAATGACACAATGCTAAATGTCAAAAATGACAAATTTCAAGATGGCAAATGTCAAATGACAAATGTCACAATGCTAAATGTCAAAAATGAAAAGTGTCACCATGAAAAATGTCAAAAATGACAAATTTCAAGATGGCAAATGTCAAAGATAACAAATGACAAATGTCACAATGCTAAATGTCAAAAATGAAAAGTGTCACCATGAAAAATGTCAAAAATAACAAATTTCAAGATGGCAAATGTCAAAGATGTCAAATGACAAATGTCACAATGCTAAATGTCAAAGATGAAAAGTGTCACCATGAAAAATGTCAAAAATGACAAATTTCAAGATGGAAAATGTCAAAGATGTCAAATGACAAATGTCACAATGCTAAATGTCAAAAATGAAAAGTGTCACCATGAAAAATGTCAAAAATAACAAATTTCAAGATGGCAAATATCAAAGATGTCAAATGACAAATGTCACAATGCTAAATGTCAAAAATGAAAAGTGTCACCATGAAAAATGTCAAAAATGACAAATTTTAAGATGGCAAATGTCAAAACTGACAAATGTCACAATGCTAAATGTCAAAAATGATAAGTTTCACCATGAAAGATGTCAAAAACGACAAATTTCAAGATGGCAAATGTCCAAGATGTCAAATGACAAATGTCACAATGCCAAATGTCAAAAATGACAAATTTCAAGATGGCAAATGTCAAAAATGTCAAATGACAAATGTCACAATGCTAAATGTCAAAAATGAAAAGTGTCACCATGAAAAATGTTAAAAATGACAAATTTCAAGATGGCAAATGTCAAAGATGTCAAATGACAAATGTCACAATGCTAAATGTCAAAAATAAAAAGTGTTACCATAAAAAATGTCAACAATAACAAATTTCAAGATGGCAAATGTCAAAGATGTCAAATGACAAATGTCACAATGCTAAATGTCAAAACTGAAAAGTGTCACCATGAAAAATGTCAAAAATGACAAATTTCAAGAAGGCAAATGTCAAAGATGTCAAATGACAAATGTCACAATGCTAAATGTCAAAAATGAAAAGTGTCACCATGAAAAATGTCAAAAATGACAAATTTCAAAATGGCAAATGTCAAAACTGACAAATGTCACAATGATAAATGTCAAAAATGATAAGTGTCACCATGAAAAATGTCAAAAATGACAATATTCAAGATGGCAAATGTCCAAGATGTCAAATGACAAATGTCACAATGCTAAATGTCAAAAATGACAAATTTCAAGATGGCAAATGTCAAAGATGTCAAATGACAAATGTCACAATGCTAAATGTCAAAAATGAAAAGTGTCACCATGAAAAATGTCAAAAATGACAAATTTCAAGATGGCAAATGTCAAAGATGTCAAATGACAAATGTCACAATGCTAAATGTCAAAAATGAAAAGTGTCACCATGAAAAATGTCAAAAATGACAAATTTCACGATGGCAAATATCAAAGATGTCAAATGACAAATGTCACAATGCTAAATGTCAAAAATGACAAATTTTAAGATGGCAAATGTCAAAGATGTCAAATGACAAATGTCACAATGCTAAATGTCAAAAATGAAAAGTGTCACCATGAAAAATGTCAAAAATGACAAATTTCAAGATGGCAAATGTCAAAGATGTCAAATGACAAATGTCACAATGCTAAATGTCAAAGATGAAAAGTGTCACCATGAAAAATGTCACAAATGACAAATTTCAAGATGGAAAATGTCAAAGATGTCAAATGACAAATGTCACAATGCTAAATGTCAAAAATAAAAAGTGTCACCATGAAAAATGTCAAAAATAACAAATTTCAAGATGGCAAATATTAAAGATGTCAAATGACAAATGTCACAATGCTAAATGTCAAAAATGAAAAGTGTCACCATGAAAAATGTCAAAAATGACAAATTTTAAGATGGCAAATGTCAAAACTGACAAATGTCACAATGCTAAATGTCAAAAATGATAAGTTTCACCATGAAAAATGTCAAAAACGACAAATTTCAAGATGGCAAATGTCCAAGATGTCAAATGACAAATGTCACAATGCTAAATGTCAAAAATGACAAATTTCAAGATGGCAAATGTCAAAGATGTCAAATGACAAATGTCACAATGCTAAATGTCAAAAATGAAAAGTGTCACCATGAAAAATGTCAAAAATGACAAATTTCAAGATGGCAAATGTCAAAGATGTCAAATGACAAATGTCACAATGCTTAATGTCAAAAATGAAAAGTGTCACCATGAAAAATGTCAAAAATAACAAATTTCAAGATGGCAAATGTCAAAGATGTCAAATGACAAATGTCACAATGCTAAATGTCAAAAATGAAAAGTGTCACCATAAAAAATGTCAAAAATGACAAATTTCAAGATGGCAAATATCAAAGATGTCAAATGACAAATGTCACAATGCTAAATGTCAAAAATGAAAAGTGTCACCATGAAAAATGTCAAAAATGACAAATTTCAAAATGGCAAATGTCAAAGATGTCAAATGACAAATGTCACAATGCTAAATGTCAAAAATGAAAAGTGTCACCATGAAAAATGTCAAAAATGACAAATTTCAAGATGGCAAATGTCAAAGATGTCAAATGACAAATGTCACAATGCTAAATGTGAAAAATGAAAAGTGTCACCATGAAAAATGTCAAAAATGACAAATTTTAAGATGGCAAATGTCAAAACTGATAAATGTCACAATGCTAAATGTCAAAAATGATAAGTGTCACAATGAAAAATGTCAAAAATGACAAATTTCAAGATGGCAAATGTCCAAGATGTCAAATGACAAATGTCACAATGCTAAATGTCAAAAATGAAAAGTGTCACCATGAAAAATGTCAAAAATGACAAATTTCAAGATGGCAAATGTCAAAGATGTCAAATGACAAATGTCACAATGCTAAATGTCAAAAATGAAAAGTGTCAAAAATGACAAATTTCAAGATGGCAAATGTCTAAGATGTCAAATGACAAATGTCACAATGCTAAATGTCAATAATGCAAAGTGTCACCGTGAAAAATGTCAAAAATGACAAATTTCAAAATGGCAAATGTCAAATGACAAATGTCACAATGCTAAATGTCAAAAATAAAAAGTGTCACCATCAAAAATGTCAAAAATGACAAATTTTAAGATGGCAAATGTCAAAGATGTCAAATGACAAATGTCACAATGCTAAATGTCAAAAATGAAAAGTTTCCCCATGAAAAATGTCAATAATGACAAATTTCAAGATGGCAAATGTCAAAGATGTCAAATGACAAATGTCACAATGCTCAATGTCAATAATGAAAAGTGTCACCATGAAAAATGTCAAAAATGACAAATTTCAAGATGGCAAATGTCAAAGATGTCGAATATGACAAATGTCACAATGCTAAATGTCAAAAATGAAAAGTGTCACCATGAAAAATGTCAAAAATGACAAATTTTAAGATGGCAAATATCAAAGATGTCAAATCACAAATGTCACAATGCTAAATGTCAAAAATGACAAATTTCAAGATGGCAAATGTCAAAGATGTCAAATGACAAATGTCACAATGCTAAATGTCAAAAATGAAAAGTGTCACCATGAAAAATGTCAAAAATGACAAATTTTAAGATGGCAAATGTCAAAGATGTCAAATGACAAATGTCACAATGCTAAATGTCAAAAATGAAAAGTGTCACCATAAAAAATGTCAAAAATAACAAATTTCAAGATGGCAAATGTCAAAGATGTCAAATGACAAATGTCACAATGCTAAATGTCAAAAATGAAAAGTGTAACTATGAAAAATGACAAAAATAAAAAATTTCAAGATGGCAAATGTCAAAGATGTCAAATGACAAATGTCACAATGCTAAATGTCAAAAATGAAAAGTGTCACCATGAAAAATGTCAAAAATGACAAATTTCAAGATGGCAAATGTCAAAACTGACAAATGTCACAATGCTAAATGTCAAAAATGATAAGTGTCACCATGAAAAATGTCAAAAATGACAAATTTCAAGATGGCAAATGTCCAAGATGTCAAATGACAAATGTCACAATGCTAAATATCAAAAATGACAAATTTCAAGATGGCAAATGTCAAAGATGTCAAATGACAAATGTCACAATGCTAAATGTCAAAAATGAAAAGTGTCACCATGAAAAATGTCAAAAATAACAAATTTCAAGATGGCAAATGTCAAAGATGTCAAATAACAAATTTCACAATGCTAAATATCAAAAATGAAAAGTGTCACCATGAAAAATGTCAAAAATGACAAATTTCAAGATGGCAAATGTCAAAACTGACAAATGTCACAATGCTAAATGTCAAAAATGATGAGTGTCACCATGAAAAATGTCAAAAATGACAAATTTCAAGATGGCAAATGGCCAAGATGTCAAATGACAAATGTCACAATGCTAAATGTCAAAAATGACAAATTTCAAGATGGCAAATGTCAAAGATGTCAAATGACAAATGTCACAATGCTAAATGTCAAAAATAAAAAGTGTCACCATGAAAAATGTCAAAAATGACAAATTTCAAGATGGCAAATGTCAAAGATGTCAAATGAGAAATGTCACAATGCTAAATGTCAAAAATGAAAAGTGTCACCATGAAAAATGTCAAAAATAACAAATTTCAAGATGGCAAATGTCCAAGATGTCAAATGACAAATGTCACAATGCTAAATGTCAAAAATGACAAATTTTAAGATGGCAAATGTCAAAGATGTCAAATGACAAATGTCACAATGCTAAATGTCAAAAATGATAAGTGTCACCATGAAAAATGTCAAAAATGACAAATTTCAAGATGGCAAATGTCCAAGATGTTAAATGACAAATGTCACAATGCTAAATGTCAAAAATGACAAATTTCAAGATGGCAAATGTCAAAGATGTCAAATGACAAATGTCACAATGCTAAATGTCAAAAATGAAAAGTGTCACCATGAAAAATGTCAAAAATGACAAATTTCAAGATGGCAAATGTCAAAGATGTCAAATGAAAAATGTCACAATGCTAAATGTCAAAGATGAAAAGTGTCACCATGAAAAATGTCAAAAATGACAAATTTCAAGATGGCAAATGTCAAAGATGTCAAATGACAAATGTCACAATGCTAAATGTCAAAAATGAAAAGTGTCACCATGAAAAATGTCAAAAATAACAAATTTCAAGATGGCAAATATCAAAGATGTCAAATGACAAATGTCACAATGCTAAATGTCAAAAATGAATAGTGTCACCATGAAAAATGTCAAAAATGACAAATTTTAAGATGGCAAATGTCAAAACTGACAAATGTCACAATGCTAAATGTCAAAAATGATAAGTGTCACCATAAAAAATGTCAAAAATGACAAATTTCAAGATGGCAAATGTCCAAGATGTCAAATGACAAATGTCACAATGCTAAATGTCAAAAATGACAAATTTCAAGATGGCAAATGTCAAAGATGTCAAATGACAAATGTCACAATGCTAAATGTCAAAAATGAAAAGTGTCACCATAAAAAATGTCAACAATAACAAATTTCAAGATGGCAAATGTCAAAGATGTCAAATGACAAATGTCACAATGCTAAATGTCAAAAATGAAAAGTGTCACCATGAAAAATGTCAAAAATGACAAATTTCAAGATGGCAAATGTCAAAGATGTCAAATGACAAATGTCACAATGCTAAATGTCAAAAATGAAAAGTGTCACCATGAAAAATGTCAAAAATGACAAATTTTAAAATGGCAAATGTCAAAACTGACAAATGTCACAATGCTAAATGTCAAAAATGATAAGTGTCACCATGAAAAATGTCAAAAATGACAATATTCAAGATGGCAAATGTCCAAGATGTCAAATGACAAATGTAACAATGCTAAATGTCAAAAATGACAAATTTCAAGATGGCAAATGTCAAAGATGTCGAATATGACAAATGTCACAATGCTAAATGTCAAAAATGAAAAGTGTCACCATGAAAAATGTCAAAAATGACAAATTTCAAGATGGCAAATGTCAAAGATGTCAAATGACAAATGTCACAATGCTAAATGTCAAAAATGAAAAGTGTCACCATGAAAAATGTCAAAAATGACAAATTTCACGATGGCAAATATCAAAGATGTCAAATGACAAATGTCACAATGCTAAATGTCAAAAATGAAAAGTGTCACCATAAAAAATGTCAAAAATAACGAATTTCAAGATGGCAAATGTCAAAGAAGTCAAATGACAAATGTCACAATGCTTAATGTCAAAAATGAAAAGTGTCACCATGAAAAATGTCAAAAATGACAAATTTCAAGATGGCAAATGTCAAAGATGTCAAATGACAAATGTCACAATGCTAAATGTCAAAAATGAAAAGTGTCACCATGAAAAATGTCAAAAATAACAAATTTCAAGATGGCAAATGTCAAAGATGTCAAATGACAAATGTCACAATGCTTAATGTCAAAAATGAAAAGTGTCACCATGAAAAATGTCAAAAATGACAAATTTCAAGATGGCAAATGTCAAAGATGTCAAATGACAAATGTCACAATGCTAAATGTCAAAAATGAAAAGTTTCACCATGAAAAATGTCAAAAATGACAAATTTCAAGATGGCAAATGTCCAAGATGTCAAATGACAAATGTCACAATGCTAAATGTCAAAAATGACAAATTTTAAGATGGCAAATGTCAAAGATGTCAAATGACAAATGTCACAATGCTAAATGTCAAAAATGAAAAGTGTCACCATGAAAAATGTCAAAAATGACAAATTTCAAGATGGCAAATGTCAAAGATGACAAATGTCACAATGCTAAATGTCAAAAATGAAAAGTGTCACCATGAAAAATGTCAAAAATAACAAATTTCAAGATGGCAAATGTCAAAGATGTCAAATGACAAATGTCACAATGCTAAATGTCAAAAATGAAAAGTGTCACCATGAAAAATGTTAAAAATGACCAATTTCAAGATGGCAAATGTCAAAGATGTCAAATGACAAATGTCACAATGCTAAATGTCAAAAATGAAAAGTGTCACCATGAAAAATGTCAAAAATGACAAATTCCAAGATGGCAAATGTCAAAGATGTCAAATGTCAAAGATGTCAAATGACAAATGTCACAATGCTAAATGTCAAAAATGAAAAGTGTCACCATGAAAAATGTCAAAAATAACAAATTTCAAGATGGCAAATGTCAAAGATGTCAAATGACAAATGTCACAATGCCAAATGTCAAAAATGACAAATTTCAAGATGGCAAATGTCAAAAATGTCAAATGACAAATGTCACAATGCTTAATGTCAAAAATGAAAAGTGTCACCATGAAAAATGTTAAAAATGACAAATTTCAAGATGGCAAATGTCAAAGATGTCAAATGACAAATGTCACAATGCTAAATGTCAAAAATAAAAAGTGTCACCATAAAAAATGTCAACAATAACAAATTTCAAGATGGCAAATGTCAAAGATGTCAAATGACAAATGTCACAATGCTTAATGTCAAAAATGAAAAGTGTCACCATGAAAAATGTCAAAAATGACAAATTTCAAGATGGCAAATGTCAAAGATGTCAAATGACAAATGTCACAATGCTAAATGTCAAAAATGAAAAGTGTCACCATAAAAAATGTCAAAAATGACAAATTTCAAAATAGCAAATGTCAAAACTGACAAATGTCACAATGCTAAATGTCAAAAATGATAAGTGTCACCATGAAAAATGTCAAAAATGACAATATTCAAGATGGCAAATGTCCAAGATGTCAAATGACAAATATCACAATGCTAAATGTCAAAAATGACAAATTTCAAGATGGCAAATGTCAAAGATGTCGAATATGACAAATGTCACAATGCTAAATGTCAAAAATGAAAAGTGTCACCATGAAAAATGTCAAAAATGACAAATTTCAAGATGGCAAATGTCAAAGATGTCAAATGACAAATGTCACAATGCTAAATGTCAAAAATGAAAAGTGTCACCATGAAAAATGTCAAAAATGACAAATTTCACGATGGCAAATATCAAAGATGTCAAATGACAAATGTCACAATGCTAAATGTCAAAAATGACAAATTTTAAGATGGCAAATGTCAAAGATGTCAAATGACAAATGTCACAATGCTAAATGTCAAAAATGAAAAGTGTCACCATGAAAAATGTCAAAAATGACAAATTTCAAGATGGCAAATTTCAAAGATGTCAAATGACAAATGTCACAATGCTAAATGTCAAAAATGAAAAGTGTCACCATAAAAAATGTCAAAAATAACAAATTTCAAGATGGCAAATGTCAAAGAAGTCAAATGACAAATGTCACAATGCTTAATGTCAAAAATGAAAAGTGTCACCATGAAAAATGTCAAAAATGACAAATTTCAAGATTGCAAATGTCAAAGATGTCAAATGACAAATGTCACAATGCTAAATGTCAAAAATGAAAAGTGTCACCATGAAAAATGTCAAAAATAACAAATTTCAAGATGGCAAAAGTCAAAGATGTCAAATGACAAATGTCACAATGCTAAATGTCAAAAATGAAAAGTGTTACCATGAAAAATGTCAAAAATGACAAATTTCAAGATGGCAAATGTCAAAACTGACAAATGTCACAATGCTAAATGTCAAAAATGATAAGTGTCACCATGAAAAATGTCAAAAATGACAAATTTCAAGATGGCAAATGTCCAAGATGTCAAATGACAAATGTCACAATGCTAAATGTC
Source organism: Altica lythri (assembly GCA_964028335.1). Lineage (NCBI taxonomy): Eukaryota > Metazoa > Arthropoda > Insecta > Coleoptera > Chrysomelidae > Altica > Altica lythri. The sequence continues at coordinate 17,598,873 of OZ034800.1, read as the reverse complement.
AAAAATGACAAATTTCAAGATGGCAAATGTCAAAGATGTCAAATGACAAATGTCACAATGCTAAATGTCAAAAATGAAAAGAGTCACCATGAAAAATGTCAAAAATGACAAATTTCAAGATGGCAAATGTCAAAGATGACAAATGTCACAATGCTAAATGTCAAAAATGAAAAGTGTCACCATGAAAAATGTCAAAAATAACAAATTTCAAGATGGCAAATGTCAAAGATGTCAAATGACAAATGTCACAATGCTAAATGTCAAAAATGAATAGTGTCACCATGAAAAATGTTAAAAATGACCAATTTCAAGATGGCAAATGTCAAAGATGTCAAATGACAAATGTCACAATGCTAAATGTCAAAAATGAAAAGTGTCACCATGAAAAATGTCAAAAATGACAAATTTCAAGATGGCAAATGTCAAAGATGTCAAATGTCAAAGATGTCAAATGACAAATGTCACAATGCTAAATGTCAAAAATGAAAAGTGTCACCATGAAAAATGTCAAAAATGACAAATTTCAAGATGGCAAATGTCAAAACTGACAAATGTCACAATGCTAAATGTCAAAAATGATAAGTGTCACCATGAAAAATGTCAAAAATGACAAATTTCAAGATGGCGAATGTCCAAGATGTCAAATGACAAATGTCACAATGCTAAATGTCAAAAATGAAAAGTGTCACCATGAAAAATGTCAAAAATGACAAATTTCAAGATGGCAAAGGTCAAAGATGTCAAATGACAAATGTCACAATGCTAAATGTCAAAAATGAAAAGTGTCCCCATAAAAAATGTCAATAATGACAAATTTCAAGATGGCAAATGTCAAAGATGTCAAATGACAAATGTCACAATGCTAAATGTCAAAAATGAAAAGTGTCACCATGAAAAATGTCAAAAATGACAAATTTCAAGATGGCAAATGTCAAAGATGTCAAATGACAAATGTCACAATGCTAAATGTCAAAAATAAAAAGTGTCACCATGAAAAATGTCAAAAATGACAAATTTCAAGATGGCAAATGTCAAAGATGTCGAATATGACAAATGTCACAATGCTAAATGTCAAAAATGAAAAGTGTCACCATGAAAAATGTCAAAAATGACAAATTTCAAGATGGCAAATGTCAAAGATGTCAAATGACAAATGTCACAATGCTAAATGTCAAAAATGAAAAGTGTCACCATAAAAAATGTCAAAAATGACAAATTTCAAGATGGCAAATATCAAAGATGTCAAATGACAAATGACACAATGCTAAATGTCAAAAATGACAAATTTCAAGATGGCAAATGTCAAAGATAACAAATGACAAATGTCACAATGCTAAATGTCAAAAATGAAAAGTGTCACCATGAAAAATGTCAAAAATAACAAATTTCAAGATGGCAACTGTCAAAGATGTCAAATGACAAATGTCACAATGCTAAATGTCAAAGATGAAAAGTGTCACCATGAAAAATGTCAAAAATGACAAATTTCAAGATGGAAAATGTCAAAGATGTCAAATGACAAATGTCACAATGCTAAATGTCAAAAATGAAAAGTGTCACAATGAAAAATGTCAAAAATAACAAATTTCAAGATGGCAAATATCAAAGATGTCAAATGACAAATGTCACAATGCTAAATGTCAAAAATGAAAAGTGTCACCATGAAAAATGTCAAAAATAACAAATTTTAAGATGGCAAATGTCAAAACTGACAAATGTCAAAAATGATAAGTTTCACCATGAAAAATGTCAAAAACGACAAATTTCAAGATGGCAAATGTCCAAGATGTCAAATGACAAATGTCACAATGCCAAATGTCAAAAATGACAAATTTCAAGATGGCAAATGTCAAAAATGTCAAATGACAAATGTCACAATGCTAAATGTCAAAAATGAAAAGTGTCACCATGAAAAATGTTAAAAATGACAAATTTCAAGATGGCAAATGTCAAAGATGTCAAATGACAAATGTCACAATGCTAAATGTCAAAAATAAAAAGTGTCACCATAAAAAATGTCAACAATAACAAATTTCAAGATGGCAAATGTCAAAGATGTCAAATGACAAATGTCACAATGCTAAATGTCAAAAATGAAAAGTGTCACCATGAAAAATGTCAAAAATGACAAATTTCAAGATGGCAAATGTCAAAGATGTCAAATGACAAATGTCACAATGCTAAATGTCAAAAATGAAAAGTGTCACCATGAAAAATGTCAAAAATGACAAATTTCAAAATGGCAAATGTCAAAACTGACAAATGTCACAATGCTAAATGTCAAAAATGATAAGTGTCACCATGAAAAATGTCAAAAATGACAATATTCAAGATAGCAAATGTCCAAGATGTCAAATGACAAATGTCACAATGCTAAATGTCAAAAATGAAAAATTTCAAGATGGCAAATGTCAAAGATGTCGAATATGACAAATGTCACAATGCTAAATGTCAAAAATGAAAAGTGTCACCATGAAAAATGTCAAAAATGACAAATTTCAAGATGGCAAATGTCAAAGATGTCAAATGACAAATGTCACAATGCTAAATGTCAAAAATGAAAAGTGTCACCATGAAAAATGTCAAAAATGACAAATTTCACGATGGCAAATATCAAAGATGTCAAATGACAAATGTCACAATGCTAAATGTCAAAAATGACAAATTTTAAGATGGCAAATGTCAAAGATGTCAAATGACAAATGTCACAATGCTAAATGTCAAAAATGAAAAGTGTCACCATGAAAAATGTCAAAAATGACAAATTTCAAGATGGAAAATGTCAAAGATGTCAAATGACAAATGTCATAATGCTAAATGTCAAAAATGAAAAGTGTCACCATGAAAAATGTCAAAAATAACAAATTTCAAAATGGCAAATATCAAAGATGTCAAATGACAAATGTCACAATGCTAAATGTCAAAAATGAAAAGTGTCACCATGAAAAATGTCAAAAATAACAAATTTTAAGATGGCAAATGTCAAAACTGACAAATGTCAAAAATGATAAGTTTCACCATAAAAAATGTCAAAAACGACAAATTTCAAGATGGCAAATGTCCAAGATGTCAAATGACAAATGTCACAATGCCAAATGTCAAAAATGACAAATTTCAAGATGGCAAATGTCAAAAATGTCAAATGACAAATGTCACAATGCTAAATGTCAAAAATGAAAAGTGTCACCATGAAAAATGTTAAAAATGACAAATTTCAAGATGGCAAATGTCAAAGATGTCAAATGACAAATGTCACAATGCTAAATGTCAAAAATAAAAAGTGTCACCATAAAAAATGTCAACAATAACAAATTTCAAGATGGCAAATGTCAAAGATGTCAAATGACAAATGTCACAATGCTAAATGTCAAAAATGAAAAGTGTCACCATGAAAAATGTCAAAAATGACAAATTTCAAGATGGCAAATGTCAAAGATGTCAAATGACAAATGTCACAATGCTAAATGTCAAAAATGAAAAGTGTCACCATGAAAAATGTCAAAAATGACAAATTTCAAAATGGCAAATGTCAAAACTGACAAATGTCACAATGCTAAATGTCAAAAATGATAAGTGTCACCATGAAAAATGTCAAAAATGACAATATTCAAGATAGCAAATGTCCAAGATGTCAAATGACAAATGTCACAATGCTAAATGTCAAAAATGACAAATTTCAAGATGGCAAATGTCAAAGATGTCGAATATGACAAATGTCACAATGCTAAATGTCAAAAATGAAAAGTGTCACCATGAAAAAACGTCAAAAATGACAAATTTCAAGATGGCAAATGTCAAAGATGTCAAATGACAAATGTCACAATGCTAAATGTCAAAAATGAAAAGTGTCACCATGAAAAATGTCAAAAATGACAAATTTCACGATGGCAAATATCAAAGATGTCAAATGACAAATGTCACAATGCTAACTGTCAAAAATGACAAATTTTAAGATGGCAAATGTCAAAGATGTCAAATGACAAATGTCACAATGCTAAATGTCAAAAATGAAAAGTGTCACCATGAAAAATGTCAAAAATGACAAATTTCAAGATGGCAAATGTCAAAGATGTCAAATGACAAATGTCACAATGCTAAATGTCAAAAATGAAAAGTGTCACCATAAAAAATGTCAAAAATAACAAATTTCAAGATGGCAAATGTCAAAGAAGTCAAATGACAAATGTCACAATGCTTAATGTCAAAAATGAAAAGTGTCACCATGAAAAATGTCAAAAATGACAAATTTCAAGATGGCAAATGTCAAAGATGTCAAATGACAAATGTCACAATGCTAAATGTCAAAAATGAAAAGTGTCACCATGAAAAATGTCAAAAATAACAAATTTCAAGATGGCAAATGTCAAAGATGTCAAATGACAAATGTCACAATGCTAAATGTCAAAAATGAAAAGTGTTACAATGAAAAATGTCAAAAATGACAAATTTCAAGATGGCAAATGTCAAAACTGACAAATGTCACAATGCTAAATGTCAAAAATGATAAGTGTCACCATGAAAAATGTCAAAAATGACAAATTTCAAGATGGCAAATGTCCAAGATGTCAAATGACAAATGTCACAATGCTAAATGTCAAAAATGACAAATTTCAAGATGGCAAATGTCAAAGATGTCAAATGACAAATGTCACAATGCTAAATGTCAAAAATGAAAAGTGTCACCATGAAAAATGTCAAAAATGACAAATTTCAAGATGGAAAATGTCAAAGATGTCAAATGACAAATGTCACAATGCTAAATGTCAAAAATAACAAATTTCAAGATGGCAAATGTCAAAGATGTCAAATGACAAATGTCACAATGCTAAATGTCAAAAATGAAAAGTGTCACCATGAAAAATGTCAAAAATGACAAATTTCAAGATGGCAAATGTCAAAGATGTCAAATGACAAATGTCACAATGCTAAATGTCAAAAATGAAAAGTGTCACCATGAAAAATGTCAAAAATGACAAATTTCAAGATGGCAAATATCAAAGATGTCAAATGACAAATGTCACAATGCTAAATGTCAAAAATGATAAGTGTCACCATGAAAAATGTCAAAAATGACAAATTTCAAGATGGCAAATGTCCAAGATGTCAAATGACAAATGTCACAATGCTAAATGTCAAAATGAAAAGTGTCACCATGAAAAATGTCAAAAATGACAAATTTCAAGATGGCAAAGGTCAAAACTGACAAATGTCACAATGCTAAATGTCAAAAATGATGAGTGTCACCATGAAAAATGTCAAAAATGACAAATTTCAAGATGGCAAATGTCCAAGATGTCAAATGACAAATGTCACAATGCTAAATGTCAAAAATGACAAATTTCAAGATGGCAAATGTCAAAGATGTCAAATGACAAATGTCACAATGCTAAATGTCAAAAATGAAAAGTGTCACCATGAAAAATGTCAAAAATGACAAATTTCAAGATGGCAAATGTCCAAGATGTCAAATGACAAATGTCACAATGCTAAATGTCAAAAATGACAAATTTCAAGATGGCAAATGTCAAAGATGTCAAATGACAAATGTCACAATGCTAAATGTCAAAAATGAAAAGTGTCACCATGAAAAATGTCAAAAACGACAAATTTCAAGATGGCAAATGTCAAAGATGTCAAATGACAAATGTCACAATGCTAAATGTCAAAAATGAAAAGTGTCACCATGAAAAATGTCAAAAATGACAAATTTTAAGATGGCAAATATCAAAGATGTCAAATGACAAATGTCACAATGCTAAATGTCAAAAATGATAAGTGTCACCATGAAAAATGTCAAAAATGACAAATTTCAAGATGGCAAATGTCCAAGATGTCAAATGACAAATGTCACAATGCTAAATGTCAAAATGAAAAGTGTCACCATGAAAAATGTCAAAAATAAAAAATTTTAAGATGGCAAATGTCAAAGATGTCAAATGACAAATGTCACAATGCTAAATGTCAAAAATGAAAAGTGTCACCATGAAAAATGTCAAAAATGACAAATTTCAAGATGGCAAATGTCAAAACTGACAAATGTCACAATGCTAAATGTCAAAAATGATAAGTGTTACCATGAAAAATGTCAAAAATGACAAATTTCAAGATGGCAAATGTCCAAGATGTCAAATGACAAATGTCACAATGCTAAATGTCAAAAATGACAAATTTCAAGATGGCAAATGTCAAAGATGTCAAATGACAAATGTCACAATGCTAAATGTCAAAAATGAAAAGTGTCACCATGAAAAATGTCAAAAATGACAAATTTCAAGATGACAAATGTCAAAGATGTCAAATGACAAATGTCACAATGCTAAATGTCAAAAATAAAAAGTGTCACCATGAAAAATGTCAAAAATGACAAATTTCAAGATGGCAAATGTCAAAGATGTCAAATGACAAATGTCACAATGCTAAATGTCAAAAATGAAAAGTGTCAAAAATGACAAATTTCAAGATGGCAAATGTCTAAGATGTCAAATGACAAATGTCACAATGCTAAATGTCAAAAATGAAAAGTGTCACCATGAAAAATGTCAAAAATGACAAATTTCAAGATGGCAAATGTCAAAGATGTCAAATGACAAATGTCACAATGCTAAATGTCAAAAATGAAAAGTGTCACCATAAAATGTCAAAAATGACAAATTTCAAGATGGCAAATGTCAAAGATGTCAAATGACAAATGTCACAATGCTAAATGTCAAAAATGAAAAGTGTTTTCATGAAAAATGTCAATAATGACAAATTTCAAGATGGCAAATGTCAAAGATGTCAAATGACAAATGTCACAATGCTAAATGTCAAAAATGAAAAGTGTCACCATGAAAAGTGTCAAAAATGACAAATTTCAAGATGGCAAATGTCAAAGATGTCGAATATGACAAATTTCACAATGCTAAATGTCAAAAATGAAAAGTGTCACCATGAAAAATGTCAAAAATGACAAATTTCAAGATGGCAAATGTCAAAACTGACAAATGTCACAATGCTAAATGTCAAAAATGATGAGTGTCACCATGAAAAATGTCAAAAATGACAAATTTCAAGATGGCAAATGTCCAAGATGTCAAATGACAAATGTCACAATGCTAAATGTCAAAAATGACAAATTTCAAGATGGCAAATGTCAAAGATGTCAAATGACAAATGTCACAATGCTAAATGTCAAAAATGAAAAGTGTCACCATGAAAAATGTCAAAAATGACAAATTTCAAGATGGCAAATGTCAAAGATGTCAAATGACAAATGTCACAATGCTAAATGTCAAAAATGAAAAGTGTCACCATGAAAAATGTCAAAAATAACAAATTTCAAGATGCAAATGTCAAAGATGTCAAATGACAAATGTCACAATGCTAAATGTCAAAAATAAAAAGTGTCACCATGAAAAATGTCAAAAATAACAAATTTCAAGATGCAAATGTCAAAGATGTCAAATGACAAATGTCACAATGCTAAATGTCAAAAATAAAAAGTGTCACCATGAAAAATGTCAAAAATGACAAATTTCAAGATGGCAAATGTCAAAACTGACAAATGTCACAATGCTAAATGTCAAAAATGAAAAATGTCAGCATGAAAAATGTCAAAAATAACAAATTTCAAGATGGCAAATGTCAAAGATGTCAAATGACAAATGTCACAATGCTAAATGTCAAAAATGAAAAGTGTCACCATGAAAAATTTAAAAATGACAAATTTCAAGATGGCAAATGTCAAAACTGACAAATATCACAATGCTAAATGTCAAAAATGAAAAGTGTCACCATAAAATGTCAAAAATAACAAATTTCAAGATGGCAAATGTCAAAGATGTCAAATGACAAATGGCACAATGCTATATGTCAAAAATGACAAATTTCAAGATGGCAAATGTCAAAGATGTCAAATGACAAATGTCACAATGCTAAATGTCAAAAATGAAAAGTGTCACCATGAAAAATGTCAAAAATGACAAATTTCAAGATGGCAAATGTCAAAGATGTCAAATGACAAATGTCACAATGCTAAATGTCAAAAATGAAAAGTGTCACCATGAAAAATGTCAAAAATGACAAATTTTAAGATGGCAAATGTCAAAGATGTCAAATGACAAATGTCACAATGCTAAATGTCAAAAATGAAAAGTGTCACCATGAAAAATGTCAAAAATAACAAATTTCAAGATGGCAAATGTCAAAGATGTCAAATGACAAATGTCACAATGCTAAATGTCAAAAATGAAAAGTGTCACCATGAAAAATGTCAAAAATGACAAATTTCAAGATGGCAAATGTCAAAGATGTCAAATGACAAATGTCACAATGCTAAATGTCAAAAATGAAAAGTGTCACCATGAAAAATTTCAAAAATGACAAATTTCAAGATGGAAAATATCAAAGATGTCAAATGACAAATGTCACAATGCTAAATGTCAAAAATGACAAATTTTAAGATGGCAAACGTCAAAGATGTCAAATGACAAATGTCACAATGCTAAATGTCAAAAATGAAAAGTGTCACCATGAAAAATGTTAAAAATGACAAATTTTAAGATGGCAAATGTCAAAGATGTCAAATGACAAATGTCACAATGCAAAATGTCAAAAATGAAAACTGTCACCATAAAAAATGTCAAAAATAACAAATTTCAAGATGGCAAATGTCAAAGATGTCAAATGACAAATGTCACAATGCTAAATGTCAAAAATGAAAAGTGTCACCATAAAAAATGTCAAAAATGACAAATTTCAAGATGGCAAATGTCAAAACTGACAAATGTCACAATGCTAAATGTCAAAAATGAAAAGTGTCACCATGAAAAATGTCAAAAATAACAAATTTCAAGATGGCAAATGTCAAAGATGTCAAATGACAAATGTCACAATGCTAAATGTCAAAAATGAAAAGTGTCACCATGAAAAATGTCAAAAATGACAAATTTCAAGATGGCAAATGTCACAATGCTAAATGTCAAAAATGAAAAGTGTCACCATGAAAAATGTCAAAAATAACAAATTTCAAGATGGCAAATGTCAAAGATGTCAAATGACAAATGTCACAATGCCAAATGTCAAAAATGACAAATTTCAAGATGGCAAATGTCAAAAATGTCAAATGACAAATGTCACAATGCTAAATGTCAAAAATGAAAAGTGTCACCATGAAAAATGTTAAAAATGACAAATTTCAAGATGGCAAATGTCAAAGATGTCAAATGACAAATGTCACAATGCTAAATGTCAAAAATAAAAAGTGTCACCATAAAAAATGTCAACAATAACAAATTTCAAGATGGCAAATGTCAAAGATGTCAAATGACAAATGTCACAATGCTAAATGTCAAAAATGAAAAGTGTCACCATGAAAAATGTCAAAAATGACAAATTTCAAGATGGCAAATGTCAAAGATGTCAAATGACAAATGTCACAATGCCAAATGTCAAAAATGAAAAGTGTCACCATGAAAAATGTCAAAAATGACAAATTTCAAAATGGCAAATGTCAAAACTGACAAATGTCACAATGCTAAATGTCAAAAATGATAAGTGTCACCATGAAAAATGTCAAAAATGACAATATTCAAGATGGCAAATGTCCAAGATGTCAAATGACAAATGTCACAATGCTAAATGTCAAAAATGACAAATTTCAAGATGGCAAATGTCAAAGATGTCGAATATGACAAATGTCAAAATGCTAAATGTCAAAAATGAAAAGTGTCACCATGAAAAATGTCAAAAATGACAAATTTCAAGATGGCAAATGTCAAAGATGTCAAATGACAAATGTCACAATGCTAAATGTCAAAAATGAAAAGTGTCACCATGAAAAATGTCAAAAATGACAAATTTCACGATGGCAAATATCAAAGATGTCAAATGACAAATGTCACAATGCTAAATGTCAAAAATGACAAATTTTAAGATGGCAAATGTCAAAGATGTCAAATGACAAATGTCACAATGCTAAATGTCAAAAATGAAAAGTGTCACCATGAAAAATGTCAAAAATGACAAATTTCAAGATGGCAAATGTCAAAGATGTCAAATGACAAATGTCACAATGCTAAATGTCAAAAATGAAAAGTGTCACTATAAAAAATGTCAAAAATAACAAATTTCAAGATGGCAAATGTCAAAGAAGTCAAATGACAAATGTCACAATGCTTAATGTCAAAAATGAAAAGTGTCACCATGAAAAATGTCAAAAATGACAAATTTCAAGATGGCAAATGTCAAAGATGTCAAATGACAAATGTCACAATGCTAAATGTCAAAAATGAAAAGTGTCACCATGAAAAATGTCAAAAATAACAAATTTCAAGATGGCAAATGTCAAAGATGTTAAATGACAAATGTCACAATGCTAAATGTCAAAAATGAAAAGTGTCACCATGAAAAATGTCAAAAATGACAAATTTCAAGATGGCAAATGTCAAAACTGACAAATGTCACAATGCTAAATGTTAAAAATGATAAGTGTCACCATGAAAAATGTCAAAAATGACAAATTTCAAGATGGCAAATGTCCAAGATGTCAAATGACAAATGTCACAATGCTAAATGTCAAAAATGACAAATTTCAAGATGGCAAATGTCAAAGATGTCAAATGACAAATGTCACAATGCTAAATGTCAAAAATGAAAAGTGTCACCATGAAAAATGTCAAAAATGACAAATTTCAAGATGGCAAATGTCAAAGATGACAAATGTCACAATGCTTAATGTCAAAAATGAAAAGTGTCACCATGAAAGATGTCAAAAATAACAAATTTCAAGATGGCAAATGTCAAAGATGTCAAATGACAAATGTCACAATGCTAAATGTCAAAAATGAAAAGTGTCACCATGAAAAATGTTAAAAATGACCAATTTCAAGATGGCAAATGTCAAAGATGTCAAATGACAAATGTCACAATGCTAAATGTCAAAAATGAAAAGTGTCACCATGAAAAATGTCAAAAATGACAAATTTCAAGATGGCAAATGTCAAAGATGTCAAATGTCAAAGTTGTCAAATAACAAATGTCACAATGCTAAATGTCAAAAATGAAAAGTGTCACCATGAAAAATGTCAAAAATGACAAATTTCAAGATGGCAAATGTCAAAACTGACAAATGTCACAATGCTAAATGTCAAAAATGATAAGTGTCACCATAAAAAATGTCAAAAATGACAAATTTCAAGATGGCGAATGTCCAAGATGTCAAATGACAAATGTCACAATGCTAAATGTCAAAAATGAAAAGTGTCACCATGAAAAATGTCAAAAATGACAAATTTCAAGATGGCAAATGTCAAAGATGTCAAATGACAAATGTTACAATGCTAAATGTCAAAAATGAAAAGTGTCCCCATAAAAAATGTCAATAATGACAAATTTCAAGATGGCAAATGTCAAAGATGTCAAATGACAAATGTCACAATGCTAAATGTCAAAAATGAAAAGTGTCCCCATGAAAAATGTCAATAATGACAAATTTCAAGATGGCAAATGTCAAAGATGTCAAATGACAAATGTCACAATGCTAAATGTCAAAAATAAAAAGTGTCACCATGAAAAATGTCAAAAATGACAAATTTCAAGATGGCAAATGTCAAAGATGTCGAATATGACAAATGTTACAATGCTAAATGTCAAAAATGAAAAGTGTCACCATGAAAAATGTCAAAAATGACAAATTTCAAGATGGCAAATGTCAAAGATGTCAAATGACAAATGTCACAATGCTAAATGTCAAAAATGAAAAGTGTCACCATGAAAAATGTCAAAAATGACAAATTTCAAGATGGCAAATATCAAAGATGTCAAATGACAAATGACACAATGCTAAATGTCAAAAATGACAAATTTCAAGATGGCAAATGTCAAATGACAAATGTCACAATGCTAAATGTCAAAAATGAAAAGTGTCACCATGAAAAATGTCAAAAATGACAAATTTCAAGATGGCAAATGTCAAAGATAACAAATGACAAATGTCACAATGCTAAATGTCAAAAATGAAAAGTGTCACCATGAAAAATGTCAAAAATAACAAATTTCAAGATGGCAAATGTCAAAGATGTCAAATGACAAATGTCACAATGCTAAATGTCAAAAATGAAAAGTGTCACCATGAAAAATGTCAAAAATGACAAATTTCAAGATGGAAAATGTCAAAGATGTCAAATGACAAATGTCACAATGCTAAATGTCAAAAATGACAAATTTCAAGATGGCAAATGTCAAAGATGTCAAATGACAAATGTCACAATGCTAAATGTCAAAAATGAAAAGTGTCACCATGAAAAATGTCAAAAATGACAAATTTCAAGATGGCAAATGTCAAAGATGTCAAATGACAAATGTCACAATGCTAAATGTCAAAAATGAAAAGTGTCACCATGAAAAATGTCAAAAATGACAAATTTCAAGATGGCAAATATCAAAGATGTCAAATGACAAATGTCACAATGCTAAATGTCAAAAATGATAAGTGTCACCATAAAAAATGTCAAAAATGACAAATTTCAAGATGGCAAATGTCCAAGATGTCAAATGACAAATGTCACAATGCTAAATGTCAAAATGAAAAGTGTCACCATGAAAAATGTCAAAAATGACAAATTTCAAGATGGCAAAGGTCAAAACTGACAAATGTCACAATGCTAAATGTCAAAAATGATGAGTGTCACCATGAAAAATGTCAAAAATGACAAATTTCAAGATGGCAAATGTCCAAGATGTCAAATGACAAATGTCACAATGCTAAATGTCAAAAATGACAAATTTCAAGATGGCAAATGTCAAAGATGTCAAATGACAAATGTCACAATGCTAAATGTCAAAAATGAAAAGTGTCACCATGAAAAATGTCAAAAATGACAAATTTCAAGATGGCAAATGTCCAAGATGTCAAATGACAAATGTCACAATGCTAAATGTCAAAAATGACAAATTTCAAGATGGCAAATGTCAAAGATGTCAAATGACAAATGTCACAATGCTAAATGTCAAAAATGAAAAGTGTCACCATGAAAAATGTCAAAAACGACAAATTTCAAGATGGCAAATGTCAAAGATGTCAAATGACAAATGTCACAATGCTAAATGTCAAAAATGAAAAGTGTCACCATGAAAAATGTCAAAAATGACAAATTTCAAGATGGCAAATATCAAAGATGTCAAATGACAAATGTCACAATGCTAAATGTCAAAAATGATAAGTGTCACCATGAAAAATGTCAAAAATGACAAATTTCAAGATGGCAAATGTCCAAGATGTCAAATGACAAATGTCACAATGCTAAATGTCAAAATGAAAAGTGTCACCATGAAAAATGTCAAAAATAAAAAATTTTAAGATGGCAAATGTCAAAGATGTCAAATGACAAATGTCACAAGGCTAAATGTCAAAAATGAAAAGTGTCACCATGAAAAATGTCAAAAATGACAAATTTCAAGATGGCAAATGTCAAAACTGACAAATGTCACAATGCTAAATGTCAAAAATGATAAGTGTTACCATGAAAAATGTCAAAAATGACAAATTTCAAGATGGCAAATGTCCAAGATGTCAAATGACAAATGTCACAATGCTAAATGTCAAAAATGACAAATTTCAAGATGGCAAATGTCAAAGATGTCAAATGACAAATGTCACAATGCTAAATGTCAAAAATGAAAAGTGTCACCATGAAAAATGTCAAAAATGACAAATTTCAAGATGGCAAATGTCAAAGATGTCAAATGACAAATGTCACAATGCTAAATGTCAAAAATAAAAAGTGTCACCATGAAAAATGTCAAAAATGACAAATTTCAAGATGGCAAATGTCAAAGATGTCAAATGACAAATGTCACAATGCTAAATGTCAAAAATGAAAAGTGTCAAAAATGACAAATTTCAAGATGGCAAATGTCTAAGATGTCAAATGACAAATGTCACAATGCTAAATGTAAAAAATGAAAAGTGTCACCATGAAAAATGTCAAAAATGACAAATTTCAAGATGGCAAATGTCAAAGATGTCAAATGACAAATGTCACAATGCTAAATGTCAAAAATGAAAAGTGTCACCATGAAAAATGTCAAAAATGACAAATTTCAAGATGGCAAATGTCAAAGATGTCAAATGACAAATGTCACAATGCTAAATGTCAAAAATGAAAAGTGTCCCCATGAAAAATGTCAATAATGACAAATTTCAAGATGGCAAATGTCAAAAATGTCAAATGACAAATGTCACAATGCTAAATGTCAAAAATGAAAAGTGTCACCATGAAAAATGTCAAAAATGACAAATTTCAAGATGGCAAATGTCAAAGATGTCGAATATGACAAATGTCACAATGCTAAATGTCAAAAATGAAAAGTGTCACCATGAAAAATGTCAAGAATGACAAATTTCAAGATGGCAAATGTCAAAACTGACAAATGTCACAATGCTAAATGTCAAAAATGATGAGTGTCACCATGAAAAATGTCAAAAATGACAAATTTCAAGTTGGCAAATGTCCAAGATGTCAAATGACAAATGTCACAATGCTAAATGTCAAAAATGACAAATTTCAAGATGGCAAATGTCAAAGATGTCAAATGACAAATGTCACAATGCTAAATGTCAAAAATGAAAAGTGTCACCATGAAAAATGTCAAAAATGACAAATTTCAAGATGGCAAATGTCAAAGATGTCAAATGACAAATGTCACAATGCTAAATGTCAAAAATGAAAAGTGTCACCATGAAAAATGTCAAAAATAACAAATTTCAAGATGCAAATGTCAAAGATGTCAAATGACAAATGTCACAATGCTAAATGTCAAAAATAAAAAGTGTCACCATGAAAAATGTCAAAAATAACAAATTTCAAGATGCAAATGTCAAAGATGTCAAATGACAAATGTCACAATGCTAAATGTCAAAAATAAAAAGTGTCACCATGAAAAATGTCAAAAATGACAAATTTCAAGATGGCAAATGTCAAAACTGACTAATGTCACAATGCTAAATGTCAAAAATGAAAAATGTCACCATGAAAAATGTCAAAAATAACAAATTTCAAGATGGCAAATGTCAAAGATGTCAAATGACAAATGTCACAATGCTAAATGTCAAAAATGAAAAGTGTCACCATGAAAAATTTAAAAATGACAAATTTCAAGATGGCAAATGTCAAAACTGACAAATATCACAATGCTAAATGTCAAAAATGAAAAGTGTCACCATAAAATGTCAAAAATAACAAATTTCAAGATGGCAAATGTCAAAGATGTCAAATGACAAATGGCACAATGCTAAATGTCAAAAATGACAAATTTCAAGATGGCAAATGTCAAAGATGTCAAATGACAAATGTCACAATGCTAAATGTCAAAAATGAAAAGTGTCACCATGAAAAATGTCAAAAATGACAAATTTCAAGATGGCAAATGTCAAAGATGTCAAATGACAAATGTCACAATGCTAAATGTCAAAAATGAAAAGTGTCACCATGAAAAATGTCAAAAATGACAAATTTCAAGATGGCAAATGTCAAAGATGTCAAATGACAAATGTCACAATGCTAAATGTCAAAAATGAAAAGTGTCAAAAATGACAAATTTCAAGATGGCAAATGTCTAAGATGTCAAATGACAAATGTCACAATGCTAAATGTCAAAAATGAAAAGTGTCACCATGAAAAATGTCAAAAATGACAAATTTCAAGATGGCAAATGTCAAAGATGTCAAATGACAAATGTCACAATGCTAAATGTCAAAAATGAAAAGTGTCACCATGAAAAATGTCAAAAATGACAAATTTCAAGATGGCAAATGTCAAAGATGTCAAATGACAAATGTCACAATGCTAAATGTCAAAAATGAAAAGTGTCCCCATGAAAAATGTCAATAATGACAAATTTCAAGATGGCAAATGTCAAAAATGTCAAATGACAAATGTCACAATGCTAAATGTCAAAAATGAAAAGTGTCACCATGAAAAATGTCAAAAATGACAAATTTCAAGATGGCAAATGTCAAAGATGTCGAATATGACAAATGTCACAATGCTAAATGTCAAAAATGAAAAGTGTCACCATGAAAAATGTCAAGAATGACAAATTTCAAGATGGCAAATGTCAAAACTGACAAATGTCACAATGCTAAATGTCAAAAATGATGAGTGTCACCATGAAAAATGTCAAAAATGACCAATTTCAAGATGGCAAATGTCCAAGATGTCAAATGACAAATGTCACAATGCTAAATGTCAAAAATGACAAATTTCAAGATGGCAAATGTCAAAGATGTCAAATGACAAATGTCACAATGCTAAATGTCAAAAATGAAAAGTGTCACCATGAAAAATGTCAAAAATGACAAATTTCAAGATGGCAAATGTCAAAGATGTCAAATGACAAATGTCACAATGCTAAATGTCAAAAATGAAAAGTGTCACCATGAAAAATGTCAAAAATAACAAATTTCAAGATGCAAATGTCAAAGATGTCAAATGACAAATGTCACAATGCTAAATGTCAAAAATAAAAAGTGTCACCATGAAAAATGTCAAAAATAACAAATTTTAAGATGCAAATGTCAAAGATGTCAAATGACAAATGTCACAATGCTAAATGTCAAAAATAAAAAGTGTCACCATGAAAAATGTCAAAAATGACAAATTTCAAGATGGCAAATGTCAAAACTGACTAATGTCACAATGCTAAATGTCAAAAATGAAAAATGTCACCATGAAAAATGTCAAAAATAACAAATTTCAAGATGGCAAATGTCAAAGATGTCAAATGACAAATGTCACAATGCTAAATGTCAAAAATGAAAAGTGTCACCATGAAAAATTTAAAAATGACAAATTTCAAGATGGCAAATGTCAAAACTGACAAATATCACAATGCTAAATGTCAAAAATGAAAAGTGTCACCATAAAATGTCAAAAATAACAAATTTCAAGATGGCAAATGTCAAAGATGTTAAATGACAAATGGCACAATGCTAAATGTCAAAAATGACAAATTTCAAGATGGCAAATGTCAAAGATGTCAAATGACAAATGTCACAATGCTAAATGTCAAAAATGAAAAGTGTCACCATGAAAAATGTCAAAAATGACAAATTTCAAGATGGCAAATGTCAAAGATGTCAAATGACAAATGTCACAATGCTAAATGTCAAAAATGAAAAGTGTCACCATGAAAAATGTCAAAAATGACAAATTTCAAGATGGCAAATGTCAAAGATGTCAAATGACAAATGTCACAATGCTAAATGTCAAAAATGAAAAGTGTCACCATGAAAAATGTCAAAAATAACAAATTTCAAGATGGCAAATGTCAAAGATGTCAAATGACAAATGTCACAATGCTAAATGTCAAAAATGAAAAGTGTCACCATGAAAAATGTCAAAAATGACAAATTTCAAGATGGCAAATGTCAAAGATGTCAAATGACAAATGTCACAATGCTAAATGTCAAAAATGAAAAGTGTCACCATGAAAAATGTCAAAAATGACAAATTTCAAGATGGAAAATATCAAAGATGTCAAATGACAAATGTCACAATGCTAAATGTCAAAAATGACAAATTTTAAGATGGCAAACGTCAAAGATGTCAAATGACAAATGTCACAATGCTAAATGTCAAAAATGAAAAGTGTCACCATGAAAAATGTTAAAAATGACAAATTTTAAGATGGCAAATGTCAAAGATGTCAAATGACAAATGTCACAATGCAAAATGTCAAAAATGAAAAGTGTCACCATAAAAAATGTCAAAAATAACAAATTTCAAGATGGCAAATGTCAAAGATGTCAAATGACAAATGTCACAATGCTAAATGTCAAAAATGAAAAGTGTCACCATAAAAAATGTCAAAAATGACAAATTTCAAGATGGCAAATGTCAAAACTGACAAATGTCACAATGCTAAATGTCAAAAATGAAAAGTGTCACCATGAAAAATGTCAAAAATAACAAATTTCAAGATGGCAAATGTCAAAGATGTCAAATGACAAATGTCACAATGCTAAATGTCAAAAATGAAAAGTGTCACCATGAAAAATGTCAAAAATGACAAATTTCAAGATGGCAAATGTCACAATGCTAAATGTCAAAAATGAAAAGTGTCACCATAAAAAATGTCAAAAATAACAAATTTCAAGATGGCAAATGTCAAAGATGTCAAATGACAAATGTCACAATGCCAAATGTCAAAAATGACAAATTTCAAGATGGCAAATGTCAAAAATGTCAAATGACAAATGTCACAATGCTAAATGTCAAAAATGAAAAGTGTCACCATGAAAAATGTTAAAAATGACAAATTTCAAGATGGCAAATGTCAAAGATGTCAAATGACAAATGTCACAATGCTAAATGTCAAAAATAAAAAGTGTCACCATAAAAAATGTCAACAATAACAAATTTCAAGATGGCAAATGTCAAAGATGTCAAATGACAAATGTCACAATGCTAAATGTCAAAAATGAAAAGTGTCACCATGAAAAATGTCAAAAATGACAAATTTCAAGATGGCAAATGTCAAAGATGTCAAATGACAAATGTCACAATGCCAAATGTCAAAAATGAAAAGTGTCACCATGAAAAATGTCAAAAATGACAAATTTCAAAATGGCAAATGTCAAAACTGACAAATGTCACAATGCTAAATGTCAAAAATGATAAGTGTCACCATGAAAAATGTCAAAAATGACAATATTCAAGATGGCAAATGTCCAAGATGTCAAATGACAAATGTCACAATGCTAAATGTCAAAAATGACCAATTTCAAGATGGCAAATGTCAAAGATGTCGAATATGACAAATGTCAAAACGCTAAATGTCAAAAATGAAAAGTGTCACCATGAAAAATGTCAAAAATGACAAATTTCAAGATGGCAAATGTCAAAGATGTCAAATGACAAATGTCACAATGCTAAATGTCAAAAATGAAAAGTGTCACCATGAAAAATGTCAAAAATGACAAATTTCACGATGGCAAATATCAAAGATGTCAAATGACAAATGTCACAATGCTAAATGTCAAAAATGACAAATTTTAAGATGGCAAATGTCAAAGATGTCAAATGACAAATGTCACAATGCTAAATGTCAAAAATGAAAAGTGTCACCATGAAAAATGTCAAAAATGACAAATTTCAAGATGGCAAATGTCAAAGATGTCAAATGACAAATGTCACAATGCTAAATGTCAAAAATGAAAAGTGTCACCATAAAAAATGTCAAAAATAACAAATTTCAAGATGGCAAATGTCAAAGAAGTCAAATGACAAATGTCACAATGCTTAATGTCAAAAATGAAAAGTGTCACCATGAAAAATGTCAAAAATGACAAATTTCAAAATGGCAAATGTCAAAGATGTCAAATGACAAATGTCACAATGCTAAATGTCAAAAATGAAAAGTGTCACCATGAAAAATGTCAAAAATAACAAATTTCAAGATGGCAAATGTCAAAGATGTTAAATGACAAATGTCACAATGCTAAATGTCAAAAATGAAAAGTGTCACCATGAAAAATGTCAAAAATGACAAATTTCAAGATGGCAAATGTCAAAACTGACAAATGTCACAATGCTAAATGTTAAAAATGATAAGTGTCACCATGAAAAATGTCAAAAATGACAAATTTCAAGATGGCAAATGTCCAAGATGTCAAATGACAAATGTCACAATGCTAAATGTCAAAAATGACAAATTTCAAGATGGCAAATGTCAAAGATGTCAAATGACAAATGTCACAATGCTAAATGTCAAAAATGAAAAGTGTCACCATGAAAAATGTCAAAAATGACAAATTTCAAGATGGCAAATGTCAAAGATGACAAATGTCACAATGCTTAATGTCAAAAATGAAAAGTGTCACCATGAAAAATGTCAAAAATAACAAATTTCAAGATGGCAAATGTCAAAGATGTCAAATGACAAATGTCACAATGCTAAATGTCAAAAATGAAAAGTGTCACCATGAAAAATGTTAAAAATGACCAATTTCAAGATGGCAAATGTCAAAGATGTCAAATGACAAATGTCACAATGCTAAATGTCAAAAATGAAAAGTGTCACCATGAAAAATGTCAAAAATGACAAATTTCAAGATGGCAAATGTCAAAGATGTCAAATGTCAAAGTTGTCAAATGACAAATGTCACAATGCTAAATGTCAAAAATGAAAAGTGTCACCATGAAAAATGTCAAAAATGACAAATTTCAAGATGGCAAATGTCAAAACTGACAAATGTCACAATGCTAAATGTCAAAAATGATAAGTGTCACCATAAAAAATGTCAAAAATGACAAATTTCAAGATGGCGAATGTCCAAGATGTCAAATGACAAATGTCAGAATGCTAAATGTCAAAAATGAAAAGTGTCACCATGAAAAATGTCAAAAATGACAAATTTCAAGATGGCAAATGTCAAAGATGTCAAATGACAAATGTTACAATGCTAAATGTCAAAAATGAAAAGTGTCCCCATAAAAAATGTCAATAATGACAAATTTCAAGATGGCAAATGTCAAAGATGTCAAATGACAAATGTCACAATGCTAAATGTCAAAAATGAAAAGTGTCCCCATGAAAAATGTCAATAATGACAAATTTCAAGATGGCAAATGTCAAAGATGTCAAATGACAAATGTCACAATGCTAAATGTCAAAAATAAAAAGTGTCACCATGAAAAATGTCAAAAATGACAAATTTCAAGATGGCAAATGTCAAAGATGTCGAATATGACAAATGTCACAATGCTAAATGTCAAAAATGAAAAGTGTCACCATGAAAAATGTCAAAAATGACAAATTTCAAGATGGCAAATGTCAAAGATGTCAAATGACAAATGTCACAATGCTAAATGTCAAAAATGAAAAGTGTCACCATGAAAAATGTCAAAAATGACAAATTTCAAGATGGCAAATATCAAAGATGTCAAATGACAAATGTCACAATGCTAAATGTCAAAAATGAAAAGTGTCACCATAAAAAATGTCAAAAATAACAAATTTCAAGATGGCAAATGTCAAAGAAGTCAAATGACAAATGTGACAATGCTTAATGTCAAAAATGAAAAGTGTCACCATGAAAAATGTCAAAAATGACAAATTTCAAAATGGCAAATGTCAAAGATGTCAAATGACAAATGTCACAATGCAAAATGTCAAAAATGAAAAGTGTCACCATAAAAAATGTCAAAAATAACAAATTTCAAGATGGCAAATGTCAAAGATGTCAAATGACAAATGTCACAATGCTAAATGTCAAAAATGAAAAGTGTCACCATAAAAAATGTCAAAAATGACAAATTTCAAGATGGCAAATGTCAAAACTGACAAATGTCACAATGCTAAATGTCAAAAATGAAAAGTGTCACCATGAAAAATGTCAAAAATAACAAATTTCAAGATGGCAAATGTCAAAGATGTCAAATGACAAATGTCACAATGCTAAATGTCAAAAATGAAAAGTGTCACCATGAAAAATGTCAAAAATGACAAATTTCAAGATGGCAAATGTCACAATGCTAAATGTCAAAAATGAAAAGTGTCACCATAAAAAATGTCAAAAATAACAAATTTCAAGATGGCAAATGTCAAAGATGTCAAATGACAAATGTCACAATGCCAAATGTCAAAAATGACAAATTTCAAGATGGCAAATGTCAAAAATGTCAAATGACAAATGTCACAATGCTAAATGTCAAAAATGAAAAGTGTCACCATGAAAAATGTTAAAAATGACAAATTTCAAGATGGCAAATGTCAAAGATGTCAAATGACAAATGTCACAATGCTAAATGTCAAAAATAAAAAGTGTCACCATAAAAAATGTCAACAATAACAAATTTCAAGATGGCAAATGTCAAAGATGTCAAATGACAAATGTCACAATGCTAAATGTCAAAAATGAAAAGTGTCACCATGAAAAATGTCAAAAATGACAAATTTCAAGATGGCAAATGTCAAAGATGTCAAATGACAAATGTCACAATGCCAAATGTCAAAAATGAAAAGTGTCACCATGAAAAATGTCAAAAATGACAAATTTCAAAATGGCAAATGTCAAAACTGACAAATGTCACAATGCTAAATGTCAAAAATGATAAGTGTCACCATGAAAAATGTCAAAAATGACAATATTCAAGATGGCAAATGTCCAAGATGTCAAATGACAAATGTCACAATGCTAAATGTCAAAAATGACCAATTTCAAGATGGCAAATGTCAAAGATGTCGAATATGACAAATGTCAAAACGCTAAATGTCAAAAATGAAAAGTGTCACCATGAAAAATGTCAAAAATGACAAATTTCAAGATGGCAAATGTCAAAGATGTCAAATGACAAATGTCACAATGCTAAATGTCAAAAATGAAAAGTGTCACCATGAAAAATGTCAAAAATGACAAATTTCACGATGGCAAATATCAAAGATGTCAAATGACAAATGTCACAATGCTAAATGTCAAAAATGACAAATTTTAAGATGGCAAATGTCAAAGATGTCAAATGACAAATGTCACAATGCTAAATGTCAAAAATGAAAAGTGTCACCATGAAAAATGTCAAAAATGACAAATTTCAAGATGGCAAATGTCAAAGATGTCAAATGACAAATGTCACAATGCTAAATGTCAAAAATGAAAAGTGTCACCATAAAAAATGTCAAAAATAACAAATTTCAAGATGGCAAATGTCAAAGAAGTCAAATGACAAATGTCACAATGCTTAATGTCAAAAATGAAAAGTGTCACCATGAAAAATGTCAAAAATGACAAATTTCAAAATGGCAAATGTCAAAGATGTCAAATGACAAATGTCACAATGCTAAATGTCAAAAATGAAAAGTGTCACCATGAAAAATGTCAAAAATAACAAATTTCAAGATGGCAAATGTCAAAGATGTTAAATGACAAATGTCACAATGCTAAATGTCAAAAATGAAAAGTTTCACCATGAAAAATGTCAAAAATGACAAATTTCAAGATGGCAAATGTCAAAACTGACAAATGTCACAATGCTAAATGTTAAAAATGATAAGTGTCACCATGAAAAATGTCAAAAATGACAAATTTCAAGATGGCAAATGTCCAAGATGTCAAATGACAAATGTCACAATGCTAAATGTCAAAAATGACAAATTTCAAGATGGCAAATGTCAAAGATGTCAAATGACAAATGTCACAATGCTAAATGTCAAAAATGAAAAGTGTCACCATGAAAAATGTCAAAAATGACAAATTTCAAGATGGCAAATGTCAAAGATGACAAATGTCACAATGCTTAATGTCAAAAATGAAAAGTGTCACCATGAAAAATGTCAAAAATAACAAATTTCAAGATGGCAAATGTCAAAGATGTCAAATGACAAATGTCACAATGCTAAATGTCAAAAATGAAAAGTGTCACCATGAAAAATGTTAAAAATGACCAATTTCAAGATGGCAAATGTCAAAGATGTCAAATGACAAATGTCACAATGCTAAATGTCAAAAATGAAAAGTGTCACCATGAAAAATGTCAAAAATGACAAATTTCAAGATGGCAAATGTCAAAGATGTCAAATGTCAAAGTTGTCAAATGACAAATGTCACAATGCTAAATGTCAAAAATGAAAAGTGTCACCATGAAAAATGTCAAAAATGACAAATTTCAAGATGGCAAATGTCAAAACTGACAAATGTCACAATGCTAAATGTCAAAAATGATAAGTGTCACCATAAAAAATGTCAAAAATGACAAATTTCAAGATGGCGAATGTCCAAGATGTCAAATGACAAATGTCAGAATGCTAAATGTCAAAAATGAAAAGTGTCACCATGAAAAATGTCAAAAATGACAAATTTCAAGATGGCAAATGTCAAAGATGTCAAATGACAAATGTTACAATGCTAAATGTCAAAAATGAAAAGTGTCCCCATAAAAAATGTCAATAATGACAAATTTCAAGATGGCAAATGTCAAAGATGTCAAATGACAAATGTCACAATGCTAAATGTCAAAAATGAAAAGTGTCCCCATGAAAAATGTCAATAATGACAAATTTCAAGATGGCAAATGTCAAAGATGTCAAATGACAAATGTCACAATGCTAAATGTCAAAAATAAAAAGTGTCACCATGAAAAATGTCAAAAATGACAAATTTCAAGATGGCAAATGTCAAAGATGTCGAATATGACAAATGTCACAATGCTAAATGTCAAAAATGAAAAGTGTCACCATGAAAAATGTCAAAAATGACAAATTTCAAGATGGCAAATGTCAAAGATGTCAAATGACAAATGTCACAATGCTAAATGTCAAAAATGAAAAGTGTCACCATGAAAAATGTCAAAAATGACAAATTTCAAGATGGCAAATATCAAAGATGTCAAATGACAAATGTCACAATGCTAAATGTCAAAAATGAAAAGTGTCACCATAAAAAATGTCAAAAATAACAAATTTCAAGATGGCAAATGTCAAAGAAGTCAAATGACAAATGTGACAATGCTTAATGTCAAAAATGAAAAGTGTCACCATGAAAAATGTCAAAAATGACAAATTTCAAAATGGCAAATGTCAAAGATGTCAAATGACAAATGTCACAATGCTAAATGTCAAAAATGAAAAGTGTCACCATGAAAAATGTCAAAAATAACAAATTTCAAGATGGCAAATGTCAAAGATGTTAAATGACAAATGTCACAATGCTAAATGTCAAAAATGAAAAGTGTCACCATGAAAAATGTCAAAAATGACAAATTTCAAGATGGCAAATGTCAAAACTGACAAATGTCACAATGCTAAATGTTAAAAATGATAAGTGTCACCATGAAAAATGTCAAAAATGACAAATTTCAAGATGGCAAATGTCCAAGATGTCAAATGACAAATGTCACAATGCTAAATGTCAAAAATGACAAATTTCAAGATGGCAAATGTCAAAGATGTCAAATGACAAATGTCACAATGCTAAATGTCAAAAATGAAAAGTATCACCATGAAAAATGTCAAAAATGACAAATTTCAAGATGGCAAATGTCAAAGATGACAAATGTCACAATGCTTAATGTCAAAAATGAAAAGTGTCACCATAAAAAATGTCAAAAATAACAAATTTCAAGATGGCAAATGTCAAAGATGTCAAATGACAAATGTCACAATGCTAAATGTCAAAAATGAAAAGTGTCACCATGAAAAATGTTAAAAATGACCAATTTCAAGATGGCAAATGTCAAAGATGTCAAATGACAAATGTCACAATGCTAAATGTCAAAAATGAAAAGTGTCACCATGAAAAATGTCAAAAATGACAAATTTCAAGATGGCAAATGTCAAAGATGTCAAATGTCAAAGTTGTCAAATGACAAATGTCACAATGCTAAATGTCAAAAATGAAAAGTGTCACCATGAAAAATGTCAAAAATGACAAATTTCAAGATGGCAAATGTCAAAACTGACAAATGTCACAATGCTAAATGTCAAAAATGATAAGTGTCACCATAAAAAATGTCAAAAATGACAAATTTCAAGATGGCGAATGTCCAAGATGTCAAATGACAAATGTCAGAATGCTAAATGTCAAAAATGAAAAGTGTCACCATGAAAAATGTCAAAAATGACAAATTTCAAGATGGCAAATGTCAAAGATGTCAAATGACAAATGTTACAATGCTAAATGTCAAAAATGAAAAGTGTCCCCATAAAAAATGTCAATAATGACAAATTTCAAGATGGCAAATGTCAAAGATGTCAAATGACAAATGTCACAATGCTAAATGTCAAAAATGAAAAGTGTCCCCATGAAAAATGTCAATAATGACAAATTTCAAGATGGCAAATGTCAAAGATGTCAAATGACAAATGTCACAATGCTAAATGTCAAAAATAAAAAGTGTCACCATGAAAAATGTCAAAAATGACAAATTTCAAGATGGCAAATGTCAAAGATGTCGAATATGACAAATGTCACAATGCTAAATGTCAAAAATGAAAAGTGTCACCATGAAAAATGTCAAAAATGACAAATTTCAAGATGGCAAATGTCAAAGATGTCAAATGACAAATGTCACAATGCTAAATGTCAAAAATGAAAAGTGTCACCATGAAAAATGTCAAAAATGACAAATTTCAAGATGGCAAATATCAAAGATGTCAAATGACAAATGACACAATGCTAAATGTCAAAAAAGACAAATTTCAAGATGGCAAATGTCAAATGACAAATGTCACAATGCTAAATGTCAAAAATGAAAAGTGTCACCATGAAAAATGTCAAAAATGACAAATTTCAAGATGGCAAATGTCAAAGATAACAAATGACAAATGTCACAATGCTAAATGTCAAAAATGAAAAGTGTCACCATGAAAAATGTCAAAAATAACAAATTTCAAGATGGCAAATGTCAAAGATGTCAAATGACAAATGTCACAATGCTAAATGTCAAAGATGAAAAGTGTCACCATGAAAAATGTCAAAAATGACAAATTTCAAGATGGAAAATGTCAAAGATGTCAAATGACAAATGTCACAATGCTAAATGTCAAAAATGAAAAGTGTCACCATGAAAAATGTCAAAAATAACAAATTTCAAGATGGCAAATATCAAAGATGTCAAATGACAAATGTCACAATGCTAAATGTCAAAAATGAAAAGTGTCACCATGAAAAATGTCAAAAATGACAAATTTTAAGATGGCAAATGTCAAAACTGACAAATGTCACAATGCTAAATGTCAAAAATGATAAGTTTTACCATGAAAAATGTCAAAAATGACAAATTTCAAGATGGCAAATGTCCAAGATGTCAAATGACAAATGTCACAATGCCAAATGTCAAAAATGACAAATTTCAAGATGGCAAATGTCAAAAATGTCAAATGACAATTGTCACAATGCTAAATGTCAAAAATGAAAAGTGTCACCATGAAAAATGTTAAAAATGACAAATTTCAAGATGGCAAATGTCAAAGATGTCAAATGACAAATGTCACAATGCTAAATGTCAAAAATAAAAAGTGTCATCATAAAAAATGTCAACAATAACAAATTTCAAGATGGCAAATGTCAAAGATGTCAAATGACAAATGTCACAATGCTAAATGTCAAAAATGAAAAGTGTCACCATGAAAAATGTCAAACTTGACAAATTTGAGGATGGCAAATGTCAAAGATGTCAAATGACAAATGTCACAATGCTAAATGTCAAAAATGAAAAGTGTCACCATGAAAAATGTCAAAAATGACAAATTTCAAAATGGCAAATGTCAAAACTGACAAATGTCACAATAATAAATGTCAAAAATGATAAGTGTCACCATGAAAAATGTCAAAAATGACAATATTCAAGATGGCAAATGTCCAAGATGTCAAATGACAAATGTCACAATGCTAAATGTCAAAAATGACAAATTTCAAGATGGCAAATGTCAAAACTGACAAATGTCACAATGCTAAATGTTAAAAATGATAAGTGTCACCATGAAAAATGTCAAAAATGACAAATTTCAAGATGGCAAATGTCCAAGATGTCAAATGACAAATGTCACAATGCTAAATGTCAAAAATGACAAATTTCAAGATGGCAAATGTCAAAGATGTCAAATGACAAATGTCACAATGCTAAATGTCAAAAATGAAAAGTGTCACCATGAAAAATGTCAAAAATGACAAATTTCAAGATGGCAAATGTCAAAGATGACAAATGTCACAATGCTTAATGTCAAAAATGAAAAGTGTCACCATGAAAAATGTCAAAAATAACAAATTTCAAGATGGCAAATGTCAAAGATGTCAAATGACAAATGTCACAATGCTAAATGTCAAAAATGAAAAGTGTCACCATGAAAAATGTTAAAAATGACCAATTTCAAGATGGCAAATGTCAAAGATGTCAAATGACAAATGTCACAATGCTAAATGTCAAAAATGAAAAGTGTCACCATGAAAAATGTCAAAAATGACAAATTTCAAGATGGCAAATGTCAAAGATGTCAAATGTCAAAGTTGTCAAATGACAAATGTCACAATGCTAAATGTCAAAAATGAAAAGTGTCACCATGAAAAATGTCAAAAATGACAAATTTCAAGATGGCAAATGTCAAAACTGACAAATGTCACAATGCTAAATGTCAAAAATGATAAGTGTCACCATAAAAAATGTCAAAAATGACAAATTTCAAGATGGCGAATGTCCAAGATGTCAAATGACAAATGTCAGAATGCTAAATGTCAAAAATGAAAAGTGTCACCATGAAAAATGTCAAAAATGACAAATTTCAAGATGGCAAATGTCAAAGATGTCAAATGACAAATGTTACAATGCTAAATGTCAAAAATGAAAAGTGTCCCCATAAAAAATGTCAATAATGACAAATTTCAAGATGGCAAATGTCAAAGATGTCAAATGACAAATGTCACAATGCTAAATGTCAAAAATGAAAAGTGTCCCCATGAAAAATGTCAATAATGACAAATTTCAAGATGGCAAATGTCAAAGATGTCAAATGACAAATGTCACAATGCTAAATGTCAAAAATAAAAAGTGTCACCATGAAAAATGTCAAAAATGACAAATTTCAAGATGGCAAATGTCAAAGATGTCGAATATGACAAATGTCACAATGCTAAATGTCAAAAATGAAAAGTGTCACCATGAAAAATGTCAAAAATGACAAATTTCAAGATGGCAAATGTCAAAGATGTCAAATGACAAATGTCACAATGCTAAATGTCAAAAATGAAAAGTGTCACCATGAAAAATGTCAAAAATGACAAATTTCAAGATGGCAAATATCAAAGATGTCAAATGACAAATGTCACAATGCTAAATGTCAAAAATGAAAAGTGTCACCATAAAAAATGTCAAAAATAACAAATTTCAAGATGGCAAATGTCAAAGAAGTCAAATGACAAATGTCACAATGCTTAATGTCAAAAATGAAAAGTGTCACCATGAAAAATGTCAAAAATGACAAATTTCAAAATGGCAAATGTCAAAGATGTCAAATGACAAATGTCACAATGCTAAATGTCAAAAATGAAAAGTGTCACCATGAAAAATGTCAAAAATAACAAATTTCAAGATGGCAAATGTCAAAGATGTTAAATGACAAATGTCACAATGCTAAATGTCAAAAATGAAAAGTGTCACCATGAAAAATGTCAAAAATGACAAATTTCAAGATGGCAAATGTCAAAACTGACAAATGTCACAATGCTAAATGTTAAAAATGATAAGTGTCACCATGAAAAATGTCAAAAATGACAAATTTCAAGATGGCAAATGTCCAAGATGTCAAATGACAAATGTCACAATGCTAAATGTCAAAAATGACAAATTTCAAGATGGCAAATGTCAAAGATGTCAAATGACAAATGTCACAATGCTAAATGTCAAAAATGAAAAGTATCACCATGAAAAATGTCAAAAATGACAAATTTCAAGATGGCAAATGTCAAAGATGACAAATGTCACAATGCTTAATGTCAAAAATGAAAAGTGTCACCATGAAAAATGTCAAAAATAACAAATTTCAAGATGGCAAATGTCAAAGATGTCAAATGACAAATGTCACAATGCTAAATGTCAAAAATGAAAAGTGTCACCATGAAAAATGTTAAAAATGACCAATTTCAAGATGGCAAATGTCAAAGATGTCAAATGACAAATGTCACAATGCTAAATGTCAAAAATGAAAAGTGTCACCATGAAAAATGTCAAAAATGACAAATTTCAAGATGGCAAATGTCAAAGATGTCAAATGTCAAAGTTGTCAAATGACAAATGTCACAATGCTAAATGTCAAAAATGAAAAGTGTCACCATGAAAAATGTCAAAAATGACAAATTTCAAGATGGCAAATGTCAAAACTGACAAATGTCACAATGCTAAATGTCAAAAATGATAAGTGTCACCATAAAAAATGTCAAAAATGACAAATTTCAAGATGGCGAATGTCCAAGATGTCAAATGACAAATGTCAGAATGCTAAATGTCAAAAATGAAAAGTGTCACCATGAAAAATGTCAAAAATGACAAATTTCAAGATGGCAAATGTCAAAGATGTCAAATGACAAATGTTACAATGCTAAATGTCAAAAATGAAAAGTGTCCCCATAAAAAATGTCAATAATGACAAATTTCAAGATGGCAAATGTCAAAGATGTCAAATGACAAATGTCACAATGCTAAATGTCAAAAATGAAAAGTGTCCCCATGAAAAATGTCAATAATGACAAATTTCAAGATGGCAAATGTCAAAGATGTCAAATGACAAATGTCACAATGCTAAATGTCAAAAATAAAAAGTGTCACCATGAAAAATGTCAAAAATGACAAATTTCAAGATGGCAAATGTCAAAGATGTCGAATATGACAAATGTCACAATGCTAAATGTCAAAAATGAAAAGTGTCACCATGAAAAATGTCAAAAATGACAAATTTCAAGATGGCAAATGTCAAAGATGTCAAATGACAAATGTCACAATGCTAAATGTCAAAAATGAAAAGTGTCACCATGAAAAATGTCAAAAATGACAAATTTCAAGATGGCAAATATCAAAGATGTCAAATGACAAATGACACAATGCTAAATGTCAAAAAAGACAAATTTCAAGATGGCAAATGTCAAAGATAACAAATGACAAATGTCACAATGCTAAATGTCAAAAATGAAAAGTGTCACCATGAAAAATGTCAAAAATAACAAATTTCAAGATGGCAAATGTCAAAGATGTCAAATGACAAATGTCACAATGCTAAATGTCAAAGATGAGAAGTGTCACCATGAAAAATGTCAAAAATGACAAATTTCAAGATGGAAAATGTCAAAGATGTCAAATGACAAATGTCACAATGCTAAATGTCAAAAATGAAAAGTGTCACCATGAAAAATGTCAAAAATAACAAATTTCAAGATGGCAAATATCAAAGATGTCAAATGACAAATGTCACAATGCTAAATGTCAAAAATGAAAAGTGTCACCATGAAAAATGTCAAAAATGACAAATTTTAAGATGGCAAATGTCAAAACTGACAAATGTCACAATGCTAAATGTCAAAAATGATAAGTTTTACCATGAAAAATGTCAAAAACGACAAATTTCAAGATGGCAAATGTCCAAGATGTCAAATGACAAATGTCACAATGCCAAATGTCAAAAATGACAAATTTCAAGATGGCAAATGTCAAAAATGTCAAATGACAATTGTCACAATGCTAAATGTCAAAAATGAAAAGTGTCACCATAAAAAATGTTAAAAATGACAAATTTCAAGATGGCAAATGTCAAAGATGTCAAATGACAAATGTCACAATGCTAAATGTCAAAAATAAAAAGTGTCATCATAAAAAATGTCAACAATAACAAATTTCAAGATGGCAAATGTCAAAGATGTCAAATGACAAATGTCACAATGCTAAATGTCAAAAATGAAAAGTGTCACCATGAAAAATGTCAAACTTGACAAATTTCAGGATGGCAAATGTCAAAGATGTCAAATGACAAATGTCACAATGCTAAATGTCAAAAATGAAAAGTGTCACCATGAAAAATGTCAAAAATGACAAATTTCAAAATGGCAAATGTCAAAACTGACAAATGTCACAATGATAAATGTCAAAAATGATAAGTGTCACCATGAAAAATGTCAAAAATGACAATATTCAAGATGGCAAATGTCCAAGATGTCAAATGACAAATGTCACAATGCTAAATGTCAAAAATGACAAATTTCAAGATGGCAAATGTCAAAGATGTCGAATATGACAAATGTCGAATATGATAAATGTCGAATATGACAAATGTCACAATGCTAAATGTCAAAAATGAAAAGTGTCACCATGAAAAATGTCAAAAATGACAAATTTCAAGATGGCAAATGTCAAAGATGTCAAATGACAAATGTCACAATGCCAAATGTCAAAAATGAAAAGTGTCACCATGAAAAATGTCAAAAATGACAAATTTCACGATGGCAAATATCAAAGATGTCAAATGACAAATGTCACAATGCTAAATGTCAAAAATGACAAATTTTAAGATGGCAAATGTCAAAGATGTCAAATGACAAATGTCACAATGCTAAATGTCAAAAATGAAAAGTGTCACCATGAAAAATGTCAAAAATGACAAATTTCAAGATGATAAATGTCAAAGATGTCAAATGACAAATGTCACAATGCTAAATGTCAAAGATGAAAAGTGTCACCATGAAAAATGTCAAAAATGACAAATTTCAAGATGGAAAATGTCAAAGATGTCAAATGACAAATGTCACAATGCTAAATGTCAAAAATGAAAAGTGTCACCATGAAAAATGTCAAAAATAACAAATTTCAAGATGGCAAATATCAAAGATGTCAAATGACAAATGTCACAATGCTAAATGTCAAAAATGAAAAGTGTCACCATAAAAAATGTCAAAAATGACAAATTTTAAGATGGCAAATGTCAAAACTGACAAATGTCACAATGCTAAATGTCAAAAATGATAAGTTTCACCATGAAAAATGTCAAAAACGACAAATTTCAAGATGGCAAATGTCCAAGATGTCAAATGACAAATGTCACAATGCTAAATGTCAAAAATGACAAATTTCAAGATGGCAAATGTCAAAGATGTCAAATGACAAATGTCACAATGCTAAATGTCAAAAATGAAAAGTGTCACCATGAAAAATGTCAAAAATGACAAATTTCAAGATGGCAAATGTCAAAGATGTCAAATGACAAATGTCACAATGCTTAATGTCAAAAATGAAAAGTGTCACCATGAAAAATGTCAAAAATAACAAATTTCAAGATGGCAAATGTCAAAGATGTCAAATGACAAATGTCACAATGCTAAATGTCAAAAATGAAAAGTGTCACCATGAAAAATGTCAAAAATGACAAATTTCAAGATGGAAAATATCAAAGATGTCAAATGACAAATGTCACAATGCTAAATGTCAAAAATGACAAATTTTAAGATGGCAAACGTCAAAGATGTCAAATGACAAATGTCACAATGCTAAATGTCAAAAATGAAAAGTGTCACCATGAAAAATGTTAAAAATGACAAATTTTAAGATGGCAAATGTCAAAGATGTCAAATGACAAATGTCACAATGCAAAATGTCAAAAATGAAAAGTGTCACCATAAAAAATGTCAAAAATAACAAATTTCAAGATGGCAAATGTCAAAGATGTCAAATGACAAATGTCACAATGCTAAATGTCAAAAATGAAAAGTGTCACCATAAAAAATGTCAAAAATGACAAATTTCAAGATGGCAAATGTCAAAACTGACAAATGTCACAATGCTAAATGTCAAAAATGAAAAGTGTCACCATGAAAAATGTCAAAAATAACAAATTTCACGATGGCAAATGTCAAAGATGTCAAATGACAAATGTCACAATGCTAAATGTCAAAAATGAAAAGTGTCACCATGAAAAATGTCAAAAATGACAAATTTCAAGATGGCAAATGTCACAATGCTAAATGTCAAAAATGAAAAGTGTCACCATGAAAAATGTCAAAAATAACAAATTTCAAGATGGCAAATGTCAAAGATGTCAAATGACAAATGTCACAATGCCAAATGTCAAAAATGACAAATTTCAAGATGGCAAATGTCAAAAATGTCAAATGACAAATGTCACAATGCTAAATGTCAAAAATGAAAAGTGTCACCATGAAAAATGTTAAAAATGACAAATTTCAAGATGGCAAATGTCAAAGATGTCAAATGACAAATGTCACAATGCTAAATGTCAAAAATAAAAAGTGTCACCATAAAAAATATCAACAATAACAAATTTCAAGATGGCAAATGTCAAAGATGTCAAATGACAAATGTCACAATGCTAAATGTCAAAAATGAAAAGTGTCACCATGAAAAATGTCAAAAATGACAAATTTCAAGATGGCAAATGTCAAAGATGTCAACTGACAAATGTCACAATGCCAAATGTCAAAAATGAAAAGTGTCACCATGAAAAATGTCAAAAATGACAAATTTCAAAATGGCAAATGTCAAAACTGACAAATGTCACAATGCTAAATGTCAAAAATTATAAGTGTCACCATGAAAAATGTCAAAAATGACAATATTCAAGATGGCAAATGTCCAAGATGTCAAATGACAAATGTCACAATGCTAAATGTCAAAAATGACAAATTTCAAGATGGCAAATGTCAAAGATGTCGAATATGACAAATGTCAAAACGCTAAATGTCAAAAATGAAAAGTGTCACCATGAAAAATGTCAAAAATGACAAATTTCAAGATGGCAAATGTCAAAGATGTCAAATGACAAATGTCACAATGCTAAATGTCAAAAATGAAAAGTGTCACCATGAAAAATGTCAAAAATGACAAATTTCACGATGGCAAATATCAAAGATGTCAAATGACAAATGTCACAATGCTAAATGTCAAAAATGACAAATTTTAAGATGGCAAATGTCAAAGATGTCAAATGACAAATGTCACAATGCTAAATGTCAAAAATGAAAAGTGTCACCATGAAAAATGTCAAAAATGACAAATTTCAAGATGGCAAATGTCAAAGATGTCAAATGACAAATGTCACAATGCTAAATGTCAAAAATGAAAAGTGTCACCATAAAAAATGTCAAAAATAACAAATTTCAAGATGGCAAATGTCAAAGAAGTCAAATGACAAATGTCACAATGCTTAATGTCAAAAATGAAAAGTGTCACCATGAAAAATGTCAAAAATGACAAATTTCAAGATGGCAAATGTCAAAGATGTCAAATGACAAATGTCACAATGCTAAATGTTAAAAATGAAAAGTGTCACCATGAAAAATGTCAAAAATAACAAATTTCAAGATGGCAAATGTCAAAGATGTTAAATGACAAATGTCACAATGCTAAATGTCAAAAATGAAAAGTGTCACCATGAAAAATGTCAAAAATGACAAATTTCAAGATGGCAAATGTCAAAACTGACAAATGTCACAATGCTAAATGTTAAAAATGATAAGTGTCACCATGAAAAATGTCAAAAATGACAAATTTCAAGATGGCAAATGTCCAAGATGTCAAATGACAAATGTCACAATGCTAAATGTCAAAAATGACAAATTTCAAGATGGCAAATGTCAAAGATGTCAAATGACAAATGTCACAATGCTAAATGTCAAAAATGAAAAGTGTCACCATGAAAAATGTCAAAAATGACAAATTTCAAGATGGCAAATGTCAAAGATGACAAATGTCACAATGCTTAATGTCAAAAATGAAAAGTGTCACCATGAAAAATGTCAAAAATAACAAATTTCAAGATGGCAAATGTCAAAGATGTCAAATGACAAATGTCACAATGCTAAATGTCAAAAATGAAAAGTGTCACCATGAAAAATGTTAAAAATGACCAATTTCAAGATGGCAAATGTCAAAGATGTCAAATGACAAATGTCACAATGCTAAATGTCAAAAATGAAAAGTGTCACCATGAAAAATGTCAAAAATGACAAATTTCAAGATGGCAAATGTCAAAGATGTCAAATGTCAAAGTTGTCAAATGACAAATGTCACAATGCTAAATGTCAAAAATAAAAAGTGTCACCATGAAAAATGTCAAAAATGACAAATTTCAAGATGGCAAATGTCAAAACTGACAAATGTCACAATGCTAAATGTCAAAAATGATAGGTGTCACCATAAAAAATGTCAAAAATGACAAATTTCAAGATGGCGAATGTCCAAGATGTCAAATGACAAATGTCAGAATGCTAAATGTCAAAAATGAAAAGTGTCACCATGAAAAATGTCAAAAATGACAAATTTCAAGATGGCAAATGTCAAAGATGTCAAATGACAAATGTTACAATGCTAAATGTCAAAAATGAAAAGTGTCCCCATAAAAAATGTCAATAATGACAAATTTCAAGATGGCAAATGTCAAAGATGTCAAATGACAAATGTCACAATGCTAAATGTCAAAAATGAAAAGTGTCCCCATGAAAAATGTCAATAATGACAAATTTCAAGATGGCAAATGTCAAAGATGTCAAATGACAAATGTCACAATGCTAAATGTCAAAAATAAAAAGTGTCACCATGAAAAATGTCAAAAATGACAAATTTCAAGATGGCAAATGTCAAAGATGTCGAATATGACAAATGTCACAATGCTAAATGTCAAAAATGAAAAGTGTCACCATGAAAAATGTCAAAAATGACAAATTTCAAGATGGCAAATGTCAAAAATGTCAAATGACAAATGTCACAATGCTAAATGTCAAAAATGAAAAGTGTCACCATGAAAAATGTCAAAAATGACAAATTTCAAGATGGCAAATATCAAAGATGTCAAATGACAAATGACACAATGCTAAATGTCAAAAATGACAAATTTCAAGATGGCAAATGTCAAATGACAAATGTCACAATGCTAAATGTCAAAAATGAAAAGTGTCACCATGAAAAATGTCAAAAATGACAAATTTCAAGATGGCAAATGTCAAAGATAACAAATGACAAATGTCACAATGCTAAATGTCAAAAATGAAAAGTGTCACCATGAAAAATGTCAAAAATAACAAATTTCAAGATGGCAAATGTCAAAGATGTCAAATGACAAATGTCACAATGCTAAATGTCAAAAATGAAAAGTGTCACCATGAAAAATGTCAAAAATGACAAATTTCAAGATGGCAAATGTCACAATGCTAAATGTCAAAAATGAAAAGTGTCACCATGAAAAATGTCAAAAATAACAAATTTCAAGATGGCAAATGTCAAAGATGTCAAATGACAAATGTCACAATGCCAAATGTCAAAAATGACAAATTTCAAGATGGCAAATGTCAAAAATGTCAAATGACAAATGTCACAATGCTAAATGTCAAAAATGAAAAGTGTCACCATGAAAAATGTTAAAAATGACAAATTTCAAGATGGCAAATGTCAAAGATGTCAAATGACAAATGTCACAATGCTAAATGTCAAAAATGAAAAGTGTCACCATGAAAAATGTCAAAAATGACAAATTTCAAGATGGCAAATGTCAAAGATGTCAAATGACAAATGTCACAATGCCAAATGTCAAAAATGAAAAGTGTCACCATGAAAAATGTCAAAAATGATAAATTTCAAAATGGCAAATGTCAAAACTGACAAATGTCACAATGCTAAATGTCAAAAATTATAAGTGTCACCATGAAAAATGTCAAAAATGACAATATTCAAGATGGAAAATGTCCAAGATGTCAAATGACAAATGTCACAATGCTAAATGTCAAAAATGACAAATTTCAAGATGGCAAATGTCAAAGATGTCGAATATGACAAATGTCAAAACGCTAAATGTCAAAAATGAAAAGTGTCACCATGAAAAATGTCAAAAATGACAAATTTCAAGATGGCAAATGTCAAAGATGTCAAATGACAAATGTCACAATGCTAAATGTCAAAAATAAAAAGTGTCACCATGAAAAATGTCAAAAATGACAAATTTCACGATGGCAAATATCAAAGATGTCAAATGACAAATGTCACAATGCTAAATGTCAAAAATGACAAATTTTAAGATGGCAAATGTCAAAGATGTCAAATGACAAATGTCACAATGCTAAATGTCAAAAATGAAAAGTGTCACCATGAAAAATGTCAAAAATGACAAATTTCAAGATGGCAAATGTCAAAGATGTCAAATGACAAATGTCACAATGCTAAATGTCAAAAATGAAAAGTGTCACCATAAAAAATGTCAAAAATAACAAATTTCAAGATGGCAAATGTCAAAGAAGTCAAATGACAAATGTCACAATGCTTAATGTCAAAAATGAAAAGTGTCACCATGAAAAATGTCAAAAATGACAAATTTCAAGATGGCAAATGTCAAAGATGTCAAATGACAAATGTCACAATGCTAAATGTTAAAAATGAAAAGTGTCACCATGAAAAATGTCAAAAATAACAAATTTCAAGATGGCAAATGTCAAAGATGTTAAATGACAAATGTCACAATGCTAAATGTCAAAAATGAAAAGTGTCACCATGAAAAATGTCAAAAATGACAAATTTCAAGATGGCAAATGTCAAAACTGACAAATGTCACAATGCTAAATGTTAAAAATGATAAGTGTCACCATGAAAAATGTCAAAAATGACAAATTTCAAGATGGCAAATGTCCAAGATGTCAAATGACAAATGTCACAATGCTAAATGTCAAAAATGACAAATTTCAAGATGGCAAATGTCAAAGATGTCAAATGACAAATGTCACAATGCTAAATGTCAAAAATGAAAAGTGTCACCATGAAAAATGTCAAAAATGACAAATTTCAAGATGGCAAATGTCAAAGATGACAAATGTCACAATGCTTAATGTCAAAAATGAAAAGTGTCACCATGAAAAATGTCAAAAATAACAAATTTCAAGATGGCAAATGTCAAAGATGTCAAATGACAAATGTCACAATGCTAAATGTCAAAAATGAAAAGTGTCACCATGAAAAATGTTAAAAATGACCAATTTCAAGATGGCAAATGTCAAAGATGTCAAATGACAAATGTCACAATGCTAAATGTCAAAAATGAAAAGTGTCACCATGAAAAATGTCAAAAATGACAAATTTCAAGATGGCAAATGTCAAAGATGTCAAATGTCAAAGTTGTCAAATGACAAATGTCACAATGCTAAATGTCAAAAATAAAAAGTGTCACCATGAAAAATGTCAAAAATGACAAATTTCAAGATGGCAAATGTCAAAACTGACAAATGTCACAATGCTAAATGTCAAAAATGATAGGTGTCACCATAAAAAATGTCAAAAATGACAAATTTCAAGATGGCGAATGTCCAAGATGTCAAATGACAAATGTCAGAATGCTAAATGTCAAAAATGAAAAGTGTCACCATGAAAAATGTCAAAAATGACAAATTTCAAGATGGCAAATGTCAAAGATGTCAAATGACAAATGTTACAATGCTAAATGTCAAAAATGAAAAGTGTCCCCATAAAAAATGTCAATAATGACAAATTTCAAGATGGCAAATGTCAAAGATGTCAAATGACAAATGTCACAATGCTAAATGTCAAAAATGAAAAGTGTCCCCATGAAAAATGTCAATAATGACAAATTTCAAGATGGCAAATGTCAAAGATGTCAAATGACAAATGTCACAATGCTAAATGTCAAAAATAAAAAGTGTCACCATGAAAAATGTCAAAAATGACAAATTTCAAGATGGCAAATGTCAAAGATGTCGAATATGACAAATGTCACAATGCTAAATGTCAAAAATGAAAAGTGTCACCATGAAAAATGTCAAAAATGACAAATTTCAAGATGGCAAATGTCAAAGATGTCAAATGACAAATGTCACAATGCTAAATGTCAAAAATGAAAAGTGTCACCATGAAAAATGTCAAAAATGACAAATTTCAAGATGGCAAATATCAAAGATGTCAAATGACAAATGACACAATGCTAAATGTCAAAAATGACAAATTTCAAGATGGCAAATGTCAAATGACAAATGTCACAATGCTAAATGTCAAAAATGAAAAGTGTCACCATGAAAAATGTCAAAAATGACAAATTTCAAGATGGCAAATGTCAAAGATAACAAATGACAAATGTCACAATGCTAAATGTCAAAAATGAAAAGTGTCACCATGAAAAATGTCAAAAATAACAAATTTCAAGATGGCAAATGTCAAAGATGTCAAATGACAAATGTCACAATGCTAAATGTCAAAGATGAAAAGTGTCACCATGAAAAATGTCAAAAATGACAAATTTCAAGATGGAAAATGTCAAAGATGTCAAATGACAAATGTCACAATGCTAAATGTCAAAAATGAAAAGTGTCACCATGAAAAATGTCAAAAATAACAAATTTCAAGATGGCAAATATCAAAGATGTCAAATGACAAATGTCACAATGCTAAATGTCAAAAATGAAAAGTGTCACCATGAAAAATGTCAAAAATGACAAATTTTAAGATGGCAAATGTCAAAACTGACAAATGTCACAATGCTAAATGTCAAAAATGATAAGTTTCACCATGAAAAATGTCAAAAACGACAAATTTCAAGATGGCAAATGTCCAAGATGTCAAATGACAAATGTCACAATGCCAAATGTCAAAAATGACAAATTTCAAGATGGCAAATGTCAAAAATGTCAAATGACAAATGTCACAATGCTAAATGTCAAAAATGAAAAGTGTCACCATGAAAAATGTTAAAAATGACAAATTTCAAGATGGCAAATGTCAAAGATGTCAAATGACAAATGTCACAATGCTAAATGTCAAAAATAAAAAGTGTCACCATCAAAAATGTCAACAATAACAAATTTCAAGATGGCAAATGTCAAAGATGTCAAATGACAAATGTCACAATGCTAAATGTCAAAAATGAAAAGTGTCACCATGAAAAATGTCAAACTTGACAAATTTCAAGATGGCAAATGTCAAAGATGTCAAATGACAAATGTCACAATGCTAAATGTCAAAAATGAAAAGTGTCACCATGAAAAATGTCAAAAATGACAAATTTCAAAATGGCAAATGTCAAAACTGACAAATGTCACAATGATAAATGTCAAAAATGATAAGTGTCACCATGAAAAATGTCAAAAATGACAATATTCAAGATGGCAAATGTCCAAGATGTCAAATGACAAATGTCACAATGCTAAATGTCAAAAATGACAAATTTCAAGATGGCAAATGTCAAAGATGTCGAATATGACAAATGTCGAATATGACAAATGTCACAATGCTAAATGTCAAAAATGAAAAGTGTCACCATGAAAAATGTCAAAAATGACAAATTTCAAGATGGCAAATGTCAAAGATGTCAAATGACAAATGTCACAATGCCAAATGTCAAAAATGAAAAGTGTCACCATGAAAAATGTCAAAAATGACAAATTTCACGATGGCAAATATCAAAGATGTCAAATGACAAATGTCACAATGCTAAATGTCCAAAATGACAAATTTTAAGATGGCAAATGTCAAAGATGTCAAATGACAAATGTCACAATGCTAAATGTCAAAAATGAAAAGTGTCACCATGAAAAATGTCAAAAATGACAAATTTCAAGATGGCAAATGTCAAAGATGTCAAATGACAAATGTCACAATGCTAAATGTCAAAGATGAAAAGTGTCACCATGAAAAATGTCAAAAATGACAAATTTCAAGATGGAAAATGTCAAAGATGTCAAATGACAA
The DNA here is from genome assembly GCA_964028335.1 of Altica lythri. Classification (NCBI taxonomy): domain Eukaryota; kingdom Metazoa; phylum Arthropoda; class Insecta; order Coleoptera; family Chrysomelidae; genus Altica; species Altica lythri. Next base: position 17,557,678 of record OZ034800.1, on the reverse strand, counting down.
ATGTCACAATGCTAAATGTCAAAAATGAAAAGTGTCACCATGAAAAATGTCAAAAATAACAAATTTCAAGATGGCAAATATCAAAGATGTCAAATGACAAATGTCACAATGCTAAATGTCAAAAATGAAAAGTGTCACCATAAAAAATGTCAAAAATGACAAATTTTAAGATGGCAAATGTCAAAACTGACAAATGTCACAATGCTAAATGTCAAAAATGATAAGTTTCACCATGAAAAATGTCAAAAACGACAAATTTCAAGATGGCAAATGTCCAAGATGTCAAATGACAAATGTCACAATGCTAAATGTCAAAAATGACAAATTTCAAGATGGCAAATGTCAAAGATGTCAAATGACAAATGTCACAATGCTAAATGTCAAAAATGAAAAGTGTCACCATGAAAAATGTCAAAAATGACAAATTTCAAGATGGCAAATGTCAAAGATGTCAAATGACAAATGTCACAATGCTTAATGTCAAAAATGAAAAGTGTCACCATGAAAAATGTCAAAAATAACAAATTTCAAGATGGCAAATGTCAAAGATGTCAAATGACAAATGTCACAATGCTAAATGTCAAAAATGAAAAGTGTCACCATGAAAAATGTCAAAAATGACAAATTTCAAGATGGCAAATATCAAACATGTCAAATGACAAATGTCACAATGCTAAATGTCAAAAATGAAAAGTGTCACCATGAAAAATGTCAAAAATGACAAATTTCAAAATGGCAAATGTCAAAGATGTCAAATGACAAATGTCACAATGCTAAATGTCAAAAATGAAAAGTGTCACCATGAAAAATGTCAAAAATGACAAATTTCAAGATGGCAAATGTCAAAGATGTCAAATGACAAATGTCACAATGCTAAATGTGAAAAATGAAAAGTGTCACCATGAAAAATGTCAAAAACGACAAATTTTAAGATGGCAAATGTCAAAACTGACAAATGTCACAATGCTAAATGTCAAAAATGATAAGTGTCACAATGAAAAATGTCAAAAATGACAAATTTCAAGATGGCAAATGTCCAAGATGTCAAATGACAAATGTCACAATGCTAAATGTCAAAAATGAAAAGTGTCACCATGAAAAATGTCAAAAATGACAAATTTCAAGATGGCAAATGTCAAAGATGTCAAATGACAAATGTCACAATGCTAAATGTCAAAAATAAAAAGTGTCAAAAATGACAAATTTCAAGATGGCAAATGTCTAAGATGTCAAATGACAAATGTCACAATGCTAAATGTCAAAAATGCAAAGTGTCACCGTGAAAAATGTCAAAAATGACAAATTTCAAGATGGCAAATGTCAAAGATGTCAAATGACAAATGTCACAATGCTAAATGTCAAAAATAAAAAGGGTCACCATCAAAAATGTCAAAAATGACAAATTTTAAGATGGCAAATATCAAAGATGTCAAATGACAAATGTCACAATGCTAAATGTCAAAAATGAAAAGTGTCCCCATGAAAAATGTCAATAATGACAAATTTCAAGATGGCAAATGTCAAAGATGTCAAATGACAAATGTCACAATGCTCAATGTCAATAATGAAAAGTGTCACCATGAAAAATGTCAAAAATGACAAATTTCAAGATGGCAAATGTCAAAGATGTCGAATATGACAAATGTCACAATGCTAAATGTCAAAAATGAAAAGTGTCACCATGAAAAATGTCAAAAATGACAAATTTCAAGATGGCAAATGTCAAAGATGTCAAATGACAAATGTCACAATGCTAAATGTCAAAAATGAAAAGTGTCACCATGAAAAATGTCAAAAATGACAAATTTTAAGATGGCAAATATCAAAGATGTCAAATCACAAATGTCACAATGCTAAATGTCAAAAATGACAAATTTCAAGATGGCAAATGTCAAAGATGTCAAATGACAAATGTCACAATGCTAAATGTCAAAAATGAAAAGTGTCACCATGAAAAATGTCAAAAATGACAAATTTTAAGATGGCAAATGTCAAAGATGTCAAATGACAAATGTCACAATGCTAAATGTCAAAAATGAAAAGTGTCACCATAAAAAATGTCAAAAATAACAAATTTCAAGATGGCAAATGTCAAAGATGTCAAATGACAAATGTCACAATGCTAAATGTCAAAAATGAAAAGTGTAACTATGAAAAATGACAAAAATAAAAAATTTCAAGATGGCAAATGTTAAAGATGTCAAATGACAAATGTCACAATGCTAAATGTCAAAAATGAAAAGTGTCACCATGAAAAATGTCAAAAATGACAAATTTCAAGATGGCAAATGTCAAAACTGACAAATGTCACAATGCTAAATGTCAAAAATGATAAGTGTCACCATGAAAAATGTCAAAAATGACAAATTTCAAGATGGCAAATGTCCAAGATGTCAAATGACAAATGTCACAATGCTAAATGTCAAAAATAAAAAGGGTCACCATCAAAAATGTCAAAAATGACAAATTTTAAGATGGCAAATGTCAAAGATGTCAAATGACAAATGTCACAATGCTAAATGTCAAAAATGAAAAGTGTCCCCATGAAAAATGTCAATAATGACAAATTTCAAGATGGCAAATGTCAAAGATGTCAAATGACAAATGTCACAATGCTCAATGTCAATAATGAAAAGTGTCACCATGAAAAATGTCAAAAATGACAAATTTCAAGATGGCAAATGTCAAAGATGTCGAATATGACAAATGTCACAATGCTAAATGTCAAAAATGAAAAGTGTCACCATGAAAAATGTCAAAAATGACAAATTTCAAGATGGCAAATGTCAAAGATGTCAAATGACAAATGTCACAATGCTAAATGTCAAAAATGAAAAGTGTCACCATGAAAAATGTCAAAAATGACAAATTTTAAGATGGCAAATATCAAAGATGTCAAATCACAAATGTCACAATGCTAAATGTCAAAAATGACAAATTTCAAGATGGCAAATGTCAAAGATGTCAAATGACAAATGTCACAATGCTAAATGTCAAAAATGAAAAGTGTCACCATGAAAAATGTCAAAAATGACAAATTTTAAGATGGCAAATGTCAAAGATGTCAAATGACAAATGTCACAATGCTAAATGTCAAAAATGAAAAGTGTCACCATAAAAAATGTCAAAAATAACAAATTTCAGGATGGCAAATGTCAAAGATGTCAAATGACAAATGTCACAATGCTAAATGTCAAAAATGAAAAGTGTAACTATGAAAAATGACAAAAATAAAAAATTTCAAGATGGCAAATGTTAAAGATGTCAAATGACAAATGTCACAATGCTAAATGTCAAAAATGAAAAGTGTCACCATGAAAAATGTCAAAAATGACAAATTTCAAGATGGCAAATGTCAAAACTGACAAATGTCACAATGCTAAATGTCAAAAATGATAAGTGTCACCATGAAAAATGTCAAAAATGACAAATTTCAAGATGGCAAATGTCCAAGATGTCAAATGACAAATGTCACAATGCTAAATATCAAAATTGACAAATTTCAAGATGGCAAATGTCAAAGATGTCAAATGACAAATGTCACAATGCTAAATGTCAAAAATGAAAAGTGTCACCATGAAAAATGTCAAAAATAACAAATTTCAAGATGGCAAATGTCAAAGATGTCAAATGACAAATTTCACAATGCTAAATATCAAAAATGAAAAGTGTCACCATGAAAAATGTCAAAAATGACAAATTTCAAGATGGCAAATGTCAAAACTGACAAATGTCACAATGCTAAATGTCAAAAATGATGAGTGTCACCATGAAAAATGTCAAAAATGACAAATTTCAAGATGGCAAATGTCCAAGATGTCAAATGACAAATGTTACAATGCTAAATGTCAAAAATGACAAATTTCAAGATGGCAAATGTCAAAGATGTCAAATGACAAATGTCACAATGCTAAATGTCAAAAATAAAAAGTGTCACCATGAAAAATATCAAAAATGACAAATTTCAAGATGGCAAATGTCAAAGATGTCAAATGACAAATGTCACAATGCTAAATGTCAAAAATGAAAAGTGTCACCATGAAAAATGTCAAAAATAACAAATTTCAAGATGGCAAATGTCAAAGATGTCAAATGACAAATGTCACAATGCTAAATGTCAAAAATGAAAAGTGTCACCATCAAAAATGTCAAAAATGACAAATTTTAAGATGGCAAATGTCAAAGATGTCAAATGACAAATGTCACAATGCTAAATGTCAAAAATGAAAAGTGTCCCCATGAAAAATGTCAATAATGACAAATTTCAAGATGGCAAATGTCCAAGATGTTAAATGACAAATGTCACAATGCTAAATGTCAAAAATGACAAATTTCAAGATGGCAAATGTAAAAGATGTCAAATGACAAATGTCACAATGCTAAATGTCAAAAATGAAAAGTGTCACCATGAAAAATGTCAAAAATGACAAATTTCAAGATGGCAAATGTCAAAGATGTCAAATGAAAAATGTCACAATGCTAAATGTCAAAGATGAAAAGTGTCACCATGAAAAATGTCAAAAATGACAAATTTCAAGATGGCAAATGTCAAAGATGTCAAATGACAAATGTCACAATGCTAAATGTCAAAAATGAAAAGTGTCACCATGAAAAATGTCAAAAATAACAAATTTCAAGATGGCAAATATCAAAGATGTCAAATGACAAATGTCACAATGCTAAATGTCAAAAATGAATAGTGTCACCATGAAAAATGTCAAAAATGACAAATTTTAAGATGGCAAATGTCAAAACTGACAAATGTCACAATGCTAAATGTCAAAAATGATAAGTGTCACCATAAAAAATGTCAAAAATGACAAATTTCAAGATGGCAAATGTCCAAGATGTCAAATGACAAATGTCACAATGCTAAATGTCAAAAATGACAAATTTTAAGATGGCAAATGTCAAAGATGTCAAATGACAAATGTTACAATGCTAAATGTCAAAAATGAAAAGTGTCACCATAAAAAATGTCAACAATAACAAATTTCAAGATGGCAAATGTCAAAGATGTCAAATGACAAATGTCACAATGCTAAATGTCAAAAATGAAAAGTGTCACCATGAAAAATGTCAAAAATGACAAATTTCAAGATGACAAATGTCAAAGATGTCAAATGACAAATGTCACAATGCTAAATGTCAAAAATGAAAAGTGTCACCATGAAAAATGTCAAAAATGACAAATTTCAAAATGGCAAATGTCAAAACTGACAAATGTCACAATGCTAAATGTCAAAAATGATAAGTGTCACCATGAAAAATGTCAAAAATGGCAATATTCAAGATGGCAAATGTCCAAGATGTCAAATGACAAATGTCACAATGCTAAATGTCAAAAATGACAAATTTCAAGATGGCAAATGTCAAAGATGTCGAATATGACAAATGTCACAATGCTAAATGTCAAAAATGAAAAGTGTCACCATGAAAAATGTCAAAAATGACAAATTTCAAGATGGCAAATGTCAAAGATGTCAAATGACAAATGTCAAAGATGTCAAATGACAAATGTCACAATGCTAAATGTCAAAAATGAAAAGTGTCACCATGAAAAATGTCAAAAATGACAAATTTCACGATGGCAAATATCAAAGATGTCAAATGTCACAATGCTAAATGTCAAAAATGAAAAGTGTCACCATAAAAAATGTCAAAAATAACAAATTTCAAGATGGCAAATGTCAAAGAAGTCAAATGACAAATGTCACAATGCTTAACGTCAAAAATGAAAAGTGTCACCATAAAAAATGTCAAAAATGACAAATTTCAAGATGGCAAATGTCAAAGATGTCAAATGACAAATGTCACAATGCTAAATGTCAAAAATGAAAAGTGTCACCATGAAAAATGTCAAAAATAACAAATTTCAAGATGGCAAATGTCAAAGATGTCAAATGACAAATGTCACAATGCTAAATGTCAAAAATGAAAAGTGTCACCATGAAAAATGTCAAAAATGACAAATTTTAAGATGGCAAATGTCAAACCTGACAAATGTCACAATGCTAAATGTCAAAAATGATAAGTGTCATCATGAAAAATGTCAAAAATGACAAATTTCAAGATGGCAAATGTCAAAGATGTCAAATGACAAATGTCACAATGCTAAATGTCAAAAATGAAAAGTGTCACCATGAAAAATGTTAAAAATGACCAATTTCAAGATGGCAAATGTCAAAGATGTCAAATGACAAATGTCACAATGCCAAATGTCAAAAATGAAAAGTGTCACCATGAAAAATGTCAAAAATGACAAATTTCAAGATGGCAAATGTCAAAGATGTCAAATGTCAAAGATGTCAAATGACAAATGTCACAATGCTAAATGTCAAAAATGAAAAGTGTCACCATGAAAAATGTCAAAAATGACAAATTTCAAGATGGCAAATGTCAAAGATGACAAATGTCACAATGCTAAATGTCAAAAATGAAAAGTGTCACCATGAAAAATGTCAAAAATAACAAATTTCAAGATGGCAAATGTCAACGATGTCAAATGACAAATGTCACAATGCTAAATGTCAAAAATGAAAAGTGTCACCATGAAAAATGTTAAAAATGACCAATTTCAAGATGGCAAATGTCAAAGATGTCAAATGACAAATGTCACAATGCTAAATGTCAAAAATGAAAAGTGTCACCATGAAAAATGTCAAAAATGACAAATTTCAAGATGGCAAATGTCAAAGATGTCAAATGTCAAAGATGTCAAATGACAAATGTCACAATGCTAAATGTCAAAAATGAAAAGTGTCACCATGAAAAATGTCAAAAATGACAAATTTCAAGATGGCAAATGTCAAAACTGACAATGGCATGATGGCAAATGTCAAAGATGTCAAATGTCAAAGATGTCAAATGACAAATGTCACAATGCTAAATGTCAAAAATGATAAGTGTCACCATGAAAAATGTCAAAAATGACAAATTTCAAGATGGCGAATGTCCAAGATGTCAAATGTCAAATGTCACAATGCTAAATGTCAAAAATGAAAAGTGTCACCATGAAAAATGTCAAAAATGACAAATTTCAAGATGGCAAATGTCAAAGATGTCAAATGACAAATGTCACAATGCTAAATGTCAAAAATGAAAAGTGTCCCCATAAAAAATGTCAATAATGACAAATTTCAAGATGGCAAATGTCAAAGATGTCAATTGACAAATGTCACAATGCTAAATGTCAAAAATGAAAAGTGTCCCAATGAAAAATGTCAATAATGACAAATTTCAAGATGGCAAATGTCAAAGATGTCAAATGACAAATGTCACAATGCTAAATGTCAAAAATAAAAAGTGTCACCATGAAAAATGTCAAAAATGACAAATTTCAAGATGGCAAATGTCAAAGATGTCGAATATGACAAATGTCACAATGCTAAATGTCAAAAATGAAAAGTGTCACCATGAAAAATGTCAAAAATGACAAATTTCAAGATGGCAAATGTCAAAGATGTCAAATGACAAATGTCACAATGCTAAATGTCAAAAATGAAAAGTGTCACCATGAAAAATGTCAAAAATGACAAATTTCAAGATGGCAAATATCAAAGATGTCAAATGACAAATGACACAATGCTAAATGTCAAAAATGACAAATTTCAAGATGGCAAATGTCAAATGACAAATGTCACAATGCTAAATGTCAAAAATGAAAAGTGTCACTATGAAAAATGTCAAAAATGACAAATTTCAAGATGGCAAATGTCAAAGATAACAAATGACAAATGTCACAATGCTAAATGTCAAAAATGAAAAGTGTCACCATGAAAAATGTCAAAAATAACAAATTTCAAGATGGCAAATGTCAAAGATGTCTAATGACAAATGTCACAATGCTAAATGTCGAAGATGAAAAGTGTCACCATGAAAAATGTCAAAAATGACAAATTTCAAGATGGAAAATGTCAAAGATGTCAAATGACAAATGTCACAATGCTAAATGTCAAAAATGAAAAGTGTCACCATGAAAAATGTTAAAAATAACAAATTTCAAGATGGCAAATATCAAAGATGTCAAATGACAAATGTCACAATGCTAAATGTCAAAAATGAAAAGTGTCACCATGAAAAATGTCAAAAATGACAAATTTTAAGATGGCAAATGTCAAAACTGACAAATGTCACAATGCTAAATGTCAAAAATGATAAGTTATACCATGAAAAATGTTAAAAACGACAAATTTCAAGATGGCAAATGTCCAAGATGTCAAATGACAAATGTCACAATGCTAAATGTCAAAAATGACAAATTTCAAGATGGCAAATGTCAAAGATGTCAAGTGACAAATGTCACAATGCTAAATGTCAAAAACGAAAAGTGTCACCATGAAAAATGTCAAAAATGACAAATTTCAAGATGGCAAATGTCCAAGATGTCAAATGACAAATGTCACAATGCTAAATGTCAAAAATGAAAAGTGTCACCATGAAAAATGTCAAAAATGACAAATTTCAAGATGGCAAATGTCAAAGATGTCAAATGACAAATGTCACAATGCTAAATGTCAAAAATGAAAAGTGTCAAAAATGACAAATTTCAAGATGGCAAATGTCTAAGATGTCAAATGACAAATGTCACAATGCTAAATGTCAAAAATGCAAAGTGTCACCGTGAAAAATGTCAAAAATGACAAATTTCAAGATGGCAAATGTCAAAGATGTCAAATGACAAATGTCACAATGCTAAATGTCAAAAATGAAAAGTGTCACCATCAAAAATGTCAAAAATGACAAATTTTAAGATGGCAAATGTCAAAGATGTCAAATGACAAATGTCACAATGCTAAATGTCAAAAATGAAAAGTGTCCCCATGAAAAATGTCAATAATGACAAATTTCAAGATGGCAAATGTCAAAGATGTCAAATGACAAATGTCACAATGCTCAATGTCAATAAGGAAAAGTGTCACCATGAAAAATGTCAAAAATGACAAATTTCAAGATGGCAAATGTCAAAGATGTCGAATATGACAAATGTCACAATGCTAAATGTCAAAAATGAAAAGTGTCACCATGAAAAATGTCAAAAATGACAAATTTCAAGATGGCAAATGTCAAAGATGTCAAATGACAAATGTCACAATGCTAAATGTCAAAAATGAAAAGTGTCACCATGAAAAATGTCAAAAATGACAAATTTTAAGATGGCAAATGTCAAAGATGTCAAATCACAAATGTCACAATGCTAAATGTCAAAAATGAAAAGTGTCACCATAAAAAATGTCAAAAATAACAAATTTCAAGATGGCAAATGTCAAAGATGTCAAATGACAAATGTCACAATGCTAAATGTCAAAAATGAAAAGTGTAACTATGAAAAATGACAAAAATAAAAAATTTCAAGATGGCAAATGTCAAAGATGTCAAATGACAAATGTCACAATGCTAAATGTCAAAAATGAAAAGTGTCACCATGAAAAATGTCAAAAATGACAACTTTCAAGATGGCAAATGTCAAAACTGACAAATGTCACAATGCTAAATGTCAAAAATGATAAGTGTCACCATGAAAAATGTCAAAAATGACAAATTTCAAGATGGCAAATGTCCAAGATGTCAAATGACAAATGTCACAATGCTAAATATCAAAAATGACAAATTTCAAGATGGCAAATGTCAAAGATGTCAAATGACAAATGTCACAATGCTAAATGTCAAAAATGAAAAGTGTCACCATGAAAAATGTCATAAATAACAAATTTCAAGATGGCAAATGTCAAAGATGTCAAATGACAAATTTCACAATGCTAAATATCAAAAATGAAAAGTGTCACCATGAAAAATGTCAAAAATGACAAATTTCAAGATGGCAAATGTCAAAACTGACAAATGTCACAATGCTAAATGTCAAAAATGATGAGTGTCACCATGAAAAATGTCAAAAATGACAAATTTCAAGATGGCAAATGTCCAAGATGTAAAATGACAAATGTCACAATGCTAAATGTCAAAAATGACAAATTTCAAGATGGCAAATGTCAAAGATGTCAAATGACAAATGTCACAATGCTAAATGTCAAAAATAAAAAGTGTCACCATGAAAAATGTCAAAAATGACAAATTTCAAGATGGCAAATGTCAAAGATGTCAAATGACAAATGTCACAATGCTAAATGTCAAAAATGAAAAGTGTCACCATGAAAAATGTCAAAAATAACAAATTTCAAGATGGCAAATGTCAAAGATGTCAAATGACAAATGTCACAATGCTAAATGTCAAAAATGACAAATTTCAAGATGGCAAATGTCAAAGATGTCAAATGACAAATGTCACAATGCTAAATGTCAAAAATGATAAGTGTCACCATGAAAAATGTCAAAAATGACAAATTTCAAGATGGCAAATGTCCAAGATGTCAAATGACAAATGTCACAATGCTAAATGTCAAAAATGACAAATTTTAAGATGGCAAATGTCAAAGATGTCAAATGACAAATGTCACAATGCTAAATGTCAAAAATGAAAAGTGTCACCATGAAAAATGTCAAAAATGACAAATTTCAAGATGGCAAATGTCAAAGATGTCAAATGAAAAATGTCACAATGCTAAATGTCAAAGATGAAAAGTGTCACAATGAAAAATGTCAAAAATGACAAATTTCAAGATGGCAAATGTCAAAGATGTCAAATGACAAATGTCACAATGCTAAATGTCAAAAATGAAAAGTGTCACCATGAAAAATGTCAAAAATGACAAATTTTAAGATGGCAAATGTCAAAGATGTCAAATCACAAATGTCACAATGCTAAATGTCAAAAATGAAAAGTGTCACCATAAAAAATGTCAAAAATAACAAATTTCAAGATGGCAAATGTCAAAGATGTCAAATGACAAATGTCACAATGCTAAATGTTAAAAATGAAAAGTGTAACTATGAAAAATGACAAAAATAAAAAATTTCAAGATGGCAAATGTCAAAGATGTCAAATGACAAATGTCACAATGCTAAATGTCAAAAATGAAAAGTGTCACCATGAAAAATGTCAAAGATGACAAATTTCAAGATGGCAAATGTCAAAACTGACAAATGTCACAATGCTAAATGTCAAAAATGATAAGTGTCACCATGAAAAATGTCAAAAATGACAAATTTCAAGATGGCAAATGTCCAAGATGTCAAATGACAAATGTCACAATGCTAAATATCAAAAATGACAAATTTCAAGGTGGCAAATGTCAAAGATGTCAAATGACAAATGTCACAATGCTAAATGTCAAAAATGAAAAGTGTCACCATAAAAAATGTCAAAAATAACAAATTTCAAGATGGCAAATGTCAAAGATGTCAAATGACAAATTTCACAATGCTAAATATCAAAAATGAAAAGTGTCACCATGAAAAATGTCAAAAATGACAAATTTCAAGATGGCAAATGTCAAAACTGACAAATGTCACAATGCTAAATGTCAAAAATGATGAGTGTCACCATGAAAAATGTCAAAAATGACAAATTTCAAGATGGCAAATGTCCAAGATGTAAAATGACAAATGTCACAATGCTAAATGTCAAAAATGACAAATTTCAAGATGGCAAATGTCAAAGATGTCAAATGACAAATGTCACAATGCTAAATGTCAAAAATAAAAAGTGTCACCATGAAAAATGTCAAAAATGACAAATTTCAAGATGGCAAATGTCAAAGATGTCAAATGACAAATGTCACAATGCTAAATGTCAAAAATGAAAAGTGTCACCATGAAAAATGTCAAAAATAACAAATTTCAAGATGGCAAATGTCAAAGATGTCAAATGACAAATGTCACAATGCTAAATGTCAAAAATGACAAATTTCAAGATGGCAAATGTCAAAGATGTCAAATGACAAATGTCACAATGCTAAATGTCAAAAATGATAAGTGTCACCATGAAAAATGTCAAAAATTACAAATTTCAAGATGGCAAATGTCCAAGATGTCAAATGACAAATGTCACAATGCTAAATGTCAAAAATGACAAATTTTAAGATGGCAAATGTCAAAGATGTCAAATGACAAATGTCACAATGCTAAATGTCAAAAATGAAAAGTGTCACCATGAAAAATGTCAAAAATGACAAATTTCAAGATGGCAAATGTCAAAGATGTCAAATGAAAAATGTCACAATGCTAAATGTCAAAGATGAAAAGTGTCACCATGAAAAATGTCAAAAATGACAAATTTCAAGATGGCAAATGTCAAAGATGTCAAATGACAAATGTCACAATGCTAAATGTCAAAAATGAAAAGTGTCATCATGAAAAATGTCAAAAATAACAAATTTCAAGATGGCAAATATCAAAGATGTCAAATGACAAATGTCACAATGCTAAATGTCAAAAATGAATAGTGTCACCATGAAAAATGTCAAAAATGACAAATTTTAAGATGGCAAATGTCAAAACTGACAAATGTCACAATGCTAAATGTCAAAAATGATAAGTGTCACCATGAAAAATGTCAAAAATGACAAATTTCAAGATGGCAAATGTCCAAGATGTCAAATGACAAATGTCACAATGCTAAATGTCAAAAATGACAAATTTCAAGATGGCAAATGTCAAAGATGTCAAATGACAAATGTCACAATGCTAAATGTCAAAAATGAAAAGTGTCACCATGAAAAATGTCAAAAATGACAAATTTCAAGATGGCAAATGTCAAAGATGTCAAATGACAAATGTCACAATGCTAAATGTCAAAAATGAAAAGTGTCACCATGAAAAATGTCAAAAATAACAAATTTCAAGATGGCAAATGTCAAAGATGTCAAATGACAAATGTCACAATGCTAAATGTCAAAAATGAAAAGTGTCACCATGAAAAATGTCAAAAATGACAAATTTCAGGATGGCAAATATCAAAGATGTCAAATGACAAATGTCACAATGCTAAATGTCAAAAATGAAAAGTGTCACCATGAAAAATGTCAAAAATGACAAATTTCAAGATGGCAAATGTCAAAGATGTCAAATGACAAATGTCACAATGCTAAATGTCAAAAATGATAAGTGTCACCATGAAAAATGTCAAAAATGACAAATTTCAAGATGGCAAATGTCCAAGATGTCAAATGACAAATGTCACAATGCTAAATGTCAAAAATGAAAAGTGTCACCATGAAAAATGTCAAAAATGACAAATTTCAAGATGGCAAATGTTAAAGATGTCAAATGACAAATGTCACAATGCTAAATGTCAAAAATAAAAAGTGTCAAAAATGACAAATTTCAAGATGGCAAATGTCTAAGATGTCAAATGACAAATGTCACAATGCTAAATGTCAAAAATGAAAAGTGTCACCGTGAAAAATGTCAAAAATGACAAATTTCAAGATGGCAAATGTCAAAGATGTCAAGTGACAAATGTCACAATGCTAAATGTCAAAAATGAAAAGTGTCACCATGAAAAATGTGAAAAATGACAAATTTCAAGATGGCAAATGTCAGAGATGTCAAATGACAAATGTCACAATGCTAAATGTCAAAAATGAAAAGTGTCCCCATGAAAAATGTCAATAATGACAAATTTCAAGATGGCAAATGTCAAAGATGTCAAATGACAAATGTCACAATGCTCAATGTCAATAATGAAAAGTGTCACCATGAAAAATGTCAAAAATGACAAATTTCAAGATGGCAAATGTCAAAGATGTCGAATATGACAAATGTCACAATGCTTAATGTCAAAAATGAAAAGTGTCACCATGAAAAATGTCAAAAATGACAAATTTCAAGATGGCAAATGTCAAAGATGTCAAATGACAAATGTCACAATGCTAAATGTCAAAAATAAAAAGTGTCACCATGAAAAATGTCAAAAATGACAAATTTCAAGATGGCAAATATCAAAGATGTCAAATGACAAATGTCACAATGCTAAATGTCAAAAATGACAAATTTCAAGATGGCAAATGTCAAAGATGTCAAATGACAAATGTCACAATGCTAAATGTCAAAAATGAAAAGTGTCACCATGAAAAATGTCAAAAATGACAAATTTTAAGATGGCAAATGTCAAAGATGTCAAATGACAAATGTCACAATGCTAACTGTCAAAAATGAAAAGTGTCACCATAAAAAATGTCAAAAATAACAAATTTCAAGATGGCAAATGTCAAAGATGTCAAATGACAAATGTCACAATGCTAAATGTCAAAAATGAAAAGTGTCACTATGAAAAATGTCAAAAATAAAAAATTTCAAGATGGCAAATGTCAAAGATGTCAAATGACAAATGTCACAATGCTAAATGTCAAAAATGAAAAGTGTCACCATGAAAAATGTCAAAAATGACAAATTTCAAGATGGCAAATGTTAAAACTGACAAATGTCACAATGCTAAATGTCACAAATGATAAGTGTCACCATGAAAAATGTCAAAAATGACAAATTTCAAGATGGCAAATGTCCAAGATGTCAAATGACAAATGTCACAATGCTAAATGTCAAAAATGAAAAGTGACACCATGAAAAATGTCAAAAATGACAAATTTCAAGATGGCAAATGTCAAAGATGTCAAATGACAAATGTCACAATGCTAAATGTCAAAAATGAAAAGTGTCACCATGAAAAATGTCAAAAATAACAAATTTCAAGATGGCAAATGTCAAAGATGTCAAATGACAAATGTCACAATGCTAAATGTCAAAAATGAAATGTGTCACCATAAAAAATGTCAAAAATGACAAATTTCAAGATGACAAATGTCAAAATTGACAAATGTCACAATGCTAAATGTCAAAAATGATGAGTGTCACCATGAAAAATGTCAAAAATGACAAATTTCAAGATGGCAAATGTCCAAGATGTCAAATGACAAATGTCACAATGCTAAATGTCAAAAATGACAAATTTCAAGATGGCAAATGTCAAAGATGTCAAATGACAAATGTCACAATGCTAAATGTCAAAAATAAAAAGTGTCACCATGAAAAATGTCAAAAATGACAAATTTCAAGATGGCAAATGTCAAAGATGTCAAATGACAAATGTCACAATGCTAAATGTCAAAAATGAAAAGTGTCACCATGAAAAATGTCAAAAATAACAAATTTCAAGATGGCAAATGTCAAAGATGTCAAATGACAAATGTCACAATGCTAAATGTCAAAAATGACAAATTTTAAGATGGCAAATGTCAAAGATGTCAAATGACAAATGTCACAATGCTAAATGTCAAAAATGATAAGTGTCACCATGAAAAATGTCAAAAATGACAAATTTCAAGATGGCAAATGTCCAAGATGTCAAATGACAAATGTCACAATGCTAAATGTCAAAAATGACAAATTTCAAGATGGCAAATGTCAAAGATGTCAAATGACAAATGTCACAATGCTAAATGTCAAAAATGAAAAGTGTCACCATGAAAAATGTCAAAAATGACAAATTTCAAGATAGCAAATGTCAAAGATGTCAAATGACAAATGTCAAAAATGAAAAGTGTCACCATGAAAAATGTCAAAAATGACAAATTTCAAGATGGCAAATATCAAAGATGTCAAATGACAAATGTCACAATGCTAAATGCCAAAAATGATAAGTGTGACCATGAAAAATGTCAAAAATGACAAATTTTAAGATGGCAAATGTCCAAGATGTCAAATGACAAATGTCACAATGCTAAATGTCAAAAATGAAAAGTGTCACCATGAAAAATGTCAAAAATTAAAAATTTCAAGATGGCAAATGTCAAAGATGTCAAATGACAAATGTCACAATGCTAAATGTCAAAAATGAAAAGTGTCACCATGAAAAATGTCAAAAATGACAAATTTCAAGATGGCAAATGTCAAAACTGACAAATGTCACAATGCTAAATGTCAAAAATGATAAGTGTCACCATGAAAAATGTCAAAAATGACAAATTTCAAGATGGCAAATGTCCAAGATATCAAATGACAAATGTCACAATGCTAAATGTCAAAAATGACAAATTTCAAGATGGCAAATGTCAAAGATGTCAAATGACAAATGTCACAATGCTAAATGGCAAAAATGAAAAGTGTCACAATGAAAAATGTCAAAAATCACAAATTTCAAGATGGCAAATGTCAAAGATGTCAAATGACAAATGTCACAATGCTAAATGTCAAAAATGAAAAGTGTCACCATAAAAAATGTCAAAAATAACAAATTTCAAGATGGCAAATGTCAAAGGTGTCAAATGACAAATGTCACAATGCTAAATATCAAAAATGAAAAGTGTCACCATGAAAAATGTCAAAAATGACAAATTTCAAGATGGCAAATGTCAAAACTGACAAATGTCACAATGCTAAATGTCAAAAATGATGAGTGTCACCATGAAAAATGTCAAAAATGACAAATTTCAAGATGGCAAATGTCCAAGATGTCAAATGACAAATGTCACAATGCTAAATGTTAAAAATGACAAATTTCAAGATGGCAAATGTCAAAGATGTCAAATGACAAATGTCACAATGCTAAATGTCAAAAATGAAAAGTGTCACCATGAAAAATGTCAAAAATGACAAATTTCAAGATGGCAAATGTCAAAGATGTCAAATGACAAATGTCACAATGCTAAATGTCAAAAATGAAAAGTGTCACCATGAAAAATGTCAAAAATAACAAATTTCAAGATGGCAAATGTAAAAGATGTCAAATGACAAATGTCACAATGCTAAATGTCAAAAATGACAAATTTCAAGATGGCAAATGTCAAAGATGTCAAATGACAAATGTCACAATGCTAAATGTCAAAAATGATAAGTGTCACCATAAAAAATGTCAAAAATGACAAATTTCAAGATGGCAAATGTCCAAGATGTCAAATGACAAATGTCACAATGCTAAATGTCAAAAATGACAAATTTCAAGATGGCAAATGTCAAAGATGTCAAATGACAAATGTCACAATGCTAAATGTCAAAACTGACAAATTTCAAGATGGCAAATGTCAAAGATGTCAAATGACAAATGTCACAATGCTAAATGTCAAAAATGTCAAATTTCAAGATGGCAAATGTCAAAGATGTCAAATGACAAATGTCACAATGCCAAATGTCAAAAATGAAAAGTGTCACCATAAAAAATGTCAAAAATAACAAATTTCAAGATGGCAAATGTCAAAGATGTCAAATGACAAATGTCACAATGCTAAATGTCAAAAATAAAAAGTGTCACCATAAAAAATGTCAAAAATAACAAATTTCAAGATGGCAAATGTCAAAGATGTCAAATGACAAATGTCACAATGCTAAATGTCAAAAATGAAAAGTGTCACCATGAAAAATGTCAAAAATGACAAATTTCAAGATAGCAAATGTCAAAACTGACAAATGTCACAATGCTAAATGTCAAAAATGATAAGTGTCACCATGATAAATGTCAAAAATGACAAATTTCAAGATGGCAAATGTCCAAGATGTCAAATGACAAATGTCACAATGCTAAATATCAAAAATGACAAATTTCAAGATGGCAAATGTCAAAGATGTCAAATGACAAATGTCACAATGCTAAATGTCAAAAATGAAAAGTGTCACCATGAAAAATGTCAAAAATTACAAATTTCAAGATGGCAAATGTCAAAGATGTCAAATGACAAATGTCACAATGCTAAATGTCAAAAATGAAAAGTGTCACCATGAAAAATGTCAAAAATGACATTTCAAGATAGCAAATGTCAAAACTGACAAATGTCACAATGCTAAATGTCAAAAATGATGAGTGTCACCATGAAAAATGTCAAAAATGACAAATTTTAAGATGGCAAATGTCCAAGATGTCAAATGACAAATGTCAAAAATGACAAATTTCAAGATGGCAAATGTCAAAACTGACAAATGTCACAATGCTAAATGTCAAAAATGATAAGTGTCACCATGAAAAATGTCAAAAATGACAAATTTCAAGATGGCAAATGTCCAAGATGTCAAATGACAAATGTCACAATGCTAAATGTCAAAAATGAAAAGTGACACCATGAAAAATGTCAAAAATGACAAATTTCAAGATGGCAAATGTCAAAGATGTCAAATGACAAATGTCACAATGCTAAATGTTAAAAATGAAAAGTGTCACCATGAAAAATGTCAAAAATAACAAATTTCAAGATGGCAAATGTCAAAGATGTCAAATGACAAATGTCACAATGCTAAATGTCAAAAATGAAAAGTGTCACCATGAAAAATGTCAAAAATGACAAATTTCAAGATGGCAAATGTCAAAACTGACAAATGTCACAATGCTAAATGTCAAAAATGATGAGTGTCACCATGAAAAATGTCAAAAATGACAAATTTCAAGATGGCAAATGTCCAAGATGTCAAATGACAAATGTCACAATGCTAAATGTCAAAAATGAAATGTGTCACCATAAAAAATGTCAAAAATGACAAATTTCAAGATGACAAATGTCAAAACTGACAAATGTCACAATGCTAAATGTCAAAAATGATGAGTGTCACCATGAAAAATGTCAAAAATGACAAATTTCAAGATGGCAAATGTCCAAGATGTCAAATGACAAATGTCACAATGCTAAATGTCCAAAATGACAAATTTCAAGATGGCAAATGTCAAAGATGTCAAATGACAAATGTCACAATGCTAAATGTCAAAAATAAAAAGTGTCACCATGAAAAATGTCAAAAATGACAAATTTCAAGATGGCAAATGTCAAAGATGTCAAATGACAAATGTCACAATGCTAAATGTCAAAAATGAAAAGTGTCACCATGAAAAATGTCAAAAATAACAAATTTCAAGATGGCAAATGTCAAAGATGTCAAATGACAAATGTCACAATGCTAAATGTCAAAAATGACAAATTTTAAGATGGCAAATGTCAAAGATGTCAAATGACAAATGTCACAATGCTAAATGTCAAAAATGATAAGTGTCACCATGAAAAATGTCAAAAATGACAAATTTCAAGATGGCAAATGTCCAAGATGTCAAATGACAAATGTCACAATGCTAAATGTCAAAAATGACAAATTTCAAGATGGCAAATGTCAAAGATGTCAAATGACAAATGTCACAATGCTAAATGTCAAAAATGAAAAGTGTCACCATGAAAAATGTCAAAAATGACAAATTTCAAGATAGCAAATGTCAAAGATGTCAAATGACAAATGTCAAAAATGAAAAGTGTCACCATGAAAAATGTCAAAAATGACAAATTTCAAGATGGCAAATATCAAAGATGTCAAATGACAAATGTCACAATGCTAAATGCCAAAAATGATAAGTGTGACCATGAAAAATGTCAAAAATGACAAATTTTAAGATGGCAAATGTCCAAGATGTCAAATGACAAATGTCACAATGCTAAATGTCAAAAATGAAAAGTGTCACCATGAAAAATGTCAAAAATTAAAAATTTCAAGATGGCAAATGTCAAAGATGTCAAATGACAAATGTCACAATGCTAAATGTCAAAAATGAAAAGTGTCACCATGAAAAATGTCAAAAATGACAAATTTCAAGATGGCAAATGTCAAAACTGACAAATGTCACAATGCTAAATGTCAAAAATGATAAGTGTCACCATGAAAAATGTCAAAAATGACAAATTTCAAGATGGCAAATGTCCAAGATATCAAATGACAAATGTCACAATGCTAAATGTCAAAAATGACAAATTTCAAGATGGCAAATGTCAAAGATGTCAAATGACAAATGTCACAATGCTAAATGGCAAAAATGAAAAGTGTCACAATGAAAAATGTCAAAAATCACAAATTTCAAGATGGCAAATGTCAAAGATGTCAAATTACAAATGTCACAATGCTAAATGTCAAAAATGAAAAGTGTCACCATGAAAAATGTCAAAAATAACAAAGGTCAAGATGGCAAATGTCAAAGGTGTCAAATGACAAATGTCACAATGCTAAATATCAAAAATGAAAAGTGTCACCATGAAAAATGTCAAAAATGACAAATTTCAAGATGGCAAATGTCAAAACTGACAAATGTCACAATGCTAAATGTCAAAAATGATGAGTGTCACCATGAAAAATGTCAAAAATGACAAATTTCAAGATAGCAAATGTCCAAGATGTCAAATGACAAATGTCACAATGCTAAATGTTAAAAATGACAAATTTCAAGATGGCAAATGTCAAAGATGTCAAATGACAAATGTCACAATGCTAAATGTCAAAAATGAAAAGTGTCACCATGAAAAATGTCAAAAATGACAAATTTCAAGATGGCAAATGTCAAAGATGTCAAATGACAAATGTCACAATGCTAAATGTCAAAAATGAAAAGTGTCACCATGAAAAATGTCAAAAATAACAAATTTCAAGATGGCAAATGTAAAAGATGTCAAATGACAAATGTCACAATGCTAAATGTCAAAAATGACAAATTTCAAGATGGCAAATGTCAAAGATGTCAAATGACAAATGTCACAATGCTAAATGTCAAAAATGATAAGTGTCACCATAAAAAATGTCAAAAATGACAAATTTCAAGATGGCAAATGTCCAAGATGTCAAATGACAAATGTCACAATGCTAAATGTCAAAAATGACAAATTTCAAGATGGCAAATGTCAAAGATGTCAAATGACAAATGTCACAATGCTAAATGTCAAAACTGACAAATTTCAAGATGGCAAATGTCAAAGATGTCAAATGACAAATGTCACAATGCTAAATGTCAAAAATGACAAATTTCAAGATGGCAAATGTCAAAGATGTCAAATGACAAATGTCACAATGCCAAATGTCAAAAATGAAAAGTGTCACCATAAAAAATGTCAAAAATAACAAATTTCAAGATGGCAAATGTCAAAGATGTCAAATGACAAATGTCACAATGCTAAATGTCAAAAATAAAAAGTGTCACCATAAAAAATGTCAAAAATAACAAATTTCAAGATGGCAAATGTCAAAGATGTCAAATGACAAATGTCACAATGCTAAATGTCAAAAATGAAAAGTGTCACCATGAAAAATGTCAAAAATGACATATTTCAAGATAGCAAATGTCAAAGCTGACAAATGTCACAATGCTAAATGTCAAAAATGATAAGTGTCACCATGATAAATGTCAAAAATGACAAATTTCAAGATGGCAAATGTCCAAGATGTCAAATGACAAATGTCACAATGCTAAATATCAAAAATGACAAATTTCAAGATGGCAAATGTCAAAGATGTCAAATGACAAATGTCACAATGCTAAATGTCAAAAATGAAAAGTGTCACCATGAAAAATGTCAAAAATTACAAATTTCAAGATGGCAAATGTCAAAGATGTCAAATGACAAATGTCACAATGCTAAATGTCAAAAATGAAAAGTGTCACCATGAAAAATGTCAAAAATGACATTTCAAGATAGCAAATGTCAAAACTGACAAATGTCACAATGCTAAATGTCAAAAATGATGAGTGTCACCATGAAAAATGTCAAAAATGACAAATTTTAAGATGGCAAATGTCCAAGATGTCAAATGACAAATGTCAAAAATGACAAATTTCAAGATGGCAAATGTCAAAACTGACAAATGTCACAATGCTAAATGTCAAAAATGATAAGTGTCACCATGAAAAATGTCAAAAATGACAAATTTCAAGATGGCAAATGTCCAAGATGTCAAATGACAAATGTCACAATGCTAAATGTCAAAAATGAAAAGTGACACCATGAAAAATGTCAAAAATGACAAATTTCAAGATGGCAAATGTCAAAGATGTCAAATGACAAATGTCACAATGCTAAATGTTAAAAATGAAAAGTGTCACCATGAAAAATGTCAAAAATAACAAATTTCAAGATGGCAAATGTCAAAGATGTCAAATGACAAATGTCACAATGCTAAATGTCAAAAATGAAAAGTGTCACCATGAAAAATGTCAAAAATGACAAATTTCAAGATGGCAAATGTCAAAACTGACAAATGTCACAATGCTAAATGTCAAAAATGATGAGTGTCACCATGAAAAATGTCAAAAATGACAAATTTCAAGATGGCAAATGTCCAAGATGTCAAATGACAAATGTCACAATGCTAAATGTCAAAAATGACAAATTTCAAGATGGCAAATGTCAAAGATGTCAAATGACAAATGTCACAATGCTAAATGTCAAAAATGAAAAGTGTCACCATGAAAAATGTCAAAAATAACAAATTTCAAGATGGCAAATGTCAAAGATGTCAAATGACAAATGTCACAATGCTAAATGTCAAAAATGATAGGTGTCACCATGAAAAATGTCAAAAATGACAAATTTCAAGATGGCAAATGTCCAAGATGTCAAATGACAAATGTCACAATGCTAAATGTCAAAAATGACAAATTTCAAGATGGCAAATGTCAAAGATGTCAAATGACAAATGTCACAATGCTAAATGTCAAAAATGAAAAGTGTCACCATGAAAAATGTCAAAAATGACAAATTTCAAGATGGCAAATGTCAAAGATGTCAAATGACAAATGTCACAATGCTAAATGTCAAAAATGAAAAGTGTCACCATGAAAAATGTCAAAAATGACAAATTTCAAGATGGCAAATGTCAAAACTGACAAATGTCACAATGCTAAATGTCAAAAATGATAAGTGTCACCATGAAAAATGTCAAAAATGACAAATTTCAAGATGGCAAATGTCCAAGATGTCAAATGACAAATGTCACAATGCTAAATGTCAAAAATGACAAATTTCAAGATGGCAAATGTCAAAGATGTCAAATGACAAATGTCACAATGCTAAATGTCAAAAATGAAAAGTGTCACCATGAAAAATGTAAAAAATGACAAATTTCAAGATGGCAAATGTCAAAACTGACAAATGTCACAATGCTAAATGTCAAAAATGATGAGTGTCACCATGAAAAATGTCAAAAATGACAAATTTCAAGATGGCAAATGTCCAAGATGTCAAATGACAAATGTCACAATGCTAAATGTTAAAAATGACAAATTTCAAGATGGCAAATGTCAAAGATGTCAAATGACAAATGTCACAATGCTAAATGTCAAAAATGAAAAGTGTCACCATGAAAAATGTCAAAAATGACAAATTTCAAGATGGCAAATGTCAAAGATGTCAAATGACAAATGTCACAATGCTAAATGTCAAAAATGAAAAGTGTCACCATGAAAAATGTCAAAAATAACAAATTTCAAGATGGCAAATGTAAAAGATGTCAAATGACAAATGTCACAATGCTAAATGTCAAAAATGACAAATTTCAAGATGGCAAATGTCAAAGATGTCAAATGACAAATGTCACAATGCTAAATGTCAAAAATGATAAGTGTCACCATGAAAAATGTCAAAAATGACAAATTTCAAGATGGCAAATGTCCAAGATGTCAAATGACAAATGTCACAATGCTAAATGTCAAAAATGACAAATTTCAAGATGGCAAATGTCAAAGATCTCAAATGACAAATGTCACAATGCTAAATGTCAAAAATGACAAATTTCAAGATGGCAAATGTCAAAGATGTCAAATGACAAATGTCACAATGCTAAATGTCAAAAATGACAAATTTCAAGATGGCAAATGTCAAAGATGTCAAATGACAAATGTCACAATGACAAATGTCACAATGCTAAATGTCAAAAATGAAAAGTGTCACCATAAAAAATGTCAAAAATAACAAATTTCAAGATGTCAAATGTCAAAGATGTCAAATGACAAATGTCACAATGCTAAATGTCAAAAATGAAAAGTGTCACCATGAAAAATGTCAAAAATAAAAAATTTTAAGATGGCAAATGTCAAAGATGTCAAATGACAAATGTCACAATGCTAAATGTCAAAAATGAAAAGTGTCACCATGAAAAATGTCAAAAATGACAAATTTCAAGATGGCAAATGTCAAAACTGACAAATGTCACAATGCTAAATGTCAAAAATGATAAGTGTCACCATGAAAAATGTCAAAAATGACAAATTTCAAGATGGCAAATGTCCAAGATGTCAAATGACAAATGTCACAATGCTAAATATCAAAAATGACAAATTTCAAGATAACAAATGTCAAAGATGTCAAATGACAAATGTCACAATGCTAAATGTCAAAAATGAAAAGTGTCACCATGAAAAATGTAAAAAATGACAAATTTCAAGATGGCAAATATCAAAGATGTCAAATGACAAATGTCACAATGCTAAATGTCAAAAATGACAAATTTCAAGATGGCAAATGTCAAAGATGTCAAATGACAAATGTCACAATGCTAAATGTCAAAAATGAAAAGTGTCACCATGAAAAATGTCAAAAATGACAAATTTTAAGATGGCAAATGTCAAAGATGTCAAATGACAAATGTCACAATGCTAAATGTCAAAAATGAAAAGTGTCACCATGAAAAATGTCAAAAATGACAAATTTCAAGATGGCAAATGTCAAAACTGACAAATGTCACAATGCTAAATGTCAAAAATGATAAGTGTCACCATGAAAAATGTCAAAAATGACAAATTTCAAGATGGCAAATGTCCAAGATGTCAAATGACAAATGTCACAATGCTAAATGTCAAAAATGAAAAGTGACACCATGAAAAATGTCAAAAATGACAAATTTCAAGATGGCAAATGTCAAAGATGTCAAATGACAAATGTCACAATGCTAAATGTCAAAAATGAAAAGTGTCACCATGAAAAATGTCAAAAATAACAAATTTCAAGATGGCAAATGTCAAAGATGTCAAATGACAAATGTCACAATGCTAAATGTCAAAAATGAAAAGTGTCACCATGAAAAATGTCAAAAATGACAAATTTCAAGATGGCAAATGTCAAAACTGACAAATGTCACAATGCTAAATGTCAAAAATGATGAGTGTCACCATGAAAAATGTCAAAAATGACAAATTTCAAGATGGCAAATGTCCAAGATGTCAAATGACAAATGTCACAATGCTAAATGTCAAAAATGACAAATTTCAAGATGGCAAATGTCAAAGATGTCAAATGACAAATGTCACAATGCTAAATGTCAAAAATAAAAAGTGTCACCATGAAAAATGTCAAAAATGACAAATTTCAAGATGGCAAATGTCAAAGATGTCAAATGACAAATGTCACAATGCTAAATGTCAAAAATGAAAAGTGTCACCATGAAAAATGTCAAAAATAACAAATTTCAAGATGGCAAATGTCAAAGATGTCAAATGACAAATGTCACAATGCTAAATGTCAAAAATGACAAATTTTAAGATGGCAAATGTCAAAGATGTCAAATGACAAATGTCACAATGCTAAATGTCAAAAATGATAAGTGTCACCATGAAAAATGTCAAAAATGACAAATTTCAAGATGGCAAATGTCCAAGATGTCAAATGACAAATGTCACAATGCTAAATGTCAAAAATGACAAATTTCAAGATGGCAAATGTCAAAGATGTCAAATGACAAATGTCACAATGCTAAATGTCAAAAATGAAAAGTGTCGCCATGAAAAATGTCAAAAATGACAAATTTCAAGATAGCAAATGTCAAAGATGTCAAATGACAAATGTCACAATGCCAAATGTCACAATGCCAAATTTCAAAAATGAAAAGTGTCACCATGAAAAATGTCAAAAATGACAAATTTCAAGATGGCAAATATCAAAGATGTCAAATGACAAATGTCACAATGCTAAATGCCAAAAATGATAAGTGTCACCATGAAAAATGTCAAAAATGACAAATTTTAAGATGGCAAATGTCCAAGATGTCAAATGATAAATGTCGCAATGCTAAATGTCAAAAATGAAAAGTGTCACCATGAAAAATGTCAAAAATAAAAAATTTCAAGATGGCAAATGTCAAAGATGTCAAATGACAAATGTCACAATGCTAAATGTCAAAAATGAACAGTGTCACCATGAAAAATGTCAAAAATGACAAATTTCAAGATGGCAAATGTCAAAACTGACAAATGTCACAATGCTAAATGTCAAAAATGATAAGTGTCACCATGAAAAATGTCAAAAATGACAAATTTCAAGATGGCAAATGTCCAAGATGTCAAATGACAAATGTCACAATGCTAAATGTCAAAAATGACAAATTTCAAGATGGCAAATGTCAAAGATGTCAAATGACAAATGTCACAATGCTAAATGTCAAAAATGAAAAGTGTCACAATGAAAAATGTCAGAAATCACAAATTTCAAGATGGCAAATGTCAAAGATGTCAAATGACAAATGTCACAATGCTAAATGTCAAAAATGAAAAGTGTCACCATGAAAAATGTCAAAAATAACAACTTCAAGATGGCAAATGTCAAAGGTGTCAAATGACAAATGTCACAATGCTAAATATCAAAAATGAAAAGTGTCACCATGAAAAATGTCAAAAATGACAAATTTCAAGATGGCAAATGTCAAAACTGACAAATGTCACAATGCTAAATGTCAAAAATGATAAGTGTCACCATGAAAAATGTCAAAAATGACAAATTTCAAGATGGCAAATGTCCAAGATGTCAAATGACAAATGTCACAATGCTAAATGTTAAAAATGACAAATTTCAAGATGGCAAATGTCAAAGATGTCAAATGACAAATGTCACAATGCTAAATGTCAAAAATGAAAAGTGTCACCATAAAAAATGTCAAAAATGACAAATTTCAAGATGGCAAATGTCAAAGATGTCAAATGACAAATGTCACAATGCTAAATGTCAAAAATGAAAAGTGTCACCATGAAAAATGTCAAAAATAACAAATTTTAAGATGGCAAATGTAAAAGATGTCAAATGACAAATGTCACAATGCTAAATGTCAAAAATGAAAAGTGTCACCATGAAAAATGTCAAAAATAACAACTTCAAGATGGCAAATGTCAAAGGTGTCAAATGACAAATGTCACAATGCTAAATATCAAAAATGAAAAGTGTCACCATGAAAAATGTCAAAAATGACAAATTTCAAGATGGCAAATGTCAAAACTGACAAATGTCACAATGCTAAATGTCAAAAATGATAAGTGTCACCATGAAAAATGTCAAAAATGACAAATTTCAAGATGGCAAATGTCCAAGATGTCAAATGACAAATGTCACAATGCTAAATATCAAAATTGACAAATTTCAAGATGGCAAATGTCAAAGATGTCAAATGACAAATGTCACAATGCTAAATGTCAAAAATGAAAAGTGTCACCATGAAAAATGTCAAAAATAACAAATTTCAAGATGGCAAATGTCAAACATGTCAAATGACAAATTTCACAATGCTAAATATTAAAAATGAAAAGTGTCACCATGAAAAATGTCAAAAATGACAAATTTCAAGATGGCAAATGTCAAAACTGACAAATGTCACAATGCTAAATGTCAAAAATGATGAGTGTCACCATGAAAAATGTCAAAAATGACAAATTTCAAGATGGCAAATGTCCAAGATGTCAAATGACAAATGTCACAATGCTAAATGTCAAAAATGACAAATTTCAAGATGGCAAATGTCAAAGATGTCAAATGACAAATGTCACAATGCTAAATGTCAAAAATTAAAAAGTGTCACCATGAAAAATATCAAAAATGACCAATTTCAAGATGGCAAATGTCAAAGATGTCAAATGACAAATGTCACAATGCTAAATGTCAAAAATGAAAAGTGTCACCATGAAAAATGTCAAAAATAACAAATTTCAAGATGGCAAATGTCAAAGATGTCAAATGACAAATGTCACAATGCTAAATGTCAAAAATGACAAATTTCAAGATGGCAAATGTCAAAGATGTCAAATGACAAATGTCACAATGCTAAATGTCAAAAATGATAAGTGTCACCATGAAAAATGTCAAAAATGACAAATTTCAAGATGGCAAATGTCCAAGATGTTAAATGACAAATGTCACAATGCTAAATGTCAAAAATGACAAATTTCAAGATGGCAAATGTCAAAGATGTCAAATGACAAATGTCACAATGCTAAATGTCAAAAATGAAAAGTGTCACCATGAAAAATGTCAAAAATGACAAATTTCAAGATGGCAAATGTCAAAGATGTCAAATGAAAAATGTCACAATGCTAAATGTCAAAGATGAAAAGTGTCACCATGAAAAATGTCAAAAATGACAAATTTCAAGATGGCAAATGTCAAAGATGTCAAATGACAAATGTCACAAAGCTAAATGTCAAAAATGAAAAGTGTCACCATGAAAAATGTCAAAAATAACAAATTTCAAGATGGCAAATATCAAAGATGTCAAATGACAAATGTCACAATGCTAAATGTCAAAAATGAATAGTGTCACCATGAAAAATGTCAAAAATGACAAATTTTAAGATGGCAAATGTCAAAACTGACAAATGTCACAATGCTAAATGTCAAAAATGATAAGTGTCACCATAAAAAATGTCAAAAATGACAAATTTCAAGATGGCAAATGTCCAAGATGTCAAATGACAAATGTCACAATGCTAAATGTCAAAAATGACAAATTTTAAGATGGCAAATGTCAAAGATGTCAAATGACAAATGTCACAATGCTAAATGTCAAAACTGAAAAGTGTCACCATAAAAAATGTCAACAATAACAAATTTCAAGATGGCAAATGTCAAAGATGTCAAATGACAAATGTCACAATGCTAAATGTCAAAAATGAAAAGTGTCACCATGAAAAATGTCAAAAATGACAAATTTCAAGATGGCAAATGTCAAAGATGTCAAATGACAAATGTCACAATGCTAAATGTCAAAAATGAAAAGTGTCACCATGAAAAATGTCAAAAATGACAAATTTCAAAATGGCAAATGTCAAAACTGACAAATGTCACAATGCTAAATGTCAAAAATGATAAGTGTCACCATGAAAAATGTCAAAAATGACAATATTCAAGATGGCAAATGTCCAAGATGTCAAATGACAAATGTCACAATGCTAAATGTCAAAAATGACAAATTTCAAGATGGCAAATGTCAAAGATGTCGAATATGACAAATGTCACAATGCTAAATGTCAAAAATGAAAAGTGTCACCATGAAAAATGTCAAAAATGACAAATTTCAAGATGGCAAATGTCAAAGATGTCAAATAACAAATGTCACAATGCTAAATGTCAAAAATGAAAAGTGTCACCATGAAAAATGTCAAAAATGACAAATTTCACGATGGCAAATATCAAAGATGTCAAATGTCACAATGCTAAATGTCAAAAATGAAAAGTGTCACCATAAAAAATGTCAAAAATAACAAATTTCAAGATGGCAAATGTCAAAGAAGTCAAATGACAAATGTCACAATGCTTAATGTCAAAAATGAAAAGTGTCACCATGAAAAATGTCAAAAATGACAAATTTCAAGATGGCAAATGTCAAAGATGTCAAATGACAAATGTCACAATGCTAAATGTCAAAAATGAAAAGTGTCACCATGAAAAATGTCAAAAATAACAAATTTCAAGATGGCAAATGTCAAAGATGTCAAATGACAAATGTCACAATGCTAAATGTCAAAAATGAAAAGTGTCACCATGAAAAATGTCAAAAATGACAAATTTTAAGATGGCAAATGTCAAACCTGACAAATGTCACAATGCTAAATGTCAAAAATGATAAGTGTCATCATGAAAAATGTCAAAAATGACAAATTTCAAGATGGCAAATGTCAAAGATGTCAAATGACAAATGTCACAATGCTAAATGTCAAAAATGAAAAGTGTCACCATGAAAAATGTTAAAAATGACCAATTTCAAGATGGCAAATGTCAAAGATGTCAAATGACAAATGTCACAATGCTAAATGTCAAAAATGAAAAGTGTCACCATGAAAAATGTCAAAAATGACAAATTTCAAGATGGCAAATGTCAAAGATGTCAAATGTCAAAGATGTCAAATGACAAATGTCACAATGCTAAATGTCAAAAATGAAAAGTGTCACCATGAAAAATGTCAAAAATGACAAATTTCAAGATGGCAAATGTCAAAGATGACAAATGTCACAATGCTAAATGTCAAAAATGAAAAGTGTCACCATGAAAAATGTCAAAAATAACAAATTTCAAGATGGCAAATGTCAAAGATGTCAAATGACAAATGTCACAATGCTAAATGTCAAAAATGAAAAGTGTCACCATGAAAAATGTTAAAAATGACCAATTTCAAGATGGCAAATGTCAAAGATGTCAAATGACAAATGTCACAATGCTAAATGTCAAAAATGAAAAGTGTCACCATGAAAAATGTCAAAAATGACAAATTTCAAGATGGCAAATGTCAAAGATGTCAAATGTCAAAGATGTCAAATGACAAATGTCACAATGCTAAATGTCAAAAATGAAAAGTGTCACCATGAAAAATGTCAAAAATGACAAATTTCAAGATGGCAAATGTCAAAACTGACAAATGTTACAATGCTAAATGTCAAAAATGATAAGTGTCACCATGAAAAATGTCAAAAATGACAAATTTCAAGATGGCGAATGTCCAAGATGTCAAATGTCAAATGTCACAATGCTAAATGTCAAAAATGAAAAGTGTCACCATGAAAAATGTCAAAAATGACAAATTTCAAGATGGCAAATGTCAAAGATGTCAAATGACAAATGTCACAATGCTAAATGTCAAAAATGAAAAGTGTCCCCATAAAAAATGTCAATAATGACAAATTTCAAGATGGCAAATGTCAAAGATGTCAAATGACAAATGTCACAATGCTAAATGTCAAAAATGAAAAGTGTCCCAATGAAAAATGTCAATAATGACAAATTTCAAGATGGCAAATGTCAAAGATGTCAAATGACAAATGTCACAATGCTAAATGTCAAAAATAAAAAGTGTCACCATGAAAAATGTCAAAAATGACAAATTTCAAGATGGCAAATGTCAAAGATGTCGAATATGACAAATGTCACAATGCTAAATGTCAAAAATGAAAAGTGTCACCATGAAAAATGTCAAAAATGACAAATTTCAAGATGGCAAATGTCAAAGATGTCAAATGACAAATGTCACAATGCTAAATGTCAAAAATGAAAAGTGTCACCATGAAAAATGTCAAAAATGACAAATTTCAAGATGGCAAATATCAAAGATGTCAAATGACAAATGACACAATGCTAAATGTCAAAAATGACAAATTTCAAGATGGCAAATGTCAAATGACAAATGTCACAATGCTAAATGTCAAAAATGAAAAGTGTCACTATGAAAAATGTCAAAAATGACAAATTTCAAGATGGCAAATGTCAAAGATAACAAATGACAAATGTCACAATGCTAAATGTCAAAAATGAAAAGTGTCACCATGAAAAATGTCAAAAATAACAAATTTCAAGATGGCAAATGTCAAAGATGTCTAATGACAAATGTCACAATGCTAAATGTCGAAGATGAAAAGTGTCACCATGAAAAATGTCAAAAATGACAAATTTCAAGATGGAAAATGTCAAAGATGTCAAATGACAAATGTCACAATGCTAAATGTCAGAAATGAAAAGTGTCACCATGAAAAATGTCAAAAATAACAAATTTCAAGATGGCAAATATCAAAGATTAAAATGACAAATGTCACAATGCTAAATGTCAAAAATGAAAAGTGTCACCATGAAAAATGTCAAAAATGACAAATTTTAAGATGGCAAATGTCAAAACTGACAAATGTCACAATGCTAAATGTCAAAAATGATAAGTTATACCATGAAAAATGTCAAAAACGACAAATTTCAAGATGGCAAATGTCCAAGATGTCAAATGACAAATGTCACAATGCTAAATGTCAAAAATGACAAATTTCAAGATGGCAAATGTCAAAGATGTCAAGTGACAAATGTCACAATGCTAAATGTCAAAAATGAAAAGTGTCACCATGAAAAATGTCAAAAATGACAAATTTCAAGATGGCAAATGTCAAAGATGTCAAATGACAAATGTCACAATGCTTAATGTCAAAAATGAAAAGTGTCACCATGAAAAATGTCAAAAATAACAAATTTCAAGATGGCAAATGTCAAAGATGTCAAATGACAAATGTCACAATGCTAAATGTCAAAAATGAAAAGTGTCACCATGAAAAA
The DNA here is from genome assembly GCA_964028335.1 of Altica lythri. NCBI lineage: Eukaryota > Metazoa > Arthropoda > Insecta > Coleoptera > Chrysomelidae > Altica > Altica lythri. Next base: position 17,525,725 of record OZ034800.1, on the reverse strand, counting down.
TGTCAAAAATGACAAATTTCAAGATGGCAAATATCAAAGATGTCAAATGACAAATGTCACAATGCTAAATGTCAAAAATGAAAAGTGTCACCATGAAAAATGTCAAAAATGACAAATTTCAAAATGGCAAATGTCAAAGATGTCAAATGACAAATGTCACAATGCTAAATGTCAAAAATGAAAAGTGTCACCATGAAAAATGTCAAAAATGACAAATTTCAAGATGGCAAATGTCAAAGATGTCAAATGACAAATGTCACAATGCTAAATGTGAAAAGTGTCACCATGAAAAATGTCAAAAATGACAAATTTTAAGATGGCAAATGTCAAAACTGACAAATGTCACAATGCTAAATGTCAAAAATGATAAGTGTCACAATAAAAAATGTCAAAAATGACAAATTTCAAGATAGCAAATGTCCAAGATGTCAAATGACAAATGTCACAATGCTAAATGTCAAAAATGAAAAGTGTCACCATGAAAAATGTCAAAAATGACAAATTTCAAGATGGCAAATGTCAAAGATGTCAAATGACAAATGTCACAATGCTAAATGTCAAAAATGAAAAGTGTCAAAAATGACAAATTTCAAGATGGCAAATGTCTAAGATGTCAAATGACAAATGTCACAATGCTAAATGTCAAAAATGCAAAGTGTCACCGTGAAAAATGTCAAAAATGACAAATTTCAAGATGGCAAATGTCAAAGATGTCAAATGACAAATGTCACAATGCTAAATGTCAAAAATGAAAAGTGTCACCATCAAAAATGTCAAAAATGACAAATTTTAAGATGGCAAATGTCAAAGATGTCAAATGACAAATGTCACAATGCTAAATGTCAAAAATGAAAAGTGTCCCCATGAAAAATGTCAATAATGACAAATTTCAAGATGGCAAATGTCAAAGATGTCACATGACAAATGTCACAATGCTCAATGTCAATAAGGAAAAGTGTCACCATGAAAAATGTCAAAAATGACAAATTTCAAGATGGCAAATGTCAAAGATGTCGAATATGACAAATGTCACAATGCTAAATGTCAAAAATGAAAAGTGTCACCATGAAAAATGTCAAAAATGACAAATTTCAAGATGGCAAATGTCAAAGATGTCAAATGACAAATGTCACAATGCTAAATGTCAAAAATGAAAAGTGTCACCATGAAAAATGTCAAAAATGACAAATTTTAAGATGGCAAATGTCAAAGATGTCAAATCACAAATGTCACAATGCTAAATGTCAAAAATGAAAAGTGTCACCATAAAAAATGTCAAAAATAACAAATTTCAAGATGGCAAATGTCAAAGATGTCAAATGACAAATGTCACAATGCTAAATGTCAAAAATGAAAAGTGTAACTATGAAAAATGACAAAAATAAAAAATTTCAAGATGGCAAATGTCAAAGATGTCAAATGACAAATGTCACAATGCTAAATGTCAAAAATGAAAAGTGTCACCATGAAAAATGTCAAAAATGACAAATTTCAAGATGGCAAATGTCAAAACTGACAAATGTCACAATGCTTAATGTCAAAAATGATAAGTGTCACCATGAAAAATGTCAAAAATGACAAATTTCAAGATGGCAAATGTCCAAGATGTCAAATGACAAATGTCACAATGCTAAATATCAAAAATGACAAATTTCAAGATGGCAAATGTCAAAGATGTCAAATGACAAATGTCACAATGCTAAATGTCAAAAATGAAAAGTGTCACCATGAAAAATGTCAAAAATAACAAATTTCAAGATGGCAAATGTCAAAGATGTCAAATGACAAATTTCACAATGCTAAATATCAAAAATGAAAAGTGTCACCATGAAAAATGTCAAAAATGACAAATTTCAAGATGGCAAATGTCAAAACTGACAAATGTCACAATGCTAAATGTCAAAAATGATGAGTGTCACCATGAAAAATGTCAAAAATGACAAATTTCAAGATGGCAAATGTCCAAGATGTAAAATGACAAATGTCACGATGCTAAATGTCAAAAATGACAAATTTCAAGATGGCAAATGTCAAAGATGTCAAATGACAAATGTCACAATGCTAAATGTCAAAAATAAAAAGTGTCACCATGAAAAATGTCAAAAATGACAAATTTCAAGATGGCAAATGTCAAAGATGTCAAATGACAAATGTCACAATGCTAAATGTCAAAAATGAAAAGTGTCACCATGAAAAATGTCAAAAATAACAAATTTCAAGATGGCAAATGTCAAAGATGTCAAATGACAAATGTCACAATGCTAAATGTCAAAAATGACAAATTTCAAGATGGCAAATGTCAAAGATGTCAAATGACAAATGTCACAATGCTAAATGTCAAAAATGAAAAGTGTCACCATGAAAAATGTCAAAAATGACAAATTTCAAGATGGCAAATGTCAAAGATGTCAAATGAAAAATGTCACAATGCTAAATGTCAAAGATGAAAAGTGTCACCATGAAAAATGTCAAAAATGACAAATTTCAAGATGGCAAATGTCAAAGATGTCAAATGAAAAATGTCACAATGCTAAATGTCAAAGATGAAAAGTGTCACCATGAAAAATGTCAAAAATGACAAATTTCAAGATGGCAAATGTCAAAGATGTCAAATGACAAATGTCACAATGCTAAATGTCAAAAATGAAAAGTGTAACTATGAAAAATGACAAAAATAAAAAATTTCAAGATGGCAAATGTCAAAGATGTCAAATGACAAATGTCACAATGCTAAATGTCAAAAATGAAAAGTGTCACCATGAAAAATGTCAAAAATGACAAATTTCAAGATGGCAAATGTCAAAACTGACAAATGTCACAATGCTAAATGTCAAAAATGATAAGTGTCACCATGAAAAATGTCAAAAATGACAAATTTCAAGATGGCAAATGTCCAAGATGTCAAATGACAAATGTCACAATGCTAAATATCAAAAATGACAAATTTCAAGATGGCAAATGTCAAAGATGTCAAATGACAAATGTCACAATGCTAAATGTCAAAAATGAAAAGTGTCACCATGAAAAATGTCAAAAATAACAAATTTCAAGATGGCAAATGTCAAAGATGTCAAATGACAAATTTCACAATGCTAAATATCAAAAATGAAAAGTGTCACCATGAAAAATGTCAAAAATGACAAATTTCAAGATGGCAAATGTCAAAACTGACAAATGTCACAATGCTAAATGTCAAAAATGATGAGTGTCACCATGAAAAATGTCAAAAATGACAAATTTCAAGATGGCAAATGTCCAAGATGTAAAATGACAAATGTCACAATGCTAAATGTCAAAAATGACAAATTTCAAGATGGCAAATGTCAAAGATGTCAAATGACAAATGTCACAATGCTAAATGTCAAAAATAAAAAGTGTCACCATGAAAAATGTCAAAAATGACAAATTTCAAGATGGCAAATGTCAAAGATGTCAAATGACAAATGTCACAATGCTAAATGTCAAAAATGAAAAGTGTCACCATGAAAAATGTCAAAAATAACAAATTTCAAGATGGCAAATGTCAAAGATGTCAAATGACAAATGTCACAATGCTAAATGTCAAAAATGACAAATTTCAAGATGGCAAATGTCAAAGATGTCAAATGACAAATGTCACAATGCTAAATGTCAAAAATGATAAGTGTCACCATGAAAAATGTCAAAAATTACAAATTTCAAGATGGCAAATGTCCAAGATGTCAAATGACAAATGTCACAATGCTAAATGTCAAAAATGACAAATTTTAAGATGGCAAATGTCAAAGATGTCAAATGACAAATGTCACAATGCTAAATGTCAAAAATGAAAAGTGTCACCATGAAAAATGTCAAAAATGACAAATTTCAAGATGGCAAATGTCAAAGATGTCAAATGAAAAATGTCACAATGCTAAATGTCAAAGATGAAAAGTGTCACCATGAAAAATGTCAAAAATGACAAATTTCAAGATGGCAAATGTCAAAGATGTCAAATGACAAATGTCACAATGCTAAATGTCAAAAATGAAAAGTGTCACCATGAAAAATGTCAAAAATAACAAATTTTAAGATGGCAAATATCAAAGATGTCAAATGACAAATGTCACAATGCTAAATGTCAAAAATGAATAGTGTCACCATAAAAAATGTCAAAAATGACAAATTTTAAGATGGCAAATGTCAAAACTGACAAATGTCACAATGCTAAATGTCAAAAATGATAAGTGTCACCATGAAAAATGTCAAAAATGACAAATTTCAAGATGGCAAATGTCCAAGATGTCAAATGACAAATGTCACAATGCTAAATGTCAAAAATGACAAATTTCAAGATGGCAAATGTCAAAGATGTCAAATGACAAATGTCACAATGCTAAATGTCAAAAATGAAAAATGTCACCATGAAAAATGTCAAAAATGACAAATTTCAAGATGGCAAATGTCAAAGATGTCAAATGACAAATGTCACAATGCTAAATGTCAAAAATGAAAAGTGTCACCATGAAAAATGTCAAAAATAACAAATTTCAAGATGGCAAATGTCAAAGATGTCAAATGACAAATGTCACAATGCTAAATGTCAAAAATGAAAAGTGTCACCATGAAAAATGTCAAAAATGACAAATTTCAGGATGGCAAATATCAAAGATGTCAAATGACAGATGTCACAATGCTAAATGTCAAAAATGAAAAGTGTCACCATGAAAAATGTCAAAAATGACAAATTTCAAGATGGCAAATGTCCAAGATGTCAAATGACAAATGTCACAATGCTAAATATCAAAAATGACAAATTTCAAGATGGCAAATGTCAAAGATGTCAAATGACAAATGTCACAATGCTAAATGTCAAAAATGAAAAGTGTCACCATGAAAAATGTCAAAAATAACAAATTTCAAGATGGCAAATGTCAAAGATGTCAAATGACAAATTTCACAATGCTAAATATCAAAAATGAAAAGTGTCACCATGAAAAATGTCAAAAATGACAAATTTCAAGATGGCAAATGTCAAAACTGACAAATGTCACAATGCTAAATGTCAAAAATGATGAGTGTCACCATGAAAAATGTCAAAAATGACAAATTTCAAGATGGCAAATGTCCAAGATGTAAAATGACAAATGTCACAATGCTAAATGTCAAAAATGACAAATTTCAAGATGGCAAATGTCAAAGATGTCAAATGACAAATGTCACAATGCTAAATGTCAAAAATAAAAAGTGTCACCATGAAAAATGTCAAAAATGACAAATTTCAAGATGGCAAATGTCAAAGATGTCAAATGACAAATGTCACAATGCTAAATGTCAAAAATGAAAAGTGTCACCATGAAAAATGTCAAAAATAACAAATTTCAAGATGGCAAATGTCAAAGATGTCAAATGACAAATGTCACAATGCTAAATGTCAAAAATGACAAATTTCAAGATGGCAAATGTCAAAGATGTCAAATGACAAATGTCACAATGCTAAATGTCAAAAATGATAAGTGTCACCATGAAAAATGTCAAAAATTACAAATTTCAAGATGGCAAATGTCCAAGATGTCAAATGACAAATGTCACAATGCTAAATGTCAAAAATGACAAATTTTAAGATGGCAAATGTCAAAGATGTCAAATGACAAATGTCACAATGCTAAATGTCAAAAATGAAAAGTGTCACCATGAAAAATGTCAAAAATGACAAATTTCAAGATGGCAAATGTCAAAGATGTCAAATGAAAAATGTCACAATGCTAAATGTCAAAGATGAAAAGTGTCACCATGAAAAATGTCAAAAATGACAAATTTCAAGATGGCAAATGTCAAAGATGTCAAATGACAAATGTCACAATGCTAAATGTCAAAAATGAAAAGTGTCACCATGAAAAATGTCAAAAATAACAAATTTTAAGATGGCAAATATCAAAGATGTCAAATGACAAATGTCACAATGCTAAATGTCAAAAATGAATAGTGTCACCATAAAAAATGTCAAAAATGACAAATTTTAAGATGGCAAATGTCAAAACTGACAAATGTCACAATGCTAAATGTCAAAAATGATAAGTGTCACCATGAAAAATGTCAAAAATGACAAATTTCAAGATGGCAAATGTCCAAGATGTCAAATGACAAATGTCACAATGCTAAATGTCAAAAATGACAAATTTCAAGATGGCAAATGTCAAAGATGTCAAATGACAAATGTCACAATGCTAAATGTCAAAAATGAAAAATGTCACCATGAAAAATGTCAAAAATGACAAATTTCAAGATGGCAAATGTCAAAGATGTCAAATGACAAATGTCACAATGCTAAATGTCAAAAATGAAAAGTGTCACCATGAAAAATGTCAAAAATAACAAATTTCAAGATGGCAAATGTCAAAGATGTCAAATGACAAATGTCACAATGCTAAATGTCAAAAATGAAAAGTGTCACCATGAAAAATGTCAAAAATGACAAATTTCAGGATGGCAAATATCAAAGATGTCAAATGACAGATGTCACAATGCTAAATGTCAAAAATGAAAAGTGTCACCATGAAAAATGTCAAAAATGACAAATTTCAAGATGGCAAATGGCAAATGTCAAAGATGTCAAATGACAAATGTCACAATGCTAAATGTCAAAAATGAAAAGTGTCACCATGAAAAATGTCAAAAATGACAAATTTCAAGATGGCAAATGTCAAAGATGTCAAATGACAAATGTCACAATGCTAAATGTAAAAAATGAGAAGTGTCACCATGAAAAATGTCAAAAATGACAAATTTTAAGATGGCAAATGTGAAAACTGACAAATGTCACAATGCTAAATGTCAAAAATGATAAGTGTCACCATGAAAAATGTCAAAAATGACAAATTTCAAGATGGCAAATGTCCAAGATGTCAAATGACAAATGTCACAATGCTAAATGTCAAAAATGAAAAGTGTCACCATGAAAAATGTCAAAAATGACAAATTTCAAGATGGCAAATGTTAAAGATGTCAAATGACAAATGTCACAATGCTAAATGTCAAAAATGAAAAGTGTCAAAAATGACAAATTTCAAGATGGCAAATGTCTAAGATGTCAAATGACAAATGTCACAATGCTAAATGTCAAAAATGAAAAGTGTCACCGTGAAAAATGTCAAAAATGACAAATTTCAAGATGGCAAATGTCAAAGATGTCAAGTGACAAATGTCACAATGCTAAATGTCAAAAATGAAAAGTGTCACCATGAAAAATGTCAAAAATGACAAATTTCAAGATGGCAAATGTCAAAGATGTCAAATGACAAATGTCACAATGCTAAATGTCAAAAATGAAAAGTGTCCCCATGAAAAATGTCAATAATGACAAATTTCAAGATGGCAAATGTCAAAGATGTCAAATGACAAATGTCACAATGCTCAATGTCAATAATGAAAAGTGTCACCATGAAAAATGTCAAAAATGACAAATTTCAAGATGGCAAATGTCAAAGATGTCGAATATGACAAATGTCACAATGCTTAATGTCAAAAATGAAAAGTGTCACCATGAAAAATGTCAAAAATGACAAATTTCAAGATGGCAAATGTCAAAGATGTCAAATGACAAATGTCACAATGCTAAATGTCAAAAATGAAAAGTGTCACCATGAAAAATGTCAAAAATGACAAATTTCAAGATGGCAAATATCAAAGATGTCAAATGACAAATGTCACAATGCTAAATGTCAAAAATGACAAATTTCAGGATGGCAAATGTCAAAGATGTCAAATGACAAATGTCACAATGCTAAATGTCAAAAATGAAAAGTGTCACCATGAAAAATGTCAAAAATGACAAATTTTAAGATGGCAAATGTCAAAGATGTCAAATGACAAATGTCACAATGCTAACTGTCAAAAATGAAAAGTGTCACCATAAAAAATGTCAAAAATAACAAATTTCAAGATGGCAAATGTCAAAGATGTCAAATGACAAATGTCACAATGCTAAATGTCAAAAATGAAAAGTGTCACTATGAAAAATGTCAAAAATAAAAAATTTCAAGATGGCAAATGTCAAAGATGTCAAATGACAAATGTCACAATGCTAAATGTCAAAAATGAAAAGTGTCACCATGAAAAATGTCAAAAATGACAAATTTCAAGATGGCAAATGTTAAAACTGACAAATGTCACAATGCTAAATGTCAAAAATGATAAGTGTCACCATGAAAAATGTCAAAAATGACAAATTTCAAGATGGCAAATGTCCAAGATGTCAAATGACAAATGTCACAATGCTAAATGTCAAAAATGAAAAGTGACACCATGAAAAATGTCAAAAATGACAAATTTCAAGATGGCAAATGTCAAAGATGTCAAATGACAAATGTCACAATGCTAAATGTCAAAAATGAAAAGTGTCACCATGAAAAATGTCAAAAATAACAAATTTCAAGATGGCAAATGTCAAAGATGTCAAATGACAAATGTCACAATGCTAAATGTCAAAAATGAAAAGTGTCACCATAAAAAATGTCAAAAATGACAAATTTCAAGATGACAAATGTCAAAACTGACAAATGTCACAATGCTAAATGTCAAAAATGATGAGTGTCACCATGAAAAATGTCAAAAATGACAAATTTCAAGATGGCAAATGTCCAAGATGTCAAATGACAAATGTCACAATGCTAAATGTCAAAAATGACAAATTTCAAGATGGCAAATGTCAAAGATGTCAAATGACAAATGTCACAATGCTAAATGTCAAAAATAAAAAGTGTCACCATGAAAAATGTCAAAAATGACAAATTTCAAGATGGCAAATGTCAAAGATGTCAAATGACAAATGTCACAATGCTAAATGTCAAAAATGAAAAGTGTCACCATGAAAAATGTCAAAAATAACAAATTTCAAGATGGCAAATGTCAAAGATGTCAAATGACAAATGTCACAATGCTAAATGTCAAAAATGACAAATTTTAAGATGGCAAATGTCAAAGATGTCAAATGACAAATGTCACAATGCTAAATGTCAAAAATGATAAGTGTCACCATGAAAAATGTCAAAAATGACAAATTTCAAGATGGCAAATGTCCAAGATGTCAAATGACAAATGTCACAATGCTAAATGTCAAAAATGACAAATTTCAAGATGGCAAATGTCAAAGATGTCAAATGACAAATGTCACAATGCTAAATGTCAAAAATGAAAAGTGTCACCATGAAAAATGTCAAAAATGACAAATTTCAAGATAGCAAATGTCAAAGATGTCAAATGACAAATGTCACAATGCTAAATGTCAAAAATGAAAAGTGTCACCATGAAAAATGTCAAAAATGACAAATTTCAAGATGGCAAATATCAAAGATGTCAAATGACAAATGTCACAATGCTAAATGCCAAAAATGATAAGTGTCACCATGAAAAATGTCAAAAATGACAAATTTTAAGATGGCAAATGTCCAAGATGTCAAATGACAAATGTCACAATGCTAAATGTCAAAAATGAAAAGTGTCACCATGAAAAATGTCAAAAATTAAAAATTTCAAGATGGCAAATGTCAAAGATCTCAAATGACAAATGTCACAATGCTAAATGTCAAAAATGAAAAGTGTCACCATGAAAAATGTCAAAAATGACAAATTTCAAGATGGCAAATGTCAAAACTGACAAATGTCACAATGCTAAATGTCAAAAATGATAAGTGTCACCATGAAAAATGTCAAAAATGACAAATTTCAAGATGGCAAATGTCCAAGATGTCAAATGACAAATGTCACAATGCTAAATGTCAAAAATGACAAATTTCAAGATGGCAAATGTCAAAGATGTCAAATGACAAATGTCACAATGCTAAATGTCAAAAATGAAAAGTGTCACAATGAAAAATGTCAAAAATCACAAATTTCAAGATGGCAAATGTCAAAGATGTCAAATGACAAATGTCACAATGCTAAATGTCAAAAATTAAAAGTGTCACCATGAAAAATGTCAAAAATAACAAATTTCAAGATGGCAAATGTCAAAGGTGTCAAATGACAAATGTCACAATGCTAAATATCAAAAATGAAAAGTGTCACCATGAAAAATGTCAAAAATGACAAATTTCAAGATGGCAAATGTCAAAACTGACAAATGTCACAATGCTAAATGTCAAAAATGATGAGTGTCACCATGAAAAATGTCAAAAATGACAAATTTCAAGATGGCAAATGTCCAAGATGTCAAATGACAAATGTCACAATGCTAAATGTTAAAAATGACAAATTTCAAGATGGCAAATGTCAAAGATGTCAAATGACAAATGTCACAATGCTAAATGTCAAAAATGAAAAGTGTCACCATGAAAAATGTCAAAAATGACAAATTTCAAGATGGCAAATGTCAAAGATGTCAAATGACAAATGTCACAATGCTAAATGTCAAAAATGAAAAGTGTCACCATGAAAAATGTCAAAAATAACAAATTTCAAGATGGCAAATGTAAAAGATGTCAAATGACAAATGTCACAATGCTAAATGTCAAAAATGACAAATTTCAAGATGGCAAATGTCAAAGATGTCAAATGACAAATGTCACAATGCTAAATGTCAAAAATGATAAGTGTCACCATAAAAAATGTCAAAAATGACAAATTTCAAGATGGCAAATGTCCAAGATGTCAAATGACAAATGTCACAATGCTAAATGTCAAAAATGACAAATTTCAAGATGGCAAATGTCAAAGATGTCAAATGACAAATGTCACAATGCTAAATGTCAAAACTGACAAATTTCAAGATGGCAAATGTCAAAGATGTCAAATGACAAATGTCACAATGCTAAATGTCAAAAATGACAAATTTCAAGATGGCAAATGTCAAAGATGTCAAATGACAAATGTCACAATGCCAAATGTCAAAAATGAAAAGTGTCACCATAAAAAATGTCAAAAATAACAAATTTCAAGATGGAAAATGTCAAAGATGTCAAATGACAAATGTCACAATGCTAAATGTCAAAAATAAAAAGTGTCACCATAAAAAATGTCAAAAATAACAAATTTCAAGATGGCAAATGTCAAAGATGTCAAATGACAAATGTCACAATGCTAAATGTCAAAAATGAAAAGTGTCACCATGAAAAATGTCAAAAATGACAAATTTCAAGATAGCAAATGTCAAAACTGACAAATGTCACAATGCTAAATGTCAAAAATGATAAGTGTCACCATGATAAATGTCAAAAATGACAAATTTCAAGATGGCAAATGTCCAAGATGTCAAATGACAAATGTCACAATGCTAAATATCAAAAATGACAAATTTCAAGATGGCAAATGTCAAAGATGTCAAATGACAAATGTCACAATGCTAAATGTCAAAAATGAAAAGTGTCACCATGAAAAATGTCAAAAATGACAAATTTCAAGATGGCAAATGTCAAAGATGTCAAATGACAAATGTCACAATGCTAAATGTCAAAAATGAAAAGTGTCACCATGAAAAATGTCAAAAATTACAAATTTCAAGATGGCAAATGTCAAAGATGTCAAATGACAAATGTCACAATGCTAAATGTCAAAAATGAAAAGTGTCACCATGAAAAATGTCAAAAATGACATTTCAAGATAGCAAATGTCAAAACTGACAAATGTCACAATGCTAAATGTCAAAAATGATGAGTGTCACCATGAAAAATGTCAAAAATGACAAATTTTAAGATGGCAAATGTCCAAGATGTCAAATGACAAATGTCAAAAATGACAAATTTCAAGATGGCAAATGTCAAAACTGACAAATGTCACAATGCTAAATGTCAAAAATGATAAGTGTCACCATGAAAAATGTCAAAAATGACAAATTTCAAGATGGCAAATGTCCAAGATGTCAAATGACAAATGTCACAATGCTAAATGTCAAAAATGAAAAGTGACACCATGAAAAATGTCAAAAATGACAAATTTCAAGATGGCAAATGTCAAAGATGTCATATGACAAATGTCACAATGCTAAATGTTAAAAATGAAAAGTGTCACCATGAAAAATGTCAAAAATAACAAATTTCAAGATGGCAAATGTCAAAGATGTCAAATGACAAATGTCACAATGCTAAATGTCAAAAATGAAAAGTGTCACCATGAAAAATGTCAAAAATGACAAATTTCAAGATGGCAAATGTCAAAACTGACAAATGTCACAATGCTAAATGTCAAAAATGATGAGTGTCACCATGGAAAATGTCAAAAATGACAAATTTCAAGATGGCAAATGTCCAAGATGTCAAATGACAAATGTCACAATGCTAAATGTCAAAAATGACAAATTTCAAGATGGCAAATGTCAAAGATGTCAAATGACAAATGTCACAATGCTAAATGTCAAAAATGAAAAGTGTCACCATGAAAAATGTCAAAAATAACAAATTTCAAGATGGCAAATGTCAAAGATGTCAAATGACAAATGTCACAATGCTAAATGTCAAAAATGACAAATTTTAAGATGGCAAATGTCAAAGATGTCAAATGACAAATGTCACAATGCTAAATGTCAAAAATGATAGGTGTCACCATGAAAAATGTCAAAAATGACAAATTTCAAGATGGCAAATGTCCAAGATGTCAAATGACAAATGTCACAATGCTAAATGTCAAAAATGACAAATTTCAAGATGGCAAATGTCAAAGATGTCAAATGACAAATGTCACAATGCTAAATGTCAAAAATGAAAAGTGTCACCATGAAAAATGTCAAAAATGACAAATTTCAAGATGGCAAATGTCAAAGATGTCAAATGACAAATGTCACAATGCTAAATGTCAAAAATGAAAAGTGTCACCATGAAAAATGTCAAAAATGACAAATTTCAAGATGGCAAATGTCAAAACTGACAAATGTCACAATGCTAAATGTCAAAAATGATAAGTGTCACCATGAAAAATGTCAAAAATGACAAATTTCAAGATGGCAAATGTCCAAGATGTCAAATGACAAATGTCACAATGCTAAATGTCAAAAATGACAAATTTCAAGATGGCAAATGTCAAAGATGTCAAATGACAAATGTCACAATGCTAAATGTCAAAAATGATGAGTGTCACCATGAAAAATGTCAAAAATGACAAATTTCAAGATGGCAAATGTCCAAGATGTCAAATGACAAATGTCACAATGCTAAATGTTAAAAATGACAAATTTCAAGATGGCAAATGTCAAAGATGTCAAATGACAAATGTCACAATGCTAAATGTCAAAAATGAAAAGTGTCACCATGAAAAATGTCAAAAATGACAAATTTCAAGATGGCAAATGTCAAAGATGTCAAATGACAAATGTCACAATGCTAAATGTCAAAAATGAAAAGTGTCACCATGAAAAATGTCAAAAATAACAAATTTCAAGATGGCAAATGTCAAAGATGTCAAATGACAAATGTCACAATGCTAAATGTCAAAAATGAAAAGTGTCACCATGAAAAATGTCAAAAATGACAAATTTCAAGATGGCAAATGTCAAAGATGTCAAATGACAAATGTCACAATGCTAAATGTCAAAAATGAAAAGTGTCACCATGAAAAATGTCAAAAATAACAAATTTCAAGATGGCAAATGTAAAAGATGTCAAATGACAAATGTCACAATGCTAAATGTCAAAAATGACAAATTTCAAGATGGCAAATGTCAAAGATGTCAAATGACAAATGTCACAATGCTAAATGTCAAAAATGATAAGTGTCACCATGAAAAATGTCAAAAATGACAAATTTCAAGATGGCAAATGTCCAAGATGTCAAATGACAAATGTCACAATGCTAAATGTCAAAAATGACAAATTTCAAGATGGCAAATGTCAAAGATGTCAAATGACAAATGTCACAATGCTAAATGTCAAAAATGACAAATTTCAAGATGGCAAATGTCAAAGATGTCAAATGACAAATGTCACAATGCTAAATGTCAAAAATGAAAAGTGTCACCATGAAAAATGTCAAAAATGACAAATTTCAAGATGGAAAATGTCAAAGATGTCAAATGAGAAATGTCACAATGCTAAATGTCAAAAATGAAAAGCGTCACCATGAAAAATGTCAAAAATGACAAATTTCAAGATGGCAAATGTCAAAGATGTTAAATGACAAATGTCACAATGCTAAATGTCAAAAATGAAAAGTGTCACCATGAAAAATGTCAAAAATGACAAATTTCAAGATGGCAAATATCAAAGATGTCAAATGACAAATGTCACAATGCTAAATGTCAAAAATGACAAATTTCAAGATGGCAAATGTCAAAGATGTCAAATGACAAATGTCACAATGCCAAATGTCAAAAATGAAAAGTGTCACCATAAAAAATGTCAAAAATAACAAATTTCAAGATGGCAAATGTCAAAGATGTCAAATGACAAATGTCACAATGCTAAATGTCAAAAATGAAAAGTGTCACCATAAAAAATGTCAAAAATAACAAATTTCAAGATGTCAAATGTCAAAGATGTCAAATGACAAATGTCACAATGCTAAATGTCAAAAATGAAAAGTGTCACCATGAAAAATGTCAAAAATAAAAAATTTTCAAGATGGCAAATGTCAAAGAGGTCAAATGACAAATGTCACAATGCTAAATGTCAAAAATGAAAAGTGTCACCATGAAAAATGTCAAAAATGACAAATTTCAAGATGGCAAATGTCAAAGATGTCAAATGACAAATGTCACAATGCTAAATGTCAAAAATAAAAAATGTCACCATGAAAAATGTCAAAAATGACAAATTTCAAGATGGAAAATGTCAAAGATGTCAAATGAGAAATGTCACAATGCTAAATGTCAAAAATGAAAAGCGTCACCATGAAAAATGTCAAAAATGACAAATTTCAAGATGGCAAATGTCAAAGATGTTAAATGACAAATGTCACAATGCTAAATGTCAAAAATGAAAAGTGTCACCATGAAAAATGTCAAAAATGACAAATTTCAAGATGGCAAATATCAAAGATGTCAAATGACAAATGTCACAATGCTAAATGTCAAAAATGACAAATTTCAAGATGGCAAATGTCAAAGATGTCAAATGACAAATGTCACAATGCCAAATGTCAAAAATGAAAAGTGTCACCATAAAAAATGTCAAAAATAACAAATTTCAAGATGGCAAATGTCAAAGATGTCAAATGACAAATGTCACAATGCTAAATGTCAAAAATGAAAAGTGTCACCATAAAAAATGTCAAAAATAACAAATTTCAAGATGTCAAATGTCAAAGATGTCAAATGACAAATGTCACAATGCTAAATGTCAAAAATGAAAAGTGTCACCATGAAAAATGTCAAAAATAAAAAATTTTAAGATGGCAAATGTCAAAGATGTCAAATGACAAATGTCACAATGCTAAATGTCAAAAATGAAAAGTGTCACCATGAAAAATGTCAAAAATGACAAATTTCAAGATGGCAAATGTCAAAACTGACAAATGTCACAATGCTAAATGTCAAAAATGATAAGTGTCACCATGAAAAATGTCAAAAATGACAAATTTCAAGATGGCAAATGTCCAAGATGTCAAATGACAAATGTCACAATGCTAAATATCAAAAATGACAAATTTCAAGATGGCAAATGTCAAAGATGTCAAATGACAAATGTCACAATGCTAAATGTCAAAAATGAAAAGTGTTACCATGAAAAATGTAAAAAATGACAAATTTCAAGATGGCAAATATCAAAGATGTCAAATGACAAATGTCACAATGCTAAATGTCAAAAATGACAAATTTCAAGATGGCAAATGTCAAAGATGTCAAATGACAAATGTCACAATGCTAAATGTCAAAAATGAAAAGTGTCACCATAAAAAATGTCAAAAATGACAAATTTTAAGATGGCAAATGTCAAAGATGTCAAATGACAAATGTCACAATGCTAAATGTCAAAAATGAAAAGTGTCACCATGAAAAATGTCAAAAATGACAAATTTCAAGATGGCAAATGTCAAAACTGACAAATGTCACAATGCTAAATGTCAAAAATGATAAGTGTCACCATGAAAAATGTCAAAAATGACAAATTTCAAGATGGCAAATGTCCAAGATGTCAAATGACAAATGTCACAATGCTAAACGTCAAAAATGAAAAGTGACACCATGAAAAATGTCAAAAATGACAAATTTCAAGATGGCAAATGTCAAAGATGTCAAATGACAAATGTCACAATGCTAAATGTCAAAAATGAAAAGTGTCACCATGAAAAATGTCAAAAATAACAAATTTCAAGATGGCAAATGTCAAAGATGTCAAATGACAAATGTCACAATGCTAAATGTCAAAAATGAAAAGTGTCACCATGAAAAATGTCAAAAATGACAAATTTTAAGATGGCAAATGTCAAAACTGACAAATGTCACAATGCTAAATGTCAAAAATGATGAGTGTCACCATGAAAAATGTCAAAAATGACAAATTTCAAGATGGCAAATGTCCAAGATGTCAAATGACAAATGTCACAATGCTAAATGTCAAAAATGACAAATTTCAAGATGGCAAATGTCAAAGATGTCAAATGACAAATGTCACAATGCTAAATGTCAAAAATAAAAAGTGTCACCATGAAAAATGTCAAAAATGACAAATTTCAAGATGGCAAATGTCAAAGATGTCAAATGACAAATGTCACAATGCTAAATGTCAAAAATGAAAAGTGTCACCATGAAAAATGTCAAAAATAACAAATTTCAAGATGGCAAATGTCAAAGATGTCAAATGACAAATGTCACAATGCTAAATGTCAAAAATGACAAATTTTAAGATGGCAAATGTCAAAGATGTCAAATGACAAATGTCACAATGCTAAATGTCAAAAATAATAAGTGTCACCATGAAAAATGTCAAAAATGACAAATTTCAAGATGGCAAATGTCCAAGATGTCAAATGACAAATGTCACAATGCTAAATGTCAAAAATGACAAATTTCAAGATGGCAAATGTCAAAGATGTCAAATGACAAATGTCACAATGCTAAATGTCAAAAATGAAAAGTGTCACCATGAAAAATGTCAAAAATGACAAATTTCAAGATAGCAAATGTCAAAGATGTCAAATGACAAATGTCACAATGCCAAATGTCACAATGCCAAATTTCAAAAATGAAAAGTGTCACCATGAAAAATGTCAAAAATGACAAATTTCAAGATGGCAAATATCAAAGATGTCAAATGACAAATGTCACAATGCTAAATGCCAAAAATGATAAGTGTCACCATGAAAAATGTCAAAAATGACAAATTTTAAGATGGCAAATGTCCAAGATGTCAAATGACAAATGTCACAATGCTAAATGTCAAAAATGAAAAGTGTCACCATGAAAAATGTCAAAAATAAAAAATTTCAAGATGGCAAATGTCAAAGATGTCAAATGACAAATGTCACAATGCTAAATGTCAAAAATGAACAGTGTCACCATGAAAAATGTCAAAAATGACAAATTTCAAGATGGCAAATGTCAAAACTGACAAATGTCACAATGCTAAATGTCAAAAATGATAAGTGTCACCATGAAAAATGTCAAAAATGACAAATTTCAAGATGGCAAATGTCCAAGATGTCAAATGACAAATGTCACAATGCTAAATGTCAAAAATGACAAATTTCAAGATGGCAAATGTCAAAGATGTCAAATGACAAATGTCACAATGCTAAATGTCAAAAATGAAAAGTGTCACAATGAAAAATGTCAGAAATCACAAATTTCAAGATGGCAAATGTCAAAGATGTCAAATGACAAATGTCACAATGCTAAATGTCAAAAATGAAAAGTGTCACCATGAAAAATGTCAAAAATAACAACTTCAAGATGGCAAATGTCAAAGGTGTCAAATGACAAATGTCACAATGCTAAATATCAAAAATGAAAAATGTCACCATGAAAAATGTCAAAAATGACAAATTTCAAGATGGCAAATGTCAAAACTGACAAATGTCACAATGCTAAATGTCAAAAATGATAAGTGTCACCATGAAAAATGTCAAAAATGACAAATTTCAAGATGGCAAATGTCCAAGATGTCAAATGACAAATGTCACAATGCTAAATGTTAAAAATGACAAATTTCAAGATGGCAAATGTCAAAGATGTCAAATGACAAATGTCACAATGCTAAATGTCAAAAATGAAAAGTGTCACCATGAAAAATGTCAAAAATGACAAATTTCAAGATGGCAAATGTCAAAGATGTCAAATGACAAATGTCACAATGCTAAATGTCAAAAATGAAAAGTGTCACCATGAAAAATGTCAAAAATAACAAATTTTAAGATGGCAAATGTAAAAGATGTCAAATGACAAATGTCACAATGCTAAATGTCATAAATGAACAGTGTCACCATGAAAAATGTCAAAAATGACAAATTTCAAGATGGAAAATGTCAAAACTGACAAATGTCACAATGCTAAATGTCAAAAATGATAAGTGTCACCATGAAAAATGTCAAAAATGACAAATTTTAAGATGGCAAATGTCCAAGATGTCAAATGACAAATGTCACAATGCTAAATGTTAAAAATGACAAATTTCAAGATGGCAAATGTCAAAGATGTCAAATGACAAATGTCACAATGCTAAATGTCAAAAATGAAAAGTGTCACCATGAAAAATGTCAAAAATGACAAATTTCAAGATGGCAAATGTCAAAGATGTCAAATGACAAATGTCACAATGCTAAATGTCAAAAATGAAAAGTGTCACCATGAAAAATGTCAAAAATAACAAATTTTAAGATGGCAAATGTAAAAGATGTCAAATGACAAATGTCACAATGCTAAATGTCAAAAATGACAAATTTCAAGATGGCAAATGTCAAAGATGTCAAATGACAAATGTCACAATGCTAAATGTCAAAAATGATAAGTGTCACCATGAAAAATGTCAAAAATGACAAATTTCAAGATGGCAAATGTGCAAGATGTCAAATGACAAATGTCACAATGCTAAATGTCAAAAATGACAAATTTCAAGATGGCAAATGTCAAAGATGTCAAATGACAAATGTCACAATGCTAAATGTCAAAAATGACAAATTTCAAGATGGCACATGTCAAAGATGTCAAATGACAAATGTCACAATGCTAAATGTCAAAAATGACAAATTTCAAGATGGCAAATGTCAAAGATGTCAAATGACAAATGTCACAATGCCAAATGTCAAAAATGAAAAGTGTCACCATAAAAAATGTCAAAAATAACAAATTTCAAGATGGCAAATGTCAAAGATGTCAAATGACAAATGTCACAATGCTAAATGTCAAAAATGAAAAGTGTCACCATAAAAAATGTCAAAAATAACAAATTTCAAGATGGCAAATGTCAAAGATGTCAAATGACAAATGTCACAATGCTAAATGTCAAAAATGAAAATTGTCACCATGAAAAATGTCAAAAATGACAAATTTCAAGATGGCAAATGTCAAAGATGTCAAATGACAAATGTCACAATGCTAAATGTCAAAAATGAAAAGTGTCACCATGAAAAATGTCAAAAATAACAAATTTCAAGATGGCAAATGTAAAAGATGTCAAATGACAAATGTCACAATGCTAAATGTCAAAAATGACAAATTTCAAGATGGCAAATGTCAAAGATGTCAAATGACAAATGTCACAATGCTAAATGTCAAAAATGATAAGTGTCACCATGAAAAATGTCAAAAATGACAAATTTCAAGATGGCAAATGTGCAAGATGTCAAATGACAAATGTCACAATGCTAAATGTCAAAAATGACAAATTTCAAGATGGCAAATGTCAAAGATGTCAAATGACAAATGTCACAATGCTAAATGTCAAAAATGACAAATTTCAAGATGGCAAATGTCAAAGATGTCAAATGACAAATGTCACAATGCTAAATGTCAAAAATGACAAATTTCAAGATGGCAAATGTCAAAGATGTCAAATGACAAATGTCACAATGCCAAATGTCAAAAATGAAAAGTGTCACCATAAAAAATGTCAAAAATAACAAATTTCAAGATGGCAAATGTCAAAGATGTCAAATGACAAATGTCACAATGCTAAATGTCAAAAATGAAAAGTGTCACCATAAAAAATGTCAAAAATAACAAATTTCAAGATGGCAAATGTCAAAGATGTCAAATGACAAATGTCACAATGCTAAATGTCAAAAATGAAAATTGTCACCATGAAAAATGTCAAAAATAAAAAATTTCAAGATGGCAAATGTCAAAGATGTCAAATGACAAATGTCACAATGCTAAATGTCAAAAATGAAAAGTGTCACCATGAAAAATGTCAAAAATGACAAATTTCAAGATAGCAAATGTCAAAACTGACAAATGTCACAATGCTAAATGTCAAAAATGATAAGTGTCACCATGAAAAATGTCAAAAATGACAAATTTTAAGATGGCAAATGTCCAAGATGTCAAATGACAAATGTCAAAAATGACAAATTTCAAGATGGCAAATGTCAAAACTGACAAATGTCACAATGCTAAATGTCAAAAATGATAAGTGTCACCATGAAAAATGTCAAAAATGACAAATTTCAAGATGGCAAATGTCCAAGATGTCAAATGACAAATATCACAATGCTAAATGTCAAAAATGAAAAGTGACACCATGAAAAATGTCAAAAATGACAAATTTCAAGATGGCAAATGTCAAAGATTTCAAATGACAAATGTCACAATGCTAAATGTTAAAAATGAAAAGTGTCACCATGAAAAATGTCAAAAATGACAAATTTCAAGATGGCAAATGTCAAAACTGACAAATGTCACAATGCTAAATGTCAAAAATGATGAGTGTCACCATGAAAAATGTCAAAAATAACAAATTTCAAGATGGCAAATGTCAAAGATTTCAAATGACAAATGTCACAATGCTAAATGTTAAAAATGAAAAGTGTCACCATGAAAAATGTCAAAAATGACAAATTTCAAGATGGCAAATGTCAAAACTGACAAATGTCACAATGCTAAATGTCAAAAATGATGAGTGTCACCATGAAAAATGTCAAAAATGACAAATTTCAAGATGGCAAATGTCCAAGATGTCAAATGACAAATGTCACAATGCTAAATGTCAAAAATGACAAATTTCAAGATGGCAAATGTCAAAGATGTCAAATGACAAATGTCACAATGCTAAATGTCAAAAATAAAAAGTGTCACCATGAAAAATGTCAAAAATGACAAATTTCAAGATGGCAAATGTCAAAGATGTCAAATGACAAATGTCACAATGCTAAATGTCAAAAATGAAAAGTGTCACCATGAAAAATGTCAAAAATAACAAATTTCAAGATGGCAAATGTCAAAGATGTCAAATGACAAATGTCACAATGCTAAATGTCAAAAATGACAAATTTTAAGATGGCAAATGTCAAAGGTGTCAAATGACAAATGTCACAATGCTAAATGTCAAAAATGATAGGTGTCACCATGAAAAATGTCAAAAATGACAAATTTCAAGATGGCAAATGTCCAAGATGTCAAATGACAAATGTCACAATGCTAAATGTCAAAAATGACAAATTTCAAGATGGCAAATGTCAAAGATGTCAAATGACAAATGTCACAATGCTAAATGTCAAAAATGAAAAGTGTCACCATGAAAAATGTCAAAAATGACAAATTTCAAGATGGCAAATGTCAAAGATGTCAAATGACAAATGTCACAATGCTAAATGTCAAAAATGAAAAGTGTCACCATGAAAAATGTCAAAAATGACAAATTTCAAGATGGCAAATGTCAAAACTGACAAATGTCACAATGCTAAATGTCAAAAATGATAAGTGTCACAAATTTCAAGATGGCAAATGTCCAAGATGTCAAATGACAAATGTCACAATGCTAAATGTCAAAAATGACAAATTTCAAGATGGCAAATGTCAAAGATGTCAAATGACAAATGTCACAATGCTAAATGTCAAAAATGATGAGTGTCACCATGAAAAATGTCAAAAATGACAAATTTCAAGATGGCAAATGTCCAAGATGTCAAATGACAAATGTCACAATGCTAAATGTTAAAAATGACAAATTTCAAGATGGCAAATGTCAAAGATGTCAAATGACAAATGTCACAATGCTAAATGTCAAAAATGAAAAGTGTCACCATGAAAAATGTCAAAAATGACAAATTTCAAGATGGCAAATGTCAAAGATGTCAAATGACAAATGTCACAATGCTAAATGTCAAAAATGAAAAGTGTCACCATGAAAAATGTCAAAAATAACAAATTTCAAGATGGCAAATTTCAAAGATGTCAAATGACAAATGTCACAATGCTAAATGTCAAAAATGAAAAGTGTCACCATGAAAAATGTCAAAAATGACAAATTTCAAGATGGCAAATGTCAAAGATGTCAAATGACAAATGTCACAATGCTAAATGTCAAAAATGAAAAGTGTCACCATGAAAAATGTCAAAAATAACAAATTTCAAGATGGCAAATGTAAAAGATGTCAAATGACAAATGTCACAATGCTAAATGTCAAAAATGACAAATTTCAAGATGGCAAATGTCAAAGATGTCAAATGACAAATGTCACAATGCTAAATGTCAAAAATGATAAGTGTCACCATGAAAAATGTCAAAAATGACAAATTTCAAGATGGCAAATGTCCAAGATGTCAAATGACAAATGTCACAATGCTAAATGTCAAAAATGACAAATTTCAAGATGGCAAATGTCAAAGATGTCAAATGACAAATGTCACAATGCTAAATGTCAAAAATGACAAATTTCAAGATGGCAAATGTCAAAGATGTCAAATGACAAATGTCACAATGCTAAATGTCAAAAATGAAAAGTGTCACCATGAAAAATGTCAAAAATGACAAATTTCAAGATGGCAAATGTCAAAGATGTTAAATGACAAATGTCACAATGCTAAATGTCAAAAATGAAAAGTGTCACCATGAAAATGTCAAAAATGACAAATTTCAAGATGGCAAATATCAAAGATGTCAAATGACAAATGTCACAATGCTAAATGTCAAAAATGACAAATTTCAAGATGGCAAATGTCAAAGATGTCAAATGACAAATGTCACAATGCCAAATGTCAAAAATGAAAAGTGTCACCATAAAAAATGTCAAAAATAACAAATTTCAAGATGGCAAATGTCAAAGATGTCAAATGACAAATGTCACAATGCTAAATGTCAAAAATGAAAAGTGTCACCATAAAAAATGTCAAAAATAACAAATTTCAAGATGTCAAATGTCAAAGATGTCAAATGACAAATGTCACAATGCTAAATGTCAAAAATGAAAAGTGTCACCATGAAAAATGTCAAAAATAAAAAATTTTAAGATGGCAAATGTCAAAGATGTCAAATGACAAATGTCACAATGCTAAATGTCAAAAATGAAAAGTGTCACCATGAAAAATGTCAAAAATGACAAATTTCAAGATGGCAAATGTCAAAACTGACAAATGTCACAATGCTAAATGTCAAAAATGATAAGTGTCACCATGAAAAATGTCAAAAATGACAAATTTCAAGATGGCAAATGTCCAAGATGTCAAATGACAAATGTCACAATGCTAAATATCAAAAATGACAAATTTCAAGATGGCAAATGTCAAAGATGTCAAATGACAAATGTCACAATGCTAAATGTCAAAAATGAAAAGTGTCACCATGAAAAATGTAAAAAATGACAAATTTCAAGATGGCAAATATCAAAGATGTCAAATGACAAATGTCACAATGCTAAATGTCAAAAATGACAAATTTCAAGATGGCAAATGTCAAAGATGTCAAATGACAAATGTCACAATGCTAAATGTCAAAAATGAAAAGTGTCACCATGAAAAATGTCAAAAATGACAAATTTTAAGATGGCAAATGTCAAAGATGTCAAATGACAAATGTCACAATGCTAAATGTCAAAAATGAAAAGTGTCACCATGAAAAATGTCAAAAATGACAAATTTCAAGATGGCAAATGTCAAAACTGACAAATGTCACAATGCTAAATGTCAAAAATGATAAGTGTCACCATGAAAAATGTCAAAAATGACAAATTTCAAGATGGCAAATGTCCAAGATGTCAAATGACAAATGTCACAATGCTAAATGTCAAAAATGAAAAGTGACACCATGAAAAATGTCAAAAATGACAAATTTCAAGATGGCAAATGTCAAAGATGTCAAATGACAAATGTCACAATGCTAAATGTCAAAAATGAAAAGTGTCACCATGAAAAATGTCAAAAATAACAAATTTCAAGATGGCAAATGTCAAAGATGTCAAATGACAAATGTCACAATGCTAAATGTCAAAAATGAAAAGTGTCACCATGAAAAATGTCAAAAATGACAAATTTCAAGATGGCAAATGTCAAAACTGACAAATGTCACAATGCTAAATGTCAAAAATGATGAGGGTCACCATGAAAAATGTCAAAAATGACAAATTTCAAGATGGCAAATGTCCAAGATGTCAAATGACAAATGTCACAATGCTAAATGTCAAAAATGACAAATTTCAAGATGGCAAATGTCAAAGATGTCAAATGACAAATGTCACAATGCTAAATGTCAAAAATAAAAAGTGTCACCATGAAAAATGTCAAAAATGACAAATTTCAAGATGGCAAATGTCAAAGATGTCAAATGACAAATGTCACAATGCTAAATGTCAAAAATGAAAAGTGTCACCATGAAAAATGTCAAAAATAACAAATTTCAAGATGGCAAATGTCAAAGATGTCAAATGACAAATGTCACAATGCTAAATGTCAAAAATGTCAAATTTTAAGATGGCAAATGTCAAAGATGTCAAATGACAAATGTCACAATGCTAAATGTCAAAAATGATAAGTGTCACCATGAAAAATGTCAAAAATGACAAATTTCAAGATGGCAAATGTCCAAGATGTCAAATGACAAATGTCACAATGCTAAATGTCAAAAATGACAAATTTCAAGATGGCAAATGTCAAAGATGTCAAATGACAAATGTCACAATGCTAAATGTCAAAAATGAAAAGTGTCACCATGAAAAATGTCAAAAATGACAAATTTCAAGATAGCAAATGTCAAAGATGTCAAATGACAAATGTCACAATGCCAAATTTCAAAAATGAAAAGTGTCACCATGAAAAATGTCAAAAATGACAAATTTCAAGATGGCAAATATCAAAGATGTCAAATGACAAATGTCACAATGCTAAATGCCAAAAATGATAAGTGTCACCATGAAAAATGTCAAAAATGACAAATTTTAAGATGGCAAATGTCCAAGATGTCAAATGACAAATGTCACAATGCTAAATGTCAAAAATGAAAAGTGTCACCATGAAAAATGTCAAAAATAAAAAATTTCAAGATGGCAAATGTCAAAGATGTCAAATGACAAATGTCACAATGCTAAATGTCAAAAATGAACAGTGTCACCATGAAAAATGTCAAAAATGACAAATTTCAAGATGGCAAATGTCAAAACTGACAAATGTCACAATGCTAAATGTCAAAAATGATAAGTGTCACCATGAAAAATGTCAAAAATGACAAATTTCAAGATGGCAAATGTCCAAGATGTCAAATGACAAATGTCACAATGCTAAATGTCAAAAATGACAAATTTCAAGATGGCAAATGTCAAAGATGTCAAATGACAAATGTCACAATGCTAAATGTCAAAAATGAAAAGTGTCACAATGAAAAATGTCAGAAATCACAAATTTCAAGATGGCAAATGTCAAAGATGTCAAATGACAAATGTCACAATGCTAAATGTCAAAAATGAAAAGTGTCACCATGAAAAATGTCAAAAATAACAACTTCAAGATGGCAAATGTCAAAGGTGTCAAATGACAAATGTCACAATGCTAAATATCAAAAATGAAAAGTGTCACCATGAAAAATGTCAAAAATGACAAATTTCAAGATGGCAAATGTCAAAACTGACAAATGTCACAATGCTAAATGTCAAAAATGATAAGTGTCACCATGAAAAATGTCAAAAATGACAAATTTCAAGATGGCAAATGTCCAAGATGTCAAATGACAAATGTCACAATGCTAAATGTTAAAAATGACAAATTTCAAGATGGCAAATGTCAAAGATGTCAAATGACAAATGTCACAATGCTAAATGTCAAAAATGAAAAGTGTCACCATGAAAAATGTCAAAAATGACTAATTTCAAGATGGCAAATGTCCAAGATGTCAAATGACAAATGTCACAATGCTAAATGTCAAAAATGAAAAGTGTCACCATGAAAAATGTCAAAAATAACAACTTCAAGATGGCAAATGTCAAAGGTGTCAAATGACAAATGTCACAATGCTAAATATCAAAAATGAAAAGTGTCACCATGAAAAATGTCAAAAATGACAAATTTCAAGATGGCAAATGTCAAAACTGACAAATGTCACAATGCTAAATGTCAAAAATGATAAGTGTCACCATGAAAAATGTCAAAAATAAAAAATTTCAAGATGGCAAATGTCAAAGATGTCAAATGACAAATGTCACAATGCTAAATGTCAAAAATGAACAGTGTCACCATGAAAAATGTCAAAAATGACAAATTTCAAGATGGCAAATGTCAAAACTGACAAATGTCACAATGCTAAATGTCAAAAATGATAAGTGTCACCATGAAAAATGTCAAAAATGACAAATTTCAAGATGGCAAATGTCCAAGATGTCAAATGACAAATGTCACAATGCTAAATGTCAAAAATGACAAATTTCAAGATGGCAAATGTCAAAGATGTCAAATGACAAATGTCACAATGCTAAATGTCAAAAATGAAAAGTGTCACAATGAAAAATGTCAGAAATCACAAATTTCAAGATGGCAAATGTCAAAGATGTCAAATGACAAATGTCACAATGCTAAATGTCAAAAATGAAAAGTGTCACCATGAAAAATGTCAAAAATAACAACTTCAAGATGGCAAATGTCAAAGGTGTCAAATGACAAATGTCACAATGCTAAATATCAAAAATGAAAAGTGTCACCATGAAAAATGTCAAAAATGACAAATTTCAAGATGGCAAATGTCAAAACTGACAAATGTCACAATGCTAAATGTCAAAAATGATAAGTGTCACCATGAAAAATGTCAAAAATGACAAATTTCAAGATGGCAAATGTCCAAGATGTCAAATGACAAATGTCACAATGCTAAATGTTAAAAATGACAAATTTCAAGATGGCAAATGTCAAAGATGTCAAATGACAAATGTCACAGTGCTAAATGTCAAAAATGAAAAGTGTCACCATGAAAAATGTCAAAAATGACAAATTTCAAGATGGCAAATGTCAAAGATGACAAATGACAAATGTCACAATGCTAAATGTCAAAAATGAAAAGTGTCACCATGAAAAATGTCAAAAATAACAAATTTTAAGATGGCAAATGTAAAAGATGTCAAATGACAAATGTCACAATGCTAAATGTCATAAATGAACAGTGTCACCATGAAAAATGTCAAAAATGACAAATTTCAAGATGGCAAATGTCAAAACTGACAAATGTCACAATGCTAAATGTCAAAAATGATAAGTGTCACCATGAAAAATGTCAAAAATGACAAATTTCAAGATGGCAAATGTCCAAGATGTCAAATGACAAATGTCACAATGCTAAATGTTAAAAATGACAAATTTCAAGATGGCAAATGTCAAAGATGTCAAATGACAAATGTCACAATGCTAAATGTCAAAAATGAAAAGTGTCACCATGAAAAATGTCAAAAATGACAAATTTCAAGATGGCAAATGTCAAAGATGTCAAATGACAAATGTCACAATGCTAAATGTCAAAAATGAAAAGTGTCACCATAAAATGTCAAAAATAACAAATTTTAAGATGGCAAATGTAAAAGATGTCAAATGACAAATGTCACAATGCTAAATGTCAAAAATGACAAATTTCAAGATGGCAAATGTCAAAGATGTCAAATGACAAATGTCACAATGCTAAATGTCAAAAATGATAAGTGTCACCATGAAAAATGTCAAAAATGACAAATTTCAAGATGGCAAATGTGCAAGATGTCAAATGACAAATGTCACAATGCTAAATGTCAAAAATGACAAATTTCAAGATGGCAAATGTCAAAGATGTCAAATGACAAATGTCACAATGCTAAATGTCAAAAATGACAAATTTCAAGATGGCAAATGTCAAAGATGTCAAATGACAAATGTCACAATGCTAAATGTCAAAAATGACAAATTTCAAGATGGCAAATGTCAAAGATGTCAAATGACAAATGTCACAATGCCAAATGTCAAAAATGAAAAGTGTCACCATAAAAAATGTCAAAAATAACAAATTTCAAGATGGCAAATGTCAAAGATGTCAAATGACAAATGTCACAATGCTAAATGTCAAAAATGAAAAGTGTCACCATAAAAAATGTCAAAAATAACAAATTTCAAGATGGCAAATGTCAAAGATGTCAAATGACAAATGTCACAATGCTAAATGTCAAAAATGAAAATTGTCACCATGAAAAATGTCAAAAATGACAAATTTCAAGATGGCAAATGTCAAAGATGTCAAATGACAAATGTCACAATGCTAAATGTCAAAAATGAAAAGTGTCACCATGAAAAATGTCAAAAATAACAAATTTCAAGATGGCAAATGTAAAAGATGTCAAATGACAAATGTCACAATGCTAAATGTCAAAAATGACAAATTTCAAGATGGCAAATGTCAAAGATGTCAAATGACAAATGTCACAATGCTAAATGTCAAAAATGATAAGTGTCACCATGAAAAATGTCAAAAATGACAAATTTCAAGATGGCAAATGTGCAAGATGTCAAATGACAAATGTCACAATGCTAAATGTCAAAAATGACAAATTTCAAGATGGCAAATGTCAAAGATGTCAAATGACAAATGTCACAATGCTAAATGTCAAAAATGACAAATTTCAAGATGGCAAATGTCAAAGATGTCAAATGACAAATGTCACAATGCTAAATGTCAAAAATGACAAATTTCAAGATGGCAAATGTCAAAGATGTCAAATGACAAATGTCACAATGCCAAATGTCAAAAATGAAAAGTGTCACCATAAAAAATGTCAAAAATAACAAATTTCAAGATGGCAAATGTCAAAGATGTCAAATGACAAATGTCACAATGCTAAATGTCAAAAATGAAAAGTGTCACCATAAAAAATGTCAAAAATAACAAATTTCAAGATGGCAAATGTCAAAGATGTCAAATGACAAATGTCACAATGCTAAATGTCAAAAATGAAAATTGTCACCATGAAAAATGTCAAAAATAAAAAATTTCAAGATGGCAAATGTCAAAGATGTCAAATGACAAATGTCACAATGCTAAATGTCAAAAATGAAAAGTGTCACCATGAAAAATGTCAAAAATGACAAATTTCAAGATAGCAAATGTCAAAACTGACAAATGTCACAATGCTAAATGTCAAAAATGATAAGTGTCACCATGAAAAATGTCAAAAATGACAAATTTTAAGATGGCAAATGTCCAAGATGTCAAATGACAAATGTCACAATGCTAAATATCAAAAATGACAAATTTCAAGATGGCAAATGTCAAAGATGTCAAATGACAAATGTCACAATGCTAAATGTCAAAAATGAAAAGTGTCACCATGAAAAATGTCAAAAATGACAAATTTCAAGATGGCAAATGTCAAAGATGTCAAATGACAAATGTCACAATGCTAAATGTCAAAAATGAAAAGTGTCACCATGAAAAATGTCAAAAATTACAAATTTCAAGATGGCAAATGTCAAAGATGTCAAATGACAGATGTCACAATGCTAAATGTCAAAAATGAAAAGTGTCACCATGAAAAATGTCAAAAATGACAAATTTCAAGATAGCAAATGTCAAAACTGACAAATATCACAATGCTAAATGTCAAAAATGATGAGTGTCACCATGAAAAATGTCAAAAATGACAAACTTTAAGATGGCAAATGTCCAAGATGTCAAATGACAAATGTCACAATGCTAAATGTCAAAAATGACAAATTTCAAGATGGCAAATGTCAAAACTGACAAATATCACAATGCTAAATGTCAAAAATGATAAGTGTCACCATGAAAAATGTCAAAAATGACAAATTTCAAGATGGCAAATGTCCAAGATGTCAAATGACAAATGTCACAATGCTAAATGTCAAAAATGAAAAGTGACACCATGAAAAATGTCAAAAATGACAAATTTCAAGATGGCAAATGTCAAAGATGTCAAATGACAAATGTCACAATGCTAAATGTCGAAAATGAAAAGTGTCACCATGAAAAATGTCAAAAATGACAAATTTCAAGATGGCAAATGTCAAAACTGACAAATGTCACAATGCTAAATGTCAAAAATGATGAGTGTCACCATGAAAAATGTCAAAAATGACAAATTTCAAGATGGCAAATGTCCAAGATGTCAAATGACAAATGTCACAATGCTAAATGTCAAAAATGACAAATTTCAAGATGGCAAATGTCAAAGATGTCAAATGACAAATGTCACAATGCTAAATGTCAAAAATAAAAAGTGTCACCATGAAAAATGTCAAAAATGACAAATTTCAAGATGGCAAATGTCAAAGATGTCAAATGACAAATGTCACAATGCTAAATGTCAAAAATGAAAAGTGTCACCATGAAAAATGTCAAAAATAACAAATTTCAAGATAGCAAATGTCAAAGATGTCAAATGACAAATGTCACAATGCTAAATGTCAAAAATGACAAATTTTAAGATGGCAAATGTCAAAGATGTCAAATGACAAATGTCACAATGCTAAATGTCAAAAATGAAAAGTGTCACCATGAAAAATGTCAAAAATGACAAATTTCAAGATGGCAAATGTCCAAGATGTTAAATGACAAATGTCACAATGCTAAATGTCAAAAATGACAAACTTCAAGATGGCAAATGTAAAAGATGTCAAATGACAAATGTCACAATGCTAAATGTCAAAAATGAAAAGTGTCACCATGAAAAATGTCAAAAATAACAAATTTCAAGATGGCAAATGTAAAAGATGTCAAATGACAAATGTCACAATGCTAAATGTCAAAAATGACAAATTTCAAGATGGCAAATGTCAAAGATGTCAAATGACAAATGTCACAATGCTAAATGTCAAAAATGATAAGTGTCACCATGAAAAATGTCAAAAATGACAAATTTCAAGATGGCAAATGTGCAAGATGTCAAATGACAAATGTCACAATGCTAAATGTCAAAAATGACAAATTTCAAGATGGCAAATGTCAAAGATGTCAAATGACAAATGTCACAATGCTAAATGTCAAAAATGACAAATTTCAAGATGGCAAATGTCAAAGATGTCAAATGACAAATGTCACAATGCTAAATGTCCAAAATGAAAAGTGTCACCATAAAAAATGTCAAAAATAACAAATTTTAAGATGGCAAATGTCAAAGATGTCAAATGACAAATGTCACAATGCTAAATGTCAAAAATGAAAATTGTCACCATGAAAAATGTCAAAAATAAAAAATTTCAAGATGGCAAATGTCAAAGATGTCAAATGACAAATGTCACAATGCTAAATGTCAAAAATGAAAAGTGTCACCATGAAAAATATCAAAAATGACAAATTTCAAGATAGCAAATGTCAAAACTGACAAATGTCACAATGCTAAATGTCAAAAATGATAAGTGTCACCATGAAAAATGTCAAAAATGACAAATTTTAAGATGGCAAATGTCCAAGATGTCAAATGACAAATGTCACAATGCTAAATATCAAAAATGACAAATTTCAAGATGGCAAATGTCAAAGATGTCAAATGACAAATGTCACAATGCTAAATGTCAAAAATAAAAAGTGTCACCATGAAAAATGTCAAAAATGACAAATTTCAAGATGGCAAATGTCAAAGATGTCAAATGACAAATGTCACAATGCTAAATGTCAAAAATGAAAAGTGTCACCATGAAAAATGTCAAAAATTACAAATTTCAAGATGGCAAATGTCAAAGATGTCAAATGACAAATGTCACAATGCTAAATGTCAAAAATGATAAGTGTCACCATGAAAAATGTCAAAAATGACAAATTTCAAGATGGCAAATGTGCAAGATGTCAAATGACAAATGTCACAATGCTAAATGTCAAAAATGACAAATTTCAAGATGGCAAATGTCAAAGATGTCAAATGACAAATGTCACAATGCTAAATGTCAAAAATAACAAATTTCAAGATGGCAAATGTCAAAGATGTCAAATGACAAATGTCACAATGCTAAATGTCAAAAATGAAAAGTGTCACCATAAAAAATGTCAAAAATAACAAATTTTAAGATGGCAAATGTCAAAGATGTCAAATGACAAATGTCACAATGCTAAATGTCAAAAATGAAAATTGTCACCATGAAAAATGTCAAAAATAAAAAATTTCAAGATGGCAAATGTCAAAGATGTCAAATGACAAATGTCACAATGCTAAATGTCAAAAATGAAAAGTGTCACCATGAAAAATGTCAAAAATGACAAATTTCAAGATAGCAAATGTCAAAACTGACAAATGTCACAATGCTAAATGTCAAAAATGATAAGTGTCACCATGAAAAATGTCAAAAATGACAAATTTTAAGATGGCAAATGTCCAAGATGTCAAATGACAAATGTCACAATGCTAAATATCAAAAATGACAAATTTCAAGATGGCAAATGTCAAAGATGTCAAATGACAAATGTCACAATGCTAAATGTCAAAAATAAAAAGTGTCACCATGAAAAATGTCAAAAATGACAAATTTCAAGATGGCAAATGTCAAAGATGTCAAATGACAAATGTCACAATGCTAAATGTCAAAAATGAAAAGTGTCACCATGAAAAATGTCAAAAATGACAAATTTCAAGATGGCAAATGTCCAAGATGTCAAATGACAAATGTCACAATGCTAAATGTCAAAAATGAAAAGTGTCACCATGAAAAATGTCAAAAATAACAACTTCAAGATGGCAAATGTCAAAGGTGTCAAATGACAAATTTCACAATGCTAAATATCAAAAATGAAAAGTGTCACCATGAAAAATGTCAAAAATGACAAATTTCAAGATGGCAAATGTCAAAACTGACAAATGTCACAATGCTAAATGTCAAAAATGATAAGTGTCACCATGAAAAATGTCAAAAATAAAAAATTTCAAGATGGCAAATGTCAAAGATGTCAAATGACAAATGTCACAATGCTAAATGTCAAAAATGAACAGTGTCACCATGAAAAATGTCAAAAATGACAAATTTCAAGATGGCAAATGTCAAAACTGACAAATGTCACAATGCTAAATGTCAAAAATGATAAGTGTCACCATGAAAAATGTCAAAAATGACAAATTTCAAGATGGCAAATGTCCAAGATGTCAAATGACAAATGTCACAATGCTAAATGTCAAAAATGACAAATTTCAAGATGGCAAATGTCAAAGATGTCAAATGACAAATGTCACAATGCTAAATGTCAAAAATGAAAAGTGTCACAATGAAAAATGTCAGAAATCACAAATTTCAAGATGGCAAATGTCAAAGATGTCAAATGACAAATGTCACAATG
This sequence comes from Altica lythri, assembly GCA_964028335.1. Lineage (NCBI taxonomy): Eukaryota > Metazoa > Arthropoda > Insecta > Coleoptera > Chrysomelidae > Altica > Altica lythri. The sequence goes on along the minus strand of OZ034800.1, from coordinate 17,492,207 downwards.
CTAAATGTCAAAAATGAAAAGTGTCACCATGAAAAATGTCAAAAATAACAACTTCAAGATGGCAAATGTCAAAGGTGTCAAATGACAAATGTCACAATGCTAAATATCAAAAATGAAAAGTGTCACCATGAAAAATGTCAAAAATGACAAATTTCAAGATGGCAAATGTCAAAACTGACAAATGTCACAATGCTAAATGTCAAAAATGATAAGTGTCACCATGAAAAATGTCAAAAATGACAAATTTCAAGATGGCAAATGTCCAAGATGTCAAATGACAAATGTCACAATGCTAAATGTTAAAAATGACAAATTTCAAGATGGCAAATGTCAAAGATGTCAAATGACAAATGTCACAATGCTAAATGTCAAAAATGAAAAGTGTCACCATGAAAACTGTCAAAAATGACAAATTTCAAGATGGCAAATGTCAAAGATGTCAAATGACAAATGTCACAATGCTAAATGTCAAAAATGAAAAGTGTCACCATGAAAAATGTCAAAAATAACAAATTTTAAGATGGCAAATGTAAAAGATGTCAAATGACAAATGTCACAATGCTAAATGTCATAAATGAACAGTGTCACCATGAAAAATGTCAAAAATGACAAATTTCAAGATGGCAAATGTCAAAACTGACAAATGTCACAATGCTAAATGTCAAAAATGATAAGTGTCACCATGAAAAATGTCAAAAATGACAAATTTCAAGATGGCAAATGTCCAAGATGTCAAATGACAAATGTCACAATGCTAAATGTTAAAAATGACAAATTTCAAGATGGCAAATGTCAAAGATGTCAAATGACAAATGTCACAATGCTAAATGTCAAAAATGAAAAGTGTCACCATGAAAAATGTCAAAAATGACAAATTTCAAGATGGCAAATGTCAAAGATGTCAAATGACAAATGTCACAATGCTAAATGTCAAAAATGAAAAGTGTCACCATAAAATGTCAAAAATAACAAATTTTAAGATGGCAAATGTAAAAGATGTCAAATGACAAATGTCACAATGCTAAATGTCAAAAATGACAAATTTCAAGATGGCAAATGTCAAAGATGTCAAATGACAAATGTCACAATGCTAAATGTCAAAAATGATAAGTGTCACCATGAAAAATGTCAAAAATGACAAATTTCAAGATGGCAAATGTGCAAGATGTCAAATGACAAATGTCACAATGCTAAATGTCAAAAATGACAAATTTCAAGATGGCAAATGTCAAAGATGTCAAATGACAAATGTCACAATGCTAAATGTCAAAAATGACAAATTTCAAGATGGCAAATGTCAAAGATGTCAAATGACAAATGTCACAATGCTAAATGTCAAAAATGACAAATTTCAAGATGGCAAATGTCAAAGATGTCAAATGACAAATGTCACAATGCCAAATGTCAAAAATGAAAAGTGTCACCATAAAAAATGTCAAAAATAACAAATTTCAAGATGGCAAATGTCAAAGATGTCAAATGACAAATGTCACAATGCTAAATGTCAAAAATGAAAAGTGTCACCATAAAAAATGTCAAAAATAACAAATTTCAAGATGGCAAATGTCAAAGATGTCAAATGACAAATGTCACAATGCTAAATGTCAAAAATGAAAATTGTCACCATGAAAAATGTCAAAAATGACAAATTTCAAGATGGCAAATGTCAAAGATGTCAAATGACAAATGTCACAATGCTAAATGTCAAAAATGAAAAGTGTCACCATGAAAAATGTCAAAAATAACAAATTTCAAGATGGCAAATGTAAAAGATGTCAAATGACAAATGTCACAATGCTAAATGTCAAAAATGACAAATTTCAAGATGGCAAATGTCAAAGATGTCAAATGACAAATGTCACAATGCTAAATGTCAAAAATGATAAGTGTCACCATGAAAAATGTCAAAAATGACAAATTTCAAGATGGCAAATGTGCAAGATGTCAAATGACAAATGTCACAATGCTAAATGTCAAAAATGACAAATTTCAAGATGGCAAATGTCAAAGATGTCAAATGACAAATGTCACAATGCTAAATGTCAAAAATGACAAATTTCAAGATGGCAAATGTCAAAGATGTCAAATGACAAATGTCACAATGCTAAATGTCAAAAATGACAAATTTCAAGATGGCAAATGTCAAAGATGTCAAATGACAAATGTCACAATGCCAAATGTCAAAAATGAAAAGTGTCACCATAAAAAATGTCAAAAATAACAAATTTCAAGATGGCAAATGTCAAAGATGTCAAATGACAAATGTCACAATGCTAAATGTCAAAAATGAAAAGTGTCACCATAAAAAATGTCAAAAATAACAAATTTCAAGATGGCAAATGTCAAAGATGTCAAATGACAAATGTCACAATGCTAAATGTCAAAAATGAAAATTGTCACCATGAAAAATGTCAAAAATAAAAAATTTCAAGATGGCAAATGTCAAAGATGTCAAATGACAAATGTCACAATGCTAAATGTCAAAAATGAAAAGTGTCACCATGAAAAATGTCAAAAATGACAAATTTCAAGATAGCAAATGTCAAAACTGACAAATGTCACAATGCTAAATGTCAAAAATGATAAGTGTCACCATGAAAAATGTCAAAAATGACAAATTTTAAGATGGCAAATGTCCAAGATGTCAAATGACAAATGTCACAATGCTAAATATCAAAAATGACAAATTTCAAGATGGCAAATGTCAAAGATGTCAAATGACAAATGTCACAATGCTAAATGTCAAAAATGAAAAGTGTCACCATGAAAAATGTCAAAAATGACAAATTTCAAGATGGCAAATGTCAAAGATGTCAAATGACAAATGTCACAATGCTAAATGTCAAAAATGAAAAGTGTCACCATGAAAAATGTCAAAAATTACAAATTTCAAGATGGCAAATGTCAAAGATGTCAAATGACAGATGTCACAATGCTAAATGTCAAAAATGAAAAGTGTCACCATGAAAAATGTCAAAAATGACAAATTTCAAGATAGCAAATGTCAAAACTGACAAATGTCACAATGCTAAATGTCAAAAATGATGAGTGTCACCATGAAAAATGTCAAAAATGACAAACTTTAAGATGGCAAATGTCCAAGATGTCAAATGACAAATGTCACAATGCTAAATGTCAAAAATGACAAATTTCAAGATGGCAAATGTCAAAACTGACAAATATCACAATGCTAAATGTCAAAAATGATAAGTGTCACCATGAAAAATGTCAAAAATGACAAATTTCAAGATGGCAAATGTCCAAGATGTCAAATGACAAATGTCACAATGCTAAATGTCAAAAATGAAAAGTGACACCATGAAAAATGTCAAAAATGACAAATTTCAAGACGGCAAATGTCAAAGATGTCAAATGACAAATGTCACAATGCTAAATGTCGAAAATGAAAAGTGTCACCATGAAAAATGTCAAAAATGACAAATTTCAAGATGGCAAATGTCAAAACTGACAAATGTCACAATGCTAAATGTCAAAAATGATGAGTGTCACCATGAAAAATGTCAAAAATGACAAATTTCAAGATGGCAAATGTCCAAGATGTCAAATGACAAATGTCACAATGCTAAATGTCAAAAATGACAAATTTCAAGATGGCAAATGTCAAAGATGTCAAATGACAAATGTCACAATGCTAAATGTCAAAAATAAAAAGTGTCACCATGAAAAATGTCAAAAATGACAAATTTCAAGATGGCAAATGTCAAAGATGTCAAATGACAAATGTCACAATGCTAAATGTCAAAAATGAAAAGTGTCACCATGAAAAATGTCAAAAATAACAAATTTCAAGATAGCAAATGTCAAAGATGTCAAATGACAAATGTCACAATGCTAAATGTCAAAAATGACAAATTTTAAGATGGCAAATGTCAAAGATGTCAAATGACAAATGTCACAATGCTAAATGTCAAAAATGAAAAGTGTCACCATGAAAAATGTCAAAAATGACAAATTTCAAGATGGCAAATGTCCAAGATGTTAAATGACAAATGTCACAATGCTAAATGTCAAAAATGACAAATTTCAAGATGGCAAATGTAAAAGATGTCAAATGACAAATGTCACAATGCTAAATGTCAAAAATGAAAAGTGTCACCATGAAAAATGTCAAAAATAACAAATTTCAAGATGGCAAATGTAAAAGATGTCAAATGACAAATGTCACAATGCTAAATGTCAAAAATGACAAATTTCAAGATGGCAAATGTCAAAGATGTCAAATGACAAATGTCACAATGCTAAATGTCAAAAATGATAAGTGTCACCATGAAAAATGTCAAAAATGACAAATTTCAAGATGGCAAATGTGCAAGATGTCAAATGACAAATGTCACAATGCTAAATGTCAAAAATGACAAATTTCAAGATGGCAAATGTCAAAGATGTCAAATGACAAATGTCACAATGCTAAATGTCAAAAATGACAAATTTCAAGATGGCAAATGTCAAAGATGTCAAATGACAAATGTCACAATGCTAAATGTCAAAAATGAAAAGTGTCACCATAAAAAATGTCAAAAATAACAAATTTTAAGATGGCAAATGTCAAAGATGTCAAATGACAAATGTCACAATGCTAAATGTCAAAAATGAAAATTGTCACCATGAAAAATGTCAAAAATAAAAAATTTCAAGATGGCAAATGTCAAAGATGTCAAATGACAAATGTCACAATGCTAAATGTCAAAAATGAAAAGTGTCACCATGAAAAATGTCAAAAATGACAAATTTCAAGATAGCAAATGTCAAAACTGACAAATGTCACAATGCTAAATGTCAAAAATGATAAGTGTCACCATGAAAAATGTCAAAAATGACAAATTTTAAGATGGCAAATGTCCAAGATGTCAAATGACAAATGTCACAATGCTAAATATCAAAAATGACAAATTTCAAGATGGCAAATGTCAAAGATGTCAAATGACAAATGTCACAATGCTAAATGTCAAAAATAAAAAGTGTCACCATGAAAAATGTCAAAAATGACAAATTTCAAGATGGCAAATGTCAAAGATGTCAAATGACAAATGTCACAATGCTAAATGTCAAAAATGAAAAGTGTCACCATGAAAAATGTCAAAAATTACAAATTTCAAGATGGCAAATGTCAAAGATGTCAAATGACAAATGTCACAATGCTAAATGTCAAAAATGATAAGTGTCACCATGAAAAATGTCAAAAATGACAAATTTCAAGATGGCAAATGTGCAAGATGTCAAATGACAAATGTCACAATGCTAAATGTCAAAAATGACAAATTTCAAGATGGCAAATGTCAAAGATGTCAAATGACAAATGTCACAATGCTAAATGTCAAAAATAACAAATTTCAAGATGGCAAATGTCAAAGATGTCAAATGACAAATGTCACAATGCTAAATGTCAAAAATGAAAAGTGTCACCATAAAAAATGTCAAAAATAACAAATTTTAAGATGGCAAATGTCAAAGATGTCAAATGACAAATGTCACAATGCTAAATGTCAAAAATGAAAATTGTCACCATGAAAAATGTCAAAAATAAAAAATTTCAAGATGGCAAATGTCAAAGATGTCAAATGACAAATGTCACAATGCTAAATGTCAAAAATGAAAAGTGTCACCATGAAAAATGTCAAAAATGACAAATTTCAAGATAGCAAATGTCAAAACTGACAAATGTCACAATGCTAAATGTCAAAAATGATAAGTGTCACCATGAAAAATGTCAAAAATGACAAATTTTAAGATGGCAAATGTCCAAGATGTCAAATGACAAATGTCACAATGCTAAATATCAAAAATGACAAATTTCAAGATGGCAAATGTCAAAGATGTCAAATGACAAATGTCACAATGCTAAATGTCAAAAATAAAAAGTGTCACCATGAAAAATGTCAAAAATGACAAATTTCAAGATGGCAAATGTCAAAGATGTCAAATGACAAATGTCACAATGCTAAATGTCAAAAATGAAAAGTGTCACCATGAAAAATGTCAAAAATTACAAATTTCAAGATGGCAAATGTCAAAGATGTCAAATGACAAATGTCACAATGCTAAATGTCAAAAATGAAAAGTGTCACCATGAAAAATGTCAAAAATGACAAATTTCAAGATAGCAAATGTCAAAACTGACAAATGTCACAATGCTAAATGTCAAAAATGATGAGTGTCACCATGAAAAATGTCAAAAATGACAAACTTTAAGATGGCAAATGTCCAAGATGTCAAATGACAAATGTCACAACGCTAAATGTCAAAAATGACAAATTTCAAGATGGCAAATGTCAAAACTGACAAATATCACAATGCTAAATGTCAAAAATGATAAGTGTCACCATGAAAAATGTCAAAAATGACAAATTTCAAGATGGCAAATGTCCAAGATGTCAAATGACAAATGTCACAATGCTAAATGTCAAAAATGAAAAGTGACACCATGAAAAATGTCAAAAATGACAAATTTCAAGATGGCAAATGTCAAAGATGTCAAATGACAAATGTCACAATGCTAAATGTCGAAAATGAAAAGTGTCACCATGAAAAATGTCAAAAATGACAAATTTCAAGATGGCAAATGTCAAAACTGACAAATGTCACAATGCTAAATGTCAAAAATGATGAGTGTCACCATGAAAAATGTCAAAAATGACAAATTTCAAGATGGCAAATGTCCAAGATGTCAAATGACAAATGTCACAATGCTAAATGTCAAAAATGACAAATTTCAAGATGGCAAATGTCAAAGATGTCAAATGACAAATGTCACAATGCTAAATGTCAAAAATAAAAAGTGTCACCATGAAAAATGTCAAAAATGACAAATTTCAAGATGGCAAATGTCAAAGATGTCAAATGACAAATGTCACAATGCTAAATGTCAAAAATGAAAAGTGTCACCATGAAAAATGTCAAAAATAACAAATTTCAAGATAGCAAATGTCAAAGATGTCAAATGACAAATGTCACAATGCTAAATGTCAAAAATGACAAATTTTAAGATGGCAAATGTCAAAGATGTCAAATGACAAATGTCACAATGCTAAATGTCAAAAATGATAAGTGTCACCATGAAAAATGTCAAAAATGACAAATTTCAAGATGGCAAATGTCCAAGATGTCAAATGACAAATGTCACAATGCTAAATGTCAAAATTGACAAATTTCAAGATGGCAAATGTCAAAGATGTCAAATGACAAATGTCACAATGCTAAATGTCAAAAATGAAAAGTGTCACCATGAAAAATGTCAAAAATGACAAATTTCAAGATGGCAAATGTCAAAGATGTCAAATGACAAATGTCACAATGCTAAATGTCAAAAATGAAAAGTGTCACCATGAAAAATGTCAAAAATGACAAATTTCAAGATGGCAAATGTCAAAACTGACAAATGTCACAATGCTAAATGTCAAAAATGATAAGTGTCACCATGAAAAATGTCAAAAATGACAAATTTTAAGATGGCAAATGTCCAAGATGTCAAATGACAAATGTCACAATGCTAAATATCAAAAATGACAAATTTCAAGATGGCAAATGTCAAAGATGTCAAATGACAAATGTCACAATGCTAAATGTCAAAAATGAAAAGTGTCACCATGAAAAATTTCAAAAATGACAAATTTCAAGATGGCAAATGTCAAAGATGTCAAATGACAAATGTCACAATGCTAAATGTCAAAAATGAAAAGTGTCACCATGAAAAATGTCAAAAATTACAAATTTCAAGATGGCAAATGTCAAAGATGTCAAATGACAAATGTCACAATGCTAAATGTCAAAAATGAAAAGTGTCACCATGAAAAATGTCAAAAATAAAAAATTTCAAAATGGCAAATGTCAAAGATGTCAAATGACAAATGTCACAATGCTAAATGTCAAAAATGAAAAGTGTCACCATGAAAAATGTCAAAAATGACAAATTTCAAGATAGCAAATGTCAAAACTGACAAATGTCACAATGCTAAATGTCAAAAATGATAAGTGTCACCATGAAAAATGTCAAAAATGACAAATTTTAAGATGGCAAATGTCCAAGATGTCAAATGACAAATGTCACAATGCTAAATATCAAAAATGACAAATTTCAAGATGGCAAATGTCAAAGATGTCAAATGACAAATGTCACAATGCTAAATGTCAAAAATGAAAAGTGTCACCATGAAAAATGTCAAAAATGACAAATTTCAAGATGGCAAATGTCAAAGATGTCAAATGACAAATGTCACAATGCTAAATGTCAAAAATGAAAAGTGTCACCATGAAAAATGTCAAAAATTACAAATTTCAAGATGGCAAATGTCAAAGATGTCAAATGACAAATGTCACAATGCTAAATGTCAAAAATGAAAAGTGTCACCATGAAAAATGTCAAAAATGACAAATTTCAAGATAGCAAATGTCAAAACTGACAAATGTCACAATGCTAAATGTCAAAAATGATGAGTGTCACCATGAAAAATGTCAAAAATGACAAACTTTAAGATGGCAAATGTCCAAGATGTCAAATGACAAATGTCACAATGCTAAATGTCAAAAATGACAAATTTCAAGATGGCAAATGTCAAAACTGACAAATATCACAATGCTAAATGTCAAAAATGATAAGTGTCACCATGAAAAATGTCAAAAATGACAAATTTCAAGATGGCAAATGTCCAAGATGTCAAATGACAAATGTCACAATGCTAAATGTCAAAAATGAAAAGTGACACCATGAAAAATGTCAAAAATGACAAATTTCAAGATGGCAAATGTCAAAGATGTCAAATGACAAATGTCACAATGCTAAATGTCAAAAATGAAAAGTGTCACCATGAAAAATGTCAAAAATGACAAATTTCAAGATGGCAAATGTCAAAACTGACAAATGTCACAATGCTAAATGTCAAAAATGATGAGTGTCACCATGAAAAATGTCAAAAATGACAAATTTCAAGATGGCAAATGTCCAAGATGTCAAATGACAAATGTCACAATGCTAAATGTCAAAAATGACAAATTTCAAGATGGCAAATGTCAAAGATGTCAAATGACAAATGTCACAATGCTAAATGTCAAAAATAAAAAGTGTCACCATGAAAAATGTCAAAAATGACAAATTTCAAGATGGCAAATGTCAAAGATGTCAAATGACAAATGTCACAATGCTAAATGTCAAAAATGAAAAGTGTCACCATGAAAAATGTCAAAAATAACAAATTTCAAGATAGCAAATGTCAAAGATGTCAAATGACAAATGTCACAATGCTAAATGTCAAAAATGACAAATTTTAAGATGGCAAATGTCAAAGATGTCAAATGACAAATGTCACAATGCTAAATGTCAAAAATGATAAGTGTCACCATGAAAAATGTCAAAAATGACAAATTTCAAGATGGCAAATGTCCAAGATGTCAAATGACAAATGTCACAATGCTAAATGTCAAAAATGACAAATTTCAAGATGGCAAATGTCAAAGATGTCAAATGACAAATGTCACAATGCTAAATGTCAAAAATGAAAAGTGTCACCATGAAAAATGTCAAAAATGACAAATTTCAAGATGGCAAATGTCAAAGATGTCAAATGACAAATGTCACAATGCTAAATGTCAAAAATGAAAAGTGTCACCATGAAAAATGTCAAAAATGACAAATTTCAAGATGGCAAATGTCAAAACTGACAAATGTCACAATGCTAAATGTCAAAAATGATAAGTGTCACCATGAAAAATGTCAAAAATGACAAATTTTAAGATGGCAAATGTCCAAGATGTCAAATGACAAATGTCACAATGCTAAATGTCAAAAATGACAAATTTCAAGATGGCAAATGTCAAAGATGTCAAATGACAAATGTCACAATGCTAAATGTCAAAAATGAAAAGTGTCACCATGAAAAATGTCAAAAATGACAAATTTCAAGATGGCAAATGTCAAAACTGACAAATGTCACAATGCTAAATGTCAAAAATGATGAGTGTCACCATGAAAAATGTCAAAAATGACAAATTTCAAGATGGCAAATGTCCAAGATGTCAAATGACAAATGTCACAATGCTAAATGTTAAAAATGACAAATTTCAAGATGGCAAATGTCAAAGATGTCAAATGACAAATGTCACAATGCTAAATGTCAAAAATGAAAAGTGTCACCATGAAAAATGTCAAAAATGACAAATTTTAAGATGGCAAATGTCAAAGATGTCAAATGACAAATGTCACAATGCTAAATGTCAAAAATGAAAAGTGTCACCATGAAAAATGTCAAAAATAACAAATTTCAAGATGGCAAATGTAAAAGATGTCAAATGACAAATGTCACAATGCTAAATGTCAAATATGACAAATTTCAAGATGGCAAATGTCAAAGATGTCAAATGACAAATGTCACAATGCTAAATGTCAAAAATGATAAGTGTCACCATGAAAAATGTCAAAAATGACAAATTTCAAGATGGCAAATGTCCAAGATGTCAAATGACAAATGTCACAATGCTAAATGTCAAAAATGACAAATTTCAAGATGGCAAATGTCAAAGATGTCAAATGACAAATGTCACAATGCTAAATGTCAAAAATGACAAATTTCAAGATGGCAAATGTCAAAGATGTCAAATGACAAATGTCACAATGCTAAATGTCAAAAATGAAAAGTGTCACCATGAAAAATGTCAAAAATGACAAATTTCAAGATGGCAAATGTCAAAGATGTTAAATGACAAATGTCACAATGCTAAATGTCAAAAATGAAAAGTGTCACCATGAAAAATGTCAAAAATGACAAATTTCAAGATGGCAAATATCAAAGATGTCAAATGACAAATGTCACAATGCTAAATGTCAAAAATGACAAATTTCAAGATGGCAAATGTCAAAGATGTCAAATGACAAATGTCACAATGCCAAATGTCAAAAATGAAAAGTGTCACCATAAAAAATGTCAAAAATAACAAATTTCAAGATGGCAAATGTCAAAGATGTCAAATGACAAATGTCACAATGCTAAATGTCAAAAATGAAAAGTGTCACCATAAAAAATGTCAAAAATAACAAATTTCAAGATGGCAAATGTCAAAGATGTCAAATGACAAATGTCACAATGCTAAATGTCAAAAATGAAAAGTGTCACCATGAAAAATGTCAAAAATAAAAAATTTCAAGATGGCAAATGTCAAAGATGTCAAATGACAAATGTCACAATGCTAAATGTCAAAAATGAAAAGTGTCACCATGAAAAATGTCAAAAATGACAAATTTCAAGATGGCAAATGTCAAAACTGACAAATGTCACAATGCTAAATGTCAAAAATGATAAGTGTCACCATGAAAAATGTCAAAAATGACAAATTTCAAGATGGCAAATGTCCAAGATGTCAAATGACAAATGTCACAATGCTAAATATCAAAAATGACAAATTTCAAGATGGCAAATGTCAAAGATGTCAAATGACAAATGTCACGATGCTAAATGTCAAAAATGAAAAGTGTCACCATGAAAAATGTCAAAAATGACAAATTTCAAGATGGCAAATGTCAAAGATGTCAAATGACAAATGTCACAATGCTAAATGTCAAAAATGAAAAGTGTCACCATGAAAAATGTCAAAAATGACAAATTTTAAGATGGCAAATATCAAAGATGTCAAATGACATGTCACAATGCTAAATGTCAAAAATAAAAAGTGTCACCATGAAAAATGTCAAAAATGACAAATTTCAAGATGGCAAATATCAAAGATGTCAAATGACAAATGTCATAATGCTAAATGTCAAAAATGACAAATTTCAAGATGACAAATGTCTAAAATGTCAAATGACAAATGTCACAATGCTAAATGTCAAAAATGAAAAGTGTCACCATGAAAAATGTCAAAAATGACAAATTTCAAGATGGCAAATGTCAAAGATGTTAAATGACAAATGTCACCATGAAAAATGTCAAAAATGACAAATTTCAAGATGGCAAATGTCAAAACTGATAAATGTCACAATGCTAAATGTCAAAAATGATAAGTGTCACCATGAAAAATGTCAAAAATGACAAATTTCAAGATGGCAAATTTCCAAGATGTCAAATGACAAATGTCACAATGCTAAATGTCAAAAATGACAAATTTCAAGATGGCAAATGTCAAAGATGTCAAATGACAAATGTCACAATGCTAAATGTCAAAAATGAAAAGTGTCACCATGAAAAATGTCAAAAATGACAAATTTCAAGATGGCAAATGTCAAAGATGTCAAATGACAAATGTCAAAAATAAAAAGTGTCACCATGAAAAATGTCAAAAATAACAAATTTCAAGATGGCAAATGTCAAAGATGTCAAATGACAAATGTCACAATGCTAAATGTCAAAAATAAAAAGTGTCACCATGAAAAATGTCAAAAATGACAAATTTTAAGATGGCAAATGTCAAAACTGAAAAATGTCACAATGCTAAATGTCAAAAATGATAAGTGTCACCATGAAAAATGTCAAAAATGACAAATTTTAAGATGGCAAATGTCAAAGATGTCAAATGACAAATATCACAATGCTAAATGTCAAAAATAAAAAGTGTCACCATGAAAAATGTCAAAAATAACAAATTTCAAGATGGCAAATGTCCAAGATGTCAAATGACAAATGTCACAATGCTAAATGTCAAAAATGACAAATTTTAAGATGGCAAATGTCAAAGATGTCAAATGACAAATGTCACAATGCTAAATGTCAAAAATGAAAAGTGTCACCATGAAAAATGTCATAAATGACAAATTTCAAAATGGCAAATGTCAAAGATGTCAAATGACAAATGTCACAATGCTAACTGTCAAAAATGAAAGGTGTCACCATGAAAAATGTCAAAAATAACAAATTTCAAGATGGCAAATGTCAAAGATGTCAAATGACAAATGTCACAATGCCAAATGTCAAAAATGACAAATTTCAAGATGGCAAATGTCAAAGATGTCAAATGACAAATGTCACAATGCTAAATGTCAAAAATAAAAAGTGTCACCATGAAAAATGTCAAAAATAACAAATTTCAAGATGGCAAATGTCCAAGATGTCAAATGACAAATGTCACAATGCTAAATGTCAAAAATGACAAATTTCAAGATGGCAAATGTCAAAGATGTCAAATGACAAATGTCAAAAATAAAAAGTGTCACCATGAAAAATGTCAAAAATAACAAATTTTAAGATGGCAAATGTCAAAGATGTCAAATGACAAATGTCACAATGCTAAATGTCAAAAATAAAAAGTGTCACCATGAAAAATGTCAAAAATGACAAATTTTAAGATGGCAAATGTCAAAACTGAAAAATGTCACAATGCTAAATGTCAAAAATGATAAGTGTCACCATGAAAAATGTCAAAAATGACAAATTTCAAGATGGCAAATGTCAAAGATGTCAAATGACAAATGTCACAATGCTAAATGTCAAAAATAAAAAGTGTCACCATGAAAAATGTCAAAAATAACAAATTTCAAGATGGCAAATGTCCAAGATGTCAAATGACAAATGTCACAATGCTAAATGTCAAAAATGACAAATTTTAAGATGGCAAATGTCAAAGATGTCAAATGACAAATGTCACAATGCTAAATGTCAAAAATGAAAAGTGTCACCATGAAAAATGTCATAAATGACAAATTTCAAAATGGCAAATGTCCAAGATGTCAAATGACAAATGTCACAATGCTAAATATCAAAAATGACAAATTTCAAGATGGCAAATGTCAAAGATGTCAAATGACAAATGTCACAATGCTAAATGTCAAAAATGAAAAGTGTCACCATGAAAAATGTCAAAAATAACAAATTTCAAGATGGCAAATGTCAAAGATGTTAAATGACAAATTTCACAATGCTAAATATCAAAAATGAAAAGTGTCACCATGAAAAATGTCAAAAATGACAAATTTCAAGATGGCAAATGTCAAAACTGACAAATGTCACAATGCTAAATGTCAAAAATGATGAGTGTCACCATGAAAAATGTCAAAAATGACAAATTTCAAGAAGGCAAATGTCCAAGATGTCAAATGACAAATGTCACAATGCTAAATGTCAAAAATGACAAATGTCAAGATGGCAAATGTCAAAGATGTCAAATGACAAATGTCACAATGCTAAATGTCAAAAATAAAAAGTGTCACCATGAAAAATATCAAAAATGACAAATTTCAAGATGGCAAATGTCAAAGATGTCAAATGACAAATGTCACAATGCTAAATGTCAAAAATGAAAAGTGTCACCATGAAAAATGTCAAAAATAACAAATTTCAAGATGGCAAATGTCAAAGATGTCAAATGACAAATGTCACAATGCTAAATGTCAAAAATAACAAATTTCAAGATGGCAAATGTCAAAGATGTCAAATGACAAATGTCACAATGCTAAATGTCAAAAATGATAAGTGTCACCATGAAAAATGTCAAAAATGACAAATTTCAAGATGGCAAATGTCCAAGATGTTAAATGACAAATGTCACAATGCTAAATGTCAAAAATGACAAATTTCAAGATGGCAAATGTCAAAGATGTCAAATGACAAATGTCACAATGCTAAATGTCAAAAATGAAAAGTGTCACCATGAAAAATGTCAAAAATGACAAATTTCAAGATGGCAAATGTCAAAGATGTCAAATGAAAAATGTCACAATGCTAAATGTCAAAGATGAAAAGTGTCACCATGAAAAATGTCAAAAATGACAAATTTCAAGATGGCAAATGTCAAAGATGTCAAATGACAAATGTCACAATGCTAAATGTCAAAAATGAAAAGTGTCACCATGAAAAATGTCAAAAATAACAAATTTCAAGATGGCAAAAATCAAAGATGTCAAATGACAAATGTCACAATGCTAAATGTCAAAAATGAATAGTGTCACCATGAAAAATGTCAAAAATGACAAATTTTAAGATGGCAAATGTCAAAACTGACAAATGTCACAATGCTAAATGTCAAAAATGATAAGTGTCACCATAAAAAATGTCAAAAATGACAAATTTCAAGATGGCAAATGTCCAAGATGTCAAATGACAAATGTCACAATGCTAAATGTCAAAAATGACAAATTTTAAGATGGCAAATGTCAAAGATGTCAAATGACAAATGTCACAATGCTAAATGTCAAAAATGAAAAGTGTCACCATAAAAAATGTCAACAATAACAAATTTCAAGATGGCAAATGTCAAAGATGTCAAATGACAAATGTCACAATGCTAAATGTCAAAAATGAAAAGTGTCACCATAAAAAATGTCAAAAATGACAAATTTCAAGATGGCAAATGTCAAAGATGTCAAATGACAAATGTCACAATGCTAAATGTCAAAAATGAAAAGTGTCACCATGAAAAATATCAAAAATGACAAATTTCAAAATGGCAAATGTCAAAACTGACAAATGTCACAATGCTAAATGTCAAAAATGATAAGTGTCACCATGAAAAATGTCAAAAATGACAATATTCAAGATGGCAAATGTCCAAGATGTCAAATGACAAATGTCACAATGCTAAATGTCAAAAATGACAAATTTCAAGATGGCAAATGTCAAAGATGTCGAATATGACAAATGTCACAATGCTAAATGTCAAAAATGAAAAGTGTCACCATGAAAAATGTCAAAAATGACAAATTTCAAGATGGCAAATGTCAAAAATGACAAATGTCACAATGCTAAATGTCAAAAATGAAAAGTGTCACCATGAAAAATGTCAAAAATGACAAATTTCACGATGGCAAATATCAAAGATGTCAAATGACAAATGTCACAATGCTAAATGTCAAAAATGAAAAGTGTCACCATAAAAAATGTTAAAAATAACAAATTTCAAGATGGCAAATGTCAAAGAAGTCAAATGACAAATGTCACAATGCTTAATGTCAAAAATGAAAAGTGTCACCATGAAAAATGTCAAAAATGACAAATTTCAAGATGGCAAATGTCAAAGATGTCAAATGACAAATGTCACAATGCTAAATGTCAAAAATGAAAAGTGTCACCATGAAAAATGTCAAAAATAACAAATTTCAAGATGGCAAATGTCAAAGATGTCAAATGACAAATGTCACAATGCTAAATGTCAAAAATGAAAAGTGTCACCATGAAAAATGTCAAAAATGACAAATTTTAAGATGGCAAATGTCAAACCTGACAAATGTCACAATGCTAAATGTCAAAAATGATAAGTGTCATCATGAAAAATGTCAAAAATGACAAATTTCAAGATGGCAAATGTCCAAGATGTCAAATGACAAATGTCACAATGCTAAATGTCAAAAATGACAAATTTCAAGATGGCAAATGTCAAAGATGTCAAATGACAAATGTCACAATGCTAAATGTCAAAAATGAAAAGTGTCACCATGAAAAATGTCAAAAATGACAAATTTCAAGATGGCAAATGTCAAAGATGACAAATGTCACAATGCTAAATGTCAAAAATGAAAAGTGTCACCATGAAAAATGTCAAAAATAACAAATTTCAAGATGGCAAATGTCAAAGATGTCAAATGACAAATGTCACAATGCTAAATATCAAAAATGAAAAGTGTCACCATGAAAAATGTTAAAAATGACCAATTTCAAGATGGCAAATGTCAAAGATGTCAAATGACAAATGTCACAATGCTAAATGTCAAAAATGAAAAGTGTCACCATGAAAAATGTCAAAAATGACAAATTTCAAGATGGCAAATGTCAAAGATGTCAAATGTCAAAGATGTCAAATGACAAATGTCACAATGCTAAATGTCAAAAATGAAAAGTGTCACCATGAAAAATGTCAAAAATGACAAATTTCAAGATAGCAAATGTCAAAACTGACAAATGTCACAATGCTAAATGTCAAAAATGATAAGTGTCACCATGAAAAATGTCAAAAATGACAAATTTCAAGATGGCGAATGTCCAAGATGTCAAATGTCAAATGTCACAATGCTGAATGTCAAAAATGAAAAGTGTCACCATGAAAAATGTCAAAAATGACAAATTTCAAGATGGCAAATGTCAAAGATGTCAAATGACAAATGTCACAATGCTAAATGTCAAAAATGAAAAGTGTCCCCATAAAAAATGTCAATAATGACAAATTTCAAGATAGCAAATATCAAAGATGTCAAATGACAAATGTCACAATGCTAAATGTCAAAAATGAAAAGTGTCCCCATGAAAAATGTCAATAATGACAAATTTCAAGATGGCAAATGTCAAAGATGTCAAATGACAAATGTCACAATGCTAAATGTCAAAAATAAAAAGTGTCACCATGAAAAATGTCAAAAATGACAAATTTCAAGATGGCAAATGTCAAAGATGTCGAATATGACAAATGTCACAATGCTAAATGTCAAAAATGAAAAGTGTCACCATGAAAAATGTCAAAAATGACAAATTTCAAGATGGCAAATGTCAAAGATGTCAAATGACAAATGTCACAATGCTAAATGTCAAAAATGAAAAGTGTCACCATGAAAAATGTCAAAAATGACAAATTTCAAGATGGCAAATATCAAAGATGTCAAATGACAAATGACACAATGCTAAATGTCAAAAATGACAAATTTCAAGATGGCAAATGTCAAATGACAAATGTCACAATGCTAAATGTCAAAAATGAAAAGTGTCACCATGAAAAATGTCAAAAATGACAAATTTCAAGATGGCAAATGTCAAAGATAACAAATGACAAATGTCACAATGCTAAATGTCAAAAATGAAAAGTGTCACCATGAAAAATGTCAAAAATAACAAATTTCAAGATGGCAAATGTCAAAGATGTCTAATGACAAATGTCACAATGCTAAATGTCAAAGATGAAAAGTGTCACCATGAAAAATGTCAAAAATGACAAATTTCAAGATGGAAAATGTCAAAGATGTCAAATGACAAATGTCACAATGCTAAATGTCAAAAATGAAAAGTGTCACCATGATAAATGTCAAAAATAACAAATTTCAAGATGGCAAATATCAAAGATGTCAAATGACAAATGTCACAATGCTAAATGTCAAAAATGAAAAGTGTCACCATGAAAAATGTCAAAAATGACAAATTTTAAGATGGCAAATGTCAAAACTGACAAATGTCACAATGCTAAATGTCAAAAATGATAAGTTTTACCATGAAAAATGTCAAAAACGACAAATTTCAAGATGGCAAATGTCCAAGATGTCAAATGACAAATGTCACAATGCTAAATGTCAAAAATGACAAATTTCAAGATGGCAAATGTCAAAGATGTCAAATGACAAATGTCACAATGCTAAATGTCAAAAATGAAAAGTGTCACCATGAAAAATGTCAAAAATGACAAATTTCAAGATGGCAAATGTCAAAGATGTCAAATGACAAATGTCACAATGCTTAATGTCAAAAATGAAAAGTGTCACCATGAAAAATGTCAAAAATAACAAATTTCAAGATGGCAAATGTCAAAGATGTCAAATGACAAATGTCACAATGCTAAATGTCAAAAATGAAAAGTGTCACCATGAAAAATGTCAAAAATGACAAATTTCAAGATGGCAAATATCAAAGATGTCAAATGACAAATGTCACAATGCTAAATGTCAAAAATGAAAAGTGTCACCATGAAAAATGTCAAAAATGACAAATTTCAAAATGGCAAATGTCAAAGATGTCAAATGACAAATGTCACAATGCTAAATGTCAAAAATGAAAAGTGTCACCATGAAATATGTCAAAAATGACAAATTTCAAGATGGCAAATGTCAAAGATGTCAAATGACAAATGTCACAATGCTAAATGTGAAAAATGAAAAGTGTCACCATGAAAAATGTCAAAAATGACAAATTTTAAGATGGCAAATGTCAAAACTGACAAATGTCACAATGCAAAATGTCAAAAATGATAAGTGTCACCATAAAAAATGTCAAAAATGACAAATTTCAAGATGGCAAATGTCCAAGATGTCAAATGACAAATGTCACAATGCTAAATGTCAAAAATGACAAATTTTAAGATGGCAAATGTCAAAGATGTCAAATGACAAATGTCACAATGCTAAATGTCAAAAATGAAAAGTGTCACCATAAAAAATGTCAACAATAACAAATTTCAAGATGGCAAATGTCAAAGATGTCAAATGACAAATGTCACAATGCTAAATGTCAAAAATGAAAAGTGTCACCATAAAAAATGTCAAAAATGACAAATTTCAAGATGGCAAATGTCAAAGATGTCAAATGACAAATGTCACAATGCTAAATGTCAAAAATGAAAAGTGTCACCATGAAAAATATCAAAAATGACAAATTTCAAAATGGCAAATGTCAAAACTGACAAATGTCACAATGCTAAATGTCAAAATGATAAGTGTCACCATGAAAAATGTCAAAAATGACAATATTCAAGATGGCAAATGTCCAAGATGTCAAATGACAAATGTCACAATGCTAAATGTCAAAAATGACAAATTTCAAGATGGCAAATGTCAAAGATGTCGAATATGACAAATGTCACAATGCTAAATGTCAAAAATGAAAAGTGTCACCATGAAAAATGTCAAAAATGACAAATTTCAAGATGGCAAATGTCAAAGATGTCAAATGACAAATGTCACAATGCTAAATGTCAAAAATGAAAAGTGTCACCATGAAAAATGTCAAAAATGACAAATTTCACGACGGCAAATATCAAAGATGTCAAATGACAAATGTCACAATGCTAAATGTCAAAAATGAAAAGTGTCACCATAAAAAATGTTAAAAATAACAAATTTCAAGATGGCAAATGTCAAAGAAGTCAAATGACAAATGTCACAATGCTTAATGTCAAAAATGAAAAGTGTCACCATGAAAAATGTCAAAAATGACAAATTTCAAGATGGCAAATGTCAAAGATGTCAAATGACAAATGTCACAATGCTAAATGTCAAAAATGAAAAGTGTCACCATGAAAAATGTCAAAAATAACAAATTTCAAGATGGCAAATGTCAAAGATGTCAAATGACAAATGTCACAATGCTAAATGTCAAAAATGAAAAGTGTCACCATGAAAAATGTCAAAAATGACAAATTTTAAGATGGCAAATGTCAAACCTGACAAATGTCACAATGCTAAATGTCAAAAATGATAAGTGTCATCATGAAAAATGTCAAAAATGACAAATTTCAAGATGGCAAATGTCCAAGATGTCAAATGACAAATGTCACAATGCTAAATGTCAAAAATGACAAATTTCAAGATGGCAAATGTCAAAGATGTCAAATGACAAATGTCACAATGCTAAATGTCAAAAATGAAAAGTGTCACCATGAAAAATGTCAAAAATGACAAATTTCAAGATGGCAAATGTCAAAGATGACAAATGTCACAATGCTAAATGTCAAAAATGAAAAGTGTCACCATGAAAAATGTCAAAAATAACAAATTTCAAGATGGCAAATGTCAAAGATGTCAAATGACAAATGTCACAATGCTAAATATCAAAAATGAAAAGTGTCACCATGAAAAATGTTAAAAATGACCAATTTCAAGATGGCAAATGTCAAAGATGTCAAATGACAAATGTCACAATGCTAAATGTCAAAAATGAAAAGTGTCACCATGAAAAATGTCAAAAATGACAAATTTCAAGATGGCAAATGTCAAAGATGTCAAATGTCAAAGATGTCAAATGACAAATGTCACAATGCTAAATGTCAAAAATGAAAAGTGTCACCATGAAAAATGTCAAAAATGACAAATTTCAAGATGGCAAATGTCAAAACTGACAAATGTCACAATGCTAAATGTCAAAAATGATAAGTGTCACCATGAAAAATGTCAAAAATGACAAATTTCAAGATGGCGAATGTCCAAGATGTCAAATGTCAAATGTCACAATGCTGAATGTCAAAAATGAAAAGTGTCACCATGAAAAATGTCAAAAATGACAAATTTCAAGATGGCAAATGTCAAAGATGTCAAATGACAAATGTCACAATGCTAAATGTCAAAAATGAAAAGTGTCCCCATAAAAAATGTCAATAATGACAAATTTCAAGATAGCATATATCAAAGATGTCAAATGACAAATGTCACAATGCTAAATGTCAAAAATGAAAAGTGTCCCCATGAAAAATGTCAATAATGACAAATTTCAAGATGGCAAATGTCAAAGATGTCAAATGACAAATGTCACAATGCTAAATGTCAAAAATAAAAAGTGTCACCATGAAAAATGTCAAAAATGACAAATTTCAAGATGGCAAATGTCAAAGATGTCGAATATGACAAATGTCACAATGCTAAATGTCAAAAATGAAAAGTGTCACCATGAAAAATGTCAAAAATGACAAATTTCAAGATGGCAAATGTCAAAGATGTCAAATGACAAATGTCACAATGCTAAATGTCAAAAATGAAAAGTGTCACCATGAAAAATGTCAAAAATGACAAATTTCAAGATGGCAAATATCAAAGATGTCAAATGACAAATGACACAATGCTAAATGTCAAAAATGACAAATTTCAAGATGGCAAATGTCAAATGACAAATGTCACAATGCTAAATGTCAAAAATGAAAAGTGTCACCATGAAAAATGTCAAAAATGACAAATTTCAAGATGGCAAATGTCAAAGATAACAAATGACAAATGTCACAATGCTAAATGTCAAAAATGAAAAGTGTCACCATGAAAAATGTCAAAAATAACAAATTTCAAGATGGCAAATGTCAAAGATGTCTAATGACAAATGTCACAATGCTAAATGTCAAAGATGAAAAGTGTCACCATGAAAAATGTCAAAAATGACAAATTTCAAGATGGAAAATGTCAAAGATGTCAAATGACAAATGTCACAATGCTAAATGTCAAAAATGAAAAGTGTCACCATGATAAATGTCAAAAATAACAAATTTCAAGATGGCAAATATCAAAGATGTCAAATGACAAATGTCACAATGCTAAATGTCAAAAATGAAAAGTGTCACCATGAAAAACGTCAAAAATGACAAATTTTAAGATGGCAAATGTCAAAACTGACAAATGTCACAATGCTAAATGTCAAAAATGATAAGTTTTACCATGAAAAATGTCAAAAACGACAAATTTCAAGATGGCAAATGTCCAAGATGTCAAATGACAAATGTCACAATGCTAAATGTCAAAAATGACAAATTTCAAGATGGCAAATGTCAAAGATGTCAAATGACAAATGTCACAATGCTAAATGTCAAAAATGAAAAGTGTCACCATGAAAAATGTCAAAAATGACAAATTTCAAGATGGCAAATGTCAAAGATGTCAAATGACAAATGTCACAATGCTTAATGTCAAAAATGAAAAGTGTCACCATGAAAAATGTCAAAAATAACAAATTTCAAGATGGCAAATGTCAAAGATGTCAAATGACAAATGTCACAATGCTAAATGTCAAAAATGAAAAGTGTCACCATGAAAAATGTCAAAAATGACAAATTTCAAGATGGCAAATATCAAAGATGTCAAATGACAAATGTCACAATGCTAAATGTCAAAAATGAAAAGTGTCACCATGAAAAATGTCAAAAATGACAAATTTCAAAATGGCAAATGTCAAAGATGTCAAATGACAAATGTCACAATGCTAAATGTCAAAAATGAAAAGTGTCACCATGAAATATGTCAAAAATGACAAATTTCAAGATGGCAAATGTCAAAGATGTCAAATGACAAATGTCACAATGCTAAATGTGAAAAATGAAAAGTGTCACCATGAAAAATGTCAAAAATGACAAATTTTAAGATGGCAAATGTCAAAACTGACAAATGTCACAATGCTAAATGTCAAAAATGATAAGTGTCACAATGAAAAATGTCAAAAATGACAAATTTCAAGATGGCAAATGTCTAAGATGTCAAATGACAAATGTCACAATGCTAAATGTCAAAAATGCAAAGTGTCACCGTGAAAAATGTCAAAAATGACAAATTTCAAGATGGCAAATGTCAAAGATGTCAAATGACAAATGTCACAATGCTAAATGTCAAAAATGAAAAGTGTCACCATCAAAAATGTCAAAAATGACAAATTTTAAGATGGCAAATGTCAAAGATGTCAAATGACAAATGTCACAATGCTAAATGTCAAAAATGAAAAGTGTCCCCATGAAAAATGTCAATAATGACAAATTTCAAGATGGCAAATGTCAAAGATGTCAAATGACAAATGTCACAATGCTCAATGTCAATAAGGAAAAGTGTCACCATGAAAAATGTCAAAAATGACAAATTTCAAGATGGCAAATGTCAAAGATGTCGAATATGACAAATGTCACAATGCTAAATGTCAAAAATGAAAAGTGTCACCATGAAAAATGTCAAAAATGACAAATTTCAAGATGGCAAATGTCAAAGATGTCAAATGACGAATGTCACAATGCTAAATGTCAAAAATGAAAAGTGTCACCATGAAAAATGTCAAAAATGACAAATTTTAAGATTGCAAATGTCAAAGATGTCAAATCACAAATGTCACAATGCTAAATGTCAAAAATGAAAAGTGTCATCATAAAAAATGTCAAAAATAACAAATTTCAAGATGGCAAATGTCAAAGATGTCAAATGACAAATGTCACAATGCTAAATGTCAAAAATGAAAAGTGTAACTATGAAAAATGACAAAAATAAAAAATTTCAAGATGGCAAATGTCAAAGATGTCAAATGACAAATGTCACAATGCTAAATGTCAAAAATGAAAAGTGTCACCATGAAAAATGTCAAAAATGACAAATTTCAAGATGGCAAATGTCAAAACTGACAAATGTCACAATGCTAAATGTCAAAAATGATAAGTGTCACCATGAAAAATGTCAAAAATGACAAATTTCAAGATGGCAAATGTCCAAGATGTCAAATGACAAATGTCACAATGCTAAATATCAAAAATGACAAATTTCAAGATGGCAAATGTCAAAGATGTCAAATGACAAATGTCACAATGCTAAATGTCAAAAATGAAAAGTGTCACCATGAAAAATGTCAAAAATAACAAATTTCAGGATGGCAAATGTCAAAGATGTCAAATGACAAATTTCACAATGCTAAATATCAAAAATGAAAAGTGTCACCATGAAAAATGTCAAAAATGACAAATTTCAAGATGGCAAATGTCAAAACTGACAAATGTCACAATGCTAAATGTCAAAAATGATGAGTGTCACCATGAAAAATGTCAAAAATGACAAATTTCAAGATGGCAAATGTCCAAGATGTAAAATGACAAATGTCACAATGCTAAATGTCAAAAATGACAAATTTCAAGATGGCAAATGTCAAAGATGTCAAATGACAAATGTCACAATGCTAAATGTCAAAAATAAAAAGTGTCACCATGAAAAATGTCAAAAATGACAAATTTCAAGATGGCAAATGTCAAAGATGTCAAATGACAAATGTCACAATGCTAAATGTCAAAAATGAAAAGTGTCACCATGAAAAATGTCAAAAATAACAAATTTCAAGATGGCAAATGTCAAAGATGTCAAATGACAAATGTCACAATGCTAAATGTCAAAAATGACAAATTTCAAGATGGCAAATGTCAAAGATGTCAAATGACAAATGTCACAATGCTAAATGTCAAAAATGATAAGTGTCACCATGAAAAATGTCAAAAATGACAAATTTCAAGATGGCAAATGTCCAAGATGTCAAATGACAAATGTCACAATGCTAAATGTCAAAAATGACAAATTTTAAGATGGCAAATGTCAAAGATGTCAAATGACAAATGTCACAATGCTAAATGTCAAAAATGAAAAGTGTCACCATGAAAAATGTCAAAAATGACAAATTTCAAGAGGGCAAATGTCAAAGATGTCAAATGAAAAATGTCACAATGCTAAATGTCAAAGATGAAAAGTGTCACCATGAAAAATGTCAAAAATGACAAATTTCAAGATGGCAAATGTCAAAGATGTCAAATGACAAATGTCACAATGCTAAATGTCAAAAATGAAAAGTGTCACCATGAAAAATGTCAAAAATGACAAATTTTAAGATGACAAATGTCAAAGATGTCAAATCACAAATGTCACAATGCTAAATGTCAAAAATGAAAAGTGTCACCATAAAAAATGTCAAAAATAACAAATTTCAAGATGGCAAATGTCAAAGATGTCAAATGACAAATGTCACAATGCTAAATGTCAAAAATGAAAAGTGTAACTATGAAAAATGACAAAAATAAAAAATTTCAAGATGGCAAATGTCAAAGATGTCAAATGACAAATGTCACAATGCTAAATGTCAAAAATGAAAAGTGTCACCATGAAAAATGTCAAAAATGACAAATTTCAAGATGGCAAATGTCAAAACTGACAAATGTCACAATGCTGAATGTCAAAAATGATAAGTGTCACCATGAAAAATGTCAAAAATGACAAATTTCAAGATGGCAAATGTCCAAGATGTCAAATGACAAATGTCACAATGCTAAATATCAAAAATGACAAATTTCAAGATGGCAAATGTCAAAGATGTCAAATGACAAATGTCACAATGCTAAATGTCAAAAATGAAAAGTGTCACCATGAAAAATGTCAAAAATAACAAATTTTAAGATGGCAAATGTCAAAGATGTCAAATGACAAATTTCACAATGCTAAATATCAAAAATGAAAAGTGTCACCATGAAAAATGTCAAAAATGACAAATTTCAAGATGGAAAATGTCAAAACTGACAAATGTCACAATGCTAAATGTCAAAAATGATGAGTGTCACCATGAAAAATGTCAAAAATGACAAATTTCAAGATGGCAAATGTCCAAGATGTAAAATGACAAATGTCACAATGCTAAATGTCAAAAATGACAAATTTCAAGATGGCAAATGTCAAAGATGTCAAATGACAAATGTCACAATGCTAAATGTCAAAAATAAAAAGTGTCACCATGAAAAATGTCAAAAATGACAAATTTCAAGATGGCAAATGTCAAAGATGTCAAATGACAAATGTCACAATGCTAAATGTCAAAAATGAAAAGTGTCACCATGAAAAATGTCAAAAATAACAAATTTCAAGATGGCAAATGTCAAAGATGTCAAATGACAAATGTCACAATGCTAAATGTCAAAAATGACAAATTTCAAGATGGCAAATGTCAAAGATGTCAAATGACAAATGTCACAATGCTAAATGTCAAAAATGATAAGTGTCACCATGAAAAATGTCAAAAATGACAAATTTCAAGATGGCAAATGTCCAAGATGTCAAATGACAAATGTCACAATGCTAAATGTCAAAAATGACAAATTTTAAGATGGCAAATGTCAAAGATGTCAAATGACAAATGTCACAATGCTAAATGTCAAAAATGAAAAGTGTCACCATGAAAAATGTCAAAAATGACAAATTTTAAGATGGCAAATGTCAAAGATGTCAAATGAAAAATGTCACAATGCTAAATGTCAAAGATGAAAAGTGTCACCATGAAAAATGTCAAAAATGACAAATTTCAAGATGTCAAATGTCAAAGATGTCAAATGACAAATGTCACAATGCTAAATGTCAAAAATGAAAAGTGTCACCATGAAAAATGTCAAAAATAACAAATTTCAAGATGGCAAATATCAAAGATGTCAAATGACAAATGTCACAATGCTAAATGTCAAAAATGAATAGTGTCACCATGAAAAATGTCAAAAATGACAAATTTTAAGATGGCAAATGTCAAAACTGACAAATGTCACAATGCTAAATGTCAAAAATGATAAGTGTCACCATGAAAATGTCAAAAATGACAAATTTCAAGATGGCAAATGTCCAAGATGTCAAATGACAAATGTCACAATGCTAAATGTCAAAAATGACAAATTTCAAGATGGCAAATGTCAAAGATGTCAAATGACAAATGTCACAATGCTAAATGTCAAAAATGAAAAGTGTCACCATGAAAAATGTCAAAAATGACAAATTTCAAGATGGCAAATGTCAAAGATGTCAAATGACAAATGTCACAATGCTAAATGTCAAAAATGAAAAGTGTCACCATGAAAAATGTCAAAAATAACAAATTTCAAGATGGCAAATGTCAAAGATGTCAAATGACAAATGTCACAATGCTAAATGTCAAAAATGAAAAGTGTCACCATGAAAAATGTCAAAAATGACAAATTTCAGGATGGCAAATATCAAAGATGTCAAATGACAAATGTCACAATGCTAAATGTCAAAAATGAAAAGTGTCACCATGAAAAATGTCAAAAATGACAAATTTCAAGATGGCAAATGTCAAAGATGTCAAATGACAAATGTCACAATGCTAAATGTCAAAAATGAAAAGTGTCACCATGAAAAATGTCAAAAATGACAAATTTCAAGATGGCAAATGTCAAAGATGTCAAATGACAAATGTCACAATGCTAAATGTAAAAAATGAGAAGTGTCACCATGAAAAATGTCAAAAATGACAAATTTTAAGATGGCAAATGTCAAAACTGACAAATGTCACAATGCTAAATGTCAAAAATGATAAGTGTCACCATGAAAAATGTCAAAAATGACAAATTTCAAGATGGCAAATGTCCAAGATGTCAAATGACAAATGTCACAATGCTAAATGTCAAAAATGAAAAGTGTCACCATAAAAAATGTCAAAAATGACAAATTTCAAGATGGCAAATGTTAAAGATGTCAAATGACAAATGTCACAATGCTAAATGTCAAAAATGAAAAGTGTCAAAAATGACAAATTTCAAGATGGCAAATGTCTAAGATGTCAAATGACAAATGTCACAATGCTAAATGTCAAAAATGAAAAGTGTCACCGTGAAAAATGTCAAAAATGACAAATTTCAAGATGGCAAATGTCAAAGATGTCAAGTGACAAATGTCACAATGCTAAATGTCAAAAATGAAAAGTGTCACCATGAAAAATGTCAAAAATGACAAATTTCAAGATGGCAAATGTCAAAGATGTCAAATGACAAATGTCACAATGCTAAATGTCAAAAATGAAAAGTGTCCCCATGAAAAATGTCAATAATGACAAATTTCAAGATGGCAAATGTCAAAGATGTCAAATGACAAATGTCACAATGCTCAATGTCAATAATGAAAAGTGTCACCATGAAAAATGTCAAAAATGACAAATTTCAAGATGGCAAATGTCAAAGATGTCGAATATGACAAATGTCACAATGCTTAATGTCAAAAATGAAAAGTGTCACCATGAAAAATGTCAAAAATGACAAATTTCAAGATGGCAAATGTCAAAGATGTCAAATGACAAATGTCACAATGCTAAATGTCAAAAATGAAAAGTGTCACCATGAAAAATGTCAAAAATGACAAATTTCAAGATGGCAAATATCAAAGATGTCAAATGACAAATGTCACAATGCTAAATGTCAAAAATGACAAATTTCAAGATGGCAAATGTCAAAGATGTCAAATGACAAATGTCACAATGCTAAATGTCAAAAATGAAAAGTGTCACCATGAAAAATGTCAAAAATGACAAATTTTAAGATGGCAAATGTCAAAGATGTCAAATGACAAATGTCACAATGCTAACTGTCAAAAATGAAAAGTGTCACCATAAAAAATGTCAAAAATAACAAATTTCAAGATGGCAAATGTCAAAGATGTCAAATGACAAATGTCACAATGCTAAATGTCAAAAATAAAAAGTGTCACTATGAAAAATGTCAAAAATAAAAAATTTCAAGATGGCAAATGTCAAAGATGTCAAATGACAAATGTCACAATGCTAAATGTCAAAAATGAAAAGTGTCACCATGAAAAATGTCAAAAATGACAAATTTCAAGATGGCAAATGTTAAAACTGACAAATGTCACAATGCTAAATGTCAAAAATGATAAGTGTCACCATGAAAAATGTCAAAAATGACAAATTTCAAGATGGCAAATGTCCAAGATGTCAAATGACAAATGTCACAATGCTAAATGTCAAAAATGAAAAGTGACACCATGAAAAATGTCAAAAATGACAAATTTCAAGATGGCAAATGTCAAAGATGTCAAATGACAAATGTCACAATGCTAAATGTCAAAAATGAAAAGTGTCACCATGAAAAATGTCAAAAATAACAAATTTCAAGATGGCAAATGTCAAAGATGTCAAATGACAAATGTCACAATGCTAAATGTCAAAAATGAAAAGTGTCACCATAAAAAATGTCAAAAATGACAAATTTCAAGATGACAAATGTCAAAACTGACAAATGTCACAATGCTAAATGTCAAAAATGATGAGTGTCACCATGAAAAATGTCAAAAATGACAAATTTCAAGATGGCAAATGTCCAAGATGTCAAATGACAAATGTCACAATGCTAAATGTCAAAAATGACAAATTTAAAGATGGCAAATGTCAAAGATGTCAAATGACAAATGTCACAATGCTAAATGTCAAAAATAAAAAGTGTCACCATGAAAAATGTCAAAAATGACAAATTTCAAGATGGCAAATGTCAAAGATGTCAAATGACAAATGTCACAATGCTAAATGTCAAAAATGAAAAGTGTCACCATGAAAAATGTCAAAAATAACAAATTTCAAGATGGCAAATGTCAAAGATGTCAAATGACAAATGTCACAATGCTAAATGTCAAAAATGACAAATTGTAAGATGGCAAATGTCAAAGATGTCAAATGACAAATGTCACAATGCTAAATGTCAAAAATGATAAGTGTCACCATGAAAAATGTCAAAAATGACAAATTTCAAGATGGCAAATGTCCAAGATGTCAAATGACAAATGTCACAATGCTAAATGTCAAAAATGACAAATTTCAAGATGGCAAATGTCAAAGATGTCAAATGACAAATGTCACAATGCTAAATGTCAAAAATGAAAAGTGTCACCATGAAAAATGTCAAAAATGACAAATTTCAAGATAGCAAATGTCAAAGATGTCAAATGACAAATGTCACAATGCTAAATGTCAAAAATGAAAAGTGTCACCATGAAAAATGTCAAAAATGACAAATTTCAAGATGGCAAATATCAAAGATGTCAAATGACAAATGTCACAATGCTAAATGCCAAAAATGATAAGTGTCACCATGAAAAATGTCAAAAATGACAAATTTTAAGATGGCAAATGTCCAAGATGTCAAATGACAAATGTCACAATGCTAAATGTCAAAAATGAAAAGTGTCACCATGAAAAATGTCAAAAATAAAAAATTTCAAGATGGCAAATGTCAAAGATGTCAAATGACAAATGTCACAATGCTAAATGTCAAAAATGAAAAGTGTCACCATGAAAAATGTCAAAAATGACAAATTTCAAGATGGCAAATGTCAAAACTGACAAATGTCACCATGCTAAATGTCAAAAATGATAAGTGTCACCATGAAAAATGTCAAAAATGACAAATTTCAAGATAGCAAATGTCCAAGATGTCAAATGACAAATGTCACAATGCTAAATGTCAAAAATGACAAATTTTAAGATGGCAAATGTCAAAGATGTCAAATGACAAATGTCACAATGCTAAATGTCAAAAATGAAAAGTGTCACAATGAAAAATGTCAAAAATCACAAATTTCAAGATGGCAAATGTCAAAGATGTCAAATGACAAATGTCACAATGCTAAATGTCAAAAATGAAAAGTGTCACCATGAAAAATGTCAAAAATAACAAATTTCAAGATGGCAAATGTCAAAGGTGTCAAATGACAAATGTCACAATGCTAAATATCAAAAATGAAAAGTGTCACCATGAAAAATGTCAAAAATGACAAATTTCAAGATGGCAAATGTCAAAACTGACAAATGTCACAATGCTAAATGTCAAAAATGATGAGTGTCACCATGAAAAATGTCAAAAATGACAAATTTCAAGATGGCAAATGTCCAAGATGTCAAATGACAAATGTCACAATGCTAAATGTTAAAAATGACAAATTTCAAGATGGCAAATGTCAAAGATGTCAAATGACAAATGTCACAATGCTAAATGTCAAAAATGAAAAGTGTCACCATGAAAAATGTCAAAAATGACAAATTTCAAGATGGCAAATGTCAAAGATGTCAAATGACAAATGTCACAATGCTAAATGTCAAAAATGAAAAGTGTCACCATGAAAAATATCAAAAATAACAAATTTCAAGATGGCAAATGTAAAAGATGTCAAATGACAAATGTCACAATGCTAAATGTCAAAAATGACAAATTTCAAGATGGCAAATGTCAAAGATGTCAAATGACAAATGTCACAATGCTAAATGTCAAAAATGATAAGTGTCACCATGAAAAATGTCAAAAATGACAAATTTCAAGATGGCAAATGTCCAAGATGTCAAATGACAAATGTCACAATGCTAAATGTCAAAAATGACAAATTTCAAGATGGCAAATGTCAAAGATGTCAAATGACAAATGTCACAATGCTAAATGTCAAAACTGACAAATTTCAAGATGGCAAATGTCAAAGATGTCAAATGACAAATGTCACAATGCTAAATGTCAAAAATGACAAATTTCAAGATGGCAAATGTCAAAGATGTCAAATGACAAATGTCACAATGCCAAATGTCAAAAATGAAAAGTGTCACCATAAAAAATGTCAAAAATAACAAATTTCAAGATGGCAAATGTCAAAGATGTCAAATGACAAATGTCACAATGCTAAATGTCAAAAATAAAAAGTGTCACCATAAAAAATGTCAAAAATAACAAATTTCAAGATGGCAAATGTCAAAGATGTCAAATGACAAATGTCACAATGCTAAATGTCAAAAATGAAAAGTGTCACCATGAAAAATGTCAAAAATGACAAATTTCAAGATAGCAAATGTCAAAACTGACAAATGTCACAATGCTAAATGTCAAAAATGATAAGTGTCACCATGATAAATGTCAAAAATGACAAATTTCAAGATGGCAAATGTCCAAGATGTCAAATTACAAATGTCACAATGCTAAATATCAAAAATGACAAATTTCAAGATGGCAAATGTCAAAGATGTCAAATGACAAATGTCACAATGCTAAATGTCAAAAATGAAAAGTGTCACCATGAAAAATGTCAAAAATGACAAATTTCAAGATGGCAAATGTCAAAGATGTCAAATGACAAATGTCACAATGCTAAATGTCAAAAATGAAAAGTGTCACCATGAAAAATGTCAAAAATTACAAATTTCAAGATGGCAAATGTCAAAGATGTCAAATGACAAATGTCACAATGCTAAATGTCAAAAATGAAAAGTGTCACCATGAAAAATGTCAAAAATGACAAATTTCAAAATAGCAAATGTCAAAACTGACAAATGTCACAATGCTAAATGTCAAAAATGATGAGTGTCACCATGAAAAATGTCAAAAATGACAAATTTTAAGATGGCAAATGTCCAAGATGTCAAATGACAAATGTCACAATGCTAAATGTCAAAAATGACAAATTTCAAGATGGCAAATGTCAAAACTGACAAATGTCACAATGCTAAATGTCAAAAATGAGAAGTGTCACCATGAAAAATGTCAAAAATGACAAATTTCAAGATGGCAAATGTCCAAGATGTCAAATGACAAATGTCACAATGCTTAATGTCAAAAATGAAAAGTGACACCATGAAAAATGTCAAAAATGACAAATTTCAAGATGGCAAATGTCAAAGATGTCAAATGACAAATGTCACAATGCTAAATGTTAAAAATGAAAAGTGTCACCATGAAAAATGTCAAAAATAACAAATTTCAAGATGGCAAATGTCAAAGATGTCAAATGACAAATGTCACAATGCTAAATGTCAAAAATGAAAAGTGTCACCATGAAAAATGTCAAAAATGACAAATTTCAAGATGGCAAATGTCAAAACTGACAAATGTCACAATGCTAAATGTCAAAAATGATAAGTGTCACCATGAAAAATGTCAAAAATGACAAATTTTAAGATGGCAAATGTCCAAGATGTCAAATGACAAATGTCACAATGCTAAATGTCAAAAATGACAAATTTCAAGATGGCAAATGTCAAAGATGTCAAATGACAAATGTCACAATGCTAAATGTCAAAAATGAAAAGTGTCACCATGAAAAATGTCAAAAATGACAAATTTCAAGATGGCAAATGTCAAAACTGACAAATGTCACAATGCTAAATGTCAAAAATGATGAGTGTCACCATGAAAAATGTCAAAAATGACAAATTTCAAAATGGCAAATGTCCAAGATGTCAAATGACAAATGTCACAATGCTAAATGTTAAAAATGACAAATTTCAAGATGGCAAATGTCAAAGATGTCAAATGACAAATGTCACAATGCTAAATGTCAAAAATGAAAAGTGTCACCATGAAAAATGTCAAAAATGACAAATTTCAAGATGGCAAATGTCAAAGATGTCAAATGACAAATGTCACAATGCTAAATGTCAAAAATGAAAAGTGTCACCATGAAAAATGTCAAAAATAACAAATTTCAAGATGGCAAATGTAAAAGATGTCAAATGACAAATGTCACAATGCTAAATGTCAAAAATGACAAATTTCAAGATGGCAAATGTCAAAGATGTCAAATGACAAATGTCACAATGCTAAATGTCAAAAATGATAAGTGTCACCATGAAAAATGTCAAAAATGACAAATTTCAAGATGGCAAATGTCCAAGATGTCAAATGACAAATGTCACAATGCTAAATGTCAAAAATGACAAATTTCAAGATGGCAAATGTCAAAGATGTCAAATGACAAATGTCACAATGCTAAATGTCAAAAATGACAAATTTCAAGATGGCAAATGTCAAAGATGTCAAATGACAAATGTCACAATGCTAAATGTCAAAAATGAAAAGTGTCACCATGAAAAATGTCAAAAATGACAAATTTCAAGATGGCAAATGTCAAAGATGTTAAATGACAAATGTCACAATGCTAAATGTCAAAAATGAAAAGTGTCACCATGAAAAATGTCAAAAATGACAAATTTCAAGATGGCAAATATCAAAGATGTCAAATGACAAATGTCACAATGCTAAATGTCAAAAATGACAAATTTCAAGATGGCAAATGTCAAAGATGTCAAATGACAAATGTCACAATGCCAAATGTCAAAAATGAAAAGTGTCACCATAAAAAATGTCAAAAATAACAAATTTCAAGATGGCAAATGTCAAAGATGTCAAATGACAAATGTCACAATGCTAAATGTCAAAAATGAAAAGTGTCACCATAAAAAATGTCAAAAATAACAAATTTCAAGATGTCAAATGTCAAAGATGTCAAATGACAAATGTCACAATGCTAAATGTCAAAAATGTAAAGTGTCACCATGAAAAATGTCAAAAATAAAAAATTTTAAGATGGCAAATGTCAAAGATGTCAAATGACAAATGTCACAATGCTAAATGTCAAAAATGAAAAGTGTCACCATGAAAAATGTCAAAAATGACAAATTTCAAGATGGCAAATGTCAAAACTGACAAATGTCACAATGCTAAATGTCAAAAATGATAAGTGTCACCATGAAAAATGTCAAAAATGACAAATTTCAAGATGGCAAATGTCCAAGATGTCAAATGACAAATGTCACAATGCTAAATATCAAAAATAACAAATTTCAAGATGGCAAATGTCAAAGATGTCAAATGACAAATGTCACAATGCTAAATGTCAAAAATGAAAAGTGTCACCATGAAAAATGTAAAAAATGACAAATTTCAAGATGGCAAATATCAAAGATGTCAAATGACAAATGTCACAATGCTAAATGTCAAAAATGACAAATTTCAAGATGGCAAATGTCAAAGATGTCAAATGACAAATGTCACAATGCTAAATGTCAAAAATGAAAAGTGTCACCATGAAAAATGTCAAAAATGACAAATTTTAAGATGGCAAATGTCAAAGATGTCAAATGACAAATGTCACAATGCTAAATGTCAAAAATTGAAAAGTGTCACCATGAAAAATGTCAAAAATGACAAATTTCAAGATGGCAAATGTCAAAACTGACAAATGTCACAATGCTAAATGTCAAAAATGATAAGTGTCACCATGAAAAATGTCAAAAATGACAAATTTCAAGATGGCAAATGTCCAAGATGTCAAATGACAAATGTCACAATGCTAAATGTCAAAAATGAAAAGTGACACCATGAAAAATGTCAAAAACGACAAATTTCAAGATGGCAAATGTCAAAGATGTCAAATGACAAATGTCACAATGCTAAATGTCAAAAATGAAAAGTGTCACCATGAAAAATGTCAAAAATAACAAATTTCAAGATGGCAAATGTCAAAGATGTCAAATGACAAATGTCACAATGCTAAATGTCAAAAATGAAAAGTGTCACCATAAAAAATGTCAAAAATGACAAATTTCAAGATGGCAAATGTCAAAACTGACAAATGTCACAATGCTAAATGTCAAAAATGATGAGTGTCACCATGAAAAATGTCAAAAATGACAAATTTCAAGATGGCAAATGTCCAAGATGTCAAATGACAAATGTCACAATGCTAAATGTCAAAAATGACAAATTTCAAGATGGCAAATGTCAAAGATGTCAAATGACAAATGTCACAATGCTAAATGTCAAAAATAAAAAGTGTCACCATGAAAAATGTCAAAAATGACAAATTTCAAGATGGCAAATGTCAAAGATGTCAAATGACATATGTCACAATGCTAAATGTCAAAAATGAAAAGTGTCACCATGAAAAATGTCAAAAATAACAAATTTCAAGATGGCAAATGTCAAAGATGTCAAATGACAAATGTCACAATGCTAAATGTCAAAAATGACAAATTTTAAGATGGCAAATGTCAAAGATGTCAAATGACAAATGTCACAATGCTAAATGTCAAAAATGATAAGTGTCACCATGAAAAATGTCAAAAATGACAAATTTCAAGATGGCAAATGTCCAAGATGTCAAATGACAAATGTCACAATGCTAAATGTCAAAAATGACAAATTTCAAGATGGCAAATGTCAAAGATGTCAAATGACAAATGTCACAATGCTAAATGTCAAAAATGAAAAGTGTCACCATGAAAAATGTCAAAAATGACAAATTTCAAGATAGCAAATGTCAAAGATGTCAAATGACAAATGTCACAATGCCAAATGTCAAAAATGAAAAGTGTCACCATGAAAAATGTCAAAAATGACAAATTTCAAGATGGCAAATATCAAAGATGTCAAATGACAAATGCCACAATGCTAAATGCCAAAAATGATAAGTGTCACCATGAAAAATGTCAAAAATGACAAATTTTAAGATGGCAAATGTCCAAGATGTCAAATGACAAATGTCACAATGCTAAATGTCAAAAATGAAAAGTGTCACCATGAAAAATGTCAAAAATAAAAAATTTCAAGATGGCAAATGTCAAAGATGTCAAATGACAGATGTCACAATGCTAAAGGTCAAAAATGAACAGTGTCACCATGAAAAATGTCAAAAATGACAAATTTCAAGATGGCAAATGTCAAAACTGACAAATGTCACAATGCTAAATGTCAAAAATGATAAGTGTCACCATGAAAAATGTCAAAAATGACAAATTTCAAGATGGCAAATGTCCAAGATGTCAAATGACAAATGTCACAATGCTAAATGTCAAAAATGACAAATTTCAAGATGGCAAATGTCAAAGATGTCAAATGACAAATGTCACAATGCTAAATGTCAAAAATGAAAAGTGTCACAATGAAAAATGTCAAAAATCACAAATTTCAAGATGGCAAATGTCAAAGATGTCAAATGACAAATGTCACAATGCTAAATGTCAAAAATGAAAAGTGTCACCATGAAAAATGTCAAAAATAACAAATTTCAAGATGGCAAATGTCAAAGGTGTCAAATGACAAATGTCACAATGCTAAATATCAAAAATGAAAAGTGTCACCACGAAAAATGTCAAAAATGACAAATTTCAAGATGGCAAATGTCAAAACTGACAAATGTCACAATGCTAAATGTCAAAAATGATGAGTGTCACCATGAAAATTGTCAAAAATGACAAATTTCAAGATGGCAAATGTCCAAGATGTCAAATGACAAATGTCACAATGCTAAATGTTAAAAATGACAAATTTCAAGATGGCAAATGTCAAAGATGTCAAATGACAAATGTCACAATGCTAAATGTCAAAAATGAAAAGTGTCACCATGAAAAATGTCAAAAATGACAAATTTCAAGATGGCAAATGTCAAAGATGTCAAATGACAAATGTCACAATGCTAAATGTCAAAAATGAAAAGTGTCACCATGAAAAATGTCAAAAATAACAAATTTCAAGATGGCAAATGTAAAAGATGTCAAATGACAAATGTCACAATGCTAAATGTCAAAAATGACAAATTTCAAGATGGCAAATGTCAAAGATGTCAAATGACAAATGTCACAATGCTAAATGTCAAAAATGATAAGTGTCACCATGAAAAATGTCAAAAATGACAAATTTCAAGATGGCAAATGTGCAAGATGTCAAATGACAAATGTCACAATGCTAAATGTCAAAAATGACAAATTTCAAGATGGCAAATGTCAAAGATATCAAATGACAAATGTCACAATGCTAAATGTCAAAAATGACAAATTTCAAGATGGCAAATGTCAAAGATGTCAAATGACAAATGTCACAATGCTAAATGTAAAAAATGACAAATTTCAAGATGGCAAATGTCAAAGATGTCAAATGACAAATGTCACAATGCCAAATGTCAAAAATGAAAAGTGTCACCATAAAAAATGTCAAAAATAACAAATTTCAAGATGGCAAATGTCAAAGATGTCAAATGACAAATGTCACAATGCTAAATGTCAAAAATGAAAAGTGTCACCATAAAAAATGTCAAAAATAACAAATTTCAAGATGGCAAATGTCAAAGATGTCAAATGACAAATGTCACAATGCTAAATGTCAAAAATGAAAATTGTCACCATGAAAAATGTCAAAAATAAAAAATTTCAAGATGGCAAATGTCAAAGATGTCAAATGACAAATGTCACAATGCTAAATGTCAAAAATGAAAAGTGTCACCATGAAAAATGTCAAAAATGACAAATTTCAAGATAGCAAATGTCAAAACTGACAAATGTCACAATGCTAAATGTCAAAAATGATAAGTGTCACCATGAAAAATGTCAAAAATTGACAAATTTCAAGATGGCAAATGTCAAAGATGTCAAATGACAAATGTCACAATGCTAAATGTCAAAAATGAAAAGTGTCACCATGAAAAATGTCAAAAATAACAATTTTCAAGATGGCAAATGTAAAAGATGTCAAATGACAAATGTCACAATGCTAAATGTCAAAAATGACAAATTTCAAGATGGCAAATGTCAAAGATGTCAAATGACAAATGTCACAATGCTAAATGTCAAAAATGATAAGTGTCACCATGAAAAATGTCAAAAATGACAAATTTCAAGATGGCAAATGTGCAAGATGTCAAATGACAAATGTCACAATGCTAAATGTCAAAAATGACAAATTTCAAGATGGCAAATGTCAAAGATGTCAAATGACAAATGTCACAATGCTAAATGTCAAAAATGACAAATTTCAAGATGGCAAATGTCAAAGATGTCAAATGACAAATGTCACAATGCTAAATGTCAAAAATGACAAATTTCAAGATGGCAAATGTCAAAGATGTCAAATGACAAATGTCACAATGCCAAATGTCAAAAATGAAAAGTGTCACCATAAAAAATGTCAAAAATAACAAATTTCAAGATGGCAAATGTCAAAGATGTCAAATGACAAATGTCACAATGCTAAATGTCAAAAATGAAAAGTGTCACCATAAAAAATGTCAAAAATAACAAATTTCAAGATGGCAAATGTCAAAGATGTCAAATGACAAATGTCACAATGCTAAATGTCAAAAATGAAAATTGTCACCATGAAAAATGTCAAAAATAAAAAATTTCAAGATGGCAAATGTCAAAGATGTCAAATGACAAATGTCACAATGCTAAATGTCAAAAATGAAAAGTGTCACCATGAAAAATGTCAAAAATGACAAATTTCAAGATAGCAAATGTCAAAACTGACAAATGTCACAATGCTAAATGTCAAAAATGATAAGTGTCACCATGAAAAATGTCAAAAATGACAAATTTTAAGATGGCAAATGTCCAAGATGTCAAATGACAAATGTCACAATGCTAAATATCAAAAATGACAAATTTCAAGATGGCAAATGTCAAAGATGTCAAATGACAAATGTCACAATGCTAAATGTCAAAAATGAAAAGTGTCACCATGAAAAATGTCAAAAATGACAAATTTCAAGATGGCAAATGTCAAAGATGTCAAATGACAAATGTCACAATGCTAAATGTCAAAAATGAAAAGTGTCACCATGAAAAATGTCAAAAATTACAAATTTCAAGATGGCAAATGTCAAAGATGTCAAATGACAAATGTCACAATGCTAAATGTCAAAAATGAAAAGTGTCACCATGAAAAATGTCAAAAATGACAAATTTCAAGATAGCAAATGTCAAAACTGACAAATGTCACAATGCTAAATGTCAAAAATGATGAGTGTCACCATGAAAAATGTCAAAAATGACAAACTTTAAGATGGCAAATGTCCAAGATGTCAAATGACAAATGTCACAATGCTAAATGTCAAAAATGACAAATTTCAAGATGGCAAATGTCAAAACTGACAAATATCACAATGCTAAATGTCAAAAATGATAAGTGTCACCATGAAAAATGTCAAAAATGACAAATTTCAAGATGGCAAATGTCCAAGATGTCAAATGACAAATGTCACAATGCTAAATGTCAAAAATGAAAAGTGACACCATGAAAAATGTCAAAAATGACAAATTTCAAGATGGCAAATGTCAAAGATGTCAAATGACAAATGTCACAATGCTAAATGTCAAAAATGACAAATTTCAAAATGGCAAATGTCAAAGATGTCAAATGACAAATGTCACAATGCTAAATGTCAAAAATGAAAAGTGTTACCATGAAAAATGTCAAAAATGACAAATTTTAAGATGGCAAATGTCAAAGATGTCAAATGACAAATGTCACAATGCTAAATGTCAAAAATGAAAAGTGTCACCATGAAAAATGTCAAAAATGACAAATTTCAAGATGGCAAATGTCAAAACTGACAAATGTCACAATGCTAAATGTCAAAAATGATAAGTGTCACCATGAAAAATGTCAAAAATGACAAATTTCAAGATGGCAAATGTCCAAGATGTCAAATGACAAATGTCACAATGCTAAATGTCAAAAATGAAAAGTGACACCATGAAAAATGTCAAAAATGACAAATTTCAAGATGGCAAATGTCAAAGATGTCAAATGACAAATGTCACAATGCTAAATGTCAAAAATGAAAAGTGTCACCATGAAAAATGTCAAAAATAACAAATTTCAAGATGGCAAATGTCAAAGATGTCAAATGACAAATGTCACAATGCTAAATGTCAAAAATGAAAAGTGTCACCATGAAAAATGTCAAAAATGACAAATTTCAAGATGGCAAATGTCAAAACTGACAAATGTCACAATGCTAAATGTCAAAAATGACAAATTTCAAGATGGCAAATGTCAAAGATGTCAAATGACAAATGTCACAATGCTAAATGTCAAAAATAAAAAGTGTCACCATGAAAAATGTCAAAAATGACAAATTTCAAGATGGCAAATGTCAAAAATGTCAAATGACAAATGTCACAATGCTAAATGTCAAAAATGAAAAGTGTCACCATGAAAAATGTCAAAAATAACAAATTTCAAGATGGCAAATGTCAAAGATGTCAAATGACAAATGTCACAATGCTAAATGTCAAAAATGACAAATTTTAAGATGGCAAATGTCAAAGATGTCAAATGACAAATGTCACAATGCTAAATGTCAAAAATGATAAGTGTCACCATGAAAAATGTCAAAAATGACAAATTTCAAGATGGCAAATGTCCAAGATGTCAAATGACAAATGTCACAATGCTAAATGTCAAAAATGACAAATTTCAAGATGGCAAATGTCAAAGATGTCAAATGACAAATGTCACAATGCTAAATGTCAAAAATGAAAAGTGTCACCATGAAAAATGTCAAAAATGACAAATTTCAAGATAGCAAATGTCAAAGATGTCAAATGACAAATGTCACAATGCCAAATGTCAAAAATGAAAAGTGTCACCATGAAAAATGTCAAAAATGACAAATTTTAAGATGGCAAATATCAAAGATGTCAAA
This sequence comes from Altica lythri, assembly GCA_964028335.1. Classification (NCBI taxonomy): domain Eukaryota; kingdom Metazoa; phylum Arthropoda; class Insecta; order Coleoptera; family Chrysomelidae; genus Altica; species Altica lythri. Next base: position 17,451,037 of record OZ034800.1, on the reverse strand, counting down.
TGACAAATGTCACAATGCTAAATGCCAAAAATGATAAGTGTCACCATGAAAAATGTCAAAAATGACAAATTTTAAGATGGCAAATGTCCAAGATGTCAAATGACAAATGTCACAATGCTAAATGTCAAAAATGAAAAGTGTCACCATGAAAAATGTCAAAAATAAAAAATTTCAAGATGGCAAATGTCAAAGATGTCAAATGACAGATGTCACAATGCTAAATGTCAAAAATGAACAGTGTCACCATGAAAAATGTCAAAAATGACAAATTTCAAGATGGCAAATGTCAAAACTGACAAATGTCACAATGCTAAATGTCAAAAATGATAAGTGTCACCATGAAAAATGTCAAAAATGACAAATTTCAAGATGGCAAATGTCCAAGATGTCAAATGACAAATGTCACAATGCTAAATGTCAAAAATGACAAATTTCAAGATGGCAAATGTCAAAGATGTCAAATGACAAATGTCACAATGCTAAATGTCAAAAATGAAAAGTGTCACAATGAAAAATGTCAAAAATCACAAATTTCAAGATGGCAAATGTCAAAGATGTCAAATGACAAATGTCACAATGCTAAATGTCAAAAATGAAAAGTGTCACCATGAAAAATGTCAAAAATAACAAATTTCAAGATGGCAAATGTCAAAGGTGTCAAATGACAAATGTCACAATGCTAAATATCAAAAATGAAAAGTGTCACCATGAAAAATGTCAAAAATGACAAATTTCAAGATGGCAAATGTCAAAACTGACAAATGTCACAATGCTAAATGTCAAAAATGATGAGTGTCACCATGAAAAATGTCAAAAATGACAAATTTCAAGATGGCAAATGTCCAAGATGTCAAATGACAAATGTCACAATGCTAAATGTTAAAAATGACAAATTTCAAGATGGCAAATGTCAAAGATGTCAAATGACAAATGTCACAATGCTAAATGTCAAAAATGAAAAGTGTCACCATGAAAAATGTCAAAAATGACAAATTTCAAGATGGCAAATGTCAAAGATGTCAAATGACAAATGTCACAATGCTAAATGTCAAAAATGAAAAGTGTCACCATGAAAAATGTCAAAAATAACAAATTTCAAGATGGCAAATGTAAAAGATGTCAAATGACAAATGTCACAATGCTAAATGTCAAAAATGACAAATTTCAAGATGGCAAATGTCAAAGATGTCAAATGACAAATGTCACAATGCTAAATGTCAAAAATGATAAGTGTCACCATGAAAAATGTCAAAAATGACAAATTTCAAGATGGCAAATGTGCAAGATGTCAAATGACAAATGTCACAATGCTAAATGTCAAAAATGACAAATTTCAAGATGGCAAATGTCAAAGATGTCAAATGACAAATGTCACAATGCTAAATGTCAAAAATGACAAATTTCAAGATGGCAAATGTCAAAGATGTCAAATGACAAATGTCACAATGCTAAATGTAAAAAATGACAAATTTCAAGATGGCAAATGTCAAAGATGTCAAATGACAAATGTCACAATGCCAAATGTCAAAAATGAAAAGTGTCACCATAAAAAATGTCAAAAATAACAAATTTCAAGATGGCAAATGTCAAAGATGTCAAATGACAAATGTCACAATGCTAAATGTCAAAAATGAAAAGTGTCACCATAAAAAATGTCAAAAATAACAAATTTCAAGATGGCAAATGTCAAAGATGTCAAATGACAAATGTCACAATGCTAAATGTCAAAAATGAAAATTGTCACCATGAAAAATGTCAAAAATAAAAAATTTCAAGATGGCAAATGTCAAAGATGTCAAATGACAAATGTCACAATGCTAAATGTCAAAAATGAAAAGTGTCACCATGAAAAATGTCAAAAATGACAAATTTCAAGATAGCAAATGTCAAAACTGACAAATATCACAATGCTAAATGTCAAAAATGATAAGTGTCACCATGAAAAATGTCAAAAATGACAAATTTCAAGATGGCAAATGTCAAAGATGTCAAATGACAAATGTCACAATGCTAAATGTCAAAAATGAAAAGTGTCACCATAAAAAATGTCAAAAATGACAAATTTCAAGATGGCAAATGTCAAAGATGTCAAATGACAAATGTCACAATGCTAAATGTAAAAAATGACAAATTTCAAGATGGCAAATGTCAAAGATGTCAAATGACAAATGTCACAATGCCAAATGTCAAAAATGAAAAGTGTCACCATAAAAAATGTCAAAAATAACAAATTTCAAGATGGCAAATGTCAAAGATGTCAAATGACAAATGTCACAATGCTAAATGTCAAAAATGAAAAGTGTCACCATAAAAAATGTCAAAAATAACAAATTTCAAGATGGCAAATGTCAAAGATGTCAAATGACAAATGTCAAAATGCTAAATGTCAAAAATGAAAATTGTCACCATGAAAAATGTCAAAAATAAAAAATTTCAAGATGGCAAATGTCAAAGATGTCAAATGACAAATGTCACAATGCTAAATGTCAAAAATGAAAAGTGTCACCATGAAAAATGTCAAAAATGACAAATTTCAAGATAGCAAATGTCAAAACTGACAAATGTCACAATGCTAAATGTCAAAAATGATAAGTGTCACCATGAAAAATGTCAAAAATGACAAATTTCAAGATGGCAAATGTCAAAGATGTCAAATGACAAATGTCACAATGCTAAATGTCAAAAATGAAAGGTGTCACCATGAAAAATGTCAAAAATAACAAATTTCAAGATGGCAAATGTCAAAGATGTCAAATGACAAATGTCACAATGCCAAATGTCAAAAATGACAAATCTTAAGATGGCAAATGTCAAAGATGTCAAATGACAAATGTCACAATGCTAAATGTCAAAAATGATAAGTGTCACCATGAAAAATGTCAAAAATGACAAATTTCAAGATGGCAAATGTCAAAGATGTCAAATGACAAATGTCACAATGCTAAATGTCAAAAATGAAAAGTGTCACCATGATTAATGTCAAAAATGACAAATTTCAAGATGGCAAATGTCAAAGATGTCAAATGACAAATGTCACAATGATAAATGTCAAAAATGAAAAGTGTCACCATGAAAAATGTCAAAAATGACAAATTTCAAGATGGCAAATATCAAAGATGTCAAATGACAAATGTCACAATGCTAAATGTCAAAAATGATAAGTGTCACCATGAAAAATGTCAAAAATGACAAATTTCAAGATGGCAAATGTCCAAGATGTCAAATGACAAATGTCACAATGCTAAATGTCAAAAATGAAAAGTGTCACCATGAAAAATGTCAAAAATAAAAAATTTTAAGATGGCAAATGTCAAAGATGTCAAATGACAAATGTCACAATGCTAAATGTCAAAAATGAAAAGTGTCACCATAAAAAATGTCAAAAATGACAAATTTCAAGATGGCAAATGTCAAAACTGACAAATGTCACAATGCTACATGTCAAAAATGATAAGTGTTACCATGAAAAATGTTAAAAATGACAAATTTCAAGATGGCAAATGTCCAAGATGTCAAATGACAAATGTTACAATGCTAAATGTCAAAAATGACAAATTTCAAGATGGCAAATGTCAAAGATGTCAAATGACAAATGTCACAATGCTAAATGTCAAAAATGAAAAGTGTCACCATGAAAAATGTCAAAAATGACAAATTTCAAGATGGCAAATGTCAAAGATGTCAAATGACAAATGTCACAATGCTAAATGTCAAAAATGAAAATGTCACCATGAAAAATGTCAAAAATGACCAATTTCAAGATGGCAAATGTCAAAGATGTCAAATGACAAATGTCACAATGCTAAATGTCAAAAATGACAAATTTCAAGGTGGCAAATGTCTAAGATGTCAAATGACAAATGTCACAATGCTAAATGTCAAAAATGAAAAGTGTCACCATAAAAAATGTCAAAAATGACAAATTTCAAGATGGCAAATGTCAAAGATGTCAAATGACAAATGTCACAATGCTAAATGTCAAAAATGACAAATTTCAAGATGGCAAATGTCAAAGATGTCAAATGACAAATGTCACAATGCTAAATGTCAAAAATGAAAAGTGTCACCATGAAAAATGTCAAAAATGACAAATTTCAAGATGGCAAATGTCAAAGATGTCAAATGACAAATGTCACAATGCTAAATGTCAAAAATGAAAAGTGTCACCATGAAAAATGTCAAAAATGACAAATTTCAAGATGGCAAATATCAAAGATGTCAAATGACAAATGTCACAATGCTAAATGTCAAAAATGATAAGTGTCACCATGAAAAATGGCAAAAATGACAAATTTCAAGATGGCAAATGTCCAAGATCTCAAATGACAAATGTCACAATGCTAAATGTCAAAAATGAAAAGTGTCACCATGAAAAATGTCAAAAATAAAAAATTTTAAGATGGCAAATGTCAAAGATGTCAAATGACAAATGTCACAATGCTAAATGTCAAAAATGAAAAGTGTCACCATAAAAAATGTCAAAAATGACAAATTTCAAGATGGCAAATGTCAAAACTGACAAATGTCACAATGCTAAATGTCAAAAATGATAAGTGTTACCATGAAAAATGTCAAAAATGACAAATTTCAAGATGGCAAATGTCAAAGATGTCAAATGACAAATGTCACAATGCTAAAAGTCAAAAATGACAAATTTCAAGATGGCAAATGTCAAAGATGTCAAATGACAAATGTCACAATGCTAAATGTCAAAAATGAAAAGTGTCACCATGAAAAATGTCAAAAATGACAAATTTCAAGATGGCAAATGTCAAAGATGTCAAATGACAAATGTCACAATGCTAAATGTCAAAAATGAAAAGTGTCACCATGAAAAATGTCAAAAATGACAAATTTCAAGATGGCAAATATCAAAGATGTCAAATGACAAATGTCACAATGCTAAATGTCAAAAACGATAAGTGTCACAATGAAAAATGTCAAAAATGACAAATTTCAAGATGGCAAATGTCCAAGATGTCAAATGACAAATGTCACAATGCTAAATGTCAAAAATGACAAATTTCAAGATGGCAAATGTCAAAGATGTCAAATGAGAAATGTCACAATGCTAAATGTCAAAAATGAAAAGTGTCACCATAAAAAATGTCAAAAATGACAAATTTCAAGATGGCAAATGTCAAAGATGTCAAATGACAAATGTCACAATGCTAAATGTCAAAAATAAAAAGTGTCAAAAATGACAAATTTCAAGATGGCAAATGTCTAAGATGTCAAATGACAAATGTCACAATGCTAAATGTCAAAAATGAAAAGTGTCACCGTGAAAAATGTCAAAAATGACAAATTTCAAGATGGTAAATATCAAAGATGTCAAATGACATGTCACAATGCTAAATGTCAAAAATAAAACGTGTCACCATGAAAAATGTCAAAAATGACAAATTTCAAGATGGCAAATATCAAAGATGTCAAATGACAAATGTCACAATGCTAAATGTCAAAAATGACAAATTTCAAGATGACAAATGTCAAAAATGTCAAATGACAAATGTCACAATGCTAAATGTCAAAAATGAAAAGTGTCACCATGAAAAATGTCAAAAATGACAAATTTCAAGATGGCAAATGTCAAAGATGTTAAATGACAAATGTCACAATGCTAAATGTCAAAAATGAAAAGTGTCACCATGAAAAATGTCAAAAATGACAAATTTCAAGATGGCAAATGTCAAAGATGTCAAATGACAAATGTCACAATGCTAAATGTCAAAAATGAAAAGTGTCACCATGAAAAATGTCAAAAATGACAAATTTCAAGATGGCAAATGTCAAAGATGTCGAATATGACAAATGTCACAATGCTAAATGTCAAAAATGAAAAGTGTCACCATGAAAAATGTCAAAAATGACAAATTTCAAGATGGCAAATGTCAAAACTGACAAATCTCACAATGCTAAATGTCAAAAATGATGAGTGTCACCATGAAAAATGTCAAAAATGACAAATTTCAAGATGGCAAATGTCCAAGATGTCAAATGACAAATGTCACAATGCTAAATGTCAAAAATGACAAATTTCAAGATGGCAAATGTCAAAGATGTCAAATGACAAATGTCACAATGCTAAATGTCAAAAATGAAAAGTGTCACCATGAAAAATGTCAAAAATGACAAATTTCAAGATGGCAAATGTCAAAGATGTCAAATGACAAATGTCACAATGCTTAATGTCAAAAATGAAAAGTGTCACCATGAAAAATGTCAAAAATAACAAATTTCAAGATGGCAAATGTCAAAGATGTGAAATGACAAATGTCACAATGCTAAATGTCAAAAATGACAAATTCCAAGATGGCAAATATCAAAGATGACAAATGTCACAATGCTAAATGTCAAAAATGATAAGTGTCACCATGAAAAATGTCAAAAATGACAAATTTCAAGATGGCAAATGTCCAAGATGTCAAATGACAAATGTCACAATGCTAAATGTCAAAAATGACAAATTTCAAGATGGCAAATGTCAAAGATGTCAAATGACAAATGTCACAATGCTAAATGTCAAAAATGAAAAGTGTCACCATGAAAAATGTCAAAAATGACAAATTTCAAGATGGCAAATGTCAAAGATGTCAAATGACAAATGTCACAATGCTAAATGTCAAAAATGAAAAGTGTCACCATGAAAAATGTCAAAAATGACAAATTTCAAGATGGCAAATATCAAAGATGTCAAATGACAAATGTCACAATGCTAAATGTCAAAAATGATAAGTGTCACAATGAAAAATGTCAAAAATGACAAATTTCAATATGGCAAATGTCCAAGATGTCAAATGACAAATGTCACAATGCTAAATGTCAAAAATGACAAATTTCAAGATGACAAATGTCAAAGATGTCAAATGAGAAATGTCACAATGCTAAATGTCAAAAATGAAAAGTGTCACCATGAAAAATGTCAAAAATGACAAATTTCAAGATGGCAAATGTCAAAGATGTCAAATGACAAATGTCACAATGCTAAATGTCAAAAATGAAAAGTGTCACCATGAAAAATGTCAAAAATGACAAATTTCAAGATGGCAAATATCAAAGATGTCAAATGACAAATGTCACAATGCTAAATGTCAAAAATGATAAGTGTCACCATGAAAAATGTCAAAAATGATAAATTTCAAGATGGCAAATGTCCAAGATGTCAAATGACAAATGTCACAATGCTAAATGTCAAAATGAAAAGTGTCACCATAAAAATGTCAGAAATAAAAAATTTTAAGATGGCAAATGTCAAAGATGTCAAATGACAAATGTCACAATGCTAAATGTCAAAAATGAAAAGTGTCACCATGAAAAATGTCAAAAATGGCAAATTTCAAGATGGCAAATGTCAAAACTGACAAATGTCACAATGCTAAATGTCAAAAATGATAAGTGTTACCATGAAAATTGTCAAAAATGACAAATTTTAAGATGGCAAATGTCCAAGATGTCAAATGACAAATGTCACAATGCTAAATGTCAAAAATGACAAATTTCAAGATGGCAAATGTCAAAGATGTCAAATGACAAATGTCACAATGCTAAACGTCAAAAATGAAAAGTGTCACCATGAAAAATGTCAAAAATGACAAATTTCAAGATGGCAAATGTCAAAGATGTCAAATGACAAATGTCACAATGCTAAATGTCAAAAATGAAAAGTGTCACCATGAAAAATGTCAAAAATGACAAATTTCAAGATGACAAATGTCAAAGATGTCAAATGACAAATGTCACAATGCTAAATGTCAAAACTGAAAAGTGCCAAAAATGACAAATTTCAAGATGGCAAATGTCTAAGATGTCAAATGACAAATGTCACAATGCTAAATGTCAAAAATGAAAAGTGTCACCATGAAAAATGTCAAAAATGACAAGTTTCAAGATGGCAAATGTCAAAGATGTCAAATGACAAATGTCACAATGCTAAATGTCAAAAATGAAAAGTGCCACCATGAAAAATGTCAAAAATGACAAATTTCAAGATGGCAAATGTCAAAGATGTCAAATGACAAATGTCACAATGCTAAATGTCAAAAATGAAAAGTGTCCCAATGAAAAATGTCAATAATGACAAATTTCAAGATGGCAAATGTCAAAGATGTCAAATGACAAATGTCACAATGCTAAATGTCAAAAATGAAAAGTGTCACCATGAAAAATGTCAAAAATGACAAATTTCAAGATGACAAATGTCAAAGATGTCGAATATGACAAATGTCACAATGCTAAATGTCAAAAATGAAAAGTGTCACCATGAAAAATGTCAAAAATGACAAATTTCAAGATGGCAAATGTCAAAACTGACAAATGTCACAATGCTAAATGTCAAAAATGATGAGTGTCACCATGAAAAATGTCAAAAATGACAAATTTTAAGATGGCAAATGTCCAAGATGTCAAATGACAAATGTCACAATGCTAAATGTCAAAAATGACAAATTTTAAGATGGCAAATGTCAAAGATGTCAAATGACAAATGTCACAATGCTAAATGTCAAAAATGAAAAGTGTCACCATGAAAAATGTCAAAAATGACAAATTTCAAGATGGCAAATGTCAAAGATGTCAAATGACAAATGTCACAATGCTAAATGTCAAAAATGAAAAGTGTCCCCATGAAAAATGTCAAAAATAACAAATTTCAAGATGGCAAATGTCAAAGATGTCAAATGACAAATGTCACAATGCTAAATGTCAAAAATGACAAATTCCAAGATGGCAAATATCAAAGATGTCAAATGACAAATGTCACAATGCTAAATGTTAAAAATGATAAGTGTCACCATGAAAAATGTCAAAAATGACAAATTTCAAGATGGCAAATGTCCAAGATGTCAAATGACAAATGTCACAATGCTAAAAGTCAAAAATGACAAATTTCAAGATGGCAAATGTCAAAGATGTCAAATGACAAATGTCACAATGCTAAATGTCAAAAATGAAAAGTGTCACCATGAAAAATGTCAAAAATGACAAATTTCAAGATGGCAAATGTCAAAGATGTCAAATGACAAATGTCACAATGCTAAATGTCAAAAATGAAAAGTGTCACCATGAAAAATGTCAAAAATGACAAATTTCAAGATGGCAAATATCAAAGATGTCAAATGACAAATGTCACAATGCTAAATGTCAAAAACGATAAGTGTCACAATGAAAAATGTCAAAAATGACAAATTTCAAGATGGCAAATGTCCAAGATGTCAAATGACAAATGTCACAATGCTAAATGTCAAAAATGACAAATTTCAAGATGGCAAATGTCAAAGATGTCAAATGAGAAATGTCACAATGCTAAATGTCAAAAATGAAAAGTGTCAAAAATGACAAATTTCAAGATGGCAAATGTCTAAGATGTCAAATGACAAATGTCACAATGCTAAATGTCAAAAATGAAAAGTGTCACCGTGAAAAATGTCAAAAATGACAAATTTCAAGATGGTAAATATCAAAGATGTCAAATGACATGTCACAATGCTAAATGTCAAAAATAAAACGTGTCACCATGAAAAATGTCAAAAATGACAAATTTCAAGATGGCAAATATCAAAGATGTCAAATGACAAATGTCACAATGCTAAATGTCAAAAATGACAAATTTCAAGATGACAAATGTCAAAAATGTCAAATGACAAATGTCACAATGCTAAATGTCAAAAATGAAAAGTGTCACCATGAAAAATGTCAAAAATGACAAATTTCAAGATGGCAAATGTCAAAGATGTTAAATGACAAATGTCACAATGCTAAATGTCAAAAATGAAAAGTGTCACCATGAAAAATGTCAAAAATGACAAATTTCAAGATGGCAAATGTCAAAACTGATAAATGTCACAATGCTAAATGTCAAAAATGATAAGTGTCACCATGAAAAATGTTAAAAATGACAAATTTCAAGATGGCAAATTTCCAAGATGTCAAATGACAAATGTCACAATGCTAAATGTCAAAAATGACAAATTTCAAGATGGCAAATGTCAAAGATGTCAAATGACAAATGTCACAATGCTAAATGTCAAAAATGAAACGTGTCACCATGAAAAATGTCAAAAATGACAAATTTCAAGATGGCAAATGTCAAAGATGTCAAATGACAAATGTCACAATGCTAAATGTCAAAAATAAAAAGTGTCACCATGAAAAATGTCAAAAATAACAAATTTCAAGATGGCAAATGTCAAAGATGTCAAATGACAAATGTCACAATGCTAAATGTCAAAAATAAAAAGTGTCACCATGAAAAATGTCAAAAATGACAAATTTCAAGATGGAAAATGTCAAAACTGACAAATGTCACAATGCTAAATGTCAAAAATGATAAGTGTCACCATGAAAAATGTCAAAAATGACAAATTTCAAAATGGCAAATGTCCAAGATGTCAAATGACAAATGTCACAATGCTAAATGTCAAAAATGACAAATTTTAAGATGGCAAATGTCAAAGATGTCAAATGACAAATGTCACAATGCTAAATGTCAAAAATGAAAAGTGTCACCATGAAAAATGTCATAAATCACAAATTTCAAGATGGCAAATGTCAAAGATGTCAAATGACAAATGTCACAATGCTAAATGTCAAAAATGAAAGGTGTCACCATGAAAAATGTCAAAAATAACAAATTTCAAGATGGCAAATGTCAAAGATGTCAAATGACAAATGTCACAATGCCAAATGTCAAAAATGACAAATCTTAAGATGGCAAATGTCAAAGATGTCAAATGACAAATGTCACAATGCTAAATGTCAAAAATGATAAGTGTCACCATGAAAAATGTCAAAAATGACAAATTTCAAGATGGCAAATGTCAAAGATGTCAAATGACAAATGTCACAATGCTAAATGTCAAAAATGAAAAGTGTCACCATGACAAATGTCAAAAATGACAAATTTCAAGATGGCAAATGTCAAAGATGTCAAATGACAAATGTCACAATGATAAATGTCAAAAATGAAAAGTGTCACCATGAAAAATGTCAAAAATGACAAATTTCAAGATGGCAAATATCAAAGATGTCAAATGACAAATGTCACAATGCTAAATGTCAAAAATGATAAGTGTCACCATGAAAAATGTCAAAAATGACAAATTTCAAGATGGCAAATGTCCAAGATGTCAAATGACAAATGTCACAATGCTAAATGTCAAAAATGAAAAGTGTCACCATGAAAAATGTCAAAAATAAAAAATTTTAAGATGGCAAATGTCAAAGATGTCAAATGACAAATGTCACAATGCTAAATGTCAAAAATGAAAAGTGTCACCATAAAAAATGTCAAAAATGACAAATTTCAAGATGGCAAATGTCAAAACTGACAAATGTCACAATGCTACATGTCAAAAATGATAAGTGTTACCATGAAAAATGTCAAAAATGACAAATTTCAAGATGGCAAATGTCCAAGATGTCAAATGACAAATGTTACAATGCTAAATGTCAAAAATGACAAATTTCAAGATGGCAAATGTCAAAGATGTCAAATGACAAATGTCACAATGCTAAATGTCAAAAATGAAAAGTGTCACCATGAAAAATGTCAAAAATGACAAATTTCAAGATGGCAAATGTCAAAGATGTCAAATGACAAATGTCACAATGCTAAATGTCAAAAATGAAAATGTCACCATGAAAAATGTCAAAAATGACCAATTTCAAGATGGCAAATGTCAAAGATGTCAAATGACAAATGTCACAATGCTAAATGTCAAAAATGACAAATTTCAAGGTGGCAAATGTCTAAGATGTCAAATGACAAATGTCACAATGCTAAATGTCAAAAATGAAAAGTGTCACCATAAAAAATGTCAAAAATGACAAATTTCAAGATGGCAAATGTCAAAGATGACAAATGTCACAATGCTAAATGTCAAAAATGATAAGTGTCACCATGAAAAATGTCAAAAATGACAAATTTCAAGATGGCAAATGTCCAAGATGTCAAATGACAAATGTCACAATGCTAAATGTCAAAAATGACAAATTTCAAGATGGCAAATGTCAAAGATGTCAAATGACAAATGTCACAATGCTAAATGTCAAAAATGAAAAGTGTCACCATGAAAAATGTCAAAAATGACAAATTTCAAGATGGCAAATGTCAAAGATGTCAAATGACAAATGTCACAATGCTAAATGTCAAAAATGAAAAGTGTCACCATGAAAAATGTCAAAAATGACAAATTTCAAGATGGCAAATATCAAAGATGTCAAATGACAAATGTCACAATGCTAAATGTCAAAAATGATAAGTGTCACAATGAAAAATGTCAAAAATGACAAATTTCAATATGGCAAATGTCCAAGATGTCAAATGACAAATGTCACAATGCTAAATGTCAAAAATGACAAATTTCAAGATGACAAATGTCAAAGATGTCAAATGAGAAATGTCACAATGCTAAATGTCAAAAATGAAAAGTGTCACCATGAAAAATGTCAAAAATGACAAATTTCAAGATGGCAAATGTCAAAGATGTCAAATGACAAATGTCACAATGCTAAATGTCAAAAATGAAAAGTGTCACCATGAAAAATGTCAAAAATGACAAATTTCAAGATGGCAAATATCAAAGATGTCAAATGACAAATGTCACAATGCTAAATGTCAAAAATGATAAGTGTCACCATGAAAAATGTCAAAAATGATAAATTTCAAGATGGCAAATGTCCAAGATGTCAAATGACAAATGTCACAATGCTAAATGTCAAAATGAAAAGTGTCACCATAAAAATGTCAGAAATAAAAAATTTTAAGATGGCAAATGTCAAAGATGTCAAATGACAAATGTCACAATGCTAAATGTCAAAAATGAAAAGTGTCACCATGAAAAATGTCAAAAATGGCAAATTTCAAGATGGCAAATGTCAAAACTGACAAATGTCACAATGCTAAATGTCAAAAATGATAAGTGTTACCATGAAAATTGTCAAAAATGACAAATTTTAAGATGGCAAATGTCCAAGATGTCAAATGACAAATGTCACAATGCTAAATGTCAAAAATGACAAATTTCAAGATGGCAAATGTCAAAGATGTCAAATGACAAATGTCACAATGCTAAACGTCAAAAATGAAAAGTGTCACCATGAAAAATGTCAAAAATGACAAATTTCAAGATGGCAAATGTCAAAGATGTCAAATGACAAATGTCACAATGCTAAATGTCAAAAATGAAAAGTGTCACCATGAAAAATGTCAAAAATGACAAATTTCAAGATGACAAATGTCAAAGATGTCAAATGACAAATGTCACAATGCTAAATGTCAAAACTGAAAAGTGCCAAAAATGACAAATTTCAAGATGGCAAATGTCTAAGATGTCAAATGACAAATGTCACAATGCTAAATGTCAAAAATGAAAAGTGTCACCATGAAAAATGTCAAAAATGACAAGTTTCAAGATGGCAAATGTCAAAGATGTCAAATGACAAATGTCACAATGCTAAATGTCAAAAATGAAAAGTGCCACCATGAAAAATGTCAAAAATGACAAATTTCAAGATGGCAAATGTCAAAGATGTCAAATGACAAATGTCACAATGCTAAATGTCAAAAATGAAAAGTGTCCCAATGAAAAATGTCAATAATGACAAATTTCAAGATGGCAAATGTCAAAGATGTCAAATGACAAATGTCACAATGCTAAATGTCAAAAATGAAAAGTGTCACCATGAAAAATGTCAAAAATGACAAATTTCAAGATGACAAATGTCAAAGATGTCGAATATGACAAATGTCACAATGCTAAATGTCAAAAATGAAAAGTGTCACCATGAAAAATGTCAAAAATGACAAATTTCAAGATGGCAAATGTCAAAACTGACAAATGTCACAATGCTAAATGTCAAAAATGATGAGTGTCACCATGAAAAATGTCAAAAATGACAAATTTTAAGATGGCAAATGTCCAAGATGTCAAATGACAAATGTCACAATGCTAAATGTCAAAAATGACAAATTTTAAGATGGCAAATGTCAAAGATGTCAAATGACAAATGTCACAATGCTAAATGTCAAAAATGAAAAGTGTCACCATGAAAAATGTCAAAAATGACAAATTTCAAGATGGCAAATGTCAAAGATGTCAAATGACAAATGTCACAATGCTAAATGTCAAAAATGAAAAGTGTCCCCATGAAAAATGTCAAAAATAACAAATTTCAAGATGGCAAATGTCAAAGATGTCAAATGACAAATGTCACAATGCTAAATGTCAAAAATGACAAATTCCAAGATGGCAAATATCAAAGATGTCAAATGACAAATGTCACAATGCTAAATGTTAAAAATGATAAGTGTCACCATGAAAAATGTCAAAAATGACAAATTTCAAGATGGCAAATGTCCAAGATGTCAAATGACAAATGTCACAATGCTAAAAGTCAAAAATGACAAATTTCAAGATGGCAAATGTCAAAGATGTCAAATGACAAATGTCACAATGCTAAATGTCAAAAATGAAAAGTGTCACCATGAAAAATGTCAAAAATGACAAATTTCAAGATGGCAAATGTCAAAGATGTCAAATGACAAATGTCACAATGCTAAATGTCAAAAATGAAAAGTGTCACCATGAAAAATGTCAAAAATGACAAATTTCAAGATGGCAAATATCAAAGATGTCAAATGACAAATGTCACAATGCTAAATGTCAAAAACGATAAGTGTCACAATGAAAAATGTCAAAAATGACAAATTTCAAGATGGCAAATGTCCAAGATGTCAAATGACAAATGTCACAATGCTAAATGTCAAAAATGACAAATTTCAAGATGGCAAATGTCAAAGATGTCAAATGAGAAATGTCACAATGCTAAATGTCAAAAATGAAAAGTGTCAAAAATGACAAATTTCAAGATGGCAAATGTCTAAGATGTCAAATGACAAATGTCACAATGCTAAATGTCAAAAATGAAAAGTGTCACCGTGAAAAATGTCAAAAATGACAAATTTCAAGATGGTAAATATCAAAGATGTCAAATGACATGTCACAATGCTAAATGTCAAAAATAAAACGTGTCACCATGAAAAATGTCAAAAATGACAAATTTCAAGATGGCAAATATCAAAGATGTCAAATGACAAATGTCACAATGCTAAATGTCAAAAATGACAAATTTCAAGATGACAAATGTCAAAAATGTCAAATGACAAATGTCACAATGCTAAATGTCAAAAATGAAAAGTGTCACCATGAAAAATGTCAAAAATGACAAATTTCAAGATGGCAAATGTCAAAGATGTTAAATGACAAATGTCACAATGCTAAATGTCAAAAATGAAAAGTGTCACCATGAAAAATGTCAAAAATGACAAATTTCAAGATGGCAAATGTCAAAAATGATAAATGTCACAATGCTAAATGTCAAAAATGATAAGTGTCACCATGAAAAATGTTAAAAATGACAAATTTCAAGATGGCAAATTTCCAAGATGTCAAATGACAAATGTCACAATGCTAAATGTCAAAAATGACAAATTTCAAGATGGCAAATGTCAAAGATGTCAAATGACAAATGTCACAATGCTAAATGTCAAAAATGAAACGTGTCACCATGAAAAATGTCAAAAATGACAAATTTCAAGATGGCAAATGTCAAAGATGTCAAATGACATATGTCACAATGCTAAATGTCAAAAATAAAAAGTGTCACCATGAAAAATGTCAAAAATAACAAATTTCAAGATGGCAAATGTCAAAGATGTCAAATGACAAATGTCACAATGCTAAATGTCAAAAATAAAAAGTGTCACCATGAAAAATGTCAAAAATGACAAATTTCAAGATGGAAAATGTCAAAACTGACAAATGTCACAATGCTAAATGTCAAAAATGATAAGTGTCACCATAAAATGTCAAAAATGACAAATTTCAAAATGGCAAATGTCCAAGATGTCAAATGACAAATGTCACAATGCTAAATGTCAAAAATGACAAATTTTAAGATGGCAAATGTCAAAGATGTCAAATGACAAATGTCACAATGCTAAATGTCAAAAATGAAAAGTGTCACCATGAAAAATGTCATAAATCACAAATTTCAAGATGGCAAATGTCAAAGATGTCAAATGACAAATGTCACAATGCTAAATGTCAAAAATGAAAGGTGTCACCATGAAAAATGTCAAAAATAACAAATTTCAAGATGGCAAATGTCAAAGATGTCAAATGACAAATGTCACAATGCCAAATGTCAAAAATGACAAATCTTAAGATGGCAAATGTCAAAGATGTCAAATGACAAATGTCACAATGCTAAATGTCAAAAATGATAAGTGTCACCATGAAAAATGTCAAAAATGACAAATTTCAAGATGGCAAATGTCAAAGATGTCAAATGACAAATGTCACAATGCTAAATGTCAAAAATGAAAAGTGTCACCATGACAAATGTCAAAAATGACAAATTTCAAGATGGCAAATGTCAAAGATGTCAAATGACAAATGTCACAATGATAAATGTCAAAAATGAAAAGTGTCACCATGAAAAATGTCAAAAATGACAAATTTCAAGATGGCAAATATCAAAGATGTCAAATGACAAATGTCACAATGCTAAATGTCAAAAATGATAAGTGTCACCATGAAAAATGTCAAAAATGACAAATTTCAAGATGGCAAATGTCCAAGATGTCAAATGACAAATGTCACAATGCTAAATGTCAAAAATGAAAAGTGTCACCATGAAAAATGTCAAAAATAAAAAATTTTAAGATGGCAAATGTCAAAGATGTCAAATGACAAATGTCACAATGCTAAATGTCAAAAATGAAAAGTGTCACCATAAAAAATGTCAAAAATGACAAATTTCAAGATGGCAAATGTCAAAACTGACAAATGTCACAATGCTACATGTCAAAAATGATAAGTGTTACCATGAAAAATGTCAAAAATGACAAATTTCAAGATGGCAAATGTCCAAGATGTCAAATGACAAATGTTACAATGCTAAATGTCAAAAATGACAAATTTCAAGATGGCAAATGTCAAAGATGTCAAATGACAAATGTCACAATGCTAAATGTCAAAAATGAAAAGTGTCACCATGAAAAATGTCAAAAATGACAAATTTCAAGATGGCAAATGTCAAAGATGTCAAATGACAAATGTCACAATGCTAAATGTCAAAAATGAAAATGTCACCATGAAAAATGTCAAAAATGACCAATTTCAAGATGGCAAATGTCAAAGATGTCAAATGACAAATGTCACAATGCTAAATGTCAAAAATGACAAATTTCAAGGTGGCAAATGTCTAAGATGTCAAATGACAAATGTCACAATGCTAAATGTCAAAAATGAAAAGTGTCACCATAAAAAATGTCAAAAATGACAAATTTCAAGATGGCAAATGTCAAAGATGTCAAATGACAAATGTCACAATGCTAAATGTCAAAAATGACAAATTTCAAGATGGCAAATGTCAAAGATGTCAAATGACAAATGTCACAATGCTAAATGTCAAAAATGAAAAGTGTCACCATGAAAAATGTCAAAAATGACAAATTTCAAGATGGCAAATGTCAAAGATGTCAAATGACAAATGTCACAATGCTAAATGTCAAAAATGAAAAGTGTCACCATGAAAAATGTCAAAAATGACAAATTTCAAGATGGCAAATATCAAAGATGTCAAATGACAAATGTCACAATGCTAAATGTCAAAAATGATAAGTGTCACCATGAAAAATGGCAAAAATGACAAATTTCAAGATGGCAAATGTCCAAGATCTCAAATGTCACAATGTCACAATGCTAAATGTCAAAAATGAAAAGTGTCACCATGAAAAATGTCAAAAATAAAAAATTTTAAGATGGCAAATGTCAAAGATGTCAAATGACAAATGTCACAATGCTAAATGTCAAAAATGAAAAGTGTCACCATAAAAAATGTCAAAAATGACAAATTTCAAGATGGCAAATGTCAAAACTGACAAATGTCACAATGCTAAATGTCAAAAATGATAAGTGTTACCATGAAAAATGTCAAAAATGACAAATTTCAAGATGGCAAATGTCCAAGATGTCAAATGACAAATGTCACAATGCTAAATGTCAAAAATGACAAATTTCAAGATGGCAAATGTCAAAGATGTCAAATGACAAATGTCACAATGCTAAATGTCAAAAATAAAAAGTGTCACCATGAAAAATGTCAAAAATGACAAGTTTCAAGATGGCAAATGTCAAAGATGTCAAATGACAAATGTCACGATGCTAAATGTCAAAAATGAAAAGTGCCACCATGAAAAATGTCAAAAATGACAAATTTCAAGATGGCAAATGTCAAAGATGTCAAATGACAAATGTCACAATGCTAAATGTCAAAAATGAAAAGTGTCCCAATGAAAAATGTCAATAATGACAAATTTCAAGATGGCAAATGTCAAAGATGTCAAATGACAAATGTCACAATGCTAAATGTCAAAAATGAAAAGTGTCACCATGAAAAATGTTAAAAATGACAAATTTCAAGATGACAAATGTCAAAGATGTCGAATATGACAAATGTCACAATGCTAAATGTCAAAAATGAAAAGTGTCACCATGAAAAATGTCAAAAATGACAAATTTCAAGATGGCAAATGTCAAAACTGACAAATGTCACAATGCTAAATGTCAAAAATGATGAGTGTCACCATGAAAAATGTCAAAAATGACAAATTTTAAGATGGCAAATGTCCAAGATGTCAAATGACAAATGTCACAATGCTAAATGTCAAAAATGACAAATTTTAAGATGGCAAATGTCAAAGATGTCAAATGACAAATGTCACAATGCTAAATGTCAAAAATGAAAAGTGTCACCATGAAAAATGTCAAAAATGACAAATTTCAAGATGGCAAATGTCAAAGATGTCAAATGACAAATGTCACAATGCTAAATGTCAAAAATGAAAAGTGTCCCCATGAAAAATGTCAAAAATAACAAATTTCAAGATGGCAAATGTCAAAGATGTCAAATGACAAATGTCACAATGCTAAATGTCAAAAATGACAAATTCCAAGATGGCAAATATCAAAGATGTCAAATGACAAATGTCACAATGCTAAATGTCAAAAATGATAAGTGTCACCATGAAAAATGTCAAAAATGACAAATTTCAAGATGGCAAATGTCCAAGATGTCAAATGACAAATGTCACAATGCTAAAAGTCAAAAATGACAAATTTCAAGATGGCAAATGTCAAAGATGTCAAATGACAAATGTCACAATGCTAAATGTCAAAAATGAAAAGTGTCACCATGAAAAATGTCAAAAATGACAAATTTCAAGATGGCAAATGTCAAAGATGTCAAATGACAAATGTCACAATGCTAAATGTCAAAAATGAAAAGTGTCACCATGAAAAATGTCAAAAATGACAAATTTCAAGATGGCAAATATCAAAGATGTCAAATGACAAATGTCACAATGCTAAATGTCAAAAACGATAAGTGTCACAATGAAAAATGTCAAAAATGACAAATTTCAAGATGGCAAATGTCCAAGATGTCAAATGACAAATGTCACAATGCTAAATGTCAAAAATGACAAATTTCAAGATGGCAAATGTCAAAGATGTCAAATGAGAAATGTCACAATGCTAAATGTCAAAAATGAAAAGTGTCACCATAAAAAATGTCAAAAATGACAAATTTCAAGATGGCAAATGTCAAAGATGTCAAATGACAAATGTCACAATGCTAAATGTCAAAAATGAAAAGTGTCAAAAATGACAAATTTCAAGATGGCAAATGTCTAAGATGTCAAATGACAAATGTCACAATGCTAAATGTCAAAAATGAAAAGTGTCACCGTGAAAAATGTCAAAAATGACAAATTTCAAGATGGTAAATATCAAAGATGTCAAATGACATGTCACAATGCTAAATGTCAAAAATAAAACGTGTCACCATGAAAAATGTCAAAAATGACAAATTTCAAGATGGCAAATATCAAAGATGTCAAATGACAAATGTCACAATGCTAAATGTCAAAAATGACAAATTTCAAGATGACAAATGTCAAAAATGTCAAATGACAAATGTCACAATGCTAAATGTCAAAAATGAAAAGTGTCACCATGAAAAATGTCAAAAATGACAAATTTCAAGATGGCAAATGTCAAAGATGTTAAATGACAAATGTCACAATGCTAAATGTCAAAAATGAAAAGTGTCACCATGAAAAATGTCAAAAATGACAAATTTCAAGATGGCAAATGTCAAAACTGATAAATGTCACAATGCTAAATGTCAAAAATGATAAGTGTCACCATGAAAAATGTTAAAAATGACAAATTTCAAGATGGCAAATTTCCAAGATGTCAAATGACAAATGTCACAATGCTAAATGTCAAAAATGACAAATTTCAAGATGGCAAATGTCAAAGATGTCAAATGACAAATGTCACAATGCTAAATGTCAAAAATGAAACGTGTCACCATGAAAAATGTCAAAAATGACAAATTTCAAGATGGCAAATGTCAAAGATGTCAAATGACAAATGTCACAATGCTAAATGTCAAAAATAAAAAGTGTCACCATGAAAAATGTCAAAAATAACAAATTTCAAGATGGCAAATGTCAAAGATGTCAAATGACAAATGTCACAATGCTAAATGTCAAAAATAAAAAGTGTCACCATGAAAAATGTCAAAAATGACAAATTTCAAGATGGAAAATGTCAAAACTGACAAATGTCACAATGCTAAATGTCAAAAATGATAAGTGTCACCATGAAAAATGTCAAAAATGACAAATTTCAAAATGGCAAATGTCCAAGATGTCAAATGACAAATGTCACAATGCTAAATGTCAAAAATGACAAATTTTAAGATGGCAAATGTCAAAGATGTCAAATGACAAATGTCACAATGCTAAATGTCAAAAATGAAAAGTGTCACCATGAAAAATGTCATAAATCACAAATTTCAAGATGGCAAATGTCAAAGATGTCAAATGACAAATGTCACAATGCTAAATGTCAAAAATGAAAGGTGTCACCATGAAAAATGTCAAAAATAACAAATTTCAAGATGGCAAATGTCAAAGATGTCAAATGACAAATGTCACAATGCCAAATGTCAAAAATGACAAATCTTAAGATGGCAAATGTCAAAGATGTCAAATGACAAATGTCACAATGCTAAATGTCAAAAATGATAAGTGTCACCATGAAAAATGTCAAAAATGACAAATTTCAAGATGGCAAATGTCAAAGATGTCAAATGACAAATGTCACAATGCTAAATGTCAAAAATGAAAAGTGTCACCATGATTAATGTCAAAAATGACAAATTTCAAGATGGCAAATGTCAAAGATGTCAAATGACAAATGTCACAATGATAAATGTCAAAAATGAAAAGTGTCACCATGAAAAATGTCAAAAATGACAAATTTCAAGATGGCAAATATCAAAGATGTCAAATGACAAATGTCACAATGCTAAATGTCAAAAATGATAAGTGTCACCATGAAAAATGTCAAAAATGACAAATTTCAAGATGGCAAATGTCCAAGATGTCAAATGACAAATGTCACAATGCTAAATGTCAAAAATGAAAAGTGTCACCATGAAAAATGTCAAAAATAAAAAATTTTAAGATGGCAAATGTCAAAGATGTCAAATGACAAATGTCACAATGCTAAATGTCAAAAATGAAAAGTGTCACCATAAAAAATGTCAAAAATGACAAATTTCAAGATGGCAAATGTCAAAACTGACAAATGTCACAATGCTACATGTCAAAAATGATAAGTGTTACCATGAAAAATGTTAAAAATGACAAATTTCAAGATGGCAAATGTCCAAGATGTCAAATGACAAATGTTACAATGCTAAATGTCAAAAATGACAAATTTCAAGATGGCAAATGTCAAAGATGTCAAATGACAAATGTCACAATGCTAAATGTCAAAAATGAAAAGTGTCACCATGAAAAATGTCAAAAATGACAAATTTCAAGATGGCAAATGTCAAAGATGTCAAATGACAAATGTCACAATGCTAAATGTCAAAAATGAAAATGTCACCATGAAAAATGTCAAAAATGACCAATTTCAAGATGGCAAATGTCAAAGATGTCAAATGACAAATGTCACAATGCTAAATGTCAAAAATGACAAATTTCAAGGTGGCAAATGTCTAAGATGTCAAATGACAAATGTCACAATGCTAAATGTCAAAAATGAAAAGTGTCACCATAAAAAATGTCAAAAATGACAAATTTCAAGATGGCAAATGTCAAAGATGTCAAATGACAAATGTCACAATGCTAAATGTCAAAAATGACAAATTTCAAGATGGCAAATGTCAAAGATGTCAAATGACAAATGTCACAATGCTAAATGTCAAAAATGAAAAGTGTCACCATGAAAAATGTCAAAAATGACAAATTTCAAGATGGCAAATGTCAAAGATGTCAAATGACAAATGTCACAATGCTAAATGTCAAAAATGAAAAGTGTCACCATGAAAAATGTCAAAAATGACAAATTTCAAGATGGCAAATATCAAAGATGTCAAATGACAAATGTCACAATGCTAAATGTCAAAAATGATAAGTGTCACCATGAAAAATGGCAAAAATGACAAATTTCAAGATGGCAAATGTCCAAGATCTCAAATGACAAATGTCACAATGCTTAATGTCAAAAATGAAAAGTGTCACCATGAAAAATGTCAAAAATAAAAAATTTTAAGATGGCAAATGTCAAAGATGTCAAATGACAAATGTCACAATGCTAAATGTCAAAAATGAAAAGTGTCACCATAAAAAATGTCAAAAATGACAAATTTCAAGATGGCAAATGTCAAAACTGACAAATGTCACAATGCTAAATGTCAAAAATGATAAGTGTTACCATGAAAAATGTCAAAAATGACAAATTTCAAGATGGCAAATGTCAAAGATGTCAAATGACAAATGTCACAATGCTAAAAGTCAAAAATGACAAATTTCAAGATGGCAAATGTCAAAGATGTCAAATGACAAATGTCACAATGCTAAATGTCAAAAATGAAAAGTGTCACCATGAAAAATGTCAAAAATGACAAATTTCAAGATGGCAAATGTCAAAGATGTCAAATGACAAATGTCACAATGCTAAATGTCAAAAATGAAAAGTGTCACCATGAAAAATGTCAAAAATGACAAATTTCAAGATGGCAAATATCAAAGATGTCAAATGACAAATGTCACAATGCTAAATGTCAAAAACGATAAGTGTCACAATGAAAAATGTCAAAAATGACAAATTTCAAGATGGCAAATGTCCAAGATGTCAAATGACAAATGTCACAATGCTAAATGTCAAAAATGACAAATTTCAAGATGGCAAATGTCAAAGATGTCAAATGAGAAATGTCACAATGCTAAATGTCAAAAATGAAAAGTGTCACCATAAAAAATGTCAAAAATGACAAATTTCAAGATGGCAAATGTCAAAGATGTCAAATGACAAATGTCACAATGCTAAATGTCAAAAATAAAAAGTGTCAAAAATGACAAATTTCAAGATGGCAAATGTCTAAGATGTCAAATGACAAATGTCACAATGCTAAATGTCAAAAATGAAAAGTGTCACCGTGAAAAATGTCAAAAATGACAAATTTCAAGATGGTAAATATCAAAGATGTCAAATGACATGTCACAATGCTAAATGTCAAAAATAAAACGTGTCACCATGAAAAATGTCAAAAATGACAAATTTCAAGATGGCAAATATCAAAGATGTCAAATGACAAATGTCACAATGCTAAATGTCAAAAATGACAAATTTCAAGATGACAAATGTCAAAAATGTCAAATGACAAATGTCACAATGCTAAATGTCAAAAATGAAAAGTGTCACCATGAAAAATGTCAAAAATGACAAATTTCAAGATGGCAAATGTCAAAGATGTTAAATGACAAATGTCACAATGCTAAATGTCAAAAATGAAAAGTGTCACCATGAAAAATGTCAAAAATGACAAATTTCAAGATGGCAAATGTCAAAACTGATAAATGTCACAATGCTAAATGTCAAAAATGATAAGTGTCACCATGAAAAATGTTAAAAATGACAAATTTCAAGATGGCAAATTTCCAAGATGTCAAATGACAAATGTCACAATGCTAAATGTCAAAAATGACAAATTTCAAGATGGCAAATGTCAAAGATGTCAAATGACAAATGTCACAATGCTAAATGTCAAAAATGAAACGTGTCACCATGAAAAATGTCAAAAATGACAAATTTCAAGATGGCAAATGTCAAAGATGTCAAATGACAAATGTCACAATGCTAAATGTCAAAAATAAAAAGTGTCACCATGAAAAATGTCAAAAATAACAAATTTCAAGATGGCAAATGTCAAAGATGTCAAATGACACATGTCACAATGCTAAATGTCAAAAATAAAAAGTGTCACCATGAAAAATGTCAAAAATGACAAATTTCAAGATGGAAAATGTCAAAACTGACAAATGTCACAATGCTAAATGTCAAAAATGATAAGTGTCACCATGAAAAATGTCAAAAATGACAAATTTCAAAATGGCAAATGTCCAAGATGTCAAATGACAAATGTCACAATGCTAAATGTCAAAAATGACAAATTTTAAGATGGCAAATGTCAAAGATGTCAAATGACAAATGTCACAATGCTAAATGTCAAAAATGAAAAGTGTCACCATGAAAAATGTCATAAATCACAAATTTCAAGATGGCAAATGTCAAAGATGTCAAATGACAAATGTCACAATGCTAAATGTCAAAAATGAAAGGTGTCACCATAAAATGTCAAAAATAACAAATTTCAAGATGGCAAATGTCAAAGATGTCAAATGACAAATGTCACAATGCCAAATGTCAAAAATGACAAATCTTAAGATGGCAAATGTCAAAGATGTCAAATGACAAATGTCACAATGCTAAATGTCAAAAATGATAAGTGTCACCATGAAAAATGTCAAAAATGACAAATTTCAAGATGGCAAATGTCAAAGATGTCAAATGACAAATGTCACAATGCTAAATGTCAAAAATGAAAAGTGTCACCATGACAAATGTCAAAAATGACAAATTTCAAGATGGCAAATGTCAAAGATGTTAAATGACAAATGTCACAATGATAAATGTCAAAAATGAAAAGTGTCACCATGAAAAATGTCAAAAATGACAAATTTCAAGATGGCAAATATCAAAGATGTCAAATGACAAATGTCACAATGCTAAATGTCAAAAATGATAAGTGTCACCATGAAAAATGTCAAAAATGACAAATTTCAAGATGGCAAATGTCCAAGATGTCAAATGACAAATGTCACAATGCTAAATGTCAAAAATGAAAAGTGTCACCATGAAAAATGTCAAAAATAAAAAATTTTAAGATGGCAAATGTCAAAGATGTCAAATGACAAATGTCACAATGCTAAATGTCAAAAATGAAAAGTGTCACCATAAAAAATGTCAAAAATGACAAATTTCAAGATGGCAAATGTCAAAACTGACAAATGTCACAATGCTACATGTCAAAAATGATAAGTGAAAAATGTCAAAAATGACAAATTTCAAGATGGCAAATGTCCAAGATGTCAAATGACAAATGTTACAATGCTAAATGTCAAAAATGACAAATTTCAAGATGGCAAATGTCAAAGATGTCAAATGACAAATGTCACAATGCTAAATGTCAAAAATGAAAAGTGTCACCATGAAAAATGTCAAAAATGACAAATTTCAAGATGGCAAATGTCAAAGATGTCAAATGACAAATGTCACAATGCTAAATGTCAAAAATGAAAATGTCACCATGAAAAATGTCAAAAATGACCAATTTCAAGATGGCAAATGTCAAAGATGTCAAATGACAAATGTCACAATGCTAAATGTCAAAAATGACAAATTTCAAGGTGGCAAATGTCTAAGATGTCAAATGACAAATGTCACAATGCTAAATGTCAAAAATGAAAAGTGTCACCATAAAAAATGTCAAAAATGACAAATTTCAAGATGGCAAATGTCAAAGATGTCAAATGACAAATGTCACAATGCTAAATGTCAAAAATGACAAATTTCAAGATGGCAAATGTCAAAGATGTCAAATGACAAATGTCACAATGCTAAATGTCAAAAATGAAAAGTGTCACCATGAAAAATGTCAAAAATGACAAATTTCAAGATGGCAAATGTCAAAGATGTCAAATGACAAATGTCACAATGCTAAATGTCAAAAATGAAAAGTGTCACCATGAAAAATGTCAAAAATGACAAATTTTAAGATGGCAAATATCAAAGATGTCAAATGACAAATGTCACAATGCTAAATGTCAAAAATGATAAGTGTCACCATGAAAAATGGCAAAAATGACAAATTTCAAGATGGCAAATGTCCAAGATCTCAAATGACAAATGTCACAATGCTAAATGTCAAAAATGAAAAGTGTCACCATGAAAAATGTCAAAAATAAAAAATTTTAAGATGGCAAATGTCAAAGATGTCAAATGACAAATGTCACAATGCTAAATGTCAAAAATGAAAAGTGTCACCATAAAAAATGTCAAAAATGACAAATTTCAAGATGGCAAATGTCAAAACTGACAAATGTCACAATGCTAAATGTCAAAAATGATAAGTGTTACCATGAAAAATGTCAAAAATGACAAATTTCAAGATGGCAAATGTCCAAGATGTCAAATGACAAATGTCACAATGCTAAATGTCAAAAATGACAAATTTCAAGATGGCAAATGTCAAAGATGTCAAATGACAAATGTCACAATGCTAAATGTCAAAAATAAAAAGTGTCACCATGAAAAATGTCAAAAATGACAAATTTCAAGATGGCAAATGTCAAAGATGTCAAATGACAAATGTCACAATGCTAAATGTCAAAAATGAAAATGTCACCATGAAAAATGTCAAAAATGACCAATTTCAAGATGGCAAATGTCAAAGATGTCAAATGACAAATGTCACAATGCTAAATGTCAAAAATGAAAAGTGTCAAAAATGACAAATTTCAAGATGGCAAATGTCTAAGATGTCAAATGACAAATGTCACAATGCTAAATGTCAAAAATGAAAAGTGTCACCATAAAAAATGTCAAAAATGACAAATTTCAAGATGGCAAATGTCAAAGATGTCAAATGACAAATGTCACAATGCTAAATGTCAAAAATGAAAAGTGTCACCATGAAAAATGTCAAAAATGACAAATTTCAAGGTGGCAAATGTCAAAGATGTCAAATGACAAATGTCACAATGCTAAATGTCAAAAATGAAAAGTGTCCCCATGAAAAATGTCAATAATGACAAATTTCAAGATGGCAAATGTCAAAGATGTCAAATGACAAATGTCACAATGCTAAATGTCAAAAATGAAAAGTGTCACCATGAAAAATGTCAAAAATGACAAATTTCAAGATGGCAAATGTCAAAGATGTCGAATATGACAAATGTCACAATGCTAAATGTCAAAAATGAAAAGTGTCACCATGAAAAATGTCAAAAATGACAAATTTCAAGATGGCAAATGTCAAAACTGACAAATGTCACAATGCTAAATGTCAAAAATGATGAGTGTCACCATGAAAAATGTCAAAAATGACAAATTTCAAAATGGCAAATGTCCAAGATGTCAAATGACAAATGTCACAATGCTAAATGTCAAAAATGACAAATTTCAAGATGGCAAATGTCAAAGATGTCAAATGACAAATGTCACAATGCTAAATGTCAAAAATGAAAAGTGTCACCATGAAAAATGTCAAAAATGACAAATTTCAAGATGGCAAATGTCAAAGATGTCAAATGACAAATGTCACAATGCTAAATGTCAAAAATGAAAAGTGTCACCATGAAAAATGTCAAAAATAACAAATTTCAAGATGGCAAATGTCAAAGATGTCAAATGACAAATGTCACAATGCTAAATGTCAAAAATGACAAATTCCAAGATGGCAAATGTCAAAGATGTCAAATGACAAATGTCACAATGCTAAATGTCAAAAATGATAAGTGTCACCATGAAAAATGTCAAAAATGACAAATTCCAAGATGGCAAATGTCCAAGATGTCAAATGACAAATGTCACAATGCTAAATGTCAAAAATGACAAATTTCAAGATGGCAAATGTCAAAGATGTCAAATGACAAATGTCACAATGCTAAATGTCAAAAATGAAAAGTGTCACCATGAAAAATGTCAAAAATTACAAATTTCAAGATGGCAAATGTCAAAGATGTCAAATGACAAATGTCACAATGCTAAATGTCAAAAATGAAAAGTGTCACCATGAAAAATGTCAAAAATGACAAATTTCAAGATGGCAAATATCAAAGATGTCAAATGAAAAATGTCACAATGCTAAATGTCAAAAATGATAAGTGTCACCATGAAAAATGTCAAAAGTGACAAATTTCAAGATGGCAAATGTCCAAGATGTCAAATGACAAATGTCACAATGCTAAATGTCAAAAATGACAAATTTCAAGATGGCAAATGTCAAAGATGTCAAATGAGAAATGTCACAATGCTAAATGTCAAAAATGAAAAGTGTCACCATGAAAAATGTCAAAAATGACAAATTTCAAGATGGCAAATGTCAAAGATGTCAAATGACAAATGTCACAATGCTAAATGTCAAAAATGACAAATTTTAAGATGGCAAATATCAAAGATGTCAAATGACATGTCACAATGCTAAATGTCAAAAATAAAAAGTGTCACCATGAAAAATGTCAAAAATGACAAATTTCAAGATGGCAAATATCAAAGATGTCAAATGACAAATGTCACAATGCTAAATGTCAAAAATGACAAATTTCAAGATGACAAATGTCAAAAATGTCAAATGACAAATGTCACAATGCTAAATGTCAAAAATGAAAAGTGTCACCATGAAAAATGTCAAAAATGACAAATTTCAA
This sequence comes from Altica lythri, assembly GCA_964028335.1. Lineage (NCBI taxonomy): Eukaryota > Metazoa > Arthropoda > Insecta > Coleoptera > Chrysomelidae > Altica > Altica lythri. The sequence continues at coordinate 17,422,116 of OZ034800.1, read as the reverse complement.
GATGGCAAATGTCAAAGATGTTAAATGACAAATGTCACAATGCTAAATGTCAAAAATGAAAAGTGTCGCCATGAAAAATGTCAAAAATGACAAATTTCAAGATGGCAAATGTCAAAACTGATAAATGTCACAATGCTAAATGTCAAAAATGATACGTGTCACCATGAAAAATGTCAAAAATGACAAATTTCAAGATGGCAAATTTCCAAGATGTTAAATGACAAATGTCACAATGCTAAATGTCAAAAATGAAAAGTGTCGCCATGAAAAATGTCAAAAATGACAAATTTCAAGATGGCAAATGTTCAAAACTGATAAATGTCACAATGCTAAATGTCAAAAATGATAAGTGTCACCATGAAAAATGTCAAAAATGACAAATTTCAAGATGGCAAATTTCCAAGATGTCAAATGACAAATGTCAAATGCTAAATGTCAAAAATGACAAATTTCAAGATGGCAAATGTCAAAGATGTCAAATGACAAATGTCACAATGCTAAATGTCAAAAATAAAAAGTGTCACCATGAAAAATGTCAAAAATAACAAATTTCAAGATGGCAAATGTCAAAGATGTCAAATGACAAATGTCACAATGCTAAATGTCAAAAATAAAAAGTGTCACCATGAAAAATGTCAAAAATGACAAATTTCAAGATGGCAAATGTCAAAACTGACAAATGTCACAATGCTAAATGTCAAAAATGATAAGTGTCACCATGAAAAATGTCAAAAATGACAAATTTCAAGATGGCAAATGTCCAAGATGTCAACTGACAAATGTCACAATGCTAAATGTCAAAAATGACAAATTTTAAGATGGCAAATGTCAAAGATCTCAAATGACAAATGTCACAATGCTAAATGTCAAAAATGAAAAGTGTCACCATGAAAAATGTCAAAAATGACAAATTTCAAGATGGTAAATGTCAAAGATGTCAAATGACAAATGTCACAATGCTAAATGTCAAAAATGAAAAGTGTCACCATATAAAATGTCAAAAATGACAAATTTCAAGATGGCAAATATCAAAGATGTCAAATGACAAATGTCACAATGCTAAATGTCAAAAATGATAAGTGTCACCATGAAAAATGTCAAAAATGACAAATTTCAAGATGGCAAATGTCCAAGATGTCAAATGACAAATGTCACAATGCTAAATGTCAAAAATGACAAATTTCAAGATGGCAAATGTCAAAGATGTCAAATGACAAATGTCACAATGCTAAATGTCAAAAATGAAAAGTGTCACCATGAAAAATGTCAAAAATAACAAATTTCAAGATGGCAAATGTCAAAGATGTCAAATGACAAATGTCACAATGCTAAATGTCAAAAATGAAAAGTGTCACCATGAAAAATGTCAAAAATGACAAATTTCAAGATGGCAAATGTCAAAGATGTCAAATGACAAATGTCACAATGCTAAATGTCAAAAATAAAAAGTGTCACCATGAAAAATGTCAAAAATAACAAATTTCAAGATGGCAAATGTCAAAGATGTCAAATGACAAATGTCACAATGCTAAATGTCAAAAATGAAAAGTGTCACCATGAAAAATGTCAAAAATGACAAATTTCAAGATGGCAAATGTCAAAACTGACAAATGTCACAATGCTAAATGTCAAAAATAATAAGTGTCACCATGAAAAATGTCAAAAATGACAAATTTCAAGATGGCAAATGTCCAAGATGTCAAATGACAAATGTCACAATGCTAAATGTCAAAAATGACAAATTTTAAGATGACAAATGTCAAAGATGTCAAATGACAAATGTCACAATGCTAAATGTCAAAAATGACAAATTCCAAGATGGCAAATGTCAAAGATGTCAAATGACAAATGTCACAATGCTAAATGTCAAAAATGAAAAGTGTCACCATGAAAAATGTCAAAAATGACAAATTTCAAGATGGCAAATGTCAAAGATGTCAAATGACAAATGTCACAATGCTAAATGTCAAAAATGAAAAGTGTCACAATGAAAAATGTCAAAAATGACAAATTTCAAGATGGCAAATATCAAAGATGTCAAATGACAAATGTCACAATGCTAAATGTCAAAAATGATAAGTGTCACCATGAAAAATGTCAAAAATGACAAATTTCAAGATGGCAAATGTCCAAGATGTCAAATGACAAATGTCACAATGCTAAATGTCAAAAATGACAAATTTCAAGATGGCAAATGTCAAAGATGTTAAATGAGAAATGTCACAATGCTAAATGTCAAAAATGAAAAGTGTCACCATGAAAAATGTCAAAAATGACAAATTTCAAGATGGCAAATGTCAAAGATGTCAAATGACAAATGTCACAATGCTAAATGTCAAAAATGAAAAGTGTCAAAAATGACAAATTTCAAGATGGCAAATGTCTAAGATGTCAAATGACAAATGTCACAATGCTAAATGTCAAAAATGAAAAGTGTCACCGTGAAAAATGTCAAAAATGACAAATTTCAAGATGGCAAATATCAAAGATGTCAAATGACATGTCACAATGCTAAATGTCAAAAATAAAAAGTGTCACCATGAAAAATGTCAAAAATGACAAATTTCAAGATGGCAAATATCAAAGATGTCAAATGACAAATGTCACAATGCTAAATGTCAAAAATGACAAATTTCAAGATGACAAATGTCAAAAATGTCAAATGACAAATGTCACAATGCTAAATGTCAAAAATGAAAAGTGTCACCATGAAAAATGTCAAAAATGACAAATTTCAAGATGGCAAATGTCAAAGATGTTAAATGACAAATGTCACAATGCTAAATGTCAAAAATAAAAAGTGTCACCATGAAAAATGTCAAAAATGACAAATTTCAAGATGGCAAATGTCAAAACTGATAAATGTCACAATGCTAAATGTCAAAAATGATAAGTGTCACCATCAAAAATGGCAAAAATGACAAATTTCAAGATGGCAAATTTCCAAGATGTCAAATGACAAATGTCACAATGCTAAATGTCAAAAATGACAAATTTCAAGATGGCAAATGTCAAAGATGTCAAATGACAAATGTCACAATGCTAAATGTCAAAAATGACAAATTTTAAGATGGCAAATGTCAAAGATGTCAAATGACAAATGTCACAATGCTAAATGTCAAAAATGAAAAGTGTCACCATGGAAAATGTCAAAAATGACAAATTTCAAGATGGCAAATGTCAAACATGTCAAATGACAAATGTCACAATGCTAAATGTCAAAAATAAAAAGTGTCACCATGAAAAATGTCAAAAATGACAAATTTCAAGATGGCAAATGTCAAAACTGACAAATGTCACAATGCTAAATGTCAAAAATGATAAGTGTCACCATGAAAAATTTCAAAAATGACAAATTTCAAAAATGACAAATTTCAAGATGGCAAATGTCCAAGATGTCAAATAACAAATGTCACAATGCTAAATGTCAAAAATGACAAATTTTAAGATGGCAAATGTCAAAGATGTCAAATGACAAATGTCACAATGCTAAATGTCAAAAATGAAAAGTGTCACCATGAAAAATGTCAAAAATGACAAATTTCAAGATGGCAAATGTCAAAGATGTCAAATGACAAATGTCACAATGCTAAATGTCAAAAATGAAAAGTGTCACCATAAAAAATGTCAAAAATGACAAATTTCAAGATGGCAAATATCAAAGATGTCAAATGACAAATGTCACAATGCTAAATGTCAAAAATGATAAGTGTCACCATGAAAAATGTCAAAAATGACAAATTTCAAGATGGCAAATGTCCAAGATGTCAAATGACAAATGTCACAATGCTAAATGTCAAAAATGACAAATTTCAAAATGGCAAATGTCAAAGATGTCAAATGACAAATGTCACAATGCTAAATGTCAAAAATGAAAAGTGTCACGATGAAAAATGTCAAAAATGACAAATTTCAAGATGGCAAATGTCAAAGATGTCAAATGACAAATGTCACAATGCTAAATGTCAAAAATGAAAAGTGTCACCATGAAAAATGTCAAAAATGACAAATTTCAAGATGGAAAATATCAAAGAAGTCAAATGACAAATGTCACAATGCTAAATGTCAAAAATGACAAATTTCAAGATGGCAAATGTCAAAAATGTCAAATGACCAATGTCACAATGCTAAATGTCAAAAATGAAAAGTGTCACCATGAAAAATGTCAAAAATGACAAATTTCAAGATGGCAAATGTCAAAGATGTCAAATGACAAATGTCACAATGCTAAATGTCAAAAATGAAAAGTGTCACCATGAAAAATGTCAAAAATAACAAATTTCAAGATGGCAAATGTCAAAGATGTCAAATGACAAATGTCACAATGCTAAATGTCAAAAATGAAAAGTGTCACCATGAAAAATGTCAAAAATGACAAATTTCAAGATGGCAAATGTCAAAGATGTCGAATATGACAAATGTCACAATGCTAAATGTCAAAAATGAAAAGTGTCACCATGAAAAATGTCAAAAATGACAAATTTCAAGATGGCAAATGTCAAAGATGTCAAATGACAAATGTCACAATGCTAAATGTCAAAAATGAAAAGTGTCATCATGAAAAATGTCAAAAATGACAAATTTTAAGATGGCAAATGTCAAAGATGTCAAATGACAAATGTCACAATGCTAAATGTCAAAAATGAAAAGTGTCACCATGAAAAATGTCAAAAATGACAAATTTCTAGATAACAAATGTCAAAGATGTCAAATGACAAATGTCACAATGCTAAATGTCAAAAATGAAAAGTGTCACCATGAAAAATGTCAAAAATAACAAATTTCAAGATGGCAAATGTCAAAGATGTCAAATGACAAATGTCACAATGCTAAATGTCAAAAATGAAAAGTGTCACCATGAAAAATGTCAAAAATGACAAATTTCAAGATGGCAAATGTCAAAACTGACAAATGTCACAATGCTAAATGTCAAAAATGATAAGTGTCACCATGAAAAATGTCAAAAATGACAAATTTCAAGATGGCAAATGTCCAAGATGTCAAATGACAAATGTCACAATGCTAAATGTCAAAAATGACAAATTTTAAGATGGCAAATGTCAAAGATGTCAAATGACAAATGTCACAATGCTAAATGTCAAAAATAAAAAGTGTCACCATGAAGAATGTCAAAAATGACAAATTTCAAGATGGCAAATGTCAAAGATGTCAAATGACAAATGTCACAATGCTAAATGTCAAAAATGACAAATTCCAAGATGGCAAATGTCAAAGATGTCAAATGACAAATGTCACAATGCTAAATGTCAAAAATGATAAGTGTCACCATGAAAAATGTCAAAAATGACAAATTTCAAGATGGCAAATGTCCAAGATGTCAAATGACAAATGTCACAATGCTAAATGTCAAAAATGACAAATTTTAAGATGGCAAATGTCAAAGATGTCAAATGACAAATGTCACAATGCTAAATGTCAAAAATAAAAAGTGTCACCATGAAAAATGTCAAAAATGACAAATTTCAAGATGGCAAATGTCAAAGATGTCAAATGACAAATGTCACAATGCTAAATGTCAAAAATGATGAGTGTCACCATGAAAAATGTCAAAAATGACAAATTTCAAAATGGCAAATGTCCAAGATGTCAAATGACAAATGTCACAATGCTAAATGTCAAAAATGACAAATTTCAAGATGGCAAATGTCAAAGATGTCAAATGACAAATGTCACAATGCTAAATGTCAAAAATGAAAAGTGTCACCATGAAAAATGTCAAAAATGACAAATTTCAAGATGGCAAATGTCAAAGATGTCAAATGACAAATGTCACAATGCTAAATGTCAAAAATGAAAAGTGTCACCATGAAAAATGTCAAAAATAACAAATTTCAAGATGGCAAATGTCAAAGATGTCAAATGACAAATGTCACAATGCTAAATGTCAAAAATGACAAATTCCAAGATGGCAAATGTCAAAGATGTCAAATGACAAATGTCACAATGCTAAATGTCAAAAATGATAAGTGTCACCATGAAAAATGTCAAAAATGACAAATTCCAAGATGGCAAATGTCCAAGATGTCAAATGACAAATGTCACAATGCTAAATGTCAAAAATGACAAATTTCAAGATGGCAAATGTCAAAGATGTCAAATGACAAATGTCACAATGCTAAATGTCAAAAATGAAAAGTGTCACCATGAAAAATGTCAAAAATTACAAATTTCAAGATGGCAAATGTCAAAGATGTCAAATGACAAATGTCACAATGCTAAATGTCAAAAATGAAAAGTGTCACCATGAAAAATGTCAAAAATGACAAATTTCAAGATGGCAAATATCAAAGATGTCAAATGAAAAATGTCACAATGCTAAATGTCAAAAATGATAAGTGTCACCATAAAATGTCAAAAGTGACAAATTTCAAGATGGCAAATGTCCAAGATGTCAAATGACAAATGTCACAATGCTAAATGTCAAAAATGACAAATTTCAAGATGGCAAATGTCAAAGATGTCAAATGAGAAATGTCACAATGCTAAATGTCAAAAATGAAAAGTGTCACCATGAAAAATGTCAAAAATGACAAATTTCAAGATGGCAAATGTCAAAGATGTCAAATGACAAATGTCACAATGCTAAATGTCAAAAATGACAAATTTCAAGATGGCAAATATCAAAGATGTCAAATGACATGTCACAATGCTAAATGTCAAATATAAAAAGTGTCACCATGAAAAATGTCAAAAATGACAAATTTCAAGATGGCAAATATCAAAGATGTCAAATGACAAATGTCACAATGCTAAATGTCAAAAATGACAAATTTCAAGATGACAAATGTCAAAAATGTCAAATGACAAATGTCACAATGCTAAATGTCAAAAATGAAAAGTGTCACCATGAAAAATGTCAAAAATGACAAATTTCAAGATGGCAAATGTCAAAGATGTTAAATGACAAATGTCACAATGCTAAATGTCAAAAATGAAAAGTGTCGCCATGAAAAATGTCAAAAATGACAAATTTCAAGATGGCAAATGTCAAAACTGATAAATGTCACAATGCTAAATGTCAAAAATGATAAGTGTCACCATGAAAAATGTCAAAAATGACAAATTTCAAGATGGCAAATTTCCAAGATGTTAAATGACAAATGTCACAATGCTAAATGTCAAAAATGAAAAGTGTCGCCATGAAAAATGTCAAAAATGACAAATTTCAAGATGGCAAATGTTCAAAACTGATAAATGTCACAATGCTAAATGTCAAAAATGATAAGTGTCACCATGAAAAATGTCAAAAATGACAAATTTCAAGATGGCAAATTTCCAAGATGTCAAATGACAAATGTCAAATGCTAAATGTCAAAAATGACAAATTTCAAGATGGCAAATGTCAAAGATGTCAAATGACAAATGTCACAATGCTAAATGTCAAAAATAAAAAGTGTCACCATGAAAAATGTCAAAAATAACAAATTTCAAGATGGCAAATGTCAAAGATGTCAAATGACAAATGTCACAATGCTAAATGTCAAAAATAAAAAGTGTCACCATGAAAAATGTCAAAAATGACAAATTTCAAGATGGCAAATGTCAAAACTGACAAATGTCACAATGCTAAATGTCAAAAATGATAAGTGTCACCATGAAAAATGTCAAAAATGACAAATTTCAAGATGGCAAATGTCCAAGATGTCAACTGACAAATGTCACAATGCTAAATGTCAAAAATGACAAATTTTAAGATGGCAAATGTCAAAGATCTCAAATGACAAATGTCACAATGCTAAATGTCAAAAATGAAAAGTGTCACCATGAAAAATGTCAAAAATGACAAATTTCAAGATGGTAAATGTCAAAGATGTCAAATGACAAATGTCACAATGCTAAATGTCAAAAATGAAAAGTGTCACCATATAAAATGTCAAAAATGACAAATTTCAAGATGGCAAATATCAAAGATGTCAAATGACAAATGTCACAATGCTAAATGTCAAAAATGATAAGTGTCACCATGAAAAATGTCAAAAATGACAAATTTCAAGATGGCAAATGTCCAAGATGTCAAATGACAAATGTCACAATGCTAAATGTCAAAAATGACAAATTTCAAGATGGCAAATGTCAAAGATGTCAAATGACAAATGTCACAATGCTAAATGTCAAAAATGAAAAGTGTCACCATGAAAAATGTCAAAAATAACAAATTTCAAGATGGCAAATGTCAAAGATGTCAAATGACAAATGTCACAATGCTAAATGTCAAAAATGAAAAGTGTCACCATGAAAAATGTCAAAAATGACAAATTTCAAGATGGCAAATGTCAAAGATGTCAAATGACAAATGTCACAATGCTAAATGTCAAAAATAAAAAGTGTCACCATGAAAAATGTCAAAAATAACAAATTTCAAGATGGCAAATGTCAAAGATGTCAAATGAAAAATGTCACAATGCTAAATGTCAAAAATAAAAAGTGTCACCATGAAAAATGTCAAAAATGACAAATTTCAAGATGGCAAATGTCAAAACTGACAAATGTCACAATGCTAAATGTCAAAAATAATAAGTGTCACCATGAAAAATGTCAAAAATGACAAATTTCAAGATGGCAAATGTCCAAGATGTCAAATGACAAATGTCACAATGCTAAATGTCAAAAATGACAAATTTTAAGATGACAAATGTCAAAGATGTCAAATGACAAATGTCACAATGCTAAATGTCAAAAATGACAAATTCCAAGATGGCAAATGTCAAAGATGTCAAATGACAAATGTCACAATGCTAAATGTCAAAAATGAAAAGTGTCACCATGAAAAATGTCAAAAATGACAAATTTCAAGATGGCAAATGTCAAAGATGTCAAATGACAAATGTCACAATGCTAAATGTCAAAAATGAAAAGTGTCACAATGAAAAATGTCAAAAATGACAAATTTCAAGATGGCAAATATCAAAGATGTCAAATGACAAATGTCACAATGCTAAATGTCAAAAATGATAAGTGTCACCATGAAAAATGTCAAAAATGACAAATTTCAAGATGGCAAATGTCCAAGATGTCAAATGACAAATGTCACAATGCTAAATGTCAAAAATGACAAATTTCAAGATGGCAAATGTCAAAGATGTTAAATGAGAAATGTCACAATGCTAAATGTCAAAAATGAAAAGTGTCACCATGAAAAATGTCAAAAATGACAAATTTCAAGATGGCAAATGTCAAAGATGTCAAATGACAAATGTCACAATGCTAAATGTCAAAAATGAAAAGTGTCAAAAATGACAAATTTCAAGATGGCAAATGTCTAAGATGTCAAATGACAAATGTCACAATGCTAAATGTCAAAAATGAAAAGTGTCACCGTGAAAAATGTCAAAAATGACAAATTTCAAGATGGCAAATATCAAAGATGTCAAATGACATGTCACAATGCTAAATGTCAAAAATAAAAAGTGTCACCATGAAAAATGTCAAAAATGACAAATTTCAAGATGGCAAATATCAAAGATGTCAAATGACAAATGTCACAATGCTAAATGTCATAAATGACAAATTTCAAGATGACAAATGTCAAAAATGTCAAATGACAAATGTCACAATGCTAAATGTCAAAAATGAAAAGTGTCACCATGAAAAATGTCAAAAATGACAAATTTCAAGATGGCAAATGTCAAAGATGTTAAATGACAAATGTCACAATGCTAAATGTCAAAAATGAAACGTGTCACCATGAAAAATGTCAAAAATGACAAATTTCAAGATGGCAAATGTCAAAGATGTCAAATGACAAATGTCACAATGCTAAATGTCAAAAATAAAAAGTGTCACCATGAAAAATGTCAAAAATAACAAATTTCAAGATGGCAAATGTCAAAGATGTCAAATGACACATGTCACAATGCTAAATGTCAAAAATAAAAAGTGTCACCATGAAAAATGTCAAAAATGACAAATTTCAAGATGGAAAATGTCAAAACTGACAAATGTCACAATGCTAAATGTCAAAAATGATAAGTGTCACCATGAAAAATGTCAAAAATGACAAATTTCAAAATGGCAAATGTCCAAGATGTCAAATGACAAATGTCACAATGCTAAATGTCAAAAATGACAAATTTTAAGATGGCAAATGTCAAAGATGTCAAATGACAAATGTCACAATGCTAAATGTCAAAAATGAAAAGTGTCACCATGAAAAATGTCATAAATCACAAATTTCAAGATGGCAAATGTCAAAGATGTCAAATGACAAATGTCACAATGCTAAATGTCAAAAATGAAAGGTGTCACCATGAAAAATGTCAAAAATAACAAATTTCAAGATGGCAAATGTCAAAGATGTCAAATGACAAATGTCACAATGCCAAATGTCAAAAATGACAAATCTTAAGATGGCAAATGTCAAAGATGTCAAATGACAAATGTCACAATGCTAAATGTCAAAAATGATAAGTGTCACCATGAAAAATGTCAAAAATGACAAATTTCAAGATGGCAAATGTCAAAGATGTCAAATGACAAATGTCACAATGCTAAATGTCAAAAATGAAAAGTGTCACCATGACAAATGTCAAAAATGACAAATTTCAAGATGGCAAATGTCAAAGATGTTAAATGACAAATGTCACAATGATAAATGTCAAAAATGAAAAGTGTCACCATGAAAAATGTCAAAAATGACAAATTTCAAGATGGCAAATATCAAAGATGTCAAATGACAAATGTCACAATGCTAAATGTCAAAAATGATAAGTGTCACCATGAAAAATGTCAAAAATGACAAATTTCAAGATGGCAAATGTCCAAGATGTCAAATGACAAATGTCACAATGCTAAATGTCAAAAATGAAAAGTGTCACCATGAAAAATGTCAAAAATAAAAAATTTTAAGATGGCAAATGTCAAAGATGTCAAATGACAAATGTCACAATGCTAAATGTCAAAAATGAAAAGTGTCACCATAAAAAATGTCAAAAATGACAAATTTCAAGATGGCAAATGTCAAAACTGACAAATGTCACAATGCTACATGTCAAAAATGATAAGTGTTACCATGAAAAATGTCAAAAATGACAAATTTCAAGATGGCAAATGTCCAAGATGTCAAATGACAAATGTTACAATGCTAAATGTCAAAAATGACAAATTTCAAGATGGCAAATGTCAAAGATGTCAAATGACAAATGTCACAATGCTAAATGTCAAAAATGAAAAGTGTCACCATGAAAAATGTCAAAAATGACAAATTTCAAGATGGCAAATGTCAAAGATGTCAAATGACAAATGTCACAATGCTAAATGTCAAAAATGAAAATGTCACCATGAAAAATGTCAAAAATGACCAATTTCAAGATGGCAAATGTCAAAGATGTCAAATGACAAATGTCACAATGCTAAATGTCAAAAATGACAAATTTCAAGGTGGCAAATGTCTAAGATGTCAAATGACAAATGTCACAATGCTAAATGTCAAAAATGAAAAGTGTCACCATAAAAAATGTCAAAAATGACAAATTTCAAGATGGCAAATGTCAAAGATGTCAAATGACAAATGTCACAATGCTAAATGTCAAAAATGACAAATTTCAAGATGGCAAATGTCAAAGATGTCAAATGACAAATGTCACAATGCTAAATGTCAAAAATGAAAAGTGTCACCATGAAAAATGTCAAAAATGACAAATTTCAAGATGGCAAATGTCAAAGATGTCAAATGACAAATGTCACAATGCTAAATGTCAAAAATGAAAAGTGTCACCATGAAAAATGTCAAAAATGACAAATTTTAAGATGGCAAATATCAAAGATGTCAAATGACAAATGTCACAATGCTAAATGTCAAAAATGATAAGTGTCACCATGAAAAATGGCAAAAATGACAAATTTCAAGATGGCAAATGTCCAAGATCTCAAATGACAAATGTCACAATGCTAAATGTCAAAAATGAAAAGTGTCACCATGAAAAATGTCAAAAATAAAAAATTTTAAGATGGCAAATGTCAAAGATGTCAAATGACAAATGTCACAATGCTAAATGTCAAAAATGAAAAGTGTCACCATAAAAAATGTCAAAAATGACAAATTTCAAGATGGCAAATGTCAAAACTGACAAATGTCACAATGCTAAATGTCAAAAATGATAAGTGTTACCATGAAAAATGTCAAAAATGACAAATTTCAAGATGGCAAATGTCCAAGATGTCAAATGACAAATGTCACAATGCTAAATGTCAAAAATGACAAATTTCAAGATGGCAAATGTCAAAGATGTCAAATGACAAATGTCACAATGCTAAATGTCAAAAATAAAAAGTGTCACCATGAAAAATGTCAAAAATGACAAATTTCAAGATGGCAAATGTCAAAGATGTCAAATGACAAATGTCACAATGCTAAATGTCAAAAATGAAAATGTCACCATGAAAAATGTCAAAAATGACCAATTTCAAGATGGCAAATGTCAAAGATGTCAAATGACAAATGTCACAATGCTAAATGTCAAAAATGAAAAGTGTCAAAAATGACAAATTTCAAGATGGCAAATGTCTAAGATGTCAAATGACAAATGTCACAATGCTAAATGTCAAAAATGAAAAGTGTCACCATAAAAAATGTCAAAAATGACAAATTTCAAGATGGCAAATGTCAAAGATGTCAAATGACAAATGTCACAATGCTAAATGTCAAAAATGAAAAGTGTCACCATGAAAAATGTCAAAAATGACAAATTTCAAGGTGGCAAATGTCAAAGATGTCAAATGACAAATGTCACAATGCTAAATGTCAAAAATGAAAAGTGTCCCCATGAAAAATGTCAATAATGACAAATTTCAAGATGGCAAATGTCAAAGATGTCAAATGACAAATGTCACAATGCTAAATGTCAAAAATGAAAAGTGTCACCATGAAAAATGTCAAAAATGACAAATTTCAAGATGGCAAATGTCAAAGATGTCGAATATGACAAATGTCACAATGCTAAATGTCAAAAATGAAAAGTGTCACCATGAAAAATGTCAAAAATGACAAATTTCAAGATGGCAAATGTCAAAACTGACAAATGTCACAATGCTAAATGTCAAAAATGATGAGTGTCACCATGAAAAATGTCAAAAATGACAAATTTCAAAATGGCAAATGTCCAAGATGTCAAATGACAAATGTCACAATGCTAAATGTCAAAAATGACAAATTTCAAGATGGCAAATGTCAAAGATGTCAAATGACAAATGTCACAATGCTAAATGTCAAAAATGAAAAGTGTCACCATGAAAAATGTCAAAAATGACAAATTTCAAGATGGCAAATGTCAAAGATGTCAAATGACAAATGTCACAATGCTAAATGTCAAAAATGAAAAGTGTCACCATGAAAAATGTCAAAAATAACAAATTTCAAGATGGCAAATGTCAAAGATGTCAAATGACAAATGTCACAATGCTAAATGTCAAAAATGACAAATTCCAAGATGGCAAATGTCAAAGATGTCAAATGACAAATGTCACAATGCTAAATGTCAAAAATGATAAGTGTCACCATGAAAAATGTCAAAAATGACAAATTCCAAGATGGCAAATGTCCAAGATGTCAAATGACAAATGTCACAATGCTAAATGTCAAAAATGACAAATTTCAAGATGGCAAATGTCAAAGATGTCAAATGACAAATGTCACAATGCTAAATGTCAAAAATGAAAAGTGTCACCATGAAAAATGTCAAAAATTACAAATTTCAAGATGGCAAATGTCAAAGATGTCAAATGACAAATGTCACAATGCTAAATGTCAAAAATGAAAAGTGTCACCATGAAAAATGTCAAAAATGACAAATTTCAAGATGGCAAATATCAAAGATGTCAAATGAAAAATGTCACAATGCTAAATGTCAAAAATGATAAGTGTCACCATGAAAAATGTCAAAAGTGACAAATTTCAAGATGGCAAATGTCCAAGATGTCAAATGACAAATGTCACAATGCTAAATGTCAAAAATGACAAATTTCAAGATGGCAAATGTCAAAGATGTCAAATGAGAAATGTCACAATGCTAAATGTCAAAAATGAAAAGTGTCACCATGAAAAATGTCAAAAATGACAAATTTCAAGATGGCAAATGTCAAAGATGTCAAATGACAAATGTCACAATGCTAAATGTCAAAAATGACAAATTTTAAGATGGCAAATATCAAAGATGTCAAATGACATGTCACAATGCTAAATGTCAAAAATAAAAAGTGTCACCATGAAAAATGTCAAAAATGACAAATTTCAAGATGGCAAATATCAAAGATGTCAAATGACAAATGTCACAATGCTAAATGTCAAAAATGACAAATTTCAAGATGACAAATGTCAAAAATGTCAAATGACAAATGTCACAATGCTAAATGTCAAAAATGAAAAGTGTCACCATGAAAAATGTCAAAAATGACAAATTTCAAGATGGCAAATGTCAAAGATGTTAAATGACAAATGTCACAATGCTAAATGTCAAAAATGAAAAGTGTCGCCATGAAAAATGTCAAAAATGACAAATTTCAAGATGGCAAATGTCAAAACTGATAAATGTCACAATGCTAAATGTCAAAAATGATACGTGTCACCATGAAAAATGTCAAAAATGACAAATTTCAAGATGGCAAATTTCCAAGATGTTAAATGACAAATGTCACAATGCTAAATGTCAAAAATGAAAAGTGTCGCCATGAAAAATGTCAAAAATGACAAATTTCAAGATGGCAAATGTTCAAAACTGATAAATGTCACAATGCTAAATGTCAAAAATGATAAGTGTCACCATGAAAAATGTCAAAAATGACAAATTTCAAGATGGCAAATTTCCAAGATGTCAAATGACAAATGTCAAATGCTAAATGTCAAAAATGACAAATTTCAAGATGGCAAATGTCAAAGATGTCAAATGACAAATGTCACAATGCTAAATGTCAAAAATAAAAAGTGTCACCATGAAAAATGTCAAAAATAACAAATTTCAAGATGGCAAATGTCAAAGATGTCAAATGACAAATGTCACAATGCTAAATGTCAAAAATAAAAAGTGTCACCATGAAAAATGTCAAAAATGACAAATTTCAAGATGGCAAATGTCAAAACTGACAAATGTCACAATGCTAAATGTCAAAAATGATAAGTGTCACCATGAAAAATGTCAAAAATGACAAATTTCAAGATGGCAAATGTCCAAGATGTCAACTGACAAATGTCACAATGCTAAATGTCAAAAATGACAAATTTTAAGATGGCAAATGTCAAAGATCTCAAATGACAAATGTCACAATGCTAAATGTCAAAAATGAAAAGTGTCACCATGAAAAATGTCAAAAATGACAAATTTCAAGATGGTAAATGTCAAAGATGTCAAATGACAAATGTCACAATGCTAAATGTCAAAAATGAAAAGTGTCACCATATAAAATGTCAAAAATGACAAATTTCAAGATGGCAAATATCAAAGATGTCAAATGACAAATGTCACAATGCTAAATGTCAAAAATGATAAGTGTCACCATGAAAAATGTCAAAAATGACAAATTTCAAGATGGCAAATGTCCAAGATGTCAAATGACAAATGTCACAATGCTAAATGTCAAAAATGACAAATTTCAAGATGGCAAATGTCAAAGATGTCAAATGACAAATGTCACAATGCTAAATGTCAAAAATGAAAAGTGTCACCATGAAAAATGTCAAAAATAACAAATTTCAAGATGGCAAATGTCAAAGATGTCAAATGACAAATGTCACAATGCTAAATGTCAAAAATGAAAAGTGTCACCATGAAAAATGTCAAAAATGACAAATTTCAAGATGGCAAATGTCAAAGATGTCAAATGACAAATGTCACAATGCTAAATGTCAAAAATAAAAAGTGTCACCATGAAAAATGTCAAAAATAACAAATTTCAAGATGGCAAATGTCAAAGATGTCAAATGACAAATGTCACAATGCTAAATGTCAAAAATGAAAAGTGTCACCATGAAAAATGTCAAAAATGACAAATTTCAAGATGGCAAATGTCAAAACTGACAAATGTCACAATGCTAAATGTCAAAAATAATAAGTGTCACCATGAAAAATGTCAAAAATGACAAATTTCAAGATGGCAAATGTCCAAGATGTCAAATGACAAATGTCACAATGCTAAATGTCAAAAATGACAAATTTTAAGATGACAAATGTCAAAGATGTCAAATGACAAATGTCACAATGCTAAATGTCAAAAATGACAAATTCCAAGATGGCAAATGTCAAAGATGTCAAATGACAAATGTCACAATGCTAAATGTCAAAAATGAAAAGTGTCACCATGAAAAATGTCAAAAATGACAAATTTCAAGATGGCAAATGTCAAAGATGTCAAATGACAAATGTCACAATGCTAAATGTCAAAAATGAAAAGTGTCACAATGAAAAATGTCAAAAATGACAAATTTCAAGATGGCAAATATCAAAGATGTCAAATGACAAATGTCACAATGCTAAATGTCAAAAATGATAAGTGTCACCATGAAAAATGTCAAAAATGACAAATTTCAAGATGGCAAATGTCCAAGATGTCAAATGACAAATGTCACAATGCTAAATGTCAAAAATGACAAATTTCAAGATGGCAAATGTCAAAGATGTTAAATGAGAAATGTCACAATGCTAAATGTCAAAAATGAAAAGTGTCACCATGAAAAATGTCAAAAATGACAAATTTCAAGATGGCAAATGTCAAAGATGTCAAATGACAAATGTCACAATGCTAAATGTCAAAAATGAAAAGTGTCAAAAATGACAAATTTCAAGATGGCAAATGTCTAAGATGTCAAATGACAAATGTCACAATGCTAAATGTCAAAAATGAAAAGTGTCACCGTGAAAAATGTCAAAAATGACAAATTTCAAGATGGCAAATATCAAAGATGTCAAATGACATGTCACAATGCTAAATGTCAAAAATAAAAAGTGTCACCATGAAAAATGTCAAAAATGACAAATTTCAAGATGGCAAATATCAAAGATGTCAAATGACAAATGTCACAATGCTAAATGTCAAAAATGACAAATTTCAAGATGACAAATGTCAAAAATGTCAAATGACAAATGTCACAATGCTAAATGTCAAAAATGAAAAGTGTCACCATGAAAAATGTCAAAAATGACAAATTTCAAGATGGCAAATGTCAAAGATGTTAAATGACAAATGTCACAATGCTAAATGTCAAAAATAAAAAGTGTCACCATGAAAAATGTCAAAAATGACAAATTTCAAGATGGCAAATGTCAAAACTGATAAATGTCACAATGCTAAATGTCAAAAATGATAAGTGTCACCATCAAAAATGGCAAAAATGACAAATTTCAAGATGGCAAATTTCCAAGATGTCAAATGACAAATGTCACAATGCTAAATGTCAAAAATGACAAATTTCAAGATGGCAAATGTCAAAGATGTCAAATGACAAATGTCACAATGCTAAATGTCAAAAATGACAAATTTTAAGATGGCAAATGTCAAAGATGTCAAATGACAAATGTCACAATGCTAAATGTCAAAAATGAAAAGTGTCACCATGGAAAATGTCAAAAATGACAAATTTCAAGATGGCAAATGTCAAACATGTCAAATGACAAATGTCACAATGCTAAATGTCAAAAATAAAAAGTGTCACCATGAAAAATGTCAAAAATGACAAATTTCAAGATGGCAAATGTCAAAACTGACAAATGTCACAATGCTAAATGTCAAAAATGATAAGTGTCACCATGAAAAATTTCAAAAATGACAAATTTCAAAAATGACAAATTTCAAGATGGCAAATGTCCAAGATGTCAAATAACAAATGTCACAATGCTAAATGTCAAAAATGACAAATTTTAAGATGGCAAATGTCAAAGATGTCAAATGACAAATGTCACAATGCTAAATGTCAAAAATGAAAAGTGTCACCATGAAAAATGTCAAAAATGACAAATTTCAAGATGGCAAATGTCAAAGATGTCAAATGACAAATGTCACAATGCTAAATGTCAAAAATGAAAAGTGTCACCATAAAAAATGTCAAAAATGACAAATTTCAAGATGGCAAATATCAAAGATGTCAAATGACAAATGTCACAATGCTAAATGTCAAAAATGATAAGTGTCACCATGAAAAATGTCAAAAATGACAAATTTCAAGATGGCAAATGTCCAAGATGTCAAATGACAAATGTCACAATGCTAAATGTCAAAAATGACAAATTTCAAAATGGCAAATGTCAAAGATGTCAAATGACAAATGTCACAATGCTAAATGTCAAAAATGAAAAGTGTCACGATGAAAAATGTCAAAAATGACAAATTTCAAGATGGCAAATGTCAAAGATGTCAAATGACAAATGTCACAATGCTAAATGTCAAAAATGAAAAGTGTCACCATGAAAAATGTCAAAAATGACAAATTTCAAGATGGAAAATATCAAAGAAGTCAAATGACAAATGTCACAATGCTAAATGTCAAAAATGACAAATTTCAAGATGGCAAATGTCAAAAATGTCAAATGACCAATGTCACAATGCTAAATGTCAAAAATGAAAAGTGTCACCATGAAAAATGTCAAAAATGACAAATTTCAAGATGGCAAATGTCAAAGATGTCAAATGACAAATGTCACAATGCTAAATGTCAAAAATGAAAAGTGTCACCATGAAAAATGTCAAAAATAACAAATTTCAAGATGGCAAATGTCAAAGATGTCAAATGACAAATGTCACAATGCTAAATGTCAAAAATGAAAAGTGTCACCATGAAAAATGTCAAAAATGACAAATTTCAAGATGGCAAATGTCAAAGATGTCGAATATGACAAATGTCACAATGCTAAATGTCAAAAATGAAAAGTGTCACCATGAAAAATGTCAAAAATGACAAATTTCAAGATGGCAAATGTCAAAGATGTCAAATGACAAATGTCACAATGCTAAATGTCAAAAATGAAAAGTGTCATCATGAAAAATGTCAAAAATGACAAATTTTAAGATGGCAAATGTCAAAGATGTCAAATGACAAATGTCACAATGCTAAATGTCAAAAATGAAAAGTGTCACCATGAAAAATGTCAAAAATGACAAATTTCTAGATAACAAATGTCAAAGATGTCAAATGACAAATGTCACAATGCTAAATGTCAAAAATGAAAAGTGTCACCATGAAAAATGTCAAAAATAACAAATTTCAAGATGGCAAATGTCAAAGATGTCAAATGACAAATGTCACAATGCTAAATGTCAAAAATGAAAAGTGTCACCATGAAAAATGTCAAAAATGACAAATTTCAAGATGGCAAATGTCAAAACTGACAAATGTCACAATGCTAAATGTCAAAAATGATAAGTGTCACCATGAAAAATGTCAAAAATGACAAATTTCAAGATGGCAAATGTCCAAGATGTCAAATGACAAATGTCACAATGCTAAATGTCAAAAATGACAAATTTTAAGATGGCAAATGTCAAAGATGTCAAATGACAAATGTCACAATGCTAAATGTCAAAAATAAAAAGTGTCACCATGAAGAATGTCAAAAATGACAAATTTCAAGATGGCAAATGTCAAAGATGTCAAATGACAAATGTCACAATGCTAAATGTCAAAAATGACAAATTCCAAGATGGCAAATGTCAAAGATGTCAAATGACAAATGTCACAATGCTAAATGTCAAAAATGATAAGTGTCACCATGAAAAATGTCAAAAATGACAAATTTCAAGATGGCAAATGTCCAAGATGTCAAATGACAAATGTCACAATGCTAAATGTCAAAAATGACAAATTTTAAGATGGCAAATGTCAAAGATGTCAAATGACAAATGTCACAATGCTAAATGTCAAAAATAAAAAGTGTCACCATGAAAAATGTCAAAAATGACAAATTTCAAGATGGCAAATGTCAAAGATGTCAAATGACAAATGTCACAATGCTAAATGTCAAAAATGATGAGTGTCACCATGAAAAATGTCAAAAATGACAAATTTCAAAATGGCAAATGTCCAAGATGTCAAATGACAAATGTCACAATGCTAAATGTCAAAAATGACAAATTTCAAGATGGCAAATGTCAAAGATGTCAAATGACAAATGTCACAATGCTAAATGTCAAAAATGAAAAGTGTCACCATGAAAAATGTCAAAAATGACAAATTTCAAGATGGCAAATGTCAAAGATGTCAAATGACAAATGTCACAATGCTAAATGTCAAAAATGAAAAGTGTCACCATGAAAAATGTCAAAAATAACAAATTTCAAGATGGCAAATGTCAAAGATGTCAAATGACAAATGTCACAATGCTAAATGTCAAAAATGACAAATTCCAAGATGGCAAATGTCAAAGATGTCAAATGACAAATGTCACAATGCTAAATGTCAAAAATGATAAGTGTCACCATGAAAAATGTCAAAAATGACAAATTCCAAGATGGCAAATGTCCAAGATGTCAAATGACAAATGTCACAATGCTAAATGTCAAAAATGACAAATTTCAAGATGGCAAATGTCAAAGATGTCAAATGACAAATGTCACAATGCTAAATGTCAAAAATGAAAAGTGTCACCATGAAAAATGTCAAAAATTACAAATTTCAAGATGGCAAATGTCAAAGATGTCAAATGACAAATGTCACAATGCTAAATGTCAAAAATGAAAAGTGTCACCATGAAAAATGTCAAAAATGACAAATTTCAAGATGGCAAATATCAAAGATGTCAAATGAAAAATGTCACAATGCTAAATGTCAAAAATGATAAGTGTCACCATAAAATGTCAAAAGTGACAAATTTCAAGATGGCAAATGTCCAAGATGTCAAATGACAAATGTCACAATGCTAAATGTCAAAAATGACAAATTTCAAGATGGCAAATGTCAAAGATGTCAAATGAGAAATGTCACAATGCTAAATGTCAAAAATGAAAAGTGTCACCATGAAAAATGTCAAAAATGACAAATTTCAAGATGGCAAATGTCAAAGATGTCAAATGACAAATGTCACAATGCTAAATGTCAAAAATGACAAATTTCAAGATGGCAAATATCAAAGATGTCAAATGACATGTCACAATGCTAAATGTCAAATATAAAAAGTGTCACCATGAAAAATGTCAAAAATGACAAATTTCAAGATGGCAAATATCAAAGATGTCAAATGACAAATGTCACAATGCTAAATGTCAAAAATGACAAATTTCAAGATGACAAATGTCAAAAATGTCAAATGACAAATGTCACAATGCTAAATGTCAAAAATGAAAAGTGTCACCATGAAAAATGTCAAAAATGACAAATTTCAAGATGGCAAATGTCAAAGATGTTAAATGACAAATGTCACAATGCTAAATGTCAAAAATGAAAAGTGTCGCCATGAAAAATGTCAAAAATGACAAATTTCAAGATGGCAAATGTCAAAACTGATAAATGTCACAATGCTAAATGTCAAAAATGATAAGTGTCACCATGAAAAATGTCAAAAATGACAAATTTCAAGATGGCAAATTTCCAAGATGTTAAATGACAAATGTCACAATGCTAAATGTCAAAAATGAAAAGTGTCGCCATGAAAAATGTCAAAAATGACAAATTTCAAGATGGCAAATGTTCAAAACTGATAAATGTCACAATGCTAAATGTCAAAAATGATAAGTGTCACCATGAAAAATGTCAAAAATGACAAATTTCAAGATGGCAAATTTCCAAGATGTCAAATGACAAATGTCAAATGCTAAATGTCAAAAATGACAAATTTCAAGATGGCAAATGTCAAAGATGTCAAATGACAAATGTCACAATGCTAAATGTCAAAAATAAAAAGTGTCACCATGAAAAATGTCAAAAATAACAAATTTCAAGATGGCAAATGTCAAAGATGTCAAATGACAAATGTCACAATGCTAAATGTCAAAAATAAAAAGTGTCACCATGAAAAATGTCAAAAATGACAAATTTCAAGATGGCAAATGTCAAAACTGACAAATGTCACAATGCTAAATGTCAAAAATGATAAGTGTCACCATGAAAAATGTCAAAAATGACAAATTTCAAGATGGCAAATGTCCAAGATGTCAACTGACAAATGTCACAATGCTAAATGTCAAAAATGACAAATTTTAAGATGGCAAATGTCAAAGATCTCAAATGACAAATGTCACAATGCTAAATGTCAAAAATGAAAAGTGTCACCATGAAAAATGTCAAAAATGACAAATTTCAAGATGGTAAATGTCAAAGATGTCAAATGACAAATGTCACAATGCTAAATGTCAAAAATGAAAAGTGTCACCATATAAAATGTCAAAAATGACAAATTTCAAGATGGCAAATATCAAAGATGTCAAATGACAAATGTCACAATGCTAAATGTCAAAAATGATAAGTGTCACCATGAAAAATGTCAAAAATGACAAATTTCAAGATGGCAAATGTCCAAGATGTCAAATGACAAATGTCACAATGCTAAATGTCAAAAATGACAAATTTCAAGATGGCAAATGTCAAAGATGTCAAATGACAAATGTCACAATGCTAAATGTCAAAAATGAAAAGTGTCACCATGAAAAATGTCAAAAATAACAAATTTCAAGATGGCAAATGTCAAAGATGTCAAATGACAAATGTCACAATGCTAAATGTCAAAAATGAAAAGTGTCACCATGAAAAATGTCAAAAATGACAAATTTCAAGATGGCAAATGTCAAAGATGTCAAATGACAAATGTCACAATGCTAAATGTCAAAAATAAAAAGTGTCACCATGAAAAATGTCAAAAATAACAAATTTCAAGATGGCAAATGTCAAAGATGTCAAATGAAAAATGTCACAATGCTAAATGTCAAAAATAAAAAGTGTCACCATGAAAAATGTCAAAAATGACAAATTTCAAGATGGCAAATGTCAAAACTGACAAATGTCACAATGCTAAATGTCAAAAATAATAAGTGTCACCATGAAAAATGTCAAAAATGACAAATTTCAAGATGGCAAATGTCCAAGATGTCAAATGACAAATGTCACAATGCTAAATGTCAAAAATGACAAATTTTAAGATGACAAATGTCAAAGATGTCAAATGACAAATGTCACAATGCTAAATGTCAAAAATGACAAATTCCAAGATGGCAAATGTCAAAGATGTCAAATGACAAATGTCACAATGCTAAATGTCAAAAATGAAAAGTGTCACCATGAAAAATGTCAAAAATGACAAATTTCAAGATGGCAAATGTCAAAGATGTCAAATGACAAATGTCACAATGCTAAATGTCAAAAATGAAAAGTGTCACAATGAAAAATGTCAAAAATGACAAATTTCAAGATGGCAAATATCAAAGATGTCAAATGACAAATGTCACAATGCTAAATGTCAAAAATGATAAGTGTCACCATGAAAAATGTCAAAAATGACAAATTTCAAGATGGCAAATGTCCAAGATGTCAAATGACAAATGTCACAATGCTAAATGTCAAAAATGACAAATTTCAAGATGGCAAATGTCAAAGATGTTAAATGAGAAATGTCACAATGCTAAATGTCAAAAATGAAAAGTGTCACCATGAAAAATGTCAAAAATGACAAATTTCAAGATGGCAAATGTCAAAGATGTCAAATGACAAATGTCACAATGCTAAATGTCAAAAATGAAAAGTGTCAAAAATGACAAATTTCAAGATGGCAAATGTCTAAGATGTCAAATGACAAATGTCACAATGCTAAATGTCAAAAATGAAAAGTGTCACCGTGAAAAATGTCAAAAATGACAAATTTCAAGATGGCAAATATCAAAGATGTCAAATGACATGTCACAATGCTAAATGTCAAAAATAAAAAGTGTCACCATGAAAAATGTCAAAAATGACAAATTTCAAGATGGCAAATATCAAAGATGTCAAATGACAAATGTCACAATGCTAAATGTCATAAATGACAAATTTCAAGATGACAAATGTCAAAAATGTCAAATGACAAATGTCACAATGCTAAATGTCAAAAATGAAAAGTGTCACCATGAAAAATGTCAAAAATGACAAATTTCAAGATGGCAAATGTCAAAGATGTTAAATGACAAATGTCACAATGCTAAATGTCAAAAATAAAAAGTGTCACCATGAAAAATGTCAAAAATGACAAATTTCAAGATGGCAAATGTCAAAACTGATAAATGTCACAATGCTAAATGTCAAAAATGATAAGTGTCACCATCAAAAATGGCAAAAATGACAAATTTCAAGATGGCAAATTTCCAAGATGTCAAATGACAAATGTCACAATGCTAAATGTCAAAAATGACAAATTTCAAGATGGCAAATGTCAAAGATGTCAAATGACAAATGTCACAATGCTAAATGTCAAAAATGACAAATTTTAAGATGGCAAATGTCAAAGATGTCAAATGACAAATGTCACAATGCTAAATGTCAAAAATGAAAAGTGTCACCATGAAAAATGTCAAAAATGACAAATTTCAAGATGGCAAATGTCAAACATGTCAAATGACAAATGTCACAATGCTAAATGTCAAAAATAAAAAGTGTCACCATGAAAAATGTCAAAAATGACAAATTTCAAGATGGCAAATGTCAAAACTGACAAATGTCACAATGCTAAATGTCAAAAATGATAAGTGTCACCATGAAAAATTTCAAAAATGACAAATTTCAAAAATGACAAATTTCAAGATGGCAAATGTCCAAGATGTCAAATAACAAATGTCACAATGCTAAATGTCAAAAATGACAAATTTTAAGATGGCAAATGTCAAAGATGTCAAATGACAAATGTCACAATGCTAAATGTCAAAAATGAAAAGTGTCACCATGAAAAATGTCAAAAATGACAAATTTCAAGATGGCAAATGTCAAAGATGTCAAATGACAAATGTCACAATGCTAAATGTCAAAAATGAAAAGTGTCACCATAAAAAATGTCAAAAATGACAAATTTCAAGATGGCAAATATCAAAGATGTCAAATGACAAATGTCACAATGCTAAATGTCAAAAATGATAAGTGTCACCATGAAAAATGTCAAAAATGACAAATTTCAAGATGGCAAATGTCCAAGATGTCAAATGACAAATGTCACAATGCTAAATGTCAAAAATGACAAATTTCAAAATGGCAAATGTCAAAGATGTCAAATGACAAATGTCACAATGCTAAATGTCAAAAATGAAAAGTGTCACGATGAAAAATGTCAAAAATGACAAATTTCAAGATGGCAAATGTCAAAGATGTCAAATGACAAATGTCACAATGCTAAATGTCAAAAATGATAAGTGTCAGCATGAAAAATGTCAAAAATGACAAATTTCAAGATGGCAAATGTCCAAGATGTCAAATGACAAATGTCACAATGCTAAATGTCAAAAATGACAAATTTCAAAATGGCAAATGTCAAAGATGTCAAATGACAAATGTCACAATGCTAAATGTCAAAAATGAAAAGTGTCACGATGAAAAATGTCAAAAATGACAAATTTCAAGATGGCAAATGTCAAAGATGTCAAATGACAAATGTCACAATGCTAAATGTCAAAAATGAAAAGTGTCACCATGAAAAATGTCAAAAATGACAAATTTCAAGATGGAAAATATCAAAGAAGTCAAATGACAAATGTCACAATGCTAAATGTCAAAAATGACAAATTTCAAGATGGCAAATGTCAAAAATGTCAAATGACCAATGTCACAATGCTAAATGTCAAAAATGAAAAGTGTCACCATGAAAAATGTCAAAAATGACAAATTTCAAGATGGCAAATGTCAAAGATGTCAAATGACAAATGTCACAATGCTAAATGTCAAAAATGAAAAGTGTCACCATGAAAAATGTCAAAAATGACAAATTTCAAGATGGCAAATGTCAAAGATGTCGAATATGACAAATGTCACAATGCTAAATGTCAAAAATGAAAAGTGTCACCATGAAAAATGTCAAAAATGACAAATTTCAAGATGGCAAATGTCAAAGATGTCAAATGACAAATGTCACAATGCTAAATGTCAAAAATGAAAAGTGTCATCATGAAAAATGTCAAAAATGACAAATTTTAAGATGGCAAATGTCAAAGATGTCAAATGACAAATGTCACAATGCT
This sequence comes from Altica lythri, assembly GCA_964028335.1. Classification (NCBI taxonomy): domain Eukaryota; kingdom Metazoa; phylum Arthropoda; class Insecta; order Coleoptera; family Chrysomelidae; genus Altica; species Altica lythri. The sequence goes on along the minus strand of OZ034800.1, from coordinate 17,396,001 downwards.
AAATGTCAAAAATGAAAAGTGTCACCATGAAAAATGTCAAAAATGACAAATTTCAAGATAACAAATGTCAAAGATGTCAAATGACAAATGTCACAATGCTAAATGTCAAAAATGAAAAGTGTCACCATGAAAAATGTCAAAAATAACAAATTTCAAGATGGCAAATGTCAAAGATGTCAAATGACAAATGTCACAATGCTAAATGTCAAAAATGAAAAGTGTCACCATGAAAAATGTCAAAAATGACAAATTTCAAGATGGCAAATGTCAAAACTGACAAATGTCACAATGCTAAATGTCAAAAATGATAAGTGTCACCATGAAAAATGTCAAAAATGACAAATTTCAAGATGGCAAATGTCCAAGATGTCAAATGACAAATGTCACAATGCTAAATGTCAAAAATGACAAATTTTAAGATGGCAAATGTCAAAGATGTCAAATGACAAATGTCACAATGCTAAATGTCAAAAATAAAAAGTGTCACCATGAAAAATGTCAAAAATGACAAATTTCAAGATGGCAAATGTCAAAGATGTCAAATGACAAATGTCACAATGCTAAATGTCAAAAATGAAAAGTGTCACCATGAAAAATGTCAAAAATAACAAATTTCAAAAAGGCAAATGTCAAAGATGTCAAAACTGACAAATGTCACAATGCTAAATGTCAAAAATGATAAGGGTCACCATGAAAAATGTCAAAAATGACAAATTTCAAGATGGCAAATGTCCAAGATGTCAAATGACAAATGTCACAATGCTAAATATCAAAAATGACAAATTTCAAGATGGCAAATGTCAAAGATGTCAAATGACAAATGTCACAATGCTAAATGTCAAAAATGAAAAGTGTCACCATGAAAAATGTTAAAAATGACAAATTTCAGGATGGCAAATGTCAAAGATGTCAAATGACAAATGCAACAATGCTAAATGTCAAAAATGAAAAGTGTCACCATGAAAAATGTCAAAAATGACAAATTTCAAGATGGCAAAGATGTCAAATGACAAATGTCACAATGCTAAATGTCAAAAATGTCAAATTTTAAGATGGCAAATGTCAAAGATGTCAAATGACAAATGTAACAATGCTAAATGTCAAAAATGAAAAGTGTCACCATGAAAAATGTCAAAAATGACAAATTTCAAGATGGCAAATGTCAAAGATGTCAAATGACAAATGTCACAATGCTAAATGTCAAAAATGAAAAGTGTCACCATGAAAAATGTCAAAAATAACAAATTTTAAGATGGCAAATGTCAAAGATGTCAAATGACAAATGTCACAATGTTAAATGTCAAAAATGAAAAGTGTCACCATGAAAAATGTCAAAAATGACAAATTTTAAGATGGCAAATGTCAAAGATGTCAAATGACAAATGTCACAATGCTAAATGTCAAAAATGAAAAGTGTCACTATGAAAAATGTCAAAAATAACAAATTTCAAGATGGCAAATGTCAAAGATGTCAAATGACAAATGTCACAATGCTAAATGTCAAAAATGAAAAGTGTCACCATGAAAAATGTCAAAAATGACAAATTTCAAGAAGGCAAATGTCAAAGATGTCAAATGACAAATGTCACAATGCTAAATATCAAAAATGACAAATTTCAAGATGGCAAATGTCAAAGATGTCAAATGACAAATGTCACAATGCTAAATGTCAAAAATGAAAAGTGTCACCATGAAAATTGTCAAAAATGACAAATTTCAAGATGGCAAATGTCAAAGATGTCAAATGACAAATGTCACAATTCTAAATGTCAAAAATGAAAAGTGTCACCATGAAAAAGGTCAAAAATGACAAATTTCAAGATGGCAAATGTCAAAGATGTCAAATGTCACAATGCTAAATGTCAAAAATGAAAAGTGTCACCATGAAAAATGTCAAAAATGACAAATTTCAAGATGGCAAATGTCAAAGATGTCAAATGACAAATGTCACAATGCTAAATGTCAAAAATGAAAAGTGTCACCATGAAAATTGTCAAAAATGACAAATTTCAAGATGGCAAATGTCAAAACTGACAAATGTCACAATGCTAAATGTCAAAAATGATAAGTGTCACCATGAAAAATTTCAAAACTGACAAATTTCAAGATGGCAAATGTCCAAGATGTCAAATGATAAATGTCACAATGCTAAATGTCAAAAATGAAAAGTGTCACCATGAAAAATGTCAAAAATGACAAATTTCAAGATGGCAAATGTCAAAGATGTCAAATGATAAATGTCACAATGCTAAATGTCAAAAATGAAAAGTGTCAAAAATGACAAATTTCAAGATGGCAAATGTCAAAGATGTTAAATGACAAATGTCACAATGCTAAATGTCAAAAATGAAAAGTGTCACCATGAAAAATGTCAAAAATAACAAATTTCAAGATGGCAAATGTCAAAGATGTCAAATGACAAATGTCACAATGCTAAATGTCAAAAATGAAAAGTGTCACTATGAAAAATGTTAAAAATGACAAATTTCAAGAAAGCAAATGTCAAAGATGTCAAATGACAAATGTCACAATGCTAAATGTCAAAAATGAAAAGTGTCACCATGAAAAATGTCAAAAATGACAAATTTCAAGATGGCAAATGTCAAAACTGACAAATGTCACAATGCTAAATGTCAAAAATGATAAGTGTCACCATGAAAAATGTCAAAAATGACAAATTTCAAGATGGCAAATGTCCAAGATGTCAAATGACAAATGTCACAATGCTAAATGTCAAAAATGACAAATTTCAAGATGGCAAATGTCAAAGATGTCAAATGACAAATGTCACAATGCTAAATAACAAAAATGAAAAGTGTCACCATGAAAAATGTCAAAAATGACAAATTTCAAGATGGCAAATGTCAAAGATGTCAAATGACAAATGTCACAATGCTAAATGTCAAAAATGAAAAGTGTCACCATGAAAAATGTCAAAAATAACAAATTTCAAAATGGCAAATGTCAAAGATGTCAAATGACAAATGTCACAATGCTAAATGTCAAAAATGAAAAGTGTCACCATGAAAAATGTCAAAAATGACAAATTTCAAGATGGCAAATGTCAAAGATGTCAAATGACAAATGTCACAATGCTAAATGTCAAAAATGAAAAGTGTCACCATGAAAAATGTCAAAAATGACAAATTTCAAGATGGCAAATGTCAAAGATGTCAAATGACAAATGTCACATTGCTAAATGTCAAAAATGAAAAGTGTCACCATGAAAAATGTCAAAAATGACAAATTTCAAGATGGCAAATGTCAAAGATGTCAAATGACAAATGTCACAATGCTAAATGTCAAAAATGAAAAATGTCAAAAATGACAAATTTCAAGATGGCAAATGTCAAAACTGACAAATGCCACAATGCTAAATGTCAAAAATGATATGTGTCACCATGAAAAATGTCAAAAATGACAAATTTCAAGATAGCAAATGTCCACGATGTCAAATGACAAATGTCACAATGCTAAATGTCAAAAATGAAAAGTGTCACCATGAAAAATGTCAAAATTGACAAATTTCAAGATGGCAAATGTCAAAGATGTCAAATGACAAATGTCACAATGCTAAATGTCAAAAATGAAAAGTGTCAAAAATGACAAATTTCAAGATGGCAAATGTCTAAGATGTCAAATGACAAATGTCACAATGCTAAATGTCAAAAATGAAAAGTGTCACCGTGAAAAATGTCAAAAATGACAAATTTCAAGATGGCAAATGTCAAAGATGTCAAATGACAAATGTCACAATGCTAAATGTCAAAAATGAAAAGTGTCACCATGAAAAATGTCAAAAATGACAAATTTCAAGATGGCAAATGTCAAAGATGTCAAATGACAAATGTCACAATGCTAAATGTCAAAAATGAAAAGTGTCCCCATGAAAAATGTCAATAATGACAAATTTCAAGATGGCAAATGTCAAAGATGTCAAATGACAAATGTCAAAAATGAAAAGTGTCACCATGAAAAATGTCAAAAATGACAAATTTCAAGATGGCAAATGTCAAAGATGTCGAATATGACAAATGTCACAATGCTAAATGTCAAAAATGAAAAGTGTCATCATGAAAAATGTCAAAAATGACAAATTTCAAGATGGCAAATGTCAAAGATGTCAAATGACAAATGTCACAATGCTAAATGTCAAAAATGAAAAGTGTCACCATGAAAAATGTCAAAAATAACAAATTTCAAGATGGCAAATGTCAAAGATGTCAAATGACAAATGTCACAATGCTAAATGTCAAAAATGAAAAGTGTCACCATAAAAAATGTGAAAATGACAAATTTCAAGATGGCAAATGTCAAAGATGTCAAATGACAAATGTCACAATGCTAAATGTCAAAAATGAAAAGTGTCACCATGAAAAATGTCAAAAATAACAAATTTCAAGATGGCAAATGTCAAAGATGTCAAATGACAAATGTCACAATGCTAAATGTCAAAAATGAAAAGTGTCACCATGAAAAATGTCAAAAATGACAAATTTTAAGATGGCAAATATCAAAGATATCAAATGACAAATGTCACAATGCTTAATGTCAAAAATGACAAATTTCAAGATGGCAAATGTCAAAGATGTTAAATGACAAATGTCACAATGCTAAATGTCAAAAATGAAAAGTGTCACCATGAAAAATGTCAAAAATGACAAATTTCAAGATTGCAAATGTCAAAGATGTCAAATGACAAATGTCACAATGCTAAATGTCAAAAATGAAAAGTGTCACCATAAAAAATGTGAAAATGACAAATTTCAAGATGGCAAATGTCAAAGATGTCAAATGACAAATGTCACAATGCTAAATGTCAAAAATGAAAAGTGTCACCATGAAAAATGTCAAAAATAACAAATTTCAAGATGGCAAATGTCAAAGATGTCAAATGACAAATGTCACAATGCTAAATGTCAAAAATGAAAAGTGTCACCATGAAAAATGTCAAAAATGACAAATTTTAAGATGGCAAATGTCAAAGATGTCAAATGACAAATGTCAAAATGCTAAATGTCAAAAATAAAAAGTGTCACCATGAAAAATGTCAAAAATGACAAATTTCAAGATGGCAAATGTCAAAACTGACAAATGTCACAATGCTAAATGTCAAAAATGAAAAGTGTCACCATGAAAAATGTCAATAATGACAAATTTCAAGATGGCAAATGTCAAAGATGTCAAATGACAAATGTCACAATGCTAAATGTCAAAAATGAAAAGTGTCAAAAATGACAAATTTCAAGATGGCAAATGTCAAAGATGTTAAATGACAAATGTCACAATGCTAAATGTCAAAAATGAAAAGTGTCACAATGAAAAATGTCAAAAATGACAAATTTCAAGATGGCAAATGTCAAAGATGTCAAATGACAAATGTCACAATGCTAAATGTCAAAAATGAAAAGTGTCACTATGAAAAATGTCAAAAATGACAAATTTCAAGATGGCAAATGTCAAAGATGTCAAATGACAAATGTCACAATGCTAAATGTCAAAAATGAAAAGTGTCACCATGAAAAATGTCAAAAATGACAAATTTCAAGATGGCAAATGTCAAAGATGTCAAATGACAAATGTCACAATGCTAAATGTCAAAAATGAAAAGTGTCACCATGAAAAATGTCAAAAATGACAAATTTCAAGATGGCAAATGTCAAAGATGTCAAATGACAAATGTCACAATGCTAAATGTCAAAAATGAAAAGTGTCACCATGAAAAATGTCAAAAATGACAAATTTCAAGATGGCAAATGTCAAAGATGTCAAATGACAAATGTCACATTGCTAAATGTCAAAAATGAAAAGTGTCACCATGAAAAATGTCAAAAATGACAAATTTCAAGATGGCAAATGTCAAAACTGACAAATGCCACAATGCTAAATGTCAAAAATGATATGTGTCACCATGAAAAATGTCAAAAATGACAAATTTCAAGATAGCAAATGTCCACGATGTCAAATGACAAATGTCACAATGCTAAATGTCAAAAATGAAAAGTGTCACCATGAAAAATGTCAAAATTGACAAATTTCAAGATGGCAAATGTCAAAGATGTCAAATGACAAATGTCACAATGCTAAATGTCAAAAATGAAAAGTGTCAAAAATGACAAATTTCAAGATGGCAAATGTCTAAGATGTCAAATGACAAATGTCACAATGCTAAATGTCAAAAATGAAAAGTGTCACCGTGAAAAATGTCAAAAATGACAAATTTCAAGATGGCAAATGTCAAAGATGTCAAATGACAAATGTCACAATGCTAAATGTCAAAAATGAAAAGTGTCACCATGAAAAATGTCAAAAATGACAAATTTCAAGATGGCAAATGTCAAAGATGTCAAATGACAAATGTCACAATGCTAAATGTCAAAAATGAAAAGTGTCCCCATGAAAAATGTCAATAATGACAAATTTCAAGATGGCAAATGTCAAAGATGTCAAATGACAAATGTCAAAAATGAAAAGTGTCACCATGAAAAATGTCAAAAATGACAAATTTCAAGATGGCAAATGTCAAAGATGTCGAATATGACAAATGTCACAATGCTAAATGTCAAAAATGAAAAGTGTCATCATGAAAAATGTCAAAAATGACAAATTTCAAGATGGCAAATGTCAAAGATGTCAAATGACAAATGTCACAATGCTAAATGTCAAAAATGAAAAGTGTCACCATGAAAAATGTCAAAAATAACAAATTTCAAGATGGCAAATGTCAAAGATGTCAAATGACAAATGTCACAATGCTAAATGTCAAAAATGAAAAGTGTCACCATAAAAAATGTGAAAATGACAAATTTCAAGATGGCAAATGTCAAAGATGTCAAATGACAAATGTCACAATGCTAAATGTCAAAAATGAAAAGTGTCACCATGAAAAATGTCAAAAATAACAAATTTCAAGATGGCAAATGTCAAAGATGTCAAATGACAAATGTCACAATGCTAAATGTCAAAAATGAAAAGTGTCACCATGAAAAATGTCAAAAATGACAAATTTTAAGATGGCAAATATCAAAGATATCAAATGACAAATGTCACAATGCTTAATGTCAAAAATGACAAATTTCAAGATGGCAAATGTCAAAGATGTTAAATGACAAATGTCACAATGCTAAATGTCAAAAATGAAAAGTGTCACCATGAAAAATGTCAAAAATGACAAATTTCAAGATTGCAAATGTCAAAGATGTCAAATGACAAATGTCACAATGCTAAATGTCAAAAATGAAAAGTGTCACCATAAAAAATGTGAAAATGACAAATTTCAAGATGGCAAATGTCAAAGATGTCAAATGACAAATGTCACAATGCTAAATGTCAAAAATGAAAAGTGTCACCATGAAAAATGTCAAAAATAACAAATTTCAAGATGGCAAATGTCAAAGATGTCAAATGACAAATGTCACAATGCTAAATGTCAAAAATGAAAAGTGTCACCATGAAAAATGTCAAAAATGACAAATTTTAAGATGGCAAATGTCAAAGATGTCAAATGACAAATGTCAAAATGCTAAATGTCAAAAATAAAAAGTGTCACCATGAAAAATGTCAAAAATGACAAATTTCAAGATGGCAAATGTCAAAACTGACAAATGTCACAATGCTAAATGTCAAAAATGAAAAGTGTCACCATGAAAAATGTCAATAATGACAAATTTCAAGATGGCAAATGTCAAAGATGTCAAATGACAAATGTCACAATGCTAAATGTCAAAAATGAAAAGTGTCAAAAATGACAAATTTCAAGATGGCAAATGTCAAAGATGTTAAATGACAAATGTCACAATGCTAAATGTCAAAAATGAAAAGTGTCACAATGAAAAATGTCAAAAATGACAAATTTCAAGATGGCAAATGTCAAAGATGTCAAATGACAAATGTCACAATGCTAAATGTCAAAAATGAAAAGTGTCACTATGAAAAATGTCAAAAATGACAAATTTCAAGATGGCAAATGTCAAAGATGTCAAATGACAAATGTCACAATGCTAAATGTCAAAAATGAAAAGTGTCACCATGAAAAATGTCAAAAATGACAAATTTCAAGATGGCAAATGTCAAAGATGTCAAATGACAAATGTCACAATGCTAAATGTCAAAAATGAAAAGTGTCACCATGAAAAATGTCAAAAATGACAAATTTCAAGATGGCAAATGTCAAAGATGTCAAATGACAAATGTCACAATGCTAAATGTCAAAAATGAAAAGTGTCACCATGAAAAATGTCAAAAATGACAAATTTTAAGATGGCAAATATCAAAGATATCAAATGACAAATGTCACAATGCTTAATGTCAAAAATGACAAATTTCAAGATGGCAAATGTCAAAGATGTTAAATGACAAATGTCACAATGCTAAATGTCAAAAATGAAAAGTGTCACCATGAAAAATGTCAAAAATGACAAATTTCAAGATTGCAAATGTCAAAGATGTCAAATGACAAATGTCACAATGCTAAATGTCAAAAATGAAAAGTGTCACCATAAAAAATGTGAAAATGACAAATTTCAAGATGGCAAATGTCAAAGATGTCAAATGACAAATGTCACAATGCTAAATGTCAAAAATGAAAAGTGTCACCATGAAAAATGTCAAAAATAACAAATTTCAAGATGGCAAATGTCAAAGATGTCAAATGACAAATGTCACAATGCTAAATGTCAAAAATGAAAAGTGTCACCATGAAAAATGTCAAAAATGACAAATTTTAAGATGGCAAATGTCAAAGATGTCAAATGACAAATGTCAAAATGCTAAATGTCAAAAATAAAAAGTGTCACCATGAAAAATGTCAAAAATGACAAATTTCAAGATGGCAAATGTCAAAACTGACAAATGTCACAATGCTAAATGTCAAAAATGAAAAGTGTCACCATGAAAAATGTCAATAATGACAAATTTCAAGATGGCAAATGTCAAAGATGTCAAATGACAAATGTCACAATGCTAAATGTCAAAAATGAAAAGTGTCAAAAATGACAAATTTCAAGATGGCAAATGTCAAAGATGTTAAATGACAAATGTCACAATGCTAAATGTCAAAAATGAAAAGTGTCACAATGAAAAATGTCAAAAATGACAAATTTCAAGATGGCAAATGTCAAAGATGTCAAATGACAAATGTCACAATGCTAAATGTCAAAAATGAAAAGTGTCACTATGAAAAATGTCAAAAATGACAAATTTCAAGATGGCAAATGTCAAAGATGTCAAATGACAAATGTCACAATGCTAAATGTCAAAAATGAAAAGTGTCACCATGAAAAATGTCAAAAATGACAAATTTCAAGATGGCAAATGTCAAAGATGTCAAATGACAAATGTCACAATGCTAAATGTCAAAAATGAAAAGTGTCACCATGAAAAATGTCAAAAATGACAAATTTCAAGATGGCAAATGTCAAAGATGTCAAATGACAAATGTCACAATGCTAAATGTCAAAAATGAAAAGTGTCACCATGAAAAATGTCAAAAATGACAAATTTCAAGATGGCAAATGTCAAAGATGTCAAATGACAAATGTCACATTGCTAAATGTCAAAAATGAAAAGTGTCACCATGAAAAATGTCAAAAATGACAAATTTCAAGATGGCAAATGTCAAAGATGTCAAATGACAAATGTCACAATGCTAAATGTCAAAAATGAAAAGTGTCACCATGAAAAATGTCAAAAATGACAAATTTCAAGATGGCAAATGTCAAAACTGACAAATGCCACAATGATAAATGTCAAAAATGATATGTGTCACCATGAAAAATGTCAAAAATGACAAATTTCAAGATAGCAAATGTCCACGATGTCAAATGACAAATGTCACAATGCTAAATGTCAAAAATGAAAAGTGTCACCATGAAAAATGTCAAAAATGACAAATTTCAAGATGGCAAATGTCAAAGATGTCAAATGACAAATGTCACAATGCTAAATGTCAAAAATGAAAAGTGTCAAAAATGACAAATTTCAAGATGGCAAATGTCTAAGATGTCAAATGACAAATGTCACAATGCTAAATGTCAAAAATGAAAAGTGTCACCGTGAAAAATGTCAAAAATGACAAATTTCAAGATGGCAAATGTCAAAGATGTCAAATGACAAATGTCACAATGCTAAATGTCAAAAATGAAAAGTGTCCCCATGAAAAATGTCAATAATGACAAATTTCAAGATGGCAAATGTCAAAGATGTCAAATGACAAATGTCAAAAATGAAAAGTGTCACCATGAAAAATGTCAAAAATGACAAATTTCAAGATGGCAAATGTCAAAGATGTCGAATATGACAAATGTCACAATGCTAAATGTCAAAAATGAAAAGTGTCACCATGAAAAATGTCAAAAATGACAAATTTCAAGATGGCAAATGTCAAAGATGTCAAATGACAAATGTCACAATGCTAAATGTCAAAAATGAAAAGTGTCACCATGAAAAATGTCAAAAATGACAAATTTTAAGATGGCAAGTATCAAAGATATCAAATGACAAATGTCACAATGCTTAATGTCAAAAATGACAAATTTCAAGATGGCAAATGTCAAAGATGTTAAATGACAAATGTCACAATGCTAAATGTCAAAAATGAAAAGTGTCACCATGAAAAATGTCAAAAATGACAAATTTCAAGATTGCAAATGTCAAAGATGTCAAATGACAAATGTCACAATGCTAGATGTCAAAAATGAAAAGTGTCACCATGAAAAATGTCAAAAATAACAAATTTCAAGATGGCAAATGTCAAAGATGTCAAATGACAAATGTCACAATGCTAAATGTCAAAAATGAAAAGTGTCACCATGAAAAATGTGAAAATGACAAATTTCAAGATGGCAAATGTCAAAGATGTCAAATGACAAATGTCACAATGCTAAATGTCAAAAATGAAAAGTGTCACCATGAAAAATGTCAAAAATAACAAATTTCAAGATGGCAAATGTCAAAGATGTCAAATGACAAATGTCACAATGCTAAATGTCAAAAATGAAAAGTGTCACCATGAAAAATGTCAAAAATGACAAATTTTAAGATGGCAAATGTCAAAGATGTCAAATGACAAATGTCAAAATGCTAAATGTCAAAAATAAAAAGTGTCACCATGAAAAATGTCAAAAATGACAAATTTCAAGATGGCAAATGTCAAAACTGACAAATGTCACAATGCTAAATGTCAAAAATGAAAAGTGTCACCATGAAAAATGTCAATAATGACAAATTTCAAGATGGCAAATGTCAAAGATGTCAAATGACAAATGTCACAATGCTAAATGTCAAAAATGAAAAGTGTCAAAAATGACAAATTTCAAGATGGCAAATGTCAAAGATGTTAAATGACAAATGTCACAATGCTAAATGTCAAAAATGAAAAGTGTCACCATAAAAAATGTCAAAAATGACAAATTTCAAGATGGCAAATGTCAAAGATGTCAAATGACAAATGTCACAATGCTAAATGTCAAAAATGAAAAGTGTCACTATGAAAAATGTCAAAAATGACAAATTTCAAGATGGCAAATGTCAAAGATGTCAAATGACAAATGTCACAATGCTAAATGTCAAAAATGAAAAGTGTCACCATGAAAAATGTCAAAAATGACAAATTTCAAGATGGCAAATGTCAAAACTGACAAATGTCACAATGCTAAATGTCAAAAATGATAAGTGTCACCATGAAAAATGTCAAAAATGACAAATTTCAAGATGGCAAATGTCCAAGATGTCAAATGAAAAGTGTCACCATGAAAAATGTCAAAAATAACAAATTTCAAGATGGCAAATGTCAAAGATGTCAAATGACAAATGTCACAATGCTAAATGTCAAAAATGAAAAGTGTCACCATGAAAAATGTCAAAAATGACAAATTTCAAGATGGCAAATGTCAAAGATGTCGAATATGACAAATGTCACAATGCTAAATGTCAAAAATGAAAAGTGTCACCATGAAAAATGTCAAAAATGACAAATTTCAAGATGGCAAATGTCAAAGATGTCAAATGACAAATGTCACAATGCTAAATGTCAAAAATGAAAAGTGTCATCATGAAAAATGTCAAAAATGACAAATTTTAAGATGGCAAATGTCAAAGATGTCAAATGACAAATGTCACAATGCTAAATGTCAAAAATGAAAAGTGTCACCATGAAAAATGTCAAAAATGACAAATTTCAAGATAACAAATGTCAAAGATGTCAAATGACAAATGTCACAATGCTAAATGTCAAAAATGAAAAGTGTCACCATGAAAAATGTCAAAAATAACAAATTTCAAGATGGCAAATGTCAAAGATGTCAAATGACAAATGTCACAATGCTAAATGTCAAAAATGAAAAGTGTCACCATGAAAAATGTCAAAAATGACAAATTTCAAGATGGCAAATGTCAAAACTGACAAATGTCACAATGCTAAATGTCAAAAATGATAAGTGTCACCATGAAAAATGTCAAAAATGACAAATTTCAAGATGGCAAATGTCCAAGATGTCAAATGACAAATGTCACAATGCTAAATGTCAAAAATGACAAATTTTAAGATGGCAAATGTCAAAGATGTCAAATGTCACAATGCTAAATGTCAAAAATAAAAAGTGTCACCATGAAAAATGTCAAAAATGACAAATTTCAAGATGGCAAATGTCAAAGATGTCAAATGACAAATGTCACAATGCTAAATGTCAAAAATGAAAAGTGTCACCATGAAAAATGTCAAAAATAACAAATTTCAAAAAGGCAAATGTCAAAGATGTCAAAACTGACAAATGTCACAATGCTAAATGTCAAAAATGATAAGGGTCACCATGAAAAATGTCAAAAATGACAAATTTCAAGATGGCAAATGTCCAAGATGTCAAATGACAAATGTCACAATGCTAAATATCAAAAATGACAAATTTCAAGATGGCAAATGTCAAAGATGTCAAATGACAAATGTCACAATGCTAAATGTCAAAAATGAAAAGTGTCACCATGAAAAATGTTAAAAATGACAAATTTCAGGATGGCAAATGTCAAAGATGTCAAATGACAAATGCAACAATGCTAAATGTCAAAAATGAAAAGTGTCACCATGAAAAATGTCAAAAATGACAAATTTCAAGATGGCAAAGATGTCAAATGACAAATGTCACAATGCTAAATGTCAAAAATGTCAAATTTTAAGATGGCAAATGTCAAAGATGTCAAATGACAAATGTAACAATGCTAAATGTCAAAAATGAAAAGTGTCACCATGAAAAATGTCAAAAATGACAAATTTCAAGATGGCAAATGTCAAAGATGTCAAATGACAAATGTCACAATGCTAAATGTCAAAAATGAAAAGTGTCACCATGAAAAATGTCAAAAATAACAAATTTTAAGATGGCAAATGTCAAAGATGTCAAATGACAAATGTCACAATGTTAAATGTCAAAAATGAAAAGTGTCACCATGAAAAATGTCAAAAATGACAAATTTTAAGATGGCAAATGTCAAAGATGTCAAATGACAAATGTCACAATGCTAAATGTCAAAAATGAAAAGTGTCACTATGAAAAATGTCAAAAATAACAAATTTCAAGATGGCAAATGTCAAAGATGTCAAATGACAAATGTCACAATGCTAAATGTCAAAAATGAAAAGTGTCACCATGAAAAATGTCAAAAATGACAAATTTCAAGAAGGCAAATGTCAAAGATGTCAAATGACAAATGTCACAATGCTAAATATCAAAAATGACAAATTTCAAGATGGCAAATGTCAAAGATGTCAAATGACAAATGTCACAATGCTAAATGTCAAAAATGAAAAGTGTCACCATGAAAATTGTCAAAAATGACAAATTTCAAGATGGCAAATGTCAAAGATGTCAAATGACAAATGTCACAATTCTAAATGTCAAAAATGAAAAGTGTCACCATGAAAAAGGTCAAAAATGACAAATTTCAAGATGGCAAATGTCAAAGATGTCAAATGTCACAATGCTAAATGTCAAAAATGAAAAGTGTCACCATGAAAAATGTCAAAAATGACAAATTTCAAGATGGCAAATGTCAAAGATGTCAAATGACAAATGTCACAATGCTAAATGTCAAAAATGAAAAGTGTCACCATGAAAATTGTCAAAAATGACAAATTTCAAGATGGCAAATGTCAAAACTGACAAATGTCACAATGCTAAATGTCAAAAATGATAAGTGTCACCATGAAAAATTTCAAAACTGACAAATTTCAAGATGGCAAATGTCCAAGATGTCAAATGATAAATGTCACAATGCTAAATGTCAAAAATGAAAAGTGTCACCATGAAAAATGTCAAAAATGACAAATTTCAAGATGGCAAATGTCAAAGATGTCAAATGATAAATGTCACAATGCTAAATGTCAAAAATGAAAAGTGTCAAAAATGACAAATTTCAAGATGGCAAATGTCAAAGATGTTAAATGACAAATGTCACAATGCTAAATGTCAAAAATGAAAAGTGTCACCATGAAAAATGTCAAAAATAACAAATTTCAAGATGGCAAATGTCAAAGATGTCAAATGACAAATGTCACAATGCTAAATGTCAAAAATGAAAAGTGTCACTATGAAAAATGTCAAAAATGACAAATTTCAAGAAAGCAAATGTCAAAGATGTCAAATGACAAATGTCACAATGCTAAATGTCAAAAATGAAAAGTGTCACCATGAAAAATGTCAAAAATGACAAATTTCAAGATGGCAAATGTCAAAACTGACAAATGTCACAATGCTAAATGTCAAAAATGATAAGTGTCACCATGAAAAATGTCAAAAATGACAAATTTCAAGATGGCAAATGTCCAAGATGTCAAATGACAAATGTCACAATGCTAAATGTCAAAAATGACAAATTTCAAGATGGCAAATGTCAAAGATGTCAAATGACAAATGTCACAATGCTAAATAACAAAAATGAAAAGTGTCACCATGAAAAATGTCAAAAATGACAAATTTCAAGATGGCAAATGTCAAAGATGTCAAATGACAAATGTCACAATGCTAAATGTCAAAAATGAAAAGTGTCACCATGAAAAATGTCAAAAATAACAAATTTCAAAATGGCAAATGTCAAAGATGTCAAATGACAAATGTCACAATGCTAAATGTCAAAAATGAAAAGTGTCACCATGAAAAATGTCAAAAATGACAAATTTCAAGATGGCAAATGTCAAAGATGTCAAATGACAAATGTCACAATGCTAAATGTCAAAAATGAAAAGTGTCACCATGAAAAATGTCAAAAATGACAAATTTCAAGATGGCAAATGTCAAAGATGTCAAATGACAAACGTCACATTGCTAAATGTCAAAAATGAAAAGTGTCACCATGAAAAATGTCAAAAATGACAAATTTCAAGATGGCAAATGTCAAAGATGTCAAATGACAAATGTCACAATGCTAAATGTCAAAAATGAAAAATGTCAAAAATGACAAATTTCAAGATGGCAAATGTCAAAACTGACAAATGCCACAATGCTAAATGTCAAAAATGATATGTGTCACCATGAAAAATGTCAAAAATGACAAATTTCAAGATAGCAAATGTCCACGATGTCAAATGACAAATGTCACAATGCTAAATGTCAAAAATGAAAAGTGTCACCATGAAAAATGTCAAAAATGACAAATTTCAAGATGGCAAATGTCAAAGATGTCAAATGACAAATGTCACAATGCTAAATGTCAAAAATGAAAAGTGTCAAAAATGACAAATTTCAAGATGGCAAATGTCTAAGATGTCAAATGACAAATGTCACAATGCTAAATGTCAAAAATGAAAAGTGTCACCGTGAAAAATGTCAAAAATGACAAATTTCAAGATGGCAAATGTCAAAGATGTCAAATGACAAATGTCACAATGCTAAATGTCAAAAATGAAAAGTGTCACCATGAAAAATGTCAAAAATGACAAATTTCAAGATGGCAAATGTCAAAGATGTCAAATGACAAATGTCACAATGCTAAATGTCAAAAATGAAAAGTGTCCCCATGAAAAATGTCAATAATGACAAATTTCAAGATGGCAAATGTCAAAGATGTCAAATGACAAATGTCAAAAATGAAAAGTGTCACCATGAAAAATGTCAAAAATGACAAATTTCAAGATGGCAAATGTCAAAGATGTCGAATATGACAAATGTCACAATGCTAAATGTCAAAAATGAAAAGTGTCATCATGAAAAATGTCAAAAATGACAAATTTCAAGATGGCAAATGTCAAAGATGTCAAATGACAAATGTCACAATGCTAAATGTCAAAAATGAAAAGTGTCACCATGAAAAATGTCAAAAATAACAAATTTCAAGATGGCAAATGTCAAAGATGTCAAATGACAAATGTCACAATGCTAAATGTCAAAAATGAAAAGTGTCACCATAAAAAATGTGAAAATGACAAATTTCAAGATGGCAAATGTCAAAGATGTCAAATGACAAATGTCACAATGCTAAATGTCAAAAATGAAAAGTGTCACCATGAAAAATGTCAAAAATAACAAATTTCAAGATGGCAAATGTCAAAGATGTCAAATGACAAATGTCACAATGCTAAATGTCAAAAATGAAAAGTGTCACCATGAAAAATGTCAAAAATGACAAATTTTAAGATGGCAAATATCAAAGATATCAAATGACAAATGTCACAATGCTTAATGTCAAAAATGACAAATTTCAAGATGGCAAATGTCAAAGATGTTAAATGACAAATGTCACAATGCTAAATGTCAAAAATGAAAAGTGTCACCATGAAAAATGTCAAAAATGACAAATTTCAAGATTGCAAATGTCAAAGATGTCAAATGACAAATGTCACAATGCTAAATGTCAAAAATGAAAAGTGTCACCATAAAAAATGTGAAAATGACAAATTTCAAGATGGCAAATGTCAAAGATGTCAAATGACAAATGTCACAATGCTAAATGTCAAAAATGAAAAGTGTCACCATGAAAAATGTCAAAAATAACAAATTTCAAGATGGCAAATGTCAAAGATGTCAAATGACAAATGTCACAATGCTAAATGTCAAAAATGAAAAGTGTCACCATGAAAAATGTCAAAAATGACAAATTTTAAGATGGCAAATGTCAAAGATGTCAAATGACAAATGTCAAAATGCTAAATGTCAAAAATAAAAAGTGTCACCATGAAAAATGTCAAAAATGACAAATTTCAAGATGGCAAATGTCAAAACTGACAAATGTCACAATGCTAAATGTCAAAAATGAAAAGTGTCACCATGAAAAATGTCAATAATGACAAATTTCAAGATGGCAAATGTCAAAGATGTCAAATGACAAATGTCACAATGCTAAATGTCAAAAATGAAAAGTGTCAAAAATGACAAATTTCAAGATGGCAAATGTCAAAGATGTTAAATGACAAATGTCACAATGCTAAATGTCAAAAATGAAAAGTG
Organism: Altica lythri; assembly: GCA_964028335.1. NCBI lineage: Eukaryota > Metazoa > Arthropoda > Insecta > Coleoptera > Chrysomelidae > Altica > Altica lythri. Next base: position 17,378,572 of record OZ034800.1, on the reverse strand, counting down.
TCACAATGAAAAATGTCAAAAATGACAAATTTCAAGATGGCAAATGTCAAAGATGTCAAATGACAAATGTCACAATGCTAAATGTCAAAAATGAAAAGTGTCACTATGAAAAATGTCAAAAATGACAAATTTCAAGATGGCAAATGTCAAAGATGTCAAATGACAAATGTCACAATGCTAAATGTCAAAAATGAAAAGTGTCACCATGAAAAATGTCAAAAATGACAAATTTCAAGATGGCAAATGTCAAAGATGTCAAATGACAAATGTCACAATGCTAAATGTCAAAAATGAAAAGTGTCACCATGAAAAATGTCAAAAATGACAAATTTCAAGATGGCAAATGTCAAAGATGTCAAATGACAAATGTCACAATGCTAAATGTCAAAAATGAAAAGTGTCACCATGAAAAATGTCAAAAATGACAAATTTCAAGATGGCAAATGTCAAAGATGTCAAATGACAAATGTCACATTGCTAAATGTCAAAAATGAAAAGTGTCACCATGAAAAATGTCAAAAATGACAAATTTCAAGATGGCAAATGTCAAAGATGTCAAATGACAAATGTCACAATGCTAAATGTCAAAAATGAAAAGTGTCACCATGAAAAATGTCAAAAATGACAAATTTCAAGATGGCAAATGTCAAAACTGACAAATGCCACAATGATAAATGTCAAAAATGATATGTGTCACCATGAAAAATGTCAAAAATGACAAATTTCAAGATAGCAAATGTCCACGATGTCAAATGACAAATGTCACAATGCTAAATGTCAAAAATGAAAAGTGTCACCATGAAAAATGTCAAAAATGACAAATTTCAAGATGGCAAATGTCAAAGATGTCAAATGACAAATGTCACAATGCTAAATGTCAAAAATGAAAAGTGTCAAAAATGACAAATTTCAAGATGGCAAATGTCTAAGATGTCAAATGACAAATGTCACAATGCTAAATGTCAAAAATGAAAAGTGTCACCGTGAAAAATGTCAAAAATGACAAATTTCAAGATGGCAAATGTCAAAGATGTCAAATGACAAATGTCACAATGCTAAATGTCAAAAATGAAAAGTGTCCCCATGAAAAATGTCAATAATGACAAATTTCAAGATGGCAAATGTCAAAGATGTCAAATGACAAATGTCAAAAATGAAAAGTGTCACCATGAAAAATGTCAAAAATGACAAATTTCAAGATGGCAAATGTCAAAGATGTCGAATATGACAAATGTCACAATGCTAAATGTCAAAAATGAAAAGTGTCACCATGAAAAATGTCAAAAATGACAAATTTCAAGATGGCAAATGTCAAAGATGTCAAATGACAAATGTCACAATGCTAAATGTCAAAAATGAAAAGTGTCACCATGAAAAATGTCAAAAATGACAAATTTTAAGATGGCAAGTATCAAAGATATCAAATGACAAATGTCACAATGCTTAATGTCAAAAATGACAAATTTCAAGATGGCAAATGTCAAAGATGTTAAATGACAAATGTCACAATGCTAAATGTCAAAAATGAAAAGTGTCACCATGAAAAATGTCAAAAATGACAAATTTCAAGATTGCAAATGTCAAAGATGTCAAATGACAAATGTCACAATGCTAGATGTCAAAAATGAAAAGTGTCACCATGAAAAATGTCAAAAATAACAAATTTCAAGATGGCAAATGTCAAAGATGTCAAATGACAAATGTCACAATGCTAAATGTCAAAAATGAAAAGTGTCACCATGAAAAATGTGAAAATGACAAATTTCAAGATGGCAAATGTCAAAGATGTCAAATGACAAATGTCACAATGCTAAATGTCAAAAATGAAAAGTGTCACCATGAAAAATGTCAAAAATAACAAATTTCAAGATGGCAAATGTCAAAGATGTCAAATGACAAATGTCACAATGCTAAATGTCAAAAATGAAAAGTGTCACCATGAAAAATGTCAAAAATGACAAATTTTAAGATGGCAAATGTCAAAGATGTCAAATGACAAATGTCAAAATGCTAAATGTCAAAAATAAAAAGTGTCACCATGAAAAATGTCAAAAATGACAAATTTCAAGATGGCAAATGTCAAAACTGACAAATGTCACAATGCTAAATGTCAAAAATGAAAAGTGTCACCATGAAAAATGTCAATAATGACAAATTTCAAGATGGCAAATGTCAAAGATGTCAAATGACAAATGTCACAATGCTAAATGTCAAAAATGAAAAGTGTCAAAAATGACAAATTTCAAGATGGCAAATGTCAAAGATGTTAAATGACAAATGTCACAATGCTAAATGTCAAAAATGAAAAGTGTCACCATAAAAAATGTCAAAAATGACAAATTTCAAGATGGCAAATGTCAAAGATGTCAAATGACAAATGTCACAATGCTAAATGTCAAAAATGAAAAGTGTCACTATGAAAAATGTCAAAAATGACAAATTTCAAGATGGCAAATGTCAAAGATGTCAAATGACAAATGTCACAATGCTAAATGTCAAAAATGAAAAGTGTCACCATGAAAAATGTCAAAAATGACAAATTTCAAGATGGCAAATGTCAAAACTGACAAATGTCACAATGCTAAATGTCAAAAATGATAAGTGTCACCATGAAAAATGTCAAAAATGACAAATTTCAAGATGGCAAATGTCCAAGATGTCAAATGACAAATGTCACAATGCTAAATGTCAAAAATGACCAATTTCAAGATGGCAAATGTCAAAGATGTCAAATGACAAATGTCACAATGCTAAATGTCAAAAATGAAAAGTGTCACCATGAAAAATGTCAAAAATGACAAATTTCAAGATGGCAAATGTCAAAACTGACAAATGTCACAATGCTAAATGTCAAAAATGATAAGTGTCACCATGAAAAATGTCAAAAATGACAAATTTCAAGATGGCAAATGTCCAAGATGTCAAATGACAAATGTCACAATGCTAAATGTCAAAAATGACAAATTTCAAGATGGCAAATGTCAAAGATGTCAAATGACAAATGTCACAATGCTAAATGTCAAAAATGAAAAGTGTCACCATGAAAAATGTCAAAAATGACAAATTTCAAGATGGCAAATGTCAAAGATGTCAAATGACAAATGTCACAATGCTAAATGTCAAAAATGAAAAGTGTCACCATGAAAAATGTCAAAAATAACAAATTTCAAAATGGCAAATGTCAAAGATGTCAAATGACAAATGTCACAATGCTAAATGTCAAAAATGAAAAGTGTTACCATGAAAAATGTCAGAAATGACAAATTTCAAGATGGCAAATGTCAAAGATGTCAAATGACAAATGTCACAATGCTAAATGTCAAAAATGAAAAGTGTCACCATGAAAAATGTCAAAAATGACAAATTTCAAGATGGCAAATGTCAAAGATGTCAAATGACAAATGTCACATTGCTAAATGTCAAAAATGAAAAGTGTCACCATGAAAAATGTCAAAAATGACAAATTTCAAGATGGCAAATGTCAAAGATGTCAAATGACAAATGTCACAGTGCTAAATGTCAAAAATGAAAAGTGTCACCATGAAAAATGTCAAAAATGACAAATTTCAAGATGGCAAATGTCAAAACTGACAAATGCCACAATGCTAAATGTCAAAAATGATATGTGTCACCATGAAAAATGTCAAAAATGACAAATTTCAAGATGGCAAAGATGTCAAATGACAAATGTCACAATGCTAAATGTCAAAAATGTCAAATTTTAAGATGGCAAATGTCAAAGATGTCAAATGACAAATGTAACAATGCTAAATGTCAAAAATGAAAAGTGTCACCATGAAAAATGTCAAAAATGACAAATTTCAAGATGGCAAATGTCAAAGATGTCAAATGACAAATGTCACAATGCTAAATGTCAAAAATGAAAAGTGTCACCATGAAAAATGTCAAAAATAACAAATTTTAAGATGGCAAATGTCAAAGATGTCAAATGACAAATGTCACAATGTTAAATGTCAAAAATGAAAAGTGTCACCATGAAAAATGTCAAAAATGACAAATTTTAAGATGGCAAATGTCAAAGATGTCAAATGACAAATGTCACAATGCTAAATGTCAAAAATGAAAAGTGTCACTATGAAAAATGTCAAAAATAACAAATTTCAAGATGGCAAATGTCAAAGATGTCAAATGACAAATGTCACAATGCTAAATGTCAAAAATGAAAAGTGTCACCATGAAAAATGTCAAAAATGACTAATTTCAAGAAGGCAAATGTCAAAGATGTCAAATGACAAATGTCACAATGCTAAATATCAAAAATGACAAATTTCAAGATGGCAAATGTCAAAGATGTCAAATGACAAATGTCACAATGCTAAATGTCAAAAATGAAAAGTGTCACCATGAAAATTGTCAAAAATGACAAATTTCAAGATGGCAAATGTCAAAGATGTCAAATGACAAATGTCACAATGCTAAATGTCAAAAATGAAAAGTGTCACCATGAAAAAGGTCAAAAATGACAAATTTTAAGATGGCAAATGTCAAAGATGTCAAATGTCACAATGCTAAATGTCAAAAATGAAAAGTGTCACCATGAAAAATGTCAAAAATGACAAATTTCAAGATGGCAAATGTCAAAGATGTCAAATGACAAATGTCACAATGCTAAATGTCAAAAATGAAAAGTGTCACCATGAAAATTGTCAAAAATGACAAATTTCAAGATGGCAAATGTCAAAACTGACAAATGTCACAATGCTAAATGTCAAAAATGATAAGTGTCACCATGAAAAATTTCAAAACTGACAAATTTCAAGATGGCAAATGTCCAAGATGTCAAATGATAAATGTCACAATGCTAAATGTCAAAAATGAAAAGTGTCACCATGAAAAATGTCAAAAATGACAAATTTCAAGATGGCAAATGTCAAAGATGTCAAATGATAAATGTCACAATGCTAAATGTCAAAAATGAAAAGTGTCAAAAATGACAAATTTCAAGATGGCAAATGTCAAAGATGTTAAATGACAAATGTCACAATGCTAAATGTCAAAAATGAAATGTGTCACCATGAAAAATGTCAAAAATAACAAATTTCAAGATGGCAAATGTCAAAGATGTCAAATGACAAATGTCACAATGCTAAATGTCAAAAATGAAAAGTGTCACTATGAAAAATGTCAAAAATGACAAATTTCAAGAAAGCAAATGTCAAAGATGTCAAATGACAAATGTCACAATGCTAAATGTCAAAAATGAAAAGTGTCACCATGAAAAATGTCAAAAATGACAAATTTCAAGATGGCAAATGTCAAAACTGACAAATGTCACAATGCTAAATGTCAAAAATGATAAGTGTCACCATGAAAAATGTCAAAAATGACAAATTTCAAGATGGCAAATGTCTTAGATGTCAAATGACAAATGTCACAATGCTAAATGTCAAAAATGACAAATTTCAAGATGGCAAATGTCAAAGATGTCAAATGACAAATGTCACAATGCTAAATAACAAAAATGAAAAGTGTCACCATGAAAAATGTCAAAAATGACAAATTTCAAGATGGCAAATGTCAAAGATGTCAAATGACAAATGTCACAATGCTAAATGTCAAAAATGAAAAGTGTCACCATGAAAAATGTCAAAAATAACAAATTTCAAAATGGCAAATGTCAAAGATGTCAAATGACAAATGTCACAATGCTAAATGTCAAAAATGAAAAGTGTCACCATGAAAAATGTCAAAAATGACAAATTTTAAGATGGCAAATGTCAAAGATGTCAAATGACAAATGTCACAATGCTAAATGTCAAAAATGAAAAGTGTCACCATGAAAAATGTCAAAAATGACAAATTTCAAGATGGCAAATGTCAAAGATGTCAAATGACAAATGTCACATTGCTAAATGTCAAAAATGAAAAGTGTCACCATGAAAAATGTCAAAAATGACAAATTTCAAGATGGCAATGTCAAAGATGTCAAATGACAAATGTCACAATGCTAAATGTCAAAAATGAAAAATGTCAAAAATGACAAATTTCAAGATGGCAAATGTCAAAACTGACAAATGCCACAATGCTAAATGTCAAAAATGATATGTGTCACCATGAAAAATGTCAAAAATGACAAATTTCAAGATAGCAAATGTCCACGATGTCAAATGACAAATGTCACAATGCTAAATGTCAAAAATGAAAAGTGTCACCATGAAAAATGTCAAAAATGACAAATTTCAAGATGGCAAATGTCAAAGATGTCAAATGACAAATGTCACAATGCTAAATGTCAAAAATGAAAAGTGTCAAAAATGACAAATTTCAAGATGGCAAATGTCTAAGATGTCAAATGACAAATGTCACAATGCTAAATGTCAAAAATGAAAAGTGTCACCGTGAAAAATGTCAAAAATGACAAATTTCAAGATGGCAAATGTCAAAGATGTCAAATGACAAATGTCACAATGCTAAATGTCAAAAATGAAAAGTGTCACCATGAAAAATGTCAAAAATGACAAATTTCAAGATGGCAAATGTCAAAGATGTCAAATGACAAATGTCACAATGCTAAATGTCAAAAATGAAAAGTGTCCCCATGAAAAATGTCAATAATGACAAATTTCAAGATGGCAAATGTCAAAGATGTCAAATGACAAATGTCAAAAATGAAAAGTGTCACCATGAAAAATGTCAAAAATGACAAATTTCAAGATGGCAAATGTCAAAGATGTCGAAGATGACAAATGTCACAATGCTAAATGTCAAAAATGAAAAGTGTCACCATGAAAAATGTCAAAAATGACAAATTTCAAGATGGCAAATGTCAAAGATGTCAAATGACAAATGTCACAATGCTAAATGTCAAAAATGAAAAGTGTCACCATGAAAAATGTCAAAAATAACAAATTTCAAGATGGCAAATGTCAAAGATGTCAAATGACAAATGTCACAATGCTAAATGTCAAAAATGAAAAGTGTCACCATAAAAAATGTGAAAATGACAAATTTCAAGATGGCAAATGTCAAAGATGTCAAATGACAAATGTCACAATGCTAAATGTCAAAAATGAAAAGTGTCACCATGAAAAATGTCAAAAATAACAAATTTCAAGATGGCAAATGTCAAAGATGTCAAATGACAAATGTCACAATGCTAAATGTCAAAAACGAAAAGTGTCACCATGAAAAATGTCAAAAATGACAAATTTTAAGATGGCAAATATCAAAGATATCAAATGACAAATGTCACAATGCTTAATGTCAAAAATGACAAATTTCAAGATGGCAAATGTCAAAGATGTTAAATGACAAATGTCACAATGCTAAATGTCAAAAATGAAAAGTGTCACCATGAAAAATGTCAAAAATGACAAATTTCAAGATTGCAAATGTCAAAGATGTCAAATGACAAATGTCACAATGCTAAATGTCAAAAATGAAAAGTGTCACCATGAAAAATGTCAAAAATAACAAATTTCAAGATGGCAAATGTCAAAGATGTCAAATGACAAATGTCACAATGCTAAATGTCAAAAATGAAAAGTGTCACCATAAAAAATGTGAAAATGACAAATTTTAAGATGGCAAATGTCAAAGATGTCAAATGACAAATGTCACAATGCTAAATGTCAAAAATGAAAAGTGTCACCATGAAAAATGTCAAAAATGACAAATTTTAAGATGGCAAATGTCAAAGATGTCAAATGACAAATGTCACAATGCTAAATGTCAAAAATGAAAAGTGTCACCATGAAAAATGTCAAAAATGACAAATTTTAAGATGGCAAATGTCAAAGATGTCAAATGACAAATGTCAAAATGCTAAATGTCAAAAATAAAAAGTGTCACCATGAAAAATGTCAAAAATGACAAATTTCAAGATGGCAAATGTCAATACTGACAAATGTCACAATGCTAAATGTCAAAAATGAAAAGTGTCACCATGAAAAATGTCAATAATGACAAATTTCAAGATGGCAAATGTCAAAGATGTCAAATGACAAATGTCACAATGCTAAATGTCAAAAATGAAAAGTGTCAAAAATGACAAATTTCAAGATGGCAAATGTCAAAGATGTTAAATGACAAATGTCACAATGCTAAATGTCAAAAATGAAAAGTGTCACCATGAAAAATGTCAAAAATGACAAATTTCAAGATGGCAAATGTCAAAGATGTCAAATGACAAATGTCACAATGCTAAATGTCAAAAATGAAAAGTGTCACTATGAAAAATGTCAAAAATGACAAATTTCAAGATGGCAAATGTCAAAGATGTCAAATGACAAATGTCACAATGCTAAATGTCAAAAATGAAAAGTGTCACCATGAAAAATGTCAAAAATGACAAATTTCAAGATGGCAAATGTCAAAGATGTTAAATGACAAATGTCACAATGCTAAATGTCAAAAATGAAAAGTGTCACCATGAAAAATGTCAAAAATGACAAATTTCAAGATGGCAAATGTCAAAGATGTCAAATGACAAATGTCACATTGCTAAATGTCAAAAATGAAAAGTGTCACCATGAAAAATGTCAAAAATGACAAATTTCAAGATGGCAATGTCAAAGATGTCAAATGACAAATGTCACAATGCTAAATGTCAAAAATGAAAAATGTCAAAAATGACAAATTTCAAGATGGCAAATGTCAAAACTGACAAATGCCACAATGCTAAATGTCAAAAATGATATGTGTCACCATGAAAAATGTCAAAAATGACAAATTTCAAGATAGCAAATGTCCACGATGTCAAATGACAAATGTCACAATGCTAAATGTCAAAAATGAAAAGTGTCACCATGAAAAATGTCAAAAATGACAAATTTCAAGATGGCAAATGTCAAATGACAAATGTCACAATGCTAAATGTCAAAAATGAAAAGTGTCAAAAATGACAAATTTCAAGATGGCAAATGTCTAAGATGTCAAATGACAAATGTCACAATGCTAAATGTCAAAAATGAAAAGTGTCACCGTGAAAAATGTCAAAAATGACAAATTTCAAGATGGCAAATGTCAAAGATGTCAAATGACAAATGTCACAATGCTAAATGTCAAAAATGAAAAGTGTCACCATGAAAAATGTCAAAAATGACAAATTTCAAGATGGCAAATGTCAAAGATGTCAAATGACAAATGTCACAATGCTAAATGTCAAAAATGAAAAGTGTCCCCATGAAAAATGTCAATAATGACAAATTTCAAGATGGCAAATGTCAAAGATGTCAAATGACAAATGTCAAAAATGAAAAGTGTCACCATGAAAAATGTCAAAAATGACAAATTTCAAGATGGCAAATGTCAAAGATGTCGAAGATGACAAATGTCACAATGCTAAATGTCAAAAATGAAAAGTGTCACCATGAAAAATGTCAAAAATGACAAATTTCAAGATGGCAAATGTCAAAGATGTCAAATGACAAATGTCACAATGCTAAATGTCAAAAATGAAAAGTGTCACCATGAAAAATGTCAAAAATAACAAATTTCAAGATGGCAAATGTCAAAGATGTCAAATGACAAATGTCACAATGCTAAATGTCAAAAATGAAAAGTGTCACCATGAAAAATGTCAAAAATGACAAATTTTAAGATGGCAAATGTCAAAGATGTCAAATGACAAATGTCAAAATGCTAAATGTCAAAAATAAAAAGTGTCACCATGAAAAATGTCAAAAATGACAAATTTCAAGATGGCAAATGTCAATACTGACAAATGTCACAATGCTAAATGTCAAAAATGAAAAGTGTCACCATGAAAAATGTCAATAATGACAAATTTCAAGATGGCAAATGTCAAAGATGTCAAATGACAAATGTCACAATGCTAAATGTCAAAAATGAAAAGTGTCAAAAATGACAAATTTCAAGATGGCAAATGTCAAAGATGTTAAATGACAAATGTCACAATGCTAAATGTCAAAAATGAAAAGTGTCACCATGAAAAATGTCAAAAATGACAAATTTCAAGATGGCAAATGTCAAAGATGTCAAATGACAAATGTCACAATGCTAAATGTCAAAAATGAAAAGTGTCACTATGAAAAATGTCAAAAATGACAAATTTCAAGATGGCAAATGTCAAAGATGTCAAATGACAAATGTCACAATGCTAAATGTCAAAAATGAAAAGTGTCACCATGAACAATGTCAAAAATGACAAATTTCAAGATGGCAAATGTCAAAGATGTCAAATGACAAATGTCACAATGCTAAATGTCAAAAATGAAAAGTGTCACCATGAAAAATGTCAAAAATGACAAATTTCAAGATGGCAAATGTCAAAGATGTCAAATGACAAATGTCACAATGCTAAATGTCAAAAATGAAAAGTGTCACCATGAAAAATGTCAAAAATGACAAATTTCAAGATGGCAAATGTCAAAGATGTCAAATGACAAATGTCACATTGCTAAATGTCAAAAATGAAAAGTGTCACCATGAAAAATGTCAAAAATGACAAATTTCAAGATGGCAAATGTCAAAGATGTCAAATGACAAATGTCACAATGCTAAATGTCAAAAATGAAAAGTGTCACCATGAAAAATGTCAAAAATGACAAATTTCAAGATGGCAAATGTCAAAACTGACAAATGCCACAATGATAAATGTCAAAAATGATATGTGTCACCATGAAAAATGTCAAAAATGACAAATTTCAAGATAGCAAATGTCCACGATGTCAAATGACAAATGTCACAATGCTAAATGTCAAAAATGAAAAGTGTCACCATGAAAAATGTCAAAAATGACAAATTTCAAGATGGCAAATGTCAAAGATGTCAAATGACAAATGTCACAATGCTAAATGTCAAAAATGAAAAGTGTCAAAAATGACAAATTTCAAGATGGCAAATGTCTAAGATGTCAAATGACAAATGTCACAATGCTAAATGTCAAAAATGAAAAGTGTCACCGTGAAAAATGTCAAAAATGACAAATTTCAAGATGGCAAATGTCAAAGATGTCAAATGACAAATGTCACAATGCTAAATGTCAAAAATAAAAAGTGTCCCCATGAAAAATGTCAATAATGACAAATTTCAAGATGGCAAATGTCAAAGATGTCAAATGACAAATGTCAAAAATGAAAAGTGTTACTATGAAAAATGTCAAAAATGACAAATTTCAAGATGGCAAATGTCAAAGATGTCGAATATGACAAATGTCACAATGCTAAATGTCAAAAATGAAAAGTGTCACCATGAAAAATGTCAAAAATGACAAATTTCAAGATGGCAAATGTCAAAGATGTCAAATGACAAATGTCACAATGCTAAATGTCAAAAATGAAAAGTGTCACCATGAAAAATGTCAAAAATGACAAATTTTAAGATGGCAAGTATCAAAGATATCAAATGACAAATGTCACAATGCTTAATGTCAAAAATGACAAATTTCAAGATGGCAAATGTCAAAGATGTTAAATGACAAATGTCACAATGCTAAATGTCAAAAATGAAAAGTGTCACCATGAAAAATGTCAAAAATGACAAATTTCAAGATTGCAAATGTCAAAGATGTCAAATGACAAATGTCACAATGCTAGATGTCAAAAATGAAAAGTGTCACCATGAAAAATGTCAAAAATAACAAATTTCAAGATGGCAAATGTCAAAGATGTCAAATGACAAATGTCACAATGCTAAATGTCAAAAATGAAAAGTGTCACCATGAAAAATGTGAAAATGACAAATTTCAAGATGGCAAATGTCAAAGATGTCAAATGACAAATGTCACAATGCTAAATGTCAAAAATGAAAAGTGTCACCATGAAAAATGTCACAAATAACAAATTTCAAGATGGCAAATGTCAAAGATGTCAAATGACAAATGTCACAATGCTAAATGTCAAAAATGAAAAGTGTCACCATAAAATGTCAAAAATGACAAATTTTAAGATGGCAAATGTCAAAGATGTCAAATGACAAATGTCAAAATGCTAAATGTCAAAAATAAAAAGTGTCACCATGAAAAATGTCAAAAATGACAAATTTCAAGATGGCAAATGTCAAAACTGACAAATGTCACAATGCTAAATGTCAAAAATGAAAAGTGTCACCATGAAAAATGTCAATAATGACAAATTTCAAGATGGCAAATGTCAAAGATGTCAAATGACAAATGTCACAATGCTAAATGTCAAAAATGAAAAGTGTCAAAAATGACAAATTTCAAGATGGCAAATGTCAAAGATGTTAAATGACAAATGTCACAATGCTAAATGTCAAAAATGAAAAGTGTCACCATGAAAAATGTCAAAAATGACAAATTTCAAGATGGCAAATGTCAAAGATGTCAAATGACAAATGTCACAATGCTAAATGTCAAAAATGAAAAGTGTCACTATGAAAAATGTCAAAAATGACAAATTTCAAGATGGCAAATGTCAAAGATGTCAAATGACAAATGTCACAATGCTAAATGTCAAAAATGAAAAGTGTCACCATGAAAAATGTCAAAAATGACAAATTTCAAGATGGCAAATGTCAAAACTGACAAATGTCACAATGCTAAATGTCAAAAATGATAAGTGTCACCATGAAAAATGTCAAAAATGACAAATTTCAAGATGGCAAATGTCCAAGATGTCAAATGACAAATGTCACAATGCTAAATGTCAAAAATGACCAATTTCAAGATGGCAAATGTCAAAGATGTCAAATGACAAATGTCACAATGCTAAATGTCAAAAATGAAAAGTGTCACCATGAAAAATGTCAAAAATGACAAATTTCAAGATGGCAAATGTCAAAACTGACAAATGTCACAATGCTAAATGTCAAAAATGATAAGTGTCACCATGAAAAATGTCAAAAATGACAAATTTCAAGATGGCAAATGTCCAAGATGTCAAATGACAAATGTCACAATGCTAAATGTCAAAAATGACAAATTTCAAGATGGCAAATGTCAAAGATGTCAAATGACAAATGTCACAATGCTAAATGTCAAAAATGAAAAGTGTCACCATGAAAAATGTCAAAAATGACAAATTTCAAGATGGCAAATGTCAAAGATGTCAAATGACAAATGTCACAATGCTAAATGTCAAAAATGAAAAGTGTCACCATGAAAAATGTCAAAAATAACAAATTTCAAAATGGCAAATGTCAAAGATGTCAAATGACAAATGTCACAATGCTAAATGTCAAAAATGAAAAGTGTCACCATGAAAAATGTCAGAAATGACAAATTTCAAGATGGCAAATGTCAAAGATGTCAAATGACAAATGTCACAATGCTAAATGTCAAAAACGAAAAGTGTCACCATGAAAAATGTCAAAAATGACAAATTTCAAGATGGCAAATGTCAAAGATGTCAAATGACAAATGTCACATTGCTAAATGTCAAAAATAAAAAGTGTCACCATGAAAAATGTCAAAAATGACAAATTTCAAGATGGCAAATGTCAAAGATGTCAAATGACAAATGTCACAATGCTAAATGTCAAAAATGAAAAGTGTCACCATGAAAAATGTGAAAAATGACAAATTTCAAGATGGCAAATGTCAAAACTGACAAATGCCACAATGCTAAATGTCAAAAATGATATGTGTCACCATGAAAAATGTCAAAAATGACAAATTTCAAGATAGCAAATGTCCACGATGTCAAATGACAAATGTCACAATGCTAAATGTCAAAAATGAAAAGTGTCACCATGAAAAATGTCAAAAATGACAAATTTCAAGATGGCAAATGTCAAAGATGTCAAATGACAAATGTCACAATGCTAAATGTCAAAAATGAAAAGTGTCAAAAATGACAAATTTCAAGATAACAAATGTCTAAGATGTCAAATGACAAATGTCACAATGCTAAATGTCAAAAATGAAAAGTGTCACCGTGAAAAATGTCAAAAATGACAAATTTCAAGATGGCAAATGTCAAAGATGTCAAATGACAAATGTCACAATGCTAAATGTCAAAAATGAAAAGTGTCCCCGTGAAAAATGTCAATAATGACAAATTTCAAGATGGCAAATGTCAAAGATGTCAAATGACAAATGTCAAAAATGAAAAGTGTCACCATGAAAAATGTCAAAAATGACAAATTTCAAGATGGCAAATGTCAAAGATGTCGAATATGACAAATGTCACAATGCTAAATGTCAAAAATGTAAAGTGTCACCATGAAAAATGTCAAAAGTGACAAATTTCAAGATGGCAAATGTCAAAGATGTCAAATGACAAATGTCACAATGCTAAATGTCAAAAATGAAAAGTGTCACCATAAAATGTCAAAAATGACAAATTTCAAGATGGCAAATATCAAAGATATCAAATGACAAATGTCACAATGCTTAATGTCAAAAATGACAAATTTCAAGATGGCAAATGTCAAAGATGTTAAATGACAAATGTCACAATGCTAAATGTCAAAAATAAAAAGTGTCACCATGAAAAATATCAAAAATGACAAATTTTAAGATTGCAAATGTCAAAGATGTCAAATGACAAATGTCACAATGCTAAATGTCAAAAATGAAAAGTGTCACCATGAAAAATGTCAAAAATAACAAATTTCAAGATGGCAAATGTCAAAGATGTCAAATGACAAATGTCACAATGCTAAATGTCAAAAATGAAAAGTGTCACCATGAAAAATGTGAAAATGACAAATTTCAAGATGGCAAATGTCAAAGATGTCAAATGACAAATGTCACAATGCTAAATGTCAAAAATGAAAAGTGTCACCATGAAAAATGTCAAAAATAACAAAGTTCAAGATGGCAAATGTCAAAACTGACAAATGTCACAATGCTAAATGTCAAAAATGAAAAGTGTCACCATGAAAAATGTCAATAATGACAAATTTCAAGATGGCAAATGTCAAAGATGTCAAATGACAAATGTCACAATGCTAAATGTCAAAAATGAAAAGTGTCAAAAATGACAAATTTCAAGATGGCAAATGTCAAAGATGTTAAATGACAAATGTCACAATGCTAAATGTCAAAAATGAAAAGTGTCACCATGAAAAATGTGAAAATGACAAATTTCAAGATGGCAAATGTCAAAGATGTCAAATGACAAATGTCACAATGCTAAATGTCAAAAATGAAAAGTGTCACCATGAAAAATGTCAAAAATAACAAATTTCAAGATGGCAAATGTCAAAGATGTCAAATGACAAATGTCACAATGCTAAATGTCAAAAATGAAAAGTGTCACCATGAAAAATGTCAAAAATGACAAATTTTAAGATGGCAAATGTCAAAGATGTCAAATGACAAATGTCACAATGCTAAATGTCAAAAATGAAAAGTGTCACCATGAAAAATGTGAAAATGACAAATTTCAAGATGGCAAATGTCAAAGATGTCAAATGACAAATGTCACAATGCTAAATGTCAAAAATGAAAAGTGTCACCATGAAAAATGTCAAAAATGACAAATTTTAAGATGGCAAATGTCAAAGATGTCAAATGACAAATGTCACAATGCTAAATGTCAAAAATGAAAAGTGTCACCATGAAAAATGTGAAAATGACAAATTTCAAGATGGCAAATGTCAAAGATGTCAAATGACAAATGTCACAATGCTAAATGTCAAAAATGAAAAGTCTCACCATGAAAAATGTCAAAAATAACAAATTTCAAGATGGCAAATGTCAAAGATGTCAAATGACAAATGTCACAATGCTAAATGTCAAAAATGAAAAGTGTCACCATGAAAAATGTCAAAAATGACAAATTTTAAGATGGCAAATGTCAAAGATGTCAAATGACAAATGTCAAAATGCTAAATGTCAAAAATAAAAAGTGTCACCATGAAAAATGTCAAAAATGACAAAGTTCAAGATGGCAAATGTCAAAACTGACAAATGTCACAATGCTAAATGTCAAAAATGAAAAGTGTCACCATGAAAAATGTCAATAATGACAAATTTCAAGATGGCAAATGTCAAAGATGTCAAATGACAAATGTCACAATGCTAAATGTCAAAAATGAAAAGTGTCAAAAATGACAAATTTCAAGATGGCAAATGTCAAAGATGTTAAATGACAAATGTCACAATGCTAAATGTCAAAAATGAAAAGTGTCACCATGAAAAATGTCAAAAATGACAAATTTCAAGATGGCAAATGTCAAAGATGTCAAATGACAAATGTCACAATGCTAAATGTCAAAAATGAAAAGTGTCACTATGAAAAATGTCAAAAATGACAAATTTCAAGATGGCAAATGTCAAAGATGTCAAATGACAAATGTCACAATGCTAAATGTCAAAAATGAAAAGTGTCACCATGAAAAATGTCAAAAATGACAAATTTCAAGATGGCAAATGTCAAAACTGACAAATGTCACAATGCTAAATGTCAAAAATGATAAGTGTCACCATGAAAAATGTCAAAAATGACAAATTTCAAGATGGCAAATGTCCAAGATGTCAAATGACAAATGTCACAATGCTAAATGTCAAAAATGACCAATTTCAAGATGGCAAATGTCAAAGATGTTAAATGACAAATGTCACAATGCTAAATGTCAAAAATGAAAAGTGTCACCATGAAAAATGTCAAAAATGACAAATTTCAAGATGGCAAATGTCAAAGATGTCAAATGACAAATGTCACAATGCTAAATGTCAAAAATGAAAAGTGTCACTATGAAAAATGTCAAAAATGACAAATTTCAAGATGGCAAATGTCAAAGATGTCAAATGACAAATGTCACAATGCTAAATGTCAAAAATGAAAAGTGTCACCATGAAAAATGTCAAAAATGACAAATTTCAAGATGGCAAATGTCAAAACTGACAAATGTCACAATGCTAAATGTTAAAAATGATAAGTGTCACCATGAAAAATGTCAAAAATGACAAATTTCAAGATGGCAAATGTCCAAGATGTCAAATGACAAATGTCACAATGCTAAATGTCAAAAATGACCAATTTCAAGATGGCAAATGTCAAAGATGTCAAATGACAAATGTCACAATGCTAAATGTCAAAAATGAAAAGTGTCACCATGAAAAATGTCAAAAATGACAAATTTCAAGATGGCAAATGTCAAAACTGACAAATGTCACAATGCTAAATGTCAAAAATGATAAGTGTCACCATGAAAAATGTCAAAAATGACAAATTTCAAGATGGCAAATGTCCAAGATGTCAAATGACAAATGTCACAATGCTAAATGTCAAAAATGACAAATTTCAAGATGGCAAATGTCAAAGATGTCAAATGACAAATGTCACAATGCTAAATGTCAAAAATGAAAAGTGTCACCATGAAAAATGTCAAAAATGACAAATTTTAAGATGGCAAATGTCAAAGATGTCAAATGACAAATGTCACAATGCTAAATGTCAAAAATGAAAAGTGTCACCATGAAAAATGTCAAAAATAACAAATTTCAAAATGGCAAATGTCAAAGATGTCAAATGACAAATGTCACAATGCTAAATGTCAAAAATGAAAAGTGTCACCATGAAAAATGTCAAAAATGACAAATTTCAAGATGGCAAATGTCAAAGAGGTCAAATGACAAATGTCACAATGCTAAATGTCAAAAATGAAAAGTGTCACCATGAAAAATGTCAAAAATGACAAATTTCAAGATGGCAAATGTCAAAGATGTCAAATGACAAATGTCACATTGCTAAATGTCAAAAATGAAAAGTGTCACCATGAAAAATGTCAAAAATGACAAATTTCAAGATGGCAAATGTCAAAGATGTCAAATGACAAATGTCACAATGCTAAATGTCAAAAATGAAAAGTGTCACCATGAAAAATGTCAAAAATGACAAATTTCAAGATGGCAAATGTCAAAACTGACAAATGCCACAATGCTAAATGTCAAAAATGATATGTGTCACCATGAAAAATGTCAAAAATGACAAATTTCAAGATAGCAAATGTCCACGATGTCAAATGACAAATGTCAGAATGCTAAATGTCAAAAATGAAAAGTGTCACCATGAAAAATATCAAAAATGACAAATTTCAAGATGGCAAATGTCAAAGATGTCAAATGACAAATGTCACAATGCTAAATGTCAAAAATGAAAAATGTCAAAAATGACAAATTTCAAGATAACAAATGTCTAAGATGTCAAATGACAAATGTCACAATGCTAAATGTCAAAAATGAAAAGTGTCACCGTGAAAAATGTCAAAAATGACAAATTTCAAGATGGCAAATGTCAAAGATGTCAAATGACAAATGTCACAATGCTAAATGTCAAAAATGAAAAGTGTCACCATGAAAAATGTCAAAAATGACAAATTTCAAGATGGCAAATGTCAAAGATGTCAAATGACAAATGTCACAATGCTAAATGTCAAAAATGAAAAGTGTCCCCATGAAAAATGTCAATAATGACAAATTTCAAGATGGCAAATGTCAAAGATGTCAAATGACAAATGTCAAAAATGAAAAGTGTCACCATGAAAAATGTCAAAAATGACAAATTTCAAGATGGCAAATGTCAAAGATGTCGAATATGACAAATGTCACAATGCTAAATGTCAAAAATGAAAAGTGTCACCATGAAAAATGACAAATTTCAAGATGGCAAATGTCAAAGATGTCAAATGACAAATGTCACAATGCTAAATGTCAAAAATGAAAAGTGTCACCATGAAAAATGTCAAAAATGACAAATTTCAAGATGGCAAATATCAAAGATATCAAATGACAAATGTCAAAAATGACAAATTTCAAGATGGCAAATGTCAAAGATGTTAAATGACAAATGTCACAATGCTAAATGTCAAAAATGAAAAGTGTCACCATGAAAAATGTCAAAAATGACAAATTTCAAGATTGCAAATGTCAAAGATGTCAAATGACAAATGTCACAATGCTAAATGTCAAAAATGAAAAGTGTCACCATGAAAAATGTCAAAAATAACAAATTTCCAGATGGCAAATGTCAAAGATGTCAAATGACAAATGTCACAATGCTAAATGTCAAAAATGAAAAGTGTCACCATGAAAAATGTGAAAATGACAAATTTCAAGATGGCAAATGTCAAAGATGGCAAATGTCAAAGATGTCAAATGACAAATGTCACAATGCTAAATGTCAAAAATGAAAAGTGTCACCATGAAAAATGTCAAAAATAACAAATTTCAAGATGGCAAATGTCAAAGATGTCAAATGACAAATGTCACAATGCTAAATGTCAAAAATGAAAAGTGTCACCATGAAAAATGTCAAAAATGACAAATTTTAAGATGGCAAATGTCAAAGATGTCAAATGATAAATGTCACAATGCTAAATGTCAAAAATGAAAAGTGTCAAAAATGACAAATTTCAAGATAACAAATGTCTAAGATGTCAAATGACAAATGTCACAATGCTAAATGTCAAAAATGAAAAGTGTCACCATGAAAAATGTCAAAAATGACAAATTTCAAGATTGCAAATGTCAAAGATGTCAAATGACAAATGTCACAATGCTAAATGTCAAAAATGAAAAGTGTCACCATGAAAAATGTCAAAAATAACAAATTTCAAGATGGCAAATGTCAAAGATGTCAAATGACAAATGTCACAATGCTAAATGTCAAAAATGAAAAGTGTCACCATGAAAAATGTGAAAATGACAAATTTCAAGATGGCAAATGTCAAAGATGTCAAATGACAAATGTCACAATGCTAAATGTCAAAAATGAAAAGTGTCACCATGAAAAATGTCAAAAATAACAAATTTCAAGATGGCAAATGTCAAAGATGTCAAATGACAAATGTCACAATGCTAAATGTCAAAAATGAAAAGTGTCACCATGAAAAATGTCAAAAATGACAAATTTTAAGATGGCAAATGTCAAAGATGTCAAATGACAAATGTCAAAATGCTAAATGTCAAAAATAAAAAGTGTCACCATGAAAAATGTCAAAAATGACAAATTTCAAGATGGCAAATGTAAAAACTGACAAATGTCACAATGCTAAATGTCAAAAATGAAAAGTGTCACCATGAAAAATGTCAATAATGACAAATTTCAAGATGGCAAATGTCAAAGATGTCAAATGACAAATGTCACAATGCTAAATGTCAAAAATGAAAAGTGTCACCATAAAAAATGTCAAAAATGAAAAATTTCAAGATGGCAAATGTCAAAGATGTCAAATGACAAATGTCACAATGCTAAATGTCAAAAATGAAAAGTGTCACCATGAAAAATGTCAAAAATGACAAATTTCAAGATGGCAAATATCAAAGATGTCAAATGACAAATGTCACAATGCTAAATGTCAAAAATGACAAATTTCAAGATGGCAAATGTCAAAGATGTCAAATGACAAATGTCACAATGCTAAATGTCAAAAATGAAAAGTGTCACCATGAAAAATGTCAAAAATGACAAATTTCAAGATGGCAAATGTCAAAGATGTCAAATGACAAATGTCACAATGCTAAATGTCAAAAATGAAAAGTGTAACCATGAAAAATGTCAAAAATAACAAATTTCAAGATGGCAAATGTCAAAGATGTCAAATGACAAATGTCACAATGCTAAATGTCAAAAATGAAAAGTGTCACCATGAAAAATGTCAAAAATGACAAATTTCAAGATGGCAAATGTCAAAGATGTCAAATGACAAATGTCACAATGCTAAATGTCAAAAATGAAAAGTGTCACCATGAAAAATTTCAAGATGGCAAATGTCAAAGATGTCAAATGACAAATGTCACAATGCTAAATGTCAAAAATGAAAAGTGTCACCATGAAAAATGTCAAAAATAACAAATTTCAAGATGGCAAATGTCAAAGATGTCAAATGACAAATGTCACAATGCTAAATGTCAAAAATGAAAAGTGTCACCAAGAAAAATGTCAAAAATGACAAATTTCAAGATGGCAAATGTCAAAACTGACAAATGTCACAATGCTAAATGTCAAAAATGATAAGTGTCACCATGAAAAATGTCAAAAATGACAAATTTCAAGATGGCAAATGTTCAAGATGTCAAATGACAAATGTCACAATGCTAAATGTCAAAAATGACAAATTTCAAGATGGCAAATGTCAAAGATGTCAAATGACAAAGATCACAATGCTAAATGTCAAAAATGAAAAGTGTCACCATGAAAAATGTCAAAAATGACAAATATTAAGATGGCTAATGTCAAAGATGTCAAATGACAAATGTCACAATGCTAAATGTAAAAAATGAAAAGTGTCATCATGAAAAATGTCAAAAATGACAATTTCAAGATGGCAAATATCAAAGATGTCAAATGACAAATGTCACAATGCTAAATGTCAAAAATGACAAATTTCAAGATGGCAAATGTCAAAGATGTCAAATGACAAATGTCACAAATCTAAATGTCAAAAATGAAAAGTGTCACCATGAAAAATGTCAAAAATGACAAATTTCAAGATGGCAAATGTCAAAGATGTCAAATGACAAATGTCACAATGCTAAATGTCAAAAATGAAAAGTGTCACCATGAAAAATGTCAAAAATAACAAATTTCAAGATGGCAAATGTCAAAGATGTCAAATGACAAATGTCACAATGCTAAATGTCAAAAATGAAAAGTGTCACCATGAAAAATGTCAAAAATGACAAATTTCAAGATGGCA
Source organism: Altica lythri (assembly GCA_964028335.1). NCBI lineage: Eukaryota > Metazoa > Arthropoda > Insecta > Coleoptera > Chrysomelidae > Altica > Altica lythri. The sequence goes on along the minus strand of OZ034800.1, from coordinate 17,357,038 downwards.
AATGTCAAAGATGTCAAATAACAAATGTCACAATGCTAAATGTCAAAAATGAAAAGTGTCACCATGAAAAATGTCAAAAATAACAAATTTCAAGATGGCAAATGTCAAAGATGTCAAATGACAAATGTCACAATGCTAAATGTCAAAAATGAAAAGTGTCACCATGAAAAATGTCAAAAATGACAAATTTCAAGATGGCAAATGTCAAAACTGACAAATGTCACAATGCTAAATGTCAAAAATGATAAGTGTCACCATGAAAAATGTCAAAAATGACAAATTTCAAGATGGCAAATGTCCAAGATGTCAAATGACAGATGTCACAATGCTAAATGTCAAAAATGACAAATTTCAATATGGCAAATGTCAAAGATGTCAAATGACAAATGTCACAATACTAAATGTCAAAAATGAAAAGTGTCACCATGAAAAATGTCAAAAATGACAAATTTCAAGATGGCAAATGTCAAAGATGTCAAATGACAAATGTCACAATGCTAAATGTCAAAAATGAAAAGTGTCACCATGAAAAATGTCAAAAATGACAAATTTTAAGATGGCAAATGTCAAAGATGTCAAATGACAAATGTCAAAATGCTAAATGTCAAAAATAAAAAGTGTCACCATGAAAAATGTCAAAAATGACAAATTTCAAGATGGCAAATGTCAAAACTGACAAATGTCACAATGCTAAATGTCAAAAATGAAAAGCGTCACCATGAAAAATGTCAATAATGACAAATTTCAAGATGGCAAATGTCAAAGATGTCAAATGACAAATGTCACAATGCTAAATGTCAAAAATGAAAAGTGTCACCATAAAAAATGTCAAAAATGAAAAATTTCAAGATGGCAAATGTCAAAGATGTCAAATGACAAATGTCACAATGCTAAATGTCAAAAATGAAAAGTGTCACCATGAAAAATGTCAAAAATGACAAATTTCAAGATGGCAAATATCAAAGATGTCAAATGACAAATGTCACAATGCTAAATGTCAAAAATGACAAATTTCAAGATGGCAAATGTCAAAGATGTCAAATGACAAATGTCACAATGCTAAATGTCAAAAATGAAAAGTGTCACCATGAAAAATGTCAAAAATGACAAATTTCAAGATGGCAAATGTCAAAGATGTCAAATGACAAATGTCACAATGCTAAATGTCAAAAATGAAAAGTGTCACCATGAAAAATGTCAAAAATAACAAATTTCAAGATGGCAAATGTCAAAGATGTCAAATGACAAATCTCACAATGCTAAATGTCAAAAATGAAAAGTGTCACCATGAAAAATGTCAAAAATGACAAATTTCAAGATGGCAAATGTCAAAGATGTCAAATGACAAATGTCACAATGCTAAATGTCAAAAATGAAAAGTGTCACCATGAAAAATTTCAAGATGGCAAATGTCAAAGATGTCAAATGACAAATGTCACAATGCTAAATGTCAAAAATGAAAAGTGTCACCATGAAAAATGTCAAAAATAACAAATTTCAAGATGGCAAATGTCAAAGATGTCAAATGACAAATGTCACAATGCTAAATGTCAAAAATGAAAAGTGTCACCAAGAAAAATGTCAAAAATGACAAATTTCAAGATGGCAAATGTCAAAACTGACAAATGTCACAATGCTAAATGTCAAAAATGATAAGTGTCACCATGAAAAATGTCAAAAATGACAAATTTCAAGATGGCAAATGTTCAAGATGTCAAATGACAAATGTCACAATGCTAAATGTCAAAAATGACAAATTTCAAGATGGCAAATGTCAAAGATGTCAAATGACAAATATCACAATGCTAAATGTCAAAAATGAAAAGTGTCACCATGAAAAATGTCAAAAATGACAAATATTAAGATGGCTAATGTCAAAGATGTCAAATGACAAATGTCACAATGCTAAATGTCAAAAATGAAAAGTGTCACCATGAAAAATGTCAAAAATGACAATTTCAAGATGGCAAATATCAAAGATGTCAAATGACAAATGTCACAATGCTAAATGTCAAAAATGACAAATTTCAAGATGGCAAATGTCAAAGATGTCAAATGACAAATGTCACAATTCTAAATGTCAAAAATGAAAAGTGTCACCATGAAAAATGTCAAAAATGACAAATTTCAAGATGGCAAATGTCAAAGATGTCAAATGACAAATGTCACAATGCTAAATGTCAAAAATGAAAAGTGTCACCATGAAAAATGTCAAAAATAACAAATTTCAAGATGGCAAATGTCAAAGATGTCAAATGACAAATGTCACAATGCTAAATGTCAAAAATGAAAAGTGTCACCATGAAAAATGTCAAAAATGACAAATTTCAAGATGGCAAATGTCAAAGATGTCAAATAACAAATGTCACAATGCTAAATGTCAAAAATGAAAAGTGTCACCATGAAAAATGTCAAAAATAACAAATTTCAAGATGGCAAATGTCAAAGATGTCAAATGACAAATGTCACAATGCTAAATGTCAAAAATGAAAAGTGTCACCATGAAAAATGTCAAAAATGACAAATTTCAAGATGGCAAATGTCAAAACTGACAAATGTCACAATGCTAAATGTCAAAAATGATAAGTGTCACCATGAAAAATGTCAAAAATGACAAATTTCAAGATGGCAAATGTCCAAGATGTCAAATGACAGATGTCACAATGCTAAATGTCAAAAATAACAAATTTCAAGATGGCAAATGTCAAAGATGTCAAATGACAAATGTCACAATACTAAATGTCAAAAATGAAAAGTGTCACCATGAAAAATGTCAAAAATGACAAATTTCAAGATGGCAAATGTCAAAGATGTCAAATGACAAATGTCACAATGCTAAATGTCAAAAATGAAAAGTGTCACCATAAAAAATGTCAAAAATGACAAATTTCAAGATGGCAAATGTCAAAGATGTCAAATGACAAATGTCACAATGCTAAATGTCAAAAATGAAAAGTGTCACCATGAAAAATGTCAAAAATGACAAATTTCAAGATGGCAAATGTCAAAGATGTCAAATGACAAATGTCACAATGCTAAATGTCAAAAATGAAAAGTGTCACCATGAAAAATGTCAAAAATGACAAATTTCAAGATGGCAAATGTCAAAACTGACAAATGCCACAATGCTAAATGTCAAAAATGATATGTGTCACCATGAAAAATGTCAAAAATGACAAATTTCAAGATAGCAAATGTCCACGATGTCAAATGACAAATGTCACAATGCTAAATGTCAAAAATGAAAAGTGTCACCATGAAAAATGTCAAAAATGACAAATTTTAAGATGGCAAATGTCAAAGATGTCAAATGACAAATGTCACAATGCTAAATGTCAAAAATGAAAAGTGTCAAAAATGACAAATTTCAAGATAACAAATGTCTAAGATGTCAAATGACAAATGTCACAATGCTAAATGTCAAAAATGAAAAGTGTCACCGTGAAAAATGTCAAAAATGACAAATTTCAAGATGGCAAATGTCAAAGATGTCAAATGACAAATGTCACAATGCTAAATGTCAAAAATGAAAAGTGTCCCCGTGAAAAATGTCAATAATGACAAATTTCAAGATGGCAAATGTCAAAGATGTCAAATGACAAATGTCAAAAATGAAAAGTGTCACCATGAAAAATGTCAAAAATGACAAATTTCAAGATGGCAAATGTCAAAGATGTCGAATATGACAAATGTCACAATGCTAAATGTCAAAAATGAAAAGTGTCACCATGAAAAATGTCAAAAATGACAAATTTCAAGATGGCAAATGTCAAAGATGTCAAATGACAAATGTCACAATGCTAAATGTCAAAAATGAAAAGTGTCACCATGAAAAATGTCAAAAATGACAAATTTCAAGATGGCAAATATCAAAGATATCAAATGACAAATGTCACAATGCTTAATGTCAAAAATGACAAATTTCAAGATGGCAAATGTCAAAGATGTTAAATGACAAATGTCACAATGCTAAATGTCAAAAATGAAAAGTGTCACCATGAAAAATATCAAAAATGACAAATTTTAAGATTGCAAATGTCAAAGATGTCAAATGACAAATGTCACAATGCTAAATGTCAAAAATGAAAAGTGTCACCATGAAAAATGTCAAAAATAACAAATTTCAAGATGGCAAATGTCAAAGATGTCAAATGACAAATGTCACAATGCTAAATGTCAAAAATGAAAAGTGTCACCATGAAAAATGTGAAAATGACAAATTTCAAGATGGCAAATGTCAAAGATGTCAAATGACAAATGTCACAATGCTAAATGTCAAAAATGAAAAGTGTCACCATGAAAAATGTCAAAAATAACAAATTTCAAGATGGCAAATGTCAAAGATGTCAAATGACAAATGTCACAATGCTAAATGTCAAAAATGAAAAGTGTCACCATGAAAAATGTCAAAAATGACAAATTTTAAGATGGCAAATGTCAAAGATGTCAAATGACAAATGTCACAATGCTAAATGTCAAAAATGAAAAGTGTCACCATGAAAAATGTGAAAATGACAAATTTCAAGATGGCAAATGTCAAAGATGTCAAACGACAAATGTCACAATGCTAAATGTCAAAAATGAAAAGTGTCACCATGAAAAATGTCAAAAATGACAAATTTTAAGATGGCAAATGTCAAAGATGTCAAATGACAAATGTCACAATGCTAAATGTCAAAAATGAAAAGTGTCACCATGAAAAATGTGAAAATGACAAATTTCAAGATGGCAAATGTCAAAGATGTCAAATGACAAATGTCACAATGCTAAATGTCAAAAATGAAAAGTCTCACCATAAAATGTCAAAAATAACAAATTTCAAGATGGCAAATGTCAAAGATGTCAAATGACAAATGTCACAATGCTAAATGTCAAAAATGAAAAGTGTCACCATGAAAAATGTCAAAAATGACAAATTTTAAGATGGCAAATGTCAAAGATGTCAAATGACAAATGTCAAAATGCTAAATGTCAAAAATAAAAAGTGTCACCATGAAAAATGTCAAAAATGACAAATTTCAAGATGGCAAATGTCAAAACTGACAAATGTCACAATGCTAAATGTCAAAAATGAAAAGTGTCACCATGAAAAATGTCAATAATGACAAATTTCAAGATGGCAAATGTCAAAGATGTCAAATGACAAATGTCACAATGCTAAATGTCAAAAATGAAAAGTGTCAAAAATGACAAATTTCAAGATGGCAAATGTCAAAGATGTTAAATGACAAATGTCACAATGCTAAATGTCAAAAATGAAAAGTGTCACCATGAAAAATGTCAAAAATGACAAATTTCAAGATGGCAAATGTCAAAGATGTCAAATGACAAATGTCACAATGCTAAATGTCAAAAATGAAAAGTGTCACTATGAAAAATGTCAAAAATGACAAATTTTAAGATGGCAAATGTCAAAGATGTCAAATGACAAATGTCACAATGCTAAATGTCAAAAATGAAAAGTGTCACCATGAAAAATGTCAAAAATGACAAATATTAAGATGGCTAATATCAAAGATGTCAAATGACAAATGTCACAATGCTAAATGTCAAAAATGAAAAGTGTCACCATGAAAAATGTCAAAAATGACAATTTCAAGATGGCAAATATCAAAGATGTCAAATGACAAATGTCACAATGCTAAATGTCAAAAATGACAAATTTCAAGATGGCAAATGTCAAAGATGTCAAATGACAAATGTCACAAATCTAAATGTCAAAAATGAAAAGTGTCACCATGAAAAATGTCAAAAATGACAAATTTCAAGATGGCAAATGTCAAAGATGTCAAATGACAAATGTCACAATGCTAAATGTCAAAAATGAAAAGTGTCACCATGAAAAATGTCAAAAATAACAAATTTCAAGATGGCAAATGTCAAAGATGTCAAATGACAAATGTCACAATGCTAAATGTCAAAAATGAAAAGTGTCACCATGAAAAATGTCAAAAATGACAAATTTCAAGATGGCAAATGTCAAAGATGTCAAATAACAAATGTCACAATGCTAAATGTCAAAAATGAAAAGTGTCACCATGAAAAATGTCAAAAATAACAAATTTCAAGATGGCAAATGTCAAAGATGTCAAATGACAAATGTCACAATGCTAAATGTCAAAAATGAAAAGTGTCACCATGAAAAATGTCAAAAATGACAAATTTCAAGATGGCAAATGTCAAAACTGACAAATGTCACAATGCTAAATGTCAAAAATGATAAGTGTCACCATGAAAAATGTCAAAAATGACAAATTTCAAGATGGCAAATGTCCAAGATGTCAAATGACAGATGTCACAATGCTAAATGTCAAAAATGACAAATTTCAAGATGGCAAATGTCAAAGATGTCAAATGACAAATGTCACAATGCTAAATGTCAAAAATGAAAAGTGTCACCATGAAAAATGTCAAAAATGACAAATTTTAAGATGGCAAATGTCAAAGATGTCAAATGACAAATGTCAAAATGCTAAATGTCAAAAATAAAAAGTGTCACCATGAAAAATGTCAAAAATGACAAATTTCAAGATGGCAAATGTCAAAACTGACAAATGTCACAATGCTAAATGTCAAAAATGAAAAGTGTCACCATGAAAAATGTCAATAATGACAAATTTCAAGATGGCAAATGTCAAAGATGTCAAATGACAAATGTCACAATGCTAAATGTCAAAAATGAAAAGTGTCACCATAAAAAATGTCAAAAATGAAAAATTTCAAGATGGCAAATGTCAAAGATGTCAAATGACAAATGTCACAATGCTAAATGTCAAAAATGAAAAGTGTCACCATGAAAAATGTCAAAAATGACAAATTTCAAGATGGCAAATATCAAAGATGTCAAATGACAAATGTCACAATGCTAAATGTCAAAAATGACAAATTTCAAGATGGCAAATGTCAAAGATGTCAAATGACAAATGTCACAATGCTAAATGTCAAAAATGAAAAGTGTCACCATGAAAAATGTCAAAAATGACAAATTTCAAGATGGCAAATGTCAAAGATGTCAAATGACAAATGTCACAATGCTAAATGTCAAAAATGAAAAGTGTCACCATGAAAAATGTCAAAAATAACAAATTTCAAGATGGCAAATGTCAAATGACAAATCTCACAATGCTAAATGTCAAAAATGAAAAGTGTCACCATGAAAAATGTCAAAAATGACAAATTTCAAGATGGCAAATGTCAAAGATGTCAAATGACAAATGTCACAATGCTAAATGTCAAAAATGAAAAGTGTCACCATGAAAAATTTCAAGATGGCAAATGTCAAAGATGTCAAATGACAAATGTCACAATGCTAAATGTCAAAAATGAAAAGTGTCACCATGAAAAATGTCAAAAATAACAAATTTCAAGATGGCAAATGTCAAAGATGTCAAATGACAAATGTCACAATGCTAAATGTCAAAAATGAAAAGTGTCACCAAGAAAAATGTCAAAAATGACAAATTTCAAGATGGCAAATGTCAAAACTGACAAATGTCACAATGCTAAATGTCAAAAATGATAAGTGTCACCATGAAAAATGTCAAAACTGACAAATTTCAAGATGGCAAATGTTCAAGATGTCAAATGACAAATGTCACAATGCTAAATGTCAAAAATGACAAATTTCAAGATGGCAAATGTCAAAGATGTCAAATGACAAATATCACAATGCTAAATGTCAAAAATGAAAAGTGTCACCATGAAAAATGTCAAAAATGACAAATATTAAGATGGCTAATGTCAAAGATGTCAAATGACAAATGTCACAATGCTAAATGTCAAAAATGAAAAGTGTCACCATGAAAAATGTCAAAAATGACAATTTCAAGATGGCAAATATCAAAGATGTCAAATGACAAATGTCACAATGCTAAATGTCAAAAATGACAAATTTCAAGATGGCAAATGTCAAAGATGTCAAATGACAAATGTCACAATTCTAAATGTCAAAAATGAAAAGTGTCACCATGAAAAATGTCAAAAATGACAAATTTCAAGATGGCAAATGTCAAAGATGTCAAATGACAAATGTCACAATGCTAAATGTCAAAAATGAAAAGTGTCACCATGAAAAATGTCAAAAATAACAAATTTCAAGATGGCAAATGTCAAAGATGTCAAATGACAAATGTCACAATGCTAAATGTCAAAAATGAAAAGTGTCACCATGAAAAATGTCAAAAATGACAAATTTCAAGATGGCAAATGTCAAAGATGTCAAATAACAAATGTCACAATGCTAAATGTCAAAAATGAAAAGTGTCACCATGAAAAATGTCAAAAATAACAAATTTCAAGATGGCAAATGTCAAAGATGTCAAATGACAAATGTCACAATGCTAAATGTCAAAAATGAAAAGTGTCACCATGAAAAATGTCAAAAATGACAAATTTCAAGATGGCAAATGTCAAAACTGACAAATGTCACAATGCTAAATGTCAAAAATGATAAGTGTCACCATGAAAAATGTCAAAAATGACAAATTTCAAGATGGCAAATGTCGAAGATGTCAAATGACAGATGTCACAATGCTAAATGTCAAAAATAACAAATTTCAAGATGGCAAATGTCAAAGATGTCAAATGACAAATGTCACAATACTAAATGTCAAAAATGAAAAGTGTCACCATGAAAAATGTCAAAAATGACAAATTTCAAGATGGCAAATGTCAAAGATGTCAAATGGCAAATGTCACAATGCTAAATGTCAAAAATGAAAAGTGTCACTATGAAAAATGTCTAAAATGACAAATTTCAAGATGGCAAATGTCAAAGATGTCAAATGACAAATGTCACAATGCTAAATGTCAAAAATGAAAAGTGTCACCATGAAAAATGTCAAAAATGACAAATTTCAAGATGGCAAATGTCAAAGATGTCAAATGACAAATGTCACAATGCTAAATGTCAAAAATGAAAAGTGTCACCATGAAAAATGTCAAAAATGACAAATTTCAAGATGGCAAATGTCAAAGATGTCAAATGACAAATGTCACAATGCTAAATGTCAAAAATGAAAAGTGTCACCATGAAAAATGTCAAAAATGACAAATTTCAAGATGGCAAATGTCAAAGATGTCAAATGACAAATGTCACAATGCTAAATGTCAAAAATGAAAAGTGTCACCATGAAAAATGTCAAAAATGACAAATTTCAAAATGGCAAATGTCAAAGATGTCGAATATGACAAATGTCACAATGCTAAATGTCAAAAATGAAAAGTGTCACCATGAAAAATGTCAAAAATGACAAATTTCAAGATGGCAAATGTCAAAGATGTCAAATGACAAATGTCAAAATGCGAAATGTCAAAAATGATAAGTGTCACCATGAAAAATGTCAAAAATGACAAATTTCAAGATGGCAAATGTCCAAGATGTCAAATGACAAATGTCACAATGCTAAATGTCAAAAATGAAAAGTGTCACCATGAAAAATGTCAAAAATGACAAATTTCAAGATGGCAAATGTCAAAGATGTCAAATGACAAATGTCACAATGCTAAATGTCAAAAATGAAAAGTGTCACCATGAAAAATGTCAAAAATGACAAATTTCAAGATGGCAAATGTCAAAGATGTCGAATATGACAAATGTCACAATGCTAAATGTCAAAAATGAAAAGTGTCACCATGAAAAATGTCAAAAATGACAAATTTCAAGAGGGCAAATGTCAAAGATGTCAAATGACAAATGTCACAATGCTAAATGTCAAAAATGAAAAGTGTCACCATGAAAAATGTCAAATATGACAAACTTCAAGATGGCAAATATCAAAGATGTCAAATGACAAATGTCAAAATGCTTAATTTCAAAAATGACAAATTTCAAGATGGCAAATGTCAAAGATGTCAAATGACAAATGTCACAATGCTAAATGTCAAAAATGAAAAGTGTCACCATGAAAAATGTCAAAAATGACAAATTCCAAGATGGCAAATGTCAAAGATGTCAAATGACAAATGTCACAATGCTAAATGTCAAAAATGAAAAGTGTCACCATGAAAAATGTCAAAAATAACAAATTTCAAGATGGCAAATGTCAAAGATGTCAAATGACAAATGTCACAATGCTAAATGTCAAAAATGAAAAGTGTCACCATGAAAAATGTCAAAAATGACAAATTTCAAGATGGCAAATGTCAAAGATGTCAAATGACAATTGTCACAATGCTAAATGTCAAAAATGAAAAGTGTCACCATGAAAAATGTCAAAAATAACAAATTTCAAGATGGCAAATGTCAAAGATGTCAAATGACAAATGTCACAATGCTAAATGTCAAAAATGAAAAGTGTCACCATGAAAAATGTCAAAAATGACAAATTTCAAGATGGCAAATGTCAAAACTGACAAATGTCATAATACTAAATGTCAAAAATGATAAGTGTCACCATGAAAAATGTCAAAAATGACAAATTTCAAGATGGCAAATGTCCAAGATGTCAAATGATAAATGTCACAATGCTAAATGTCAAAAATGACAAATTTCAAGATGGCAAATGTCAAAGATGTCAAATGACAAATGTCACAATGCTAAATGTCAAAAATGAAAAGTGTCACCATGAAAAATGTCAAAAATGACAACTTTCAAGATGGCAAATGTCAAAGATGTCAAATGACAAATGTCACAATGCTAAATGTCAAAAATGAAAAGTGTCACCATGAAAAATGTCAAAAATAACAAATTTCAAGATGGCAAATGTCAAAGATGTCAAATGACAAATGTCACAATGCTAAATGTCAAAAATGACAAATTTCAAGATGGCAAATGTCAAAGATGTCAAATGACAAATGTCACAATGCTAAATGTCAAAAATGAAAAGTGTCACCATGAAAAATGTCAAAAATGACAAATTTCAAGATGGCAAATGTCAAAGATGTCAAATAACAAATGTCACAATGCTAAATGTCAAAAATGAAAAGTGTCACCATGAAAAATGTCAAAAATAACAAATTTCAAGATGGCAAATGTCAAAGATATCAAATGACAAATGTCACAATGCTAAATGTCAAAAATGAAAAGTGTCACCATGAAAAATGTCAAAAATGACAAATTTTAAGATGGCAAATGTCAAAACTGACAAATGTCACAATGCTAAATGTCAAAAATGATAAGTGTCACCATGAAAAATGTCAAAAATGACAAATTTCAAGATAGCAAATGTCCAAGATGTCAAATAACAGATGTTACAATGCTAAATGTCAAAAATGACAAATTTCAAGATGGCAAATGTCAAAGATGTCAAATGACAAATGTCACAATGCTAAATGTCAAAAATGAAAAGTGTCACCATGAAAAATGTCACAAATAACAAATTTCAAGATGGCAAATGTCAAAGATATCAAATGACAAATGTCACAATGCTAAATGTCAAAAATGAAAAGTGTCACCATGAAAAATGTCAAAAATGACAAATTTCAAGATGGCAAATGTCGAAACTGACAAATGTCACAATGCTAAATGTCAAAAATGATAAGTGTCACCATGAAAAATGTCAAAAATGACAAATTTCAAGATGGCAAATGTCCAAGATGTCAAATGACAGATGTTACAATGCTAAATGTCAAAAATGACAAATTTCAAGATGGAAAATGTCAAAACTGACAAATGGCACAATGCTAAATGTCAAAAATGATAAGTGTCACCATGAAAAATGTCAAAAATGACAAATTTCAAGATGGCAAATGTCCACGATGTCAAATGACAAATGTCACAATGCTAAATGTCAAAAATGAAAAGTGTCACCATGAAAAATGTCAAAAATGACAAATTTCAAGATGGCAAATGTCAAAAATGTCAAATGACAAATGTCACAATGCTAAATGTCAAAAATAAAAAGTGTCAAAAATGCCAAATTTCAAGATGGCAAATGTCTAAGATGTCAAATGACAAATGTCACAATGCTAAATGTCAAAAATGAAAAGTGTCACCGTGAAAAATGTCAAAAATGACAAATTTCAAGATGGCAAATATCAAAGATGTCAAATGACAAATGTCACAATGCTAAATGTCAAAAATGAAAAGTGTCACCATGAAAAATGTCAAAAATGACAAATTTCAAGATGGCAAATGTCAAAGATGTCAAATGACAAATGTTACAATGCTAAATGTCAAAAATGAAAAGTGTCCCCATGAAAAATGTCAATAATGACAAATTTCAAGATGGCAAATGTCAAAGATGTCAAATGACAAATGTCACAATGCTAAATGTCAAAAATGAAAAGTGTCACCATGAAAAATGTCAAAAATGACAAATTTCAAGATGGCAAATGTCAAAGATGTCAAATGACAAATGTCACAATGCTTAATGTCAAAAATGACAAATTTCAGGATGGCAAATGTCAAAGATGTTAAATGACAAATGTCACAATGCTAAATGTCAAAAATGAAAAGTGTCACCATGAAAAATGTCAAAAATGACAAATTTCAAGATTGCAAATGTCAAAGATGTCAAATGACAAATGTCACAATGCTAAATGTCAAAAATGAAAAGTGTCACCATGAAAAATGTCAAAAATGACAAATTTCAAGATGGCAAATGTCAAAACTGACAAATGTCACAATGCTAAATGTCAAAAATGAAAAGTGTCACCATGAAAAATATCAATAATGACAAATTTCAAGATGGCAAATGTCAAAGATGTCAAATGACAAATGTCACAATGCTAAATGTCAAAAATGAAAAGTGTCACCATAAAAAATGTCAAAAATGAAAAATTTCAAGATGGCAAATGTCAAAGATGTCAAATGACAAATGTCACAATGCTAAATGTCAAAAATGAAAAGTGTCACCATGAAAAATGTCAAAAATGACAAATTTCAAGATGGCAAATATCAAAGATGTCAAATGACAAATGTCACAATGCTAAATGTCAAAAATGACAAATTTCAAGATGGCAAATGTCAAAGATGTCAAATGACAAATGTTACAATGCTAAATGTCAAAAATGAAAAGTGTCACCATGAAAAATGTCAAAAATGACAAATTTCAAGATGGCAAATGTCAAAGATGACAAATGTCACAATGCTAAATGTCAAAAATGAAAAGTTTCACCATGAAAAATGTCAAAAATAACAAATTTCAAGATGGCAAATGTCAAAGATGTCAAATGACAAATGTCACAATGCTAAATGTCAAAAATGAAAAGTGTCACCATGAAAAATGTCAAAAATGACAAATTTCAAGATGGCAAATGTCAAAGATGTCAAATGACAAATGTCACAATGCTAAATGTCAAAAATGAAAAGTGTCACGATGAAAAATTTCAAGATGGCAAATGTCAAAGATGTCAAATGACAAATGTCACAATGCTAAATGTCAAAAATGAAAAGTGTCACCATAAAAAATGTCAAAAATAACAAATTTCAAGATGGCAAATGTCAAAGATGTCAAATGACAAATGTCACAATGCTTAATGTCAAAAATGAAAAGTGTCACCAAGAAAAATGTCAAAAATGACAAATTTCAAGATCGCAAATGTCAAAACTGACAAATGTCACAATGCTAAATGTCAAAAATGATAAGTGTCACCATGAAAAATGTCAAAAATGACAAATTTCATGATGGCAAATGTTCAAGATGTCAAATGACAAATGTCACAATGCTAAATGTCAAAAATGACAAATTTCAAGATGGCAAATGTCAAAGATGTCAAATGACAAATATCACAATGCTAAATGTCAAAAATGAAAAGTGTCACCATGAAAAATGTCAAAAATGACAAATATTAAGATGGCTAATGTCAAAGATGTCAAATGACAAATGTCACAATGCTAAATGTCAAAAATGAAAAGTGTCACCATGAAAAATGTCAAAAATGACAATTTCAAGATGGCAAATATCAAAGATGTCAAATGACAAATGTCACAATGCTAAATGTCAAAAATGACAAATTTCAAGATGGCAAATGTCAAAGATGTCAAATGACACATGTCACAATTCTAAATGTCAAAAATGAAAAGTGTCACCATGAAAAATGTCAAAAATGACAAATTTCAAGATGGCAAATGTCAAAGATGTCAAATGACAAATGTCACAATGCTAAATGTCAAAAATGAAAAGTGTCACCATGAAAAATGTCAAAAATAACAAATTTCAAGATGGCAAATGTCAAAGATGTCAAATGACAAATGTCACAATGCTAAATGTCAAAAATGAAAAGTGTCACCATGAAAAATGTCAAAAATAACAAATTTCAAGATGGCAAATGTCAAAGATGTCAAATAACAAATGTCACAATGCTAAATGTCAAAAATGAAAAGTGTCACCATGAAAAATGTCAAAAATAACAAATTTCAAGATGGCAAATGTCAAAGATGTCAAATGACAAATGTCACAATGCTAAATGTCAAAAATGAAAAGTGTCACCATGAAAAATGTCAAAAATGACAAATTTCAAGATGGCAAATGTCAAAACTGACAAATGTCACAATGCTAAATGTCAAAAATGATAAGTGTCACCATGAAAAATGTCAAAAATGACAAATTTCAAGATGGCAAATGTCCAAGATGTCAAATGACAGATGTCACAATGCTAAATGTCAAAAATGACAAATTTCAAGATGGCAAATGTCAAAGATGTCAAATGACAAATGTCATAATACTAAATGTCAAAAATGAAAAGTGTCACCATGAAAAATGTCAAAAATGACAAATTTCAAGATGACAAATGTCAAAGATGTCAAATGACAAATGTCACAATGCTAAATGTCAAAAATGAAAAGTGTCACCATGAAAAATGTCAAAAATAACAAATTTCATGATGGCAAATGTCAAAGATGTCAAATGACAAATGTCACAATGCTAAATGTCAAAAATGAAAAGTGTCACCATGAAAAATGTCAAAAATGACAAATTTCAAGATGGCAAATGTCAAAGATGTCAAATGACAAATGTCACAATGCTAAATGTCAAAAATGGAAAGTGTCACCATGAAAAATGTCAAAAATGACAAATTTCAAGATGGCAAATGTCAAAGATGTCAAATGACAAATGTCACAATGCTAAATGTCAAAAATGAAAAGTGTCACCATGAAAAATGTTAAAACTGACAAATTTCAAGATGGCAAATGTCAAAGATGTCAAATGACAAATGTCACAATGCTAAATGTCGAAAATGAAAAGTGTCACCATGAAAAATGTCAAAAATGACAAATTTCAAGATGGCAAATGTCAAAGATGTCAAATGTCAAATGTCACAATGCTAAATGTCAAAAATGAAAAGTGTCACCATGAAAAATGTCAAAAATGACAAATTTCAAGATGGCAAATGTCAAAGATGTCGAATATGACAAATGTCACAATGCTAAATGTCAAAAATGAAAAGTGTCACCATGAAAAATGTCAAAAATGTCAAATTTCAAGATGGCAAATGTCAAAGATGTCAAATGACAAATGTCACAATGCTAAATGTCAAAAATGATAAGTGTCACCATGAAAAATGTCAAAAATGACAAATTTCAAGATGGCAAATGTCCAAGATGTCAAATGACAAATGTCACAATGCTAAATGTCAAAAATGAAAAGTGTCACCATGAAAAATGTCAAAAATGACAAATTTCAAGATGGCAAATGTCAAAGATGTCAAATGACAAATGTCACAATGCTAAATGTCAAAAATGAAAAGTGTCAAAAATGACAAATTTTAAGATGGCAAATGTCTAAGATGTCAAATGACAAATGTCACAATGCTAAATGTCAAAAAGGAAAAGTGTCACCATGAAAAATGTCAAAAATGACAAATTTCAAGATGGCAAATGTCAAAGATGTCGAATATGACAAATGTCACAATGCTAAATGTCAAAAATGAAAAGTGTCACAATGAAAAATGTCAAAAATGACAAATTTCAAGAGGGCAAATGTCAAAGATGACAAATGACAAATGTCACAATGCTAAATGTCAAAAATGAAAAGTGTCACCATGAAAAATATCAAATATGACAAATTTCAAGATGGCAAATATCAAAGATGTCAAATGACAAATGTCACAATGCTTAATTTCAAAAATGACAAATTTCAAGATGGCAAATGTCAAAGATGTCAAATGACAAATGTCACAATGCTAAATGTCAAAAATGAAAAGTGTCAACATAAAAAATGTCAAAAATGACAAATTTCAAGATGGCAAATGTCAAAGATGTCAAATGACAAATGTCACAATGATAAATGTCAAAAATGAAAAGTGTCACCATGAAAAATGTCAAAAATAACAAATTTCAAGATGGCAAATGTCAAAGATGTCAAATGACAAATGTCACAATGCTAAATGTCAAAAATGAAAAGTGTCACCATGAAAAATGTCAAAAATGACAAATTTCAAGATGGCAAATGTTAAATATGTCAAATGACAAATGTCACAATGCTAAATGTCAAAAATGAAAAGTGTCACCATGAAAAATGTCAAAAATGACAAATTTCAAGATGGCAAATGTCAAAGATGTCAAATGACAAATGTCACAATGCTAAATGTCAAAAATGAAAAGTGTCACCATGAAAAATTTCAAGATGGCAAATGTCAAAGATGTCAAATGACAAATGTCACAATGCTAAATGTCAAAAATGAAAAGTGTCACCATGAAAAATGTCAAAAATGACAAATTTCAAGATGGCAAATGTCAAAGATGTCAAATGACAAATGTCACAATGCTAAATGTCAAAAATGAAAAGTTTCACCATGAAAAATGTCAAAAATAACAAATTTCAAGATGGCAAATGTCAAAGATGTCAAATGACAAATGTCACAATGCTAAATGTCAAAAATGAAAAGTGTCACCATGAAAAATGTCAAAAATGACAAATTTCAAGATGGCAAATGTCAAAGATGTCAAATGACAAATGTCACAATGCTAAATGTCAAAAATGAAAAGTGTCACCATGAAAAATTTCAAGATGGCAAATGTCAAAGATGTCAAATGACAAATGTCACAATGCTAAATGTCAAAAATAAAAAGTGTCACCATGAAAAATGTCAAAAATAACAAATTTCAAGATGGCAAATGTCAAAGATGTCAAATGACAAATGTCACAATGCTAAATGTCAAAAATGAAAAGTGTCACCAAAAAAAATGTCAAAAATGACAAATTTCAAGATGGCAAATGTCAAAACTGACAAATGTCACAATGCTAAATGTCAAAAATGATAAGTGTCACCATGAAAAATGTCAAAAATGACAAATTTCAAGATGGCAAATGTTCAAGATGTCAAATGACAAATGTCACAATGCTAAATGTCAAAAATGACAAATTTCAAGATGGCAAATGTCAAAGATGTCAAATGACAAATATCACAATGCTAAATGTCAAAAATGAAAAGTGTCACCATGAAAAATGTCAAAAATGACAAATATTAAGATGGCTAATGTCAAAGATGTCAAATGACAAATGTCACAATGCTAAATGTCAAAAATGAAAAGTGTCACCATGAAAAATGTCAAAAATGACAATTTCAAGATGGCAAATATCAAAGATGTCAAATGACAAATGTCACAATGCTAAATGTCAAAAATGACAAATTTCAAGATGGCAAATGTCAAAGATGTCAAATGACAAATGTCACAATTCTAAATGTCAAAAATGAAAAGTGTCACCATGAAAAATGTCAAAAATGACAAATTTCAAGATGGCAAATGTCAAATATGTCAAATGACAAATGTCACAATGCTAAATGTCAAAAATGAAAAGTGTCACCATGAAAAATGTCAAAAATAACAAATTTTAAGATGGCAAATGTCAAAGATGTCAAATGACAAATGTCACAATGCTAAATGTCAAAAATGAAAAGTGTCACCATAAAAAATGTCAAAAATGACAAATTTCAAGATGGCAAATGTCAAAGATGTCAAATAACAAATGTCACAATGCTAAATGTCAAAAATGAAAAGTGTCACCATGAAAAATGTCAAAAATAACAAATTTCAAGATGGCAAATGTCAAAGATGTCAAATGACAAATGTCACAATGCTAAATGTCAAAAATGAAAAGTGTCACCATGAAAAATGTCAAAAATGACAAATTTCAAGATGGCAAATGTCAAAACTGACAAATGTCACAATGCTAAATGTCAAAAATGATAAGTGTCACCATGAAAAATGTCAAAAATAACAAATTTCAAGATGGCAAATGTCCAAGATGTCAAATGACAGATGTCACAATGCTAAATGTCAAAAATGACAAATTTCAAGATGGCAAATGTCAAAGATGTCAAATGACAAATGTCACAATACTAAATGTCAAAAATGAAAAGTGTCACCATGAAAAATGTCAAAAATGACAAATTTCAAGATGGCAAATGTCAAAGATGTCAAATGACAAATGTCACAATGCTAAATGTCAAAAATGAAAAGTGTCACCATGAAAAATGTCAAAAATAACAAATTTCATGATGGCAAATGTCAAAGATGTCAAATGACAAATGTCACAATGCTAAATGTCAAAAATGAAAAGTGTCACCATGAAAAATGTCAAAAATGACAAATTTCAAGATGGCAAATGTCAAAGATGTCAAATGACAAATGTCACAATGCTAAATGTCAAAAATGAAAAGTGTCACCATGAAAAATGTCAAAAATGACAAATTTCAGGATGGCAAATGTCAAAGATGTCAAATGACAAATGTCACAATGCTAAATGTCAAAAATGAAAAGTGTCACCATGAAAAATGTCAAAAATGACAAATTTCAAGATGGCAAATATCAAAGATGTCAAATGACAAATGTCACAATGCTAAATGTCAAAAATGAAAAGTGTCAAAAATGACAAATTTCAAGATGGCAAATGTCTAAGATGTCAAATGACAAATGTCACAATGCTAAATGTCAAAAATGAAAAGTTTTACCATGAAAAATGACAAATTTCAAGATGGCAAATGTCAAAACTGACAAATGTCACAATGCTAAATGTCAAAAATGAAAAGTGTCACAATGAAAAATGTCAAAAATAACAAATTTCAAGATGGCAAATGTCAAAGATGTCAAATGACAAATGTCACAATGCTAAATGTCAAAAATGACAAATTTCAAGATGGCAAATGTCAAAGATGTCAAATGACAAATGTCACAATGCTAAATGTCAAAAATGAAAAGTGTCACCATGAAAAATGTCAAAAATGACAAATTTCAAGATGGCAAATGTCAAAGATGTCAAATGACAAATGTCACAATGCTAAATGTCAAAAATGAAAAGTGTCACCATGAAAAATGTCAAAAATGACAAATTTCAAGATGGCAAATGTCAAAGATGTCAAATGACAAATGTCACAATGCTAAATGTCAAAAATGAAAAGTGTCACCATGAAAAATGTCAAAAATGACAAATTTCAAGATGGCAAATGTCAAAGATGTCGAATATGACAAATGTCACAATGCTAAATGTCAAAAATGAAAAGTGTCACCATGAAAAATGTCAAAAATGACAAATTTCAAGATGGCAAATGTCAAAGATGTCAAATGACAAATGTCACAATGCTAAATGTCAAAAATGAAAAGTGTCACCATGAAAAATGTCAAAAATGACAAATTTCAAGATGGCAAATGTCAAAGATGTCGAATATGACAAATGTCACAATGCTAAATGTCAAAAATGAAAAGTGTCACCATGAAAAATGTCAAAAATGTCAAATTTCAAGATGGCAAATGTCAAAGATGTCAAATGACAAATGTCACAATGCTAAATGTCAAAAATGATAAGTGTCACCATGAAAAATGTCAAAAATGACAAATTTCAAGATGGCAAATGTGCAAGATGTCAAATGACAAATGTCACAATGCTAAATGTTAAAAATGAAAAGTGTCACCATGAAAAATGTCAAAAATGACAAATTTCAAGATGGCAAATGTCAAAGATGTCAAATGACAAATGTCACAATGCTAAATGTCAAAAATGAAAAGTGTCAAAAATGACAAATTTCAAGATGGCAAATGTCTAAGATGTCAAATGACAAATGTCACAATGCTAAATGTCAAAAATGAAAAGTGTCACCATGATAAATGTCAAAAAGGACAAATTTCAAGATGGCAAATGTCAAAGATGTCGAATATGACAAATGTCACAATGCTAAATGTCAAAAATGAAAAGTGTCACCATGAAAAATGTCAAAAATGACAAATTTCAAGAGGGAAAATGTCAAAGATGTCAAATGACAAATGTCACAATGCTAAATGTCAAAAATGAAAAGTGTCACCATGAAAAATGTCAAATATGACAAATTTCAAGATGGCAAATATCAAAGATGTCAAATGACAAATGTCACAATGCTTAATTTCAAAAATGACAAATTTCAAGATGGCAAATGTCAAAGATGTCAAATGACAAATGTCACAATGCTAAATGTCAAAAATGAAAAGTGTCAACATGAAAAATGTCGAAAATGACAAATTTCAAGATGGCAAATGTCAAAGATGTCAAATGACAAATGTCACAATGATAAATGTCAAAAATGAAAAGTGTCACCATGAAAAATGTCAAAAATAACAAATTTCAAGATGGCAAATGTCAAAGATGTCAAATGACAAATGTCACAATGCTAAATGTCAAAAATGAAAAGTGTCACCATGAAAAATGTCAAAAATGACAAATTTCAAGATGGCAAATGTCAAAGATGTCAAATGACAAATGTCACAATGCTAAATGTCAAAAATGAAAAGTGTCACCATAAAAAATGTCAAAAATAACAAATTTCAAGATGGCAAATGTCAAAGATGTCAAATGACAAATGTCACAATGCTAAATGTCAAAAATGAAAAGTGTCACCATGAAAAATGTCAAAAATGACAAATTTCAAGATGGCAAATGTCAAAACTGACAAATGTCATAATACTAAATGTCAAAAATGATAAGTGTCACCATGAAAAATGTCAAAAATGACAAATTTCAAGATGGAAAATGTCCAAGATGTCAAATAATAAATGTCACAATGCTAAATGTCAAAAATGACAAATTTCAAGATGGCAAATGTCAAAGATGCCAAATGACAAATGTCACAATGCTAAATGTCAAAAATGAAAAGTGTCACCATGAAAAATGTCAAAAATGACAAATTTCAAGATGGCAAATGTCAAAGATGTCAAATGACAAATGTCACAATGCTAAATGTTAAAAATGAAAAGTGTCACCATGAAAAATGTCAAAAATAACAAATTTCAAGATGGCAAATGTCAAAGATGTCAAATGACAAATGTCACAATGCTAAATGTCAAAAATGACAAATTTCAAGATGGCAAATGTCAAAGATGTCAAATGACAAATGTCACAATGCTAAATGTCAAAAATGAAAAGTGTCACCATGAAAAATGTCAAAAATGACAAATTTCAAGATGGCAAATATCAAAGATGTCAAATGACAAATTTCACAAGGATAAATGTCAAAAATGAAAAGTGTCACCATGAAAAATGTCAAAAATAACAAATTTCAAGATGACAAATGTCAAAGATGTCAAATGACAAATGTCACAATGCTAAATGTCAAAAATGAAAAGTGTCACCATGAAAAATGTCAAAAATGACAAATTTCAAGATGGCAAATGTCAAAGATGTCAAATGACAAATGTCACAATGCTAAATGTCAAAAATGAAAAGTGTCACCATGAAAAATGTCAAAAATAACAAATTTCATGATGGCAAATGTCAAAGATGTCAAATGACAAATGTCACAATGCTAAATGTCAAAAATGAAAAGTGTCACCATGAAAAATGTCTAAAATGACAAATTTCAAGATGGCAAATGTCAAAGATGTCAAATGACAAATGTCACAATGCTAAATGTCAAAAATGAAAAGTGTCACCATGAAAAATGTCAAAAATGACAAATTTCAAGATGGCAAATGTCAAAGATGTCAAATGACAAATGTCACAATGCTAAATGTCAAAAATGAAAAGTGTCACCATGAAAAATGTCAAAAATGACAAATTTCAAGATGGCAAATGTCAAAGATGTCAAATGACAAATGTCACAATGCTAAATGTCAAAAATGAAAAGTGTCACCATGAAAAATGTCAAAAATGACAAATTTCAAGATGGCAAATGTCAAAGATGTCAAATGACAAATGTCACAATGCTAAATGTCAAAAATGAAAAGTGTCACCATGAAAAATGTCAAAAATGACAAATTTCAAGATGGCAAATGTCAAAGATGTCGAATATGACAAATGTCACAATGCTAAATGTCAAAAATGAAAAGTGTCACCATGAAAAATGTCAAAAATGTCAAATTTCAAGATGGCAAATGTCAAAGATGTCAAATGACAAATGTCACAATGCTAAATGTCAAAAATGATAAGTGTCACCATGAAAAATGTCAAAAATGACAAATTTCAAGATGGCAAATGTCCAAGATGTCAAATGACAAATGTCACAATGCTAAATGTTAAAAATGAAAAGTGTCACCATGAAAAATGTCAAAAATGACAAATTTCAAGATGGCAAATGTCAAAGATGTCAAATGACAAATGTCACAATGCTAAATGTCAAAAATGAAAAGTGTCAAAAATGACAAATTTCAAGATGGCAAATGTCTAAGATGTCAAATGACAAATGTCACAATGCTAAATGTCAAAAATGAAAAGTGTCACCATGAAAAATGTCAAAAATGACAAATTTCAAGATGGCAAATGTCAAAGATGTCGAATATGACAAATGTCACAATGCTAAATGTCAAAAATGAAAAGTGTCACCATGAAAAATGTCAAAAATGACAAATTTCAAGAGGGAAAATGTCAAAGATGTCAAATGACAAATGTCACAATGCTAAATGTCAAAAATGAAAAGTGTCACCATGAAAAATGTCAAATATGACAAATTTCAAGATGGCAAATATCAAAGATGTCAAATGACAAATGTCACAATGCTTAATTTCAAAAATGACAAATTTCAAGATGGCAAATGTCAAAGATGTCAAATGACAAATGTCACAATGCTAAATGTCAAAAATGAAAAGTGTCAACATGAAAAATGTCAAAAATGACAAATTTCAAGATGGCAAATGTCAAAGATGTCAAATGACAAATGTCACAATGATAAATGTCAAAAATGAATAGTGTCACCATGAAAAATGTCAAAAATAACAAATTTCAAGATGGCAAATGTCAAAGATGTCAAATGACAAATGTCACAATGCTAAATGTCAAAAATGAAAAGTGTCACCATGAAAAATGTCAAAAATGACAAATTTCAAGATGGCAAATGTCAAAGATGTCAAATGACAAATGTCACAATGCTAAATGTCAAAAATGAAAAGTGTCACCATGAAAAATGTCAAAAATAACAAATTTCAACATGGCAAATGTCAAAGATGTCAAATGACAAATGTCACAATGCTAAATGTCAAAAATGAAAAGTGTCACCATGAAAAATGTCAAAAATGACAAATTTCAAGATGGCAAATGTCAAAACTGACAAATGTCATAATACTAAATGTCAAAAATGATAAGTGTCACCATGAAAAATGTCAAAAATGACAAATTTCAAGATGGCAAATGTTCAAGATGTCAAATGATAAATGTCACAATGCTAAATGTCAAAAATGACAAATTTCAAGATGGCAAATGTCAAAGATGTCAAATGACAAATGTCACAATGCTAAATGTCAAAAATGAAAAGTGTCACCATGAAAAATGTCAAAAATGACAAATTTCAAGATGGCAAATGTCAAAGATGTCAAATGACAAATGTCACAATGCTAAATGTTAAAAATGAAAAGTGTCACCATGAAAAATGTCAAAAATAACAAATTTCAAGATGGCAAATGTCAAAGATGTCAAATGACAAATGTCACAATGCTAAATGTCAAAAATGACAAATTTCAAGATGGCAAATGTCAAAGATGTCAAATGACAAATGTCACAATGCTAAATGTCAAAAATGAAAAGTGTCACCATGAAAAATGTCAAAAATGACAAATTTCAAGATGGCAAATATCAAAGATGTCAAATGACAAATTTCACAAGGATAAATGTCAAAAATGAAAAGTGTCACCATGAAAAATGTCAAAAATAACAAATTTCAAGATGACAAATGTCAAAGATGTCAAATGACAAATGTCACAATGCTAAATGTCAAAAATGAAAAGTGTCACCATGAAAAATGTCAAAAATGACAAATTTCAAGATGGCAAATGTCAAAGATGTCAAATAACAAATGTCACAATGCTAAATGTCAAAAATGAAAAGTGTCACCATGAAAAATGTCAAAAATAACAAATTTCAAGATGGCAAATGTCAAAGATATCAAATGACAAATGTCACAATGCTAAATGTCAAAAATGAAAAGTGTCACCATGAAAAATGTCAAAAATGACAAATTTCAAGATGGCAAATGTCAAAACTGACAAATGTCACAATGCTAAATGTCAAAAATGATAAGTGTCACCATGAAAAATGTCAAAAATGACAAATTTCAAGATGGCAAATGTCCAAGATGTCAAATGACAGATGTTACAATGCTAAATGTCAAAAATGACAAATTTCAAGATGGCAAATGTCAAAGATGTCAAATGACAAATGTCACAATGCTAAATGTCAATAATGAAAAGTGTCACCATGAAAAATGTCAAAAATGACAAATTTCAAGATAGCAAATGTCAAAGATGTCAAATGACAAATGTCACAATGCTAAATGTCAAAAATGAAAAGTGTCACCATGAAAAATGTCAAAAATAATAAATTTCATGATGGCAAATGTCAAAGATGTCAAATGACAAATGTCACAATGCTAAATGTCAAAAATGAAAAGTGTCACCATGAAAAATGTCAAAAATGACAAATTTCAAGATGGCAAATGTCAAAGCTGTCAAATGACAAATGTCACAATGCTAAATGTCAAAAATGAAAAGTGTCACCATGAAAAATGTCAAAAATGACATATTTCAAGATGGCAAATGTCAAAGATGTCAAATGACAAATGTCACAATGCTAAATGTCAAAAATAAAAAGTGTCACCATGAAAAATGTCAAAAATGACAAATTTCAAGATGGCAAATGTCAAAACTGACAAATGTCACAATGCTAAATGTCAAAAAAGAAAAGTGTCACCATGAAAAATGTCAAAAATAACAAATTTCAAGATGGCAAATGTCAAAGATGTCAAATGAGAAATGTCACAATGCTAAATGTTAAAAATGAAAAGTGTCACCATAAAAAATGTCAAAAATGACAAATTTCAAGATGGCAAATGTCAAAGATGTCAAATGACAAATGTCACAATGCTAAATGTCAAAAATGAAAAGTGTCAAAAATGACAAATTTCAAGATGGCAAATGTCTAAGATGTCAAATGACAAATGTCACAATGCTAAATGTCAAAAATGAAAAGTGTCACCGTGAAAAATGTCAAAAATGACAAATTTCAAGATGGCAAATGTCAAAGATGTCAAATGACAAATGTCACAATGCTAAATGTCAAAAATGAAAAGTGTCACCATGAAAAATGTCAAAAATGACAAATTTCAAGATGGCAAATGTCAAAGATGTCAAATGACAAATGTCACAATGCTAAATGTCAAAAATGAAAAGTGTCACCATGAAAAATGTCAAAAATGACAAATTTCAAGATGGCAAATATCAAAGATGTCAAATGACAAATGTCACAATGCTAAATGACAAATTTCAAGATGGCAAATGTCAAAGATGTCAAATGACAAATGTCACAATGCTAAATGTCAAAAATGAAAAGTGTCACCATGAAAAATGTCAAAAATGACAAATTTCAAGATGGCAAATGTCAAAGATGTCAAATGACAAATGTCACAATGCTAAATGTCAAAAATGAAAAGTGTCACCATGAAAAATGTCAAAAATAACAAATTTCAAGATAGCAAATGTCAAAGATGTCAAATGACAAATGTCACAATGCTAAATGTCAAAAATGAAAAGTGTCACCATAAAAAATGTCAAAAACAACAAATTTCAAGATGGCAAATGTCAAAGATGTCAAATGACAAATGTCACAATGCTAAATGTCAAAAATGAAAAGTGTCACCATAAAAAATGTCAAAAATGACAAATTTCAAGATGGCAAATGTCAAAACTGACAAATCTCACAATGCTAAATGTCAAAAATGATAAGTGTCACCATGAAAAATGTCAAAAATGACAAATTTCAAGATGGCAAATGTCCAAGATGTCAAATGACAAATGTCACAATGCTAAATGTCAAAAATGACAAATTTCAAGATGGCAAATGTCAAAGATGTCAAATGACAAATGTCACAATGCTAAATGTCAAAAATGAAAAGTGTCACCATGAAAAATGTCAAAAATGACAAATTTCAAGATGGCAAATGTCAAAGATGTCAAATGACAAATGTCACAATGCTAAATGTCAAAAATAAAAAGTGTCACCATGAAAAATGTCAAAAATGACAAATTTCAAGATGGCAAATGTCAAAGATGTCAAATGACAAATGTCACAATGCTAAATGTCAAAAATGAAAAGTGTCACCATAAAAAATGTCAAAAATAACAAATTTCAAGATGGCAAATGTCAAAACTGACAAATGTCACAATGCTAAATGTCAAAAATGATAAGTGTCACCATGAAAAATGTCAAAAATGACAAATTTCAAGATGGCAAATGTCCAAGATGTCAAATGACAAATGTCACAATGCTAAATGTCAAAAATGACAAATTTCAAGATGGCAAATGTCAAAGATGTCAAATGACAAATGTCACAATGCTAAATGTCAAAAATGAAAAGTGTCACCATGAAAAATGTCAAAAATGACAAATTTCAAGATGGCAAATGTCAAAGATGTCAAATGACAAATGTCACAATGCTAAATGTCAAAAATGAAAAGTGTCACCATGAAAAATGTCAAAAATAACAAATTTCAAGATGGCAAATTTCAAGATGGCAAATGTCAAAGATGTCAAATGACAAATGTCACAATGCTAAAAGTCAAAAATGAAAAGTGTCACCATAAAAAATGTCAAAAATGACAAATTTCAAGATGGCAAATGTCAAAACTGACAAATGTCACAATGCTAAATGTCAAAAATGATAAGTGTCACCATGAAAAATGTCAAAAATGACAAATTTCAAGATGGCAAATGTCCAAGATGTCAAATGACAAATGTCACAATGCTAAATGTCAAAAATGACAAATTTCAAGATGGCAAATGTCAAAGATGTCGAATATGACAAATGTCACAATGCTAAATGTCAAAAATGAAAAGTGTCACCATGAAAAATGTCAAAAATGACAAATTTCAAGATGGCAAATGTCAAAGATGTCAAATGACAAATGTCACAATGCTAAATGTCAAAAATGAAAAGTGTCACCATGAAAAATGTTAAAATGACAAATTTCAAGATGGCAAATATCAAAGATGTCAAATGACAAATGTCACAATGCTAAATGTCAAAAATGACAAATTTCAAGATGGCAAATGTCAAAGATGTCAAATGACAAATGTCACAATGCTAAATGTCAAAAATGAAAAGTGTCACCATGAAAAATGTAAAAAATGACAAATTTCAAGATGGCAAATGTCAAAGATGTCAAATGACAAATGTCACAATGCTAAATGTCAAAAATGAAAAGTGTCACCATGAAAAATGTCAAAAATAACAAATTTCAAGATGGCAAATGTCAAAGATGTCAAATGATAAATGTCACAATGCTAAATGTCAAAAATGAAAAGTGTCACCATGAAAAATGTAAAAAATGACAAATTTCAAGATGGCAAATGTCAAAGATGTCAAATGACAAATGTCACAATGCTAAATGTCAAAAATGAAAAGTGTCACCATGAAAAATGTCAAAAATACCAAATTTCAAGATGGCAAATGTCAAAGATGTCAAATGACAAATGTCACAATGCTAAATGTCAAAAATGAAAAGTGTCACCATGAAAAATGTAAAAATGACAAATTTCAAGATGGCAAATGTCAAAACTGACAAATTTCACAATGCTAAATCTCAAAAATGATAAGTGTCACCATGAAAAATGTCAAAAATGACAAATTTCAAGATGGCAAATGTCCAAGATGTCAAATGACAAATGTCACAATGCTAAATGTCAAAAATGACAAATTTCAAGATGGCAAATGTCAAAGATGTCAAATGACAAATGTCACAATGCTAAATGTCAAAAATGACAAGTGTCACCATGAAAATGTCAAAAATGACAAATTTTAAGATGGCAAATGTCAAAGATGTCAAATGACAAATGTCACAATCCTAAATGTCAAAAATGAAAAGAGTCACCATGAAAAATGTCAAAAATAACAAATTTCAAGATGGCAAATGTCAAAGATGTCAAATGACAAATGTCACAATGCTAAATGTCAAAAATGAAAAGTGTCACCATGAAAAATGTCAAAAATGACAAATTTCAAGATGGCAAATGTCAAAGATGTCAAATGACAAATGTCACAATGCTAAATGTCAAAAATGAAAAGTGTCACCATGAAAAATGTCAAAAATGACAAATTTCAAGATGGCAAATGTCAAAGATGTCAAAACTGACAAATGTCACAATGCTAAATGTCAAAAATGATAAGTGTCACCATGAAAAATGTCAAAAATGACAAATTTTAAGATGGCAAATGTCCAAGATGTCAAATGACAAATGTCACAATGCTAAATGTTAAAAATGAAAAGTGTCACCATGAAAAATGTCAAAAATGACAAATTTCAAGATGGCAAATGTCAAAGATGTCAAATGACAAATGTCACAATGCTAAATGTCAAAAATGAAAAGTGTCAAAAATGACAAATTTCAAGATGGCAAATGTCTCAGAAGTTAAATGACAAATGTCACAATGCTAAATGTCAAAAATGAAAAGTGTCACCATGAAAAATGTCAAAAATGACAAATTTCAAGATGGCAAATGTCAAAACTGACAAATGTCACAATGCTAAATGTCAAAAATGAAAAGTGTCACCATGAAAAATGTCAAAAATAACAAATTTCAAGATGGCAAATGTCAAAGATGTCAAATGACAAATGTCACAATGCTAAATGTCAAAAATGACAAATTTCAAGATGGCAAATGTCAAAGATGTCAAATGACAAATGTCACAATGCTAAATGTCAAAAATGAAAAGTGTCACCATGAAAAATGTCAAAAATGACAAATTTCAAGATGGCAAATGTCAAAGATGTCAAATGACAAATGTCACAATGCTAAATGTCAAAAATGAAAAGTGTCACCATGAAAAATGTCAAAAATGACAAATTTCAAGATGGCAAATGACAAATTTCAAGATGGCAAATGTCAAAACTGACAAATGTCACAATGCTAAATGTCAAAAATGATAAGTGTCACCATGAAAAATGTCAAAAATGACAAATTTCAAGATGGCAAATGTCAAAGATGTCAAATGACAAATGTCACAATGCTAAATGTCAAAAATGACAAATTTCAAGATGGCAAATGTCTAAGATGTCAAATGACAAATGTCACAATGCTAAATGTCAAAAATGAAAAGTGTCACCATGAAAAATGTCAAAAATGACAAATTTCAAGATGGCAAATGTCCAAGATGTCAAATGACAAATGTCACAATGCTAAGTGTCAAAAATGAAAAGTGTCACCATGAAAAATGTCAAAAATGACAAATTTCAAGATGGCAAATGTCAAAGATGTCAAATGACAAATGTCACAATGCTAAATGTCAAAAATGGAAAGTGTCAGAAATGACAAATTTCAAGATGGCAAATGTCTAAGATGTCAAATGAGAAATGTCACAATGCTAAATCTCAAAAATGAAAAGTGTCACCGTGAAAAATGTCAAAAATGACAAATTTCAAGATGGCAAATGTCAAAGATGACAAATGTCACAATGCTAAATGTCAAAAATGAAAAGTGTCACCATGAAAAATGTCAAAAATGACAAATTTCAAGATGGCAAATGTCAAAGATGTCAAATGACAAATGTCACAATGCTAAATGTCAAAAATGAAAAGTGTCCCCATGAAAAATGTCAATAATGACAAATTTAAAGATGGCAAATGTCAAAGATGGCAAATGTCAAAGATGTCAAATGACAATTGTCACAATGCTAAATGTCAAAAATGAAAAGTGTCACCATGAAAAATGTCAAAAATGACAAATTTCAAGATGGCAAATGTCAAAGATGTCAAATGACAAATGTCACAATGCTAAATGTCAAAAATAAAAAGTGTCACCATGAAAAATGTCAAAAATAACAAATTTCAAGATGGCAAATGTCAAAGATGTCAAATAACAAATGTCACCATGCTAAATGTCAACATCGAAAAGTGTCACCATGAAAAATGTCAAAAATGACAAATTTCAAGATGGCAAATGTCAAAACTGACAAATGTCACAATGCTAAATGTCAAAAATGATAAGTGTCACCATGAAAAATGTCAAAAATGACAAATTTCAAGATGGCAAATGTCCAAGATGTCAAATGACAAATGTCACAATGCTAAATGTCAAAAATGACAAATTTCAAGACGGCAAATGTCAAAGACTTCAAATGACAAATGTCTTAATGCTAAATGTCAAAAAGGAAAAGTGTCACCATGAAAAATGTCAAAAATGACAAATTTTAAGATGGCAAATGTCAAAGATGTCAAATGACAAATGTCACAATGCTAAATGTCAAAAATGAAAAGTGTCACCATGAAAAATGTCAAAAATAACAAATTTCAAGATGGCAAATGTCAAAGATGTCAAATGACAAATGTCACAATTCTAAATGTCAAAAATGAAAAGTGTCACCATGAAAAATGTCAAAAATGACAAATTTCAAGAAAGCAAATATCAAAGATGTCAAATGACAAATGTCACAATGCTAAATGTCAAAAATGAAAAGTGTCACCATGAAAAATGTCAAAAATAACAAATTTCAAGATGGCAAATGTCAAAGATGTCAAATGACAAATGTCACAATGCTAAATGTCAAAAATGAAAAGTGTCACCATGAAAAATGTCAAAAATGACAAATTTCAAGATGGCAAATGTCAAAACTGACAAATGTCACAATGCTAAATGTCAAAAATGAAAAGTGTCACCATGAAAAATGTCAAAAATGACAAATTTCAAGATGGCAAATGTCAAATGACAAATGTCACAATGCTAAATGTCAAAAATGAAAAGTGTCACCATGAAAAATGTCAAAAATAACAAATTTCAAGATGGCAAATGTCAAAGATGTCAAATGACAAATGTCACAATGCTAAATGTCAAAAATGAAAAGTGTCACCATGAAAAATGTCAAAAATGACAAATTTCAAGATGGCAAATGTCAAAGATGTCAAATGACAAATGTCACAATGCTAAATGTCAAAAATGAAAAGTGTCACCATGAAAAATGTCAAAAATAACAAATTTCAAGATGGCAAATGTCAAAGATGTCAAATGACAAATGTCACATTGCTAAATGTCAAAAATGAAAAGTGTCACCATGAAAAATGTCAAAAATGACAAATTTCAAAATGGCAAATGTCAAAACTGACAAATGTCACAATGCTAAATGTCAAAAATGATAAGTGTCACCATGAAAAATGTCAAAAATGACAAATTTCAAGATGGCAAATGTCCAAGATGTCAAATGACAAATGTCACAATGCTAAATGTCAAAAATGACAAATTTCAAGATGGAAAATGTCAAAGATGTCAAATGACAAATGTCACAATGCTAAATGTCAAAAATGAAAAGTGTCACCATGAAAAATGTCAAAAATGACAAATTTCAAGATGGCAAATGTCAAAGATGTCAAATGACAAATGTCACAATGCTAAATGTCAAAAATGAAAAGTGTCACCATGAAAAATGTTAAAAATAACAAATTTCAAGATGGCAAATGTCAAAGATGTCAAATGACAAATGTCACAATGCTAAATGTCAAAGATGAAAAGTGTCACAATGAAAAATGTCAAAAATGACAAATTTCAAGATGGCAAATGTCAAAGATGTCAAATGACAAATGTCACAATGCTAAATGTCAAAAATGAAAAGTGTCACCATAAAATGTCAAAAATGACAAATTTCAAGATGGCAAATGTTAAAGATGTCAAATGACAAATGTCACAATGCTAAATATCAAAAATGAAAAGTGTCACCATGAAAAAGGTCAAAAATGACAAATTTCAAGATGGCAAATGTCAAAGATGTCAAATGACAAATGTCACAATGCTAAATGTAAAAAATGAAAAGTTTCACCATGAAAAATGTCAAAAATGACAAATTTCAAGATGGCAAATGTCAAAACTGACAAATGTCACAATGCTAAATGTCAAAGATGATAAGTGTCACCATGAAAAATGTCAAAAATGACAAATTTCAAGATGGCAAATGTCCAAGATGTCAAATGACAAATGTCACAATGCTAAATGTCAAAAATGAAAAGTGTCACCATGAAAAATGTCAAAAATGACAAATTTCAAGATGGCAAATGTCAAAGATGTCAAATGACAAATGTCACAATGCTAAATGTCAAAAATGAAAAGTGTCAAAAATGACAAATTTTAAGATGGCAAATGTCTAAGATGTCAAATGACAAATGTCACAATGCTAAATGTCAAAAATGAAAAGTGTCACCGTGAAAAATGTCAAAAATGACAAATTTCAAGATGACAAATGTCAAAGATGTCAAATGACAAATGTCACAATGCTAAATGTCAAAAATGAGAAGTGTCCCCATAAAAAATGTCAATAATAACAAATTTCAAGATGGCAAATGTCAAAGATGTCAAATGACAAATGTCACAATGCTAAAGTCAAAACTGAAAAGTGTCACCATAAAAAATGTCAAAAATGACAAATTTCAAGATGGCAAATGTCAAAGATGTCGAATATGACAAATGTCACAATGCTAAATGTCAAAAATGAAAAGTGTCACCATGAAAAATGTCAAAAATGACAAATTTCAAGATGACAAATGTCAAAGATGTCAAATGACAAATGTTTCAATGCTAAATGTCAAAAATGAAAAGTGTCACCATAAAAAATGTCAAAAATGACAAATTTCAAGATGGCAAATGTCAAAGATGTCAAATGACAAATGTCACAATGCTAAATGTCAAAAATGAAAAGTGTCACCATGAAAAATGTGAAAAATAACAAATTTCAAGATGACAAATGTCAAAGATGTCAAATGACAAATGTCACAATGCTAAATGTCAAAAATGAAAAGTGTCACCATGAAAAATGTCAAAAATGACAAATTTCAAGATGGCAAATGTCAAAGATGTCAAATGACAAATGTCACAATGCTAAATGTCAAAAATGAAAAGTGTCACCATGAAAAATGTCAAAAATAACAAATTTCAAGATGGCAAATGTCAAAGATGTCAAATGACAAATGTCAAAATGCTAAATGTCAAAAATGAAAACTGTCAAAAATGACAAATTTCAAGATGGCAAATGTCAAAACTGACAAATGTCACAATGCTAAATGTCAAAAATGATAAGTGTCACCATGAAAAATGTCAAAAATGACAAATTTCAAGATGGCAAATGTCCAAGATGTCAAATGACAAATGTCACAATGCTAAATGTCAAAAATGACAAATTTCAAGATGGCAAATGTCAAAGATGTCAAATGACAAATGTCACAATGCTAAATGTCAAAAATGAAAAGTGTCACCATGAAAAATGTCAAAAATGACAAATTTCAAGATAGCAAATGTCAAAAATGTCAAATGACAAATGTCACAATGCTAAATGTCAAAAATGAAAAGTGTCACCATGAAAAATGTCAAAAATAACAAATTTCAAGATGGCAAATGTCAAAGATGTCAAATGACAAATGTCACAATGCTAAATGTCAAAAATGAAAAGTGTCACCACGAAAAATGTCAAAAATGACAAATTTCAAGATGGCAATTGTCAAAAATGTCAAATGACAAATGTCACAATGCTAAATGTCAAAAATAAAAAGTGTCACCATGAAAAATGTCAAAAATGACAAATTTCAAGATGGCAAATGTCAAAGATGTCAAATGACAAATGTCACAATGCTAAATGTCAAAAATGAAAAGTGTCACCATACAAAATGTCAAAAATGACAAATTTCAAGATGGCAAATGTCAAAGATGTCAAATGTCACAATGCTAAATGTCAAAAATAAAAAGTGTCACCATGAAAAATGTCAAAAATGACAAATTTCAGGATGGCAAATCTCAAAGATGTCAAATGACAAATGTCACAATGCTAAATGTCAAAACTGAAAAGTGTCACCATAAAAAATGTCAAAAATGACAAATTTCAAGATGGCAAATGTCAAAACTGACAAATGTCACAATGCTAAATGTCAAAAATGATAAGTGTCACCATGAAAAATGTCAAAAATGACAAATTTCAAGATGGCAAATGTCAAAGATGTCAAATGACGAATGTCACAATGCTAAATGTCAAAAATGAAAAGTGTCACCATGAAAAATGTCAAAAATGACAAATTTCAGGATGGCAAATGTCAAAGATGTCAAATGACAAATGTCACAATGCTAAATGTCAAAAATGAAAAGTGTCACCATGAAAAATGTCAAAAATAACAAATTTCAAGATGGCAAATGTCAAAGATGTCAAATGACAAATGTCACAATGCTAAATGTCAAAAATGAAAAGTGTCACCACGAAAAATGTCAAAAATGACAAATTTCAAAATGGCAATTGTCAAAGATGTCAAATGACAAATGTCACAATGCTAAATGTCAAAAATGAAAAGTGTCACCATGAAAAATGTCAAAAATGACAAATTTCAAGATGGCAAATGTCAAAGATGTCAAATGACAAATGTCACAATGCTAAATGTCAAAAATGAAAAGTGTCACCATGAAAAATGTCAAAAATGACAAATTTCAAGATGGCAAATGTCAAAGATGTCAAATGACAAATGTCACAATGCTAAATGTCAAAAATGAAAAGTATCACCATGAAAAATGTCAAAAATGACAAATTTCAGGATGGCAAATGTCAAAGATGTCAAATGACAAATGTCACAATGCTAAATGTCAAAAATGAAAAGTGTCACCATAAAATGTCAAAAATGACAAATTTCAAGATGGCAAATGTCAAAGATGTCAAATGACAAATGTCACAATGCTAAATATCAAAAATGAAAAGTGTCACCATGAAAAACGTCAAAAATGACAAATTTCAAGATGGCAAATGTCAAAGATGTCAAATGACAAATGTCACAATGCTAAATGTAAAAAATGAAAAGTTTCACCATGAAAAATGTCAAAAATGACAAATTTCAAGATGGCAAATGTCAAAACTGACAAATGTCACAATGCTAAATGTCAAAGATGATAAGTGTCACCATGAAAAATGTCAAAAATGACAAATTTCAAGATGGCAAATGTCCAAGATGTCAAATGACAAATGTCACAATGCTAAATGTCAAAAATGAAAAGTGTCACCATGAAAAATGTCAAAAATGACAAATTTCAATATGGCAAATGTCAAAGATGTCAAATGACAAATGTCACAATGCTAAATGTCAAAAATGAAAAGTGTCAAAAATGACAAATTTCAAGATGGCAAATGTCTAAGATGTCAAATGACAAATGTCACAATGCTAAATGTCAAAAATGAAAAGTGTCACCGTGAAAAATGTCAAAAATGACAAATTTCAAGATGACAAATGTCAAAGATGTCAAATGACAAATGTCACAATGCTAAATGTCAAAAATAAAAAATGTCACCATGAAAAATGTCAAAAATGACAAATTTCAAGATGGCAAATGTTAAAGATGTCAAATGACAAATGTCACAATGCTAAATGTCAAAAATGAAAAGTGTCCCCATGAAAAATGTCAATAATGACAAATTTTAAGATGTCAAATGTCAAAGATGTCAAATGACAAATGTCACAATGCTAAAGTCAAAACTGAAAAGTGTCACCATGAAAAATGTCAAAAATGACAAATTTCAAGATGGCAAATGTCAAAGATGTCGAATATGACAAATGTCACAATGCTAAATGTCAAAAATGAAAAGTGTCACCATGAAAAATGTCAAAAATGACAAATTTCAAGATGGCAAATGTCAAAGATGTCAAATGACAAATGTCACAATGCTAAATGTCAAAAATGAAAAGTGTCACCATAAAAAATGTCAAAAATGACAAATTTCAAGATGGCAAATGTCAAAGATGTCAAATGACAAATGTCACAATGCTAAATGTCAAAAATGAAAAGTGTCACCATGAAAAATGTCAAAAATAACAAATTTCAAGATGGCAAATGTCAAAGATGTCAAATGACAAATGTCACAATGCTAAATGTCAAAAATGAAAAGTGTCACCATGAAAAATGTCAAAAATGACAAATTTCAAGATGGCAAATGTCAAAGATGTCAAATGACAAATGTCACAATGCTAAATGTCAAAAATGAAAAGTGTCACCATGAAAAATGTCAAAAATAACAAATTTCAAGATGGCAAATGTCAAAGATGTCAAATGACAAATGTCAAAATGCTAAATGTCAAAAATGAAAAATGTCAAAAATGACAAATTTCAAGATGGCAAATGTCAAAACTGACAAATGTCACAATGCTAAATGTCAAAAATGATAAGTGTCACCATGAAAAATGTCAAAAATGACAAATTTCAAGATGGCAAATGTCCAAGATGTCAAATGACAAATGTCACAATGCTAAATGTCAAAAATGACAAATTTCAAGATGGCAAATGTCAAAGATGTCAAATGACAAATGTCACAATGCTAAATGTCAAAAATGAAAAGTGTCACCATGAAAAATGTCAAAAATGACAAATTTCAAGATAGCAAATGTCAAAGATGTCAAATGACAAATGTCACAATGCTAAATGTCAAAAATGAAAAGTGTCACCATGAAAAATGTCAAAAATAACAAATTTCAAGATGGCAAATGTCAAAGATGTCAAATGACAAATGTCACAATGCTAAATGTCAAAAATGAAAAGTGTCACCACGAAAAATGTCAAAAATGACAAATTTCAAGATGGCAATTGTCAAAGATGTCAAATGACAAATGTCACAATGCTAAATGTCAAAAATGAAAAGTGTCACCATGAAAAATGTCAAAAATGACAAATTTCAAGATGGCAAATGTCAAAGATGTCAAATGACAAATGTCACAATGCTAAATGTCAAAAATGAAAAGTGTCACCATGAAAAATGTCAAAAATGACAAATTTTAAGATGGCAAATGTCAAAGATGTCAAATGACAAATGTCACAATGCTAAATGTCAAAAATGAAAAGTGTCACCATGAAAAATGTCAAAAATGACAAATTTCAGGATGGCAAATGTCAAAGATGTCAAATGACAAATGTCACAATGCTAAATGTCAAAAATGAAAAGTGTCACCATAAAAAATGTCAAAAATGACAAATTTCAAGATGGCAAATGTCAAAACTGACAAATGTCACAATGCTAAATGTCAAAAATGATAAGTGTCACCATGAAAAATGTCAAAAATGACAAATTTGAAGATGGCAAATGTCAAAGATGTCAAATGACAAATGTCACAATGCTAAATGTCAAAAATGAAAAGTGTCACCATGAAAAATGTCAAAAATGACAAATTTCAAGATGGCAAATGTCAAAGATGTCAAATGACAAATGTCACAATGCTAAATGTCAAAAATGAAAAGTGTCACCATGAAAAATGTCAAAAATGACAAATTTCAGGATGGCAATTGTCAAAGATGTCAAATGACAAATGTCACAATGCTAAATGTCAAAAATGAAAAGTGTCACCATGAAAAATGTCAAAAATGACAAATTTCAAGATGGCAAATGTCAAAGATGTCAAATGACAAATGTCACAATGCTAAATGTCAAAAATGAAAAGTGTCACCATGAAAAATGTCAAAAATGACAAATTTCAAGATGGCAAATGTCAAAGATGTCAAATGACAAATGTCACAATGCTAAATGTCAAAAATGAAAAGTGTCACCATGAAAAATGTCAAAAATGACAAATTTCAGGATGGCAAATGTCAAAGATGTCAAATGACAAATGTCACAATGCTAAATGTCAAAAATGAAAAGTGTCACCATGAAAAATGTCAAAAATGACAAATTTCAAGATGGCAAATGTCAAAGATGTCAAATGACAAATGTCACAATGCTAAATGTCAAAAATGAAAAGTGTCAAAAATGACAAATTTCAAGATGGCAAATGTCTAAGATGTCAAATGACAAATGTCACAATGCTAAATGTCAAAAATGAAAAGTTTTACCATGAAAAATGACAAATTTCAAGATGGCAAATGTCAAAACTGACAAATGTCACAATGCTAAATGTCAAAAATGAAAAGTGTCACAATGAAAAATGTCAAAAATAACAAATTTCAAGATGGCAAATGTCAAAGATGTCAAATGACAAATGTCACAATGCTAAATGTCAAAAATGACAAATTTCAAGATGGCAAATGTCAAAGATGTCAAATGACAAATGTCACAATGCTAAATGTCAAAAATGAAAAGTGTCACCATGAAAAATGTCAAAAATGACAAATTTCAAGATGGCAAATGTCGAAGATGTCAAATGACAAATGTCACAATGATAAATGTCAAAAATAAAAAGTGTCACCATGAAAAATGTCAAAAATGACAAATTTCAAGATGGCAAATATCAAAACTGACAAATGTCACAATGCTAAATGTCAAAAATGATAAGTGTCACCATGAAAAATGTCAAAAATGACAAATTTCAAGATGGCAAATGTCAAAGATGTCAAATGACAAATGTCACAATGCTAAATGTCAAAAATGACAAATTTCAAGATGGCAAATGTCTAAGATGTCAAATGACAAATGTCACAGTGCTAAATGTCAAAAATGAAAAGTGTCACCATAAAATGTCAAAAATGACAAATTTCAAGATGGCCAATGTCCAAGATGTCAAATGACAAATGTCACAATGCTAAATGTCAAAAAAAAAAGTGTCACCATGAAAAATGTCAAAAATGACAAATTTCAAGATGGCAAATGTCAAAGATGTCAAATGACACATGTCACAATGCTAAATGTCAAAAATGAAAAGTGTCAAAAATGACAAATTTCAAGATGGCAAATGTCTAAGATGGCAAATGTCTAAGATGTCAAATGACAAATGTCACAATGCTAAATGTCAAAAATGAAAAGTGTCACCGTGAAAAATGGCAAAAATGACAAATTTCAAGATGGAAAATGTCAAAGATGTCAAATGACAAATGTCACAATGCTAAATGTTAAAAATGAAAAGTGTCACCATGAAAAATGTCAAAAATGGCAAATTTCAAGATGGCAAATGTCAAAGATGTCAAATGACAAATGTCACAATGCTAAATGTCAAAAATGAAAAGTGTCCCCATGAAAAATGTCAATAATGACAAATTTCAAGATGGCAAATGTCAAAGATGTCAAATGACAAATGTCACAATGCTAAATGTCAAAAATGAAAAGTGTCACCATGAAAAATGTCAAAAATTACAAATTTCAAGATGGCAAATGTCAAAGATGTCAAATGACAAATGTCACAATGCTAAATGTCAAAAATGAAAAGTCTCACCATAAAAAATGTCAAAAATAACAAATTTCAAGATGGCAAATGTCAAAGATGTCAAATGACAAATGTCACAATGCTAAATGTCAAAAATGAAAAGTGTCACCATGAAAAATGTCAAAAATGACAAATTTCAAGATGGCAAATGTCAAAACTGACAAATGTCACAATGCTAAATGTCAAAAATGATAAGTGTCACCATAAAAAATGTCAAAAATGACAAATTTCAAGATGGCAAATGTCCAAGATGTCAACTGACAAATGTCACAATGCTAAATGTCAAAAATGACAAATTTCAAGCTGGCAAATGTCAAAGATGTCAAATGACAAATGTCACAATGCTAAATGTCAAAAATGAAAAGTGTCACCATGAAAAATGTCAAAAATGACAAATTTCAAGATTGCAAATGTCAAAGATGTCAAATGACAAATGTCACAATGCTAAATGTCAAAAATGAAAAGTGTCACCATGAAAAATGTCAAAAATAACAAATTTCAAGATGGCAAATGTCAAAGATGTCAAATGACAAATGTTACAATTCTAAATGTCAAAAATGAAAAGTGTCACCATGAAAAATGTCAAAAATAACAAATTTCAAGATGGCAAATGTCAAAGATGTCAAATGACAAATGTCACAATGCTAAATGTCAAACATGAAAAGTGTCACCATGAAAAATGTCAAAAATGCAAAATTTCAAGATGGCAAATGTCAAAGATGTCAAATGACAAATGTCACATTGCTAAATGTCAAAAATGAAAAGTGTCACCATGAAAAATGTCAAAAATAACAAATTTCAAGATGGCAAATGTCAAAGATGTCAAATGACAAATGTCACAATGCTAAATGTCAAAAATGAAAAGTGTCACCATGAAAAATGTCAAAAATGACAAATTTCAAGATGGCAAATGTCAAAACTGACAAATGTCACAATGCTAAATGTCAAAAATGATAAGTGTCACCATGAAAAATGTCAAAAATGACAAATTTCAAGATGGCAAATGTCCAAGATGTCAAATGACAAATGTGACAATGCTAAATGTCAAAAATAACAAATTTCAAGATGGCAAGTGTCAAAGATGTCAAATGACAAATGTCACAATGCTAAATGTCAAAAATGAAAAGTGTCACCATGAAAAATGTCAAAAATGACAAATTTCAAGATGGAAAATGTCAAAGATGTCAAATGACAAATGTCACAATGCTAAATGTCAAAAATGAAAAGTGTCAAAAATGACAAATTTCAAGATGGCAAATGTCTAAGATGTCAAATGACAAATGTCACAATGCTAAATGTCAAAAATGAAAAGTTTTACCATGAAAAATGACAAATTTCAAGATGGCAAATGTCAAAACTGACAAATGTCACAATGCTAAATGTCAAAAATGAAAAGTGTCACAATGAAAAATGTCAAAAATAACAAATTTCAAGATGGCAAATGTCAAAGATGTCAAATGACAAATGTCACAATGCTAAATGTCAAAAATGACAAATTTCAAGATGGCAAATGTCAAAGATGTCAAATGACAAATGTCACAATGCTAAATGTCAAAAATGAAAAGTGTCACCATGAAAAATGTCAAAAATGACAAATTTCAAGATGGCAAATGTCGAAGATGTCAAATGACAAATGTCACAATGCTAAATGTCAAAAATGAAAAGTGTCACCATGAAAAATGTCAAAAATGACAAATTTCAAGATGGCAAATATCAAAACTGACAAATGTCACAATGCTAAATGTCAAAAATGATAAGTGTCACCATGAAAAATGTCAAAAATGACAAATTTCAAGATGGCAAATGTCAAAGATGTCAAATGACAAATGTCACAATGCTAAATGTCAAAAATGACAAATTTCAAGATGGCAAATGTCTAAGATGTCAAATGACAAATGTCACAATGCTAAATGTCAAAAATGAAAAGTGTCACCATAAAATGTCAAAAATGACAAATTTCAAGATGGCCAATGTCCAAGATGTCAAATGACAAATGTCACAATGCTAAATGTCAAAAAAAAAGTGTCACCATGAAAAATGTCAAAAATGACAAATTTCAAGATGGCAAATGTCAAAGATGTCAAATGACACATGTCACAATGCTAAATGTCAAAAATGAAAAGTGTCAAAAATGACAAATTTCAAGATGGCAAATGTCTAAGATGGCAAATGTCTAAGATGTCAAATGACAAATGTCACAATGCTAAATGTCAAAAATGAAAAGTGTCACCGTGAAAAATGGCAAAAATGACAAATTTCAAGATGGAAAATGTCAAAGATGTCAAATGACAAATGTCACAATGCTAAATGTTAAAAATGAAAAGTGTCACCATGAAAAATGTCAAAAATGGCAAATTTCAAGATGGCAAATGTCAAAGATGTCAAATGACAAATGTCACAATGCTAAATGTCAAAAATGAAAAGTGTCCCCATGAAAAATGTCAATAATGACAAATTTCAAGATGGCAAATGTCAAAGATGTCAAATGACAAATGTCACAATGCTAAATGCCAAAAATGAAAAGTGTCACCATGAAAAATGTCAAAAATTACAAATTTTAAGATGGCAAATATCAAAGATGTCAAATGACAAATGTCACAATGCTAAATGTCAAAAATGAAAAGTCTCACCATAAAAAATGTCAAAAATAACAAATTTCAAGATGGCAAATGTCAAAGATGTCAAATGACAAATGTCACAATGCTAAATGTCAAAAATGAAAAGTGTCACCATGAAAAATGTCAAAAATGACAAATTTCAAGATGGCAAATGTCAAAACTGACAAATGTCACAATGCTAAATGTCAAAAATGATAAGTGTCACCATAAAAAATGTCAAAAATGACAAATTTCAAGATGGCAAATGTCCAAGATGTCAACTGACAAATGTCACAATGCTAAATGTCAAAAATGACAAATTTCAAGCTTGCAAATGTCAAAGATGTCAAATGACAAATGTCACAATGCTAAATGTCAAAAATGAAAAGTGTCACCATGAAAAATGTCAAAAATGACAAATTTCAAGATTGCAAATGTCAAAGATGTCAAATGACAAATGTCACAATGCTAAATGTCAAAAATGAAAAGTGTCACCATGAAAAATGTCAAAAATAACAAATTTCAAGATGGCAAATGTCAAAGATGTCAAATGACAAATGTTACAATTCTAAATGTCAAAAATGAAAAGTGTCACCATGAAAAATGTCAAAAATAACAAATTTCAAGATGGCAAATGTCAAAGATGTCAAATGACAAATGTCACAATGCTAAATGTCAAAAATGAAAAGTGTCACCATGAAAAATGTCAAAAATGACAAATTTCAAGATGGCAAATGTCAAAACTGACAAATGTCACAATGCTAAATGTCAAAAATGATAAGTGTCACCATGAAAAATGTCAAAAATGACAAATTTCAAGATGGCAAATGTCCAAGATGTCAAATGACAAATGTCACAATGCTAAATGTCAAAAATAACAAATTTCAAGATGGCAAGTGTCAAAGATGTCAAATGACAAATGTCACAATGCTAAATGTCAAAAATGAAAAGTGTCACCATGAAAAATGTCAAAAATGACAAATTTCAAGATGGCAAATGTCAAAACTGACAAATGTCACAATGCTAAATGTCAAAAATGAAAAGTGTCACCATGAAAAATGTCAAAAATGACAAATTTCAAGATGGCAAATGTCAAAGATGTCAAATGACAAATGTCACAATGCTAAATTTCAAACATGAAAAGTGTCACCATGAAAAATGTCAAAAATAACAAATTTCAAAATGGCAAATGTCCAAGATGTCAAATGACAAATGTCACAATGCTAAATGTCAAAAATGATAAGTGTCACCATGAAAAATGTCAAAAATGACAAATTTCAAGATGGCAAATG
The DNA here is from genome assembly GCA_964028335.1 of Altica lythri. Classification (NCBI taxonomy): domain Eukaryota; kingdom Metazoa; phylum Arthropoda; class Insecta; order Coleoptera; family Chrysomelidae; genus Altica; species Altica lythri. The sequence goes on along the minus strand of OZ034800.1, from coordinate 17,313,697 downwards.
TCCAAGATGTCAAATGACAAATGTCACAATGCTAAATGTCAAAAATAACAAATTTCAAGATGGCAAATGTCAAAGATATCAAATGACAAATGTCACAATGCTAAATGTTAAAAATGATAAGTGTCACCATGAAAAATGTCAAAAATAACAAATTTCAAGATGGCAAATGTCAAAGATGTCAAATGACAAATGTCACAATGCTAAATGTCAAAAATGAAAAGTGTCACCATAAAAAATGTCAAAAATGCAAAATTTCAAGATGGCAAATGTCAAAGATGTCAAATGACAAATGTCACATTGCTAAATGTCAAAAATGAAAAGTATCACCATGAAAAATGTCAAAAATAACAAATTTCAAGATGGCAAATGTCAAAGATGTCAAATGACAAATGTCACAATGCTAAATGTCAAAAATGAAAAGTGTCACCATGAAAAATGTCAAAAATGACAAATTTCAAGATGGCAAATGTCAAAACTGACAAATGTCACAATGCTAAATGTCAAAAATGATAAGTGTCACCATGAAAAATGTCAAAAATGACAAATTTCAAGATGGCAAATGTCCAAGATGTCAAATGACAAATGTCACAATGCTAAATGTCAAAAATAACAAATTTCAAGATGGCAAGTGTCAAAGATGTCAAATGACAAATGTCACAATGCTAAATGTCAAAAATGAAAAGTGTCACCATGAAAAATGTCAAAAATAACAAATTTCAAGATGGCAAATGTCAAAGATGTCAAATGACAAATGTCACAATGCTAAATGTCAAAAATGATAAGTGTCACCATGAAAAATGTCAAAAATGACAAATTTCAAGATGGCAAATGTCAAAGATGTCAAATGACAAATGTCACAATGCTAAATGTCAAAAATGAAAAGTGTCACCATGAAAAATGTCAAAAATGACAAATTTCAGGATGGCAAATGTCAAAGATGTCAAATGACAAATGTCACAATGCTAAATGTCAAAAATGAAAAGTGTCACCATAAAATGTCAAAAATGACAAATTTCAAGATGGCAAATGTCAAAGATGTCAAATGACAAATGTCACAATGCTAAATATCAAAAATGAAAAGTGTCACCATGAAAAAGGTCAAAAATGACAAATTTCAAGATGGCAAATGTCAAAGATGTCAAATGACAAATGTCACAATGCTAAATGTAAAAAATGAAAAGTTTCACCATGAAAAATGTCAAAAATGACAAATTTCAAGATGGCAAATGTCAAAACTGACAAATGTCACAATGCTAAATGTCAAAGATGATAAGTGTCACCATGAAAAATGTCAAAAATGACAAATTTCAAGATGGCAAATTTCCAAGATGTCAAATGACAAATGTCACAATGCTAAATGTCAAAAATGAAAAGTGTCACCATGAAAAATGTCAAAAATGACAAATTTCAAGATGGCAAATGTCAAAGATGTCAAATGACAAATGTCACAATGCTAAATGTCAAAAATGAAAAGTGTCAAAAATGACAAATTTCAAGATGGCAAATGTCTAAGATGTCAAATGACAAATGTCACAATGCTAAATGTCAAAAATGAAAAGTGTCACCGTGAAAAATGTCAAAAATGACAAATTTCAAGATGACAAATGTCAAAGATGTCAAATGACAAATGTCACAATGCTAAATGTCAAAAATAAAAAATGTCACCATAAAATGTCAAAAATGACAAATTTCAAGATGGCAAATGTTAAAGATGTCAAATGACAAATGTCACAATGCTAAATGTCAAAAATGAAAAGTGTCCCCATGAAAAATGTCAATAATGACAAATTTTAAGATGGCAAATGTCAAAGATGTCAAATGACAAATGTCACAATGCTAAAGTCAAAACTGAAAAGTGTCACCATGAAAAATGTCAAAAATGACAAATTTCAAGATGGCAAATGTCAAAGATGTCGAATATGACAAATGTCACAATGCTAAATGTCAAAAATGAAAAGTGTCACCATGAAAAATGTCAAAAATGACAAATTTCAAGATGGCAAATGTCAAAGATGTCAAATGACAAATGTCACAATGCTAAATGTCAAAAATGAAAAGTGTCACCATAAAAAATGTCAAAAATGACAAATTTCAAGATGGCAAATGTCAAAGATGTCAAATGACAAATGTCACAATGCTAAATGTCAAAAATGAAAAGTGTCACCATGAAAAATGTCAAAAATAACAAATTTCAAGATGGCAAATGTCAAAGATGTCAAATGACAAATGTCACAATGCTAAATGTCAAAAATGAAAAGTGTCACCATGAAAAATGTCAAAAATGACAAATTTCAAGATGGCAAATGTCAAAGATGTCAAATGACAAATGTCACAATGCTAAATGTCAAAAATGAAAAGTGTCACCATGAAAAATGTCAAAAATAACAAATTTCAAGATGGCAAATGTCAAAGATGTCAAATGACAAATGTCAAAATGCTAAATGTCAAAAATGAAAAATGTCAAAAATGACAAATTTCAAGATGGCAAATGTCAAAACTGACAAATGTCACAATGCTAAATGTCAAAAATGATAAGTGTCACCATGAAAAATGTCAAAAATGACAAATTTCAAGATGGCAAATGTCCAAGATGTCAAATGACAAATGTCACAATGCTAAATGTCAAAAATGACAAATTTCAAGATGGCAAATGTCAAAGATGTCAAATGACAAATGTCACAATGCTAAATGTCAAAAATGAAAAGTGTCACCATGAAAAATGTCAAAAATGACAAATTTCAAGATAGCAAATGTCAAAGATGTCAAATGACAAATGTCACAATGCTAAATGTCAAAAATGAAAAGTGTCACCATGAAAAATGTCAAAAATGACAAATTTGAAGATGGCAAATGTCAAAGATGTCAAATGACAAATGTCACAATGCTAAATGTCAAAAATGAAAAGTGTCACCATGAAAAATGTCAAAAATGACAAATTTCAGGATGGCAAATGTCAAAGATGTCAAATGACAAATGTCACAATGCTAAATGTCAAAAATGAAAAGTGTCACCATGAAAAATGTCAAAAATAACAAATTTCAAGATGGCAAATGTCAAAGATGTCAAATAACAAATGTCACAATGCTAAATGTCAAAAATGAAAAGTGTCACCACGAAAAATGTCAAAAATGACAAATTTCAAGATGGCAATTGTCAAAGATGTCAAATGACAAATGTCACAATGCTAAATGTCAAAAATGAAAAGTGTCACCATGAAAAATGTCAAAAATGACAAATTTCAAGATGGCAAATGTCAAAGATGTCAAATGACAAATGTCACAATGCTAAATGTCAAAAATGAAAAGTGTCACCATGAAAAATGTCAAAAATGACAAATTTCAAGATGGCAAATGTCAAAGATGTCAAATGACAAATGTCACAATGCTAAATGTCAAAAATGAAAAGTGTCACCATGAAAAATGTCAAAAATGACAAATTTCAGGATGGCAAATGTCAAAGATGTCAAATGACAAATGTCACAATGCTAAATGTCAAAAATGAAAAGTGTCACCATGAAAAATGTCAAAAATGACAAATTTCAAGATGGCAAATGTCAAAGATGTCAAATGACAAATGTCACAATGCTAAATGTCAAAAATGAAAAGTGTCAAAAATGACAAATTTCAAGATGGCAAATGTCTAAGATGTCAAATGACGAATGTCACAATGCTAAATGTCAAAAATGAAAAGTTTTACCATGAAAAATGACAAATTTCAAGATGACAAATGTCAAAACTGACAAATGTCACAATGCTAAATGTCAAAAATGATAAGTGTCACCATGAAAAATGTCAAAAATGACAAATTTGAAGATGGCAAATGTCAAAGATGTCAAATGACAAATGTCACAATGCTAAATGTCAAAAATGAAAAGTGTCACCATGAAAAATGTCAAAAATGACAAATTTCAAGATGGCAAATGTCAAAGATGTCAAATGACAAATGTCACAATGCTAAATGTCAAAAATGAAAAGTGTCACCATGAAAAATGTCAAAAATGACAAATTTCAGGATGGCAAATGTCAAAGATGTCAAATGACAAATGTCACAATGCTAAATGTCAAAAATGAAAAGTGTCACCATGAAAAATGTCAAAAATAACAAATTTCAAGATGGCAAATGTCAAAGATGTCAAATAACAAATGTCACAATGCTAAATGTCAAAAATGAAAAGTGTCACCACGAAAAATGTCAAAAATGACAAATTTCAAGATGGCAATTGTCAAAGATGTCAAATGACAAATGTCACAATGCTAAATGTCAAAAATGAAAAGTGTCACCATGAAAAATGTCAAAAATGACAAATTTCAAGATGGCAAATGTCAAAGATGTCAAATGACAAATGTCACAATGCTAAATGTCAAAAATGAAAAGTGTCACCATGAAAAATGTCAAAAATGACAAATTTCAAGATGGCAAATGTCAAAGATGTCAAATGACAAATGTCACAATGCTAAATGTCAAAAATGAAAAGTGTCACCATGAAAAATGTCAAAAATGACAAATTTCAGGATGGCAAATGTCAAAGATGTCAAATGACAAATGTCACAATGCTAAATGTCAAAAATGAAAAGTGTCACCATGAAAAATGTCAAAAATGACAAATTTCAAGATGGCAAATGTCAAAGATGTCAAATGACAAATGTCACAATGCTAAATGTCAAAAATGAAAAGTGTCAAAAATGACAAATTTCAAGATGGCAAATGTCTAAGATGTCAAATGACAAATGTCACAATGCTAAATGTCAAAAATGAAAAGTTTTACCATGAAAAATGACAAATTTCAAGATGGCAAATGTCAAAACTGACAAATGTCACAATGCTAAATGTCAAAAATGAAAAGTGTCACAATGAAAAATGTCAAAAATAACAAATTTCAAGATGGCAAATGTCAAAGATGTCAAATGACAAATGTCACAATGCTAAATGTCAAAAATGACAAATTTCAAGATGGCAAATGTCAAAGATGTCAAATGACAAATGTCACAATGCTAAATGTCAAAAATGAAAAGTGTCACCATGAAAAATGTCAAAAATGACAAATTTCAAGATGGCAAATGTCAAAGATGTCAAATGACAAATGTCACAATGCTAAATGTCAAAAATGAAAAGTGTCACCATGAAAAATGTCAAAAATGACAAATTTCAAGATGGCAAATGTCAAAGATGTCAAATGACAAATGTCACAATGCTAAATGTCAAAAATGAAAAGTGTCACCATGAAAAATGTCAAAAATAACAAATTTCAAGATGGCAAATGTCAAAGATGTCAAATGACAAATGTCAAAATGCTAAATGTCTAAAATGAAAAATGTCAAAAATGACAAATTTCAAGATGGCAAATGTCAAAACTGACAAATGTCACAATGCTAAATGTCAAAAATGATAAGTGTCACCATGAAAAATGTCAAAAATGACAAATTTCAAGATGGCAAATGTCCAAGATGTCAAATGACAAATGTCACAATGCTAAATGTCAAAAATGACAAATTTCAAGATGGCAAATGTCAAAGATGTCAAATGACAAATGTCACAATGCTAAATGTCAAAAATGAAAAGTGTCACCATGAAAAATGTCAAAAATGACAAATTTCAAGATAGCAAATGTCAAAGATGTCAAATGACAAATGTCACAATGCTAAATGTCAAAAATGAAAAGTGTCACCATGAAAAATGTCAAAAATAACAAATTTCAAGATGGCAAATGTCAAAGATGTCAAATGACAAATGTCACAATGCTAAATGTCAAAAATGAAAAGTGTCACCACGAAAAATGTCAAAAATGACAAATTTCAAGATGGCAATTGTCAAAGATGTCAAATGACAAATGTCACAATGCTAAATGTCAAAAATGAAAAGTGTCACCATGAAAAATGTCAAAAATGACAAATTTCAAGATGGCAAATGTCAAAGATGTCAAATGACAAATGTCACAATGCTAAATGTCAAAAATGAAAAGTGTCAAAAATGACAAATTTCAAGATGGCAAATGTCTAAGATGTCAAATGACGAATGTCACAATGCTAAATGTCAAAAATGAAAAGTTTTACCATGAAAAATGACAAATTTCAAGATGACAAATGTCAAAACTGACAAATGTCACAATGCTAAATGTCAAAAATGATAAGTGTCACCATGAAAAATGTCAAAAATGACAAATTTGAAGATGGCAAATGTCAAAGATGTCAAATGACAAATGTCACAATGCTAAATGTCAAAAATGAAAAGTGTCACCATGAAAAATGTCAAAAATGACAAATTTCAAGATGGCAAATGTCAAAGATGTCAAATGACAAATGTCACAATGCTAAATGTCAAAAATGAAAAGTGTCACCATGAAAAATGTCAAAAATGACAAATTTCAGGATGGCAAATGTCAAAGATGTCAAATGACAAATGTCAGAATGCTAAATGTCAAAAATGAAAAGTGTCACCATGAAAAATGTCAAAAATAACAAATTTCAAGATGGCAAATGTCAAAGATGTCAAATAACAAATGTCACAATGCTAAATGTCAAAAATGAAAAGTGTCACCACGAAAAATGTCAAAAATGACAAATTTCAAGATGGCAATTGTCAAAGATGTCAAATGACAAATGTCACAATGCTAAATGTCAAAAATGAAAAGTGTCACCATGAAAAATGTCAAAAATGACAAATTTCAAGATGGCAAATGTCAAAGATGTCAAATGACAAATGTCACAATGCTAAATGTCAAAAATGAAAAGTGTCACCATGAAAAATGTCAAAAATGACAAATTTCAAGATGGCAAATGTCAAAGATGTCAAATGACAAATGTCACAATGCTAAATGTCAAAAATGAAAAGTGTCACCATGAAAAATGTCAAAAATGACAAATTTCAGGATGGCAAATGTCAAAGATGTCAAATGACAAATGTCACAATGCTAAATGTCAAAAATGAAAAGTGTCACCATGAAAAATGTCAAAAATGACAAATTTCAAGATGGCAAATATCAAAGATGTCAAATGACAAATGTCACAATGCTAAATGTCAAAAATGAAAAGTGTCAAAAATGACAAATTTCAAAATGGCAAATGTCTAAGATGTCAAATGACAAATGTCACAATGCTAAATGTCAAAAATGAAAAGTTTTACCATGAAAAATGACAAATTTCAAGATGGCAAATGTCAAAACTGACAAATGTCACAATGCTAAATGTCAAAAATGAAAAGTGTCACAATGAAAAATGTCAAAAATAACAAATTTCAAGATGGCAAATGTCAAAGATGTCAAATGACAAATGTCACAATGCTAAATCTCAAAAATGACAAATTTCAAGATGGCAAATGTCAAATATGTCAAATGACAAATGTCACAATGCTAAATGTCAAAAATGAAAAGTGTCACCATGAAAAATGTCAAAAATGACAAATTTCAAGATGGCAAATGTCAAAGATGTCAAATGACAAATGTCACAATGCTAAATGTCAAAAATGAAAAGTGTCACCATGAAAAATGTCAAAAATGACAAATTTCAAGATGGCAAATGTCAAAGATGTCAAATGACAAATGTCACAATGCTAAATGTCAAAAATGAAAAGTGTCACCATGAAAAATGTCAAAAATAACAAATTTCAAGATGGCAAATGTCAAAGATATCAAATGACAAATGTCAAAATGCTAAATGTCTAAAATGAAAAATGTCAAAAATGACAAATTTCAAGATGGCAAATGTCAAAACTGACAAATGTCACAATGCTAAATGTCAAAAATGATAAGTGTCACCATGAAAAATGTCAAAAATGACAAATTTCAAGATGGCAAATGTCCAAGATGTCAAATGACAAATGTCACAATGCTAAATGTCAAAAATGACAAATTTCAAGATGGCAAATGTCAAAGATGTCAAATGACAAATGTCACAATGCTAAATGTCAAAAATGAAAAGTGTCACCATGAAAAATGTCAAAAATGACAAATTTCAAGATAGCAAATGTCAAAGATGTCAAATGACAAATGTCACAATGCTAAATGTCAAAAATGAAAAGTGTCACCATGAAAAATGTCAAAAATAACAAATTTCAAGATGGCAAATGTCAAAGATGTCAAATGACAAATGTCACAATGCTAAATGTCAAAAATGAAAAGTGTCACCACGAAAAATGTCAAAAATGACAAATTTCAAGATGGCAATTGTCAAAGATGTCAAATGACAAATGTCACAATGCTAAATGTCAAAAATGAAAAGTGTCACCATGAAAAATGTCAAAAATGACAAATTTCAAGATGGCAAATGTCAAAGATGTCAAATGACAAATGTCACAATGCTAAATGTCAAAAATGAAAAGTGTCACCATGAAAAATATCAAAAATGACAAATTTTAAGATGGCAAATGTCAAAGATGTCAAATGACAAATGTCACAATGCTAAATGTCAAAAATGAAAAGTGTCACCATGAAAAATGTCAAAAATGACAAATTTCAGGATGGCAAATGTCAAAGATGTTCAAATGACAAATGTCACAATGCTAAATGTCAAAAATGAAAAGTGTCACCACGAAAAATGTCAAAAATGACAAATTTCAAGATGGCAATTGTCAAAGATGTCAAATGACAAATGTCACAATGCTAAATGTCAAAAATGAAAAGTGTCACCATGAAAAATGTCAAAAATGACAAATTTCAAGATGGCAAATGTCAAAGATGTCAAATGACAAATGTCACAATGCTAAATGTCAAAAATGAAAAGTGTCACCATGAAAAATGTCAAAAATGACAAATTTCAAGATGGCAAATGTCAAAGATGTCAAATGACAAATGTCACAATGCTAAATGTCAAAAATGAAAAGTGTCACCATGAAAAATGTCAAAAATGACAAATTTCAGGATGGCAAATGTCAAAGATGTCAAATGACAAATGTCACAATGCTAAATGTCAAAAATGAAAAGTGTCACCATGAAAAATGTCAAAAATGACAAATTTCAAGATGGCAAATATCAAAGATGTCAAATGACAAATGTCACAATGCTAAATGTCAAAAATGAAAAGTGTCAAAAATGACAAATTTCAAAATGGCAAATGTCTAAGATGTCAAATGACAAATGTCACAATGCTAAATGTCAAAAATGAAAAGTTTTACCATGAAAAATGACAAATTTCAAGATGGCAAATGTCAAAACTGACAAATGTCACAATGCTAAATGTCAAAAATGAAAAGTGTCACAATGAAAAATGTCAAAAATAACAAATTTCAAGATGGCAAATGTCAAAGATGTCAAATGACAAATGTCACAATGCTAAATCTCAAAAATGACAAATTTCAAGATGGCAAATGTCAAAGATGTCAAATGACAAATGTCACAATGCTAAATGTCAAAAATGAAAAGTGTCACCATGAAAAATGTCAAAAATGACAAATTTCAAGATGGCAAATGTCAAAGATGTCAAATGACAAATGTCACAATGCTAAATGTCAAAAATAAAAAGTGTCACCATGAAAAATGTCAAAAATGACAAATTTCAAGATGGCAAATGTCAAAGATGTCAAATGACAAATGTCACAATGCTAAATGTCAAAAATGAAAAGTGTCACCATGAAAAATGTCAAAAATAACAAATTTCAAGATGGCAAATGTCAAAGATATCAAATGACAAATGTCAAAATGCTAAATGTCTAAAATGAAAAATGTCAAAAATGACAAATTTCAAGATGGCAAATGTCAAAACTGACAAATGTCACAATGCTAAATGTCAAAAATGATAAGTGTCACCATGAAAAATGTCAAAAATGACAAATTTCAAGATGGCAAATGTCCAAGATGTCAAATGACAAATGTCACAATGCTAAATGTCAAAAATGACAAATTTCAAGATGGCAAATGTCAAAGATGTCAAATGACAAATGTCACAATGCTAAATGTCAAAAATGAAAAGTGTCACCATGAAAAATGTCAAAAATGACAAATTTCAAGATAGCAAATGTCAAAGATGTCAAATGACAAATGTCACAATGCTAAATGTCAAAAATGAAAAGTGTCACCATGAAAAATGTCAAAAATAACAAATTTCAAGATAGCAAATGTCAAAGATGTCAAATGACAAATGTCACAATGCTAAATGTCAAAAATGAAAAGTGTCACCACGAAAAATGTCAAAAATGACAAATTTCAAGATGGCAATTGTCAAAGATGTCAAATGACAAATGTCACAATGCTAAATGTCAAAAATGAAAAGTGTCACCATGAAAAATGTCAAAAATGACAAATTTCAAGATGGCAAATGTCAAAGATGTCAAATGACAAATGTCACAATGCTAAATGTCAAAAATGAAAAGTGTCACCATGAAAAATATCAAAAATGACAAATTTTAAGATGGCAAATGTCAAAGATGTCAAATGACAAATGTCACAATGCTAAATGTCAAAAATGAAAAGTGTCACCATGAAAAATGTCAAAAATGACAAATTTCAGGATGGCAAATGTCAAAGATGTTCAAATGACAAATGTCACAATGCTAAATGTCAAAAATGAAAAGTGTCACCATAAAAAATGTCAAAAATGACAAATTTCAAGATGGCAAATGTCAAAACTGACAAATGTCACAATGCTAAATGTCAAAAATGATAAGTGTCACCATGAAAAATGTCAAAAATGACAAATTTGAAGATGGCAAATGTCAAAGATGTCAAATGACAAATGTCACAATGCTAAATGTCAAAAATGAAAAGTGTCACCATGAAAAATGTCAAAAATGACAAATTTCAAGATGGCAAATGTCAAAGATGTCAAATGACAAATGTCACAATGCTAAATGTCAAAAATGAAAAGTGTCACCATGAAAAATGTCAAAAATGACAAATTTCAGGATGGCAAATGTCAAAGATGTCAAATGACAAATGTCACAATGCTAAATGTCAAAAATGAAAAGTGTCACCATGAAAAATGTCAAAAATAACAAATTTCAAGATGGCAAATGTCAAAGATGTCAAATAACAAATGTCACAATGCTAAATGTCAAAAATGAAAAGTGTCACCACGAAAAATGTCAAAAATGACAAATTTCAAGATGGCAATTGTCAAAGATGTCAAATGACAAATGTCACAATGCTAAATGTCAAAAATGAAAAGTGTCACCATGAAAAATGTCAAAAATGACAAATTTCAAGATGGCAAATGTCAAAGATGTCAAATGACAAATGTCACAATGCTAAATGTCAAAAATGAAAAGTGTCACCATGAAAAATGTCAAAAATGACAAATTTCAAAATGGCAAATGTCAAAGATGTCAAATGACAAATGTCACAATGCTAAATGTCAAAAATGAAAAGTGTCACCATGAAAAATGTCAAAAATGACAAATTTCAGGATGGCAAATGTCAAAGATGTCAAATGACAAATGTCACAATGCTAAATGTCAAAAATGAAAAGTGTCACCATGAAAAATGTCAAAAATGACAAATTTCAAGATGGCAAATGTCAAAGATGTCAAATGACAAATGTCACAATGCTAAATGTCAAAAATGAAAAGTGTCAAAAATGACAAATTTCAAGATGGCAAATGTCTAAGATGTCAAATGACAAATGTCACAATGCTAAATGTCAAAAATGAAAAGTTTTACCATGAAAAATGACAAATTTCAAGATGGCAAATGTCAAAACTGACAAATGTCACAATGCTAAATGTCAAAAATGAAAAGTGTCACAATGAAAAATGTCAAAAATAACAAATTTCAAGATGGCAAATGTCAAAGATGTCAAATGACAAATGTCACAATGCTAAATGTCAAAAATGACAAATTTCAAGATGGCAAATGTCAAAGATGTCAAATGACAAATGTCACAATGCTAAATGTCAAAAATGAAAAGTGTCACCATGAAAAATGTCAAAAATGACAAATTTCAAGATGGCAAATGTCGAAGATGTCAAATGACAAATGTCACAATGCTAAATGTCAAAAATGAAAAGTGTCACCATGAAAAATGTCAAAAATGACAAATTTCAAGATGGCAAATATCAAAACTGACAAATGTCACAATGCTAAATGTCAAAAATGATAAGTGTCACCATGAAAAATGTCAAAAATGACAAATTTCAAGATGGCAAATGTCAAAGATGTCAAATGACAAATGTCACAATGCTAAATGTCAAAAATGACAAATTTCAAGATGGCAAATGTCTAAGATGTCAAATGACAAATGTCACAATGCTAAATGTCAAAAATGAAAAGTGTCACCATAAAATGTTAAAAATGACAAATTTCAAGATGGCCAATGTCCAAGATGTCAAATGACAAATGTCACAATGCTAAATGTCAAAAATAAAAAGTGTCACCATGAAAAATGTCAAAAATGACAAATTTCAAGATGGCAAATGTCAAAGATGTCAAATGACACATGTCACAATGCTAAATGTCAAAAATGAAAAGTGTCAAAAATGACAAAATTCAAGATGGCAAATGTCTAAGATGGCAAATGTCTAAGATGTCAAATGACAAATGTCACAATGCTAAATGTCAAAAATGAAAAGTGTCACCGTGAAAAATGGCAAAAATGACAAATTTCAAGATGGAAAATGTCAAAGATGTCAAATGACAAATGTCACAATGCTAAATGTTAAAAATGTAAAGTGTCACCATGAAAAATGTCAAAAATGGCAAATTTCAAGATGGCAAATGTCAAAGATGTCAAATGACAAATGTCACAATGCTAAATGTCAAAACTGAAAAGTGTCCCCATGAAAAATGTCAATAATGACAAATTTCAAGATGGCAAATGTCAAAGATGTCAAATGACAAATGTCACAATGCTAAATGTCAAAAATGAAAAGTGTCACCATGAAAAATGTCAAAAATTACAAATTTCAAGATGGCAAATGTTAAAGATGTCAAATGACAAATGTCACAATGCTAAATGTCAAAAATGAAAAGTGTCACCATGAAAAATATCAAAAATAACAAATTTCAAGATGGCAAATGTCAAAGATGTCAAATGACAAATGTCACAATGCTAAATGTCAAAAATGAAAAGTGTCACCATGAAAAATGTCAAAAATGACAAATTTCAAGATGGCAAATGTCAAAACTGACAAATGTCACAATGCTAAATGTCAAAAATGATAAGTGTCACCATAAAAAATGTCAAAAATGACAAATTTCAAGATGGCAAATGTCCAAGATGTCAACTGACAAATGTCACAATGCTAAATGTCAAAAATGACAAATTTCAAGCTGGCAAATGTCAAAGATGTCAAATGACAAATGTCACAATGCTAAATGTCAAAAATGAAAAGTGTCACCATGAAAAATGTTAAAAATAACAAATTTCAAGATGGCAAATGTCAAAGATGTCAAATGACAAATGTTACAATTCTAAATGTCAAAAATGAAAAGTGTCACCATGAAAAATGTCAAAAATAACAAATTTCAAGATGGCAAATGTCAAAGATGTCAAATGACAAATGTCACAATGCTAAATGTCAAACATGAAAAGTGTCACCATAAAAAATGTCAAAAATGCAAAATTTCAAGATGGCAAATGTCAAAGATGTCAAATGACAAATGTCACATTGCTAAATGTCAAAAATGAAAAGTGTCACCATGAAAAATGTCAAAAATAACAAATTTCAAGATGGCAAATGTCAAAGATGTCAAATGACAAATGTCACAATGCTAAATGTCAAAAATGAAAAGTGTCACCATGAAAAATGTCAAAAATGACAAATTTCAAGATGGCAAATGTCAAAACTGACAAATGTCACAATGCTAAATGTCAAAAATGATAAGTGTCACCATGAAAAATGTCAAAAATGACAAATTTCAAGATGGCAAATGTCCAAGATGTCAAATGACAAATGTCACAATGCTAAATGTCAAAATTAACAAATTTCAAGATGGCAAGTGTCAAAGATGTCAAATGACAAATGTCACAATGCTAAATGTCAAAAATGAAAAGTGTCACCATGAAAAATGTCAAAAATGACAAATTTCAAGATGGCAAATGTCAAAACTGACAAATGTCACAATGCTAAATGTCAAAAATGAAAAGTGTCACCATGAAAAATGTCAAAAATGACAAATTTCAAGATGGCAAATGTCAAAGATGTCAAATGACAAATGTCACAATGCTAAATTTCAAACATGAAAAGTGTCACCATGAAAAATGTCAAAAATAACAAATTTCAAGATGGCAAATGTCCAAGATGTCAAATGACAAATGTCACAATGCTAAATGTCAAAAATGATAAGTGTCACCATGAAAAATGTTAAAAATGACAAATTTCAAGATGGCAAATGTCCAAGATGTCAAATGACAAATGTCACAATGCTAAATGTCAAAAATAACAAATTTCAAGATGGCAAGTGTCAAAGATGTCAAATGACAAATGTCACAATGCTAAATGTCAAAAATGAAAAGTGTCACCATGAAAAATGTCAAAAATGACAAATTTCAAGATGGCAAATGTCAAAACTGACAAATGTCACAATGCTAAATGTCAAAAATGAAAAGTGTCACCATGAAAAATGTCAAAAATGACAAATTTCAAGATGGCAAATGTCAAAGATTTCAAATGACAAATGTCACAATGCTAAATTTCAAACATGAAAAGTGTCACCATGAAAAATGTCAAAAATAACAAATTTCAAGATGGCAAATGTCAAAGATGTCAAATGACAAATGTCACAATGCTAAATGTTAAAAATGATAAGTGTCACCATGAAAAATGTCAAAAATAACAAATTTCAAGATGGCAAATGTCAAAGATGTCAAATGACAAATGTCACAATGCTAAATGTCAAAAATGAAAAGTGTCACCATGAAAAATGTCAAAAATGCAAAATTTCAAGATGGCAAATGTCAAAGATGTCAAATGACAAATGTCACATTGCTAAATGTCAAAAATGAAAAGTGTCACCATGAAAAATGTCAAAAATAACAAATTTCAAGATGGCAAATGTCAAAGATGTCAAATGACAAATGTCACAATGCTAAATGTCAAAAATGAAAAGTGTCACCATGAAAAATGTCAAAAATGACAAATTTCAAGATGGCAAATGTCCAAGATGTCAAATGACAAATGTCACAATGCTAAATGTCAAAAATAACAAATTTCAAGATGGCAAGTGTCAAAGATGTCAAATGACAAATGTCACAATGCTAAATGTCAAAAATGAAAAGTGTCACCATGAAAAATGTCAAAAATAACAAATTTCAAGATGGCAAATGTCAAAGATGTCAAATGACAAATGTCACAATGCTAAATGTCAAAAATGATAAGTGTCACCATGAAAAATGTCAAAAATGACAAATTTCAAGATGGCAAATGTCAAAGATGTCAAATGACAAATGTCACAATGCTAAATGTCAAAAATGAAAAGTGTCACCATGAAAAATGTCAAAAATGACAAATTTCAGGATGGCATATGTCAAAGATGTCAAATGACAAATGTCACAATGCTAAATGTCAAAAATGAAAAGTGTCACCATAAAATGTCAAAAATGACAAATTTCAAGATGGCAAATGTCAAAGATGTCAAATGACAAATGTCACAATGCTAAATATCAAAAATGAAAAGTGTCACCATGAAAAAGGTCAAAAATGACAAATTTCAAGATGGCAAATGTCAAAGATGTCAAATGACAAATGTCACAATGCTAAATGTAAAAAATGAAAAGTTTCACCATGAAAAATGTCAAAAATGACAAATTTCAAGATGGCAAATGTCAAAACTGACAAATGTCACAATGCTAAATGTCAAAGATGATAAGTGCCACCATGAAAAATGTCAAAAATGACAAATTTGAAGATGGCAAATGTCCAAGATGTCAAATGACAAATGTCACAATGCTAAATGTCAAAAATGAAAAGTGTCACCATGAAAAATGTCAAAAATGACAAATTTCAAAATGGCAAATGTCAAAGATGTCAAATGACAAATGTCACAATGCTAAATGTCAAAAATGAAAAGTGTCAAAAATGACAAATTTCAAGATGGCAAATGTCTAAGATGTCAAATGACAAATGTCACAATGCTAAATGTCAAAAATGAAAAGTGTCACTGTGAAAAATGTCAAAAATGACAAATTTCAAGATGACAAATGTCAAAGATGTCAAATGACAAATGTCACAATGCTAAATGTCAAAAATAAAAAATGTCACCATGAAAAATGTCAAAAATGACAAATTTCAAGATGGCAAATGTTAAAGATGTCAAATGACAAATGTCACAATGCTAAATGTCAAAAATGAAAAGTGTCCCCATGAAAAATGTCAATAATGACAAATTTTAAGATGGCAAATGTCAAAGATGTCAAATGACAAATGTCACAATGCTAAAGTCAAAACTGAAAAGTGTCACCATGAAAAATGTCAAAAATGACAAATTTCAAGATGGCAAATGTCAAAGATGTCGAATATGACAAATGTCACAATGCTAAATGTCAAAAATGAAAAGTGTCACCATGAAAAATGTCAAAAATGACAAATTTCAAGATGGCAAATGTCAAAGATGTCAAATGACAAATGTCACAATGCTAAATGTCAAAAATGAAAAGTGTCACCATAAAAAATGTCAAAAATGACAAATTTCAAGATGGCAAATGTCAAAGATGTCAAATGACAAATGTCACAATGCTAAATGTCAAAAATGAAAAATGTCAAAAATAACAAATTTCAAGATGGCAAATGTCAAAGATGTCAAATGACAAATGTCACAATGCTAAATGTCAAAAATGAAAAGTGTCACCATGAAAAATGTCAAAAATGACAAATTTCAAGATGGCAAATGTCAAAGATGTCAAATGACAAATGTCACAATGCTAAATGTCAAAAATGAAAAGTGTCACCATGAAAAATGTCAAAAATAACAAATTTCAAGATGGCAAATGTCAAAGATGTCAAATGACAAATGTCAAAATGCTAAATGTCAAAAATGAAAAATGTCAAAAATGACAAATTTCAAGATGGCAAATGTCAAAACTGACAAATGTCACAATGCTAAATGTCAAAAATGATAAGTGTCACCATGAAAAATGTCAAAAATGACAAATTTCAAGATGGCAAATGTCCAAGATGTCAAATGACAAATGTCACAATGCTAAATGTCAAAAATGGACAAATTTCAAGATGGCAAATGTCAAAGATGTCAAATGACAAATGTCACAATGCTAAATGTCAAAAATGAAAAGTGTCAAAAATGACAAATTTCAAGATGGCAAATGTCTAAGATGTCAAATGACAAATGTCACAATGCTAAATGTCAAAAATGAAAAGTTTTACCATGAAAAATGACAAATTTCAAGATGGCAAATGTCAAAACTGACAAATGTCACAATGCTAAATGTCAAAAATGAAAAGTGTCACAATGAAAAATGTCAAAAATAACAAATTTCAAGATGGCAAATGTCAAAGATGTCAAATGACAAATGTCACAATGCTAAATGTCAAAAATGACAAATTTCAAGATGGCAAATGTCAAAGATGTCAAATGACAAATGTCACAATGCTAAATGTCAAAAATGAAAAGTGTCACCATGAAAAATGTCAAAAATGACAAATTTCAAGATGGCAAATGTCGAAGATGTCAAATGACAAATGTCACAATGATAAATGTCAAAAATAAAAAGTGTCACCATGAAAAATGTCAAAAATGACAAATTTCAAGATGGCAAATATCAAAACTGACAAATGTCACAATGCTAAATGTCAAAAATGATAAGTGTCACCATGAAAAATGTCAAAAATGACAAATTTCAAGATGGCAAATGTCAAAGATGTCAAATGACAAATGTCACAATGCTAAATGTCAAAAATGACAAATTTCAAGATGGCAAATGTCTAAGATGTCAAATGACAAATGTCACAGTGCTAAATGTCAAAAATGAAAAGTGTCACCATAAAATGTCAAAAATGACAAATTTCAAGATGGCCAATGTCCAAGATGTCAAATGACAAATGTCACAATGCTAAATGTCAAAAAAAAAAGTGTCACCATGAAAAATGTCAAAAATGACAAATTTCAAGATGGCAAATGTCAAAGATGTCAAATGACACATGTCACAATGCTAAATGTCAAAAATGAAAAGTGTCAAAAATGACAAATTTCAAGATGGCAAATGTCTAAGATGGCAAATGTCTAAGATGTCAAATGACAAATGTCACAATGCTAAATGTCAAAAATGAAAAGTGTCACCGTGAAAAATGGCAAAAATGACAAATTTCAAGATGGAAAATGTCAAAGATGTCAAATGACAAATGTCACAATGCTAAATGTTAAAAATGAAAAGTGTCACCATGAAAAATGTCAAAAATGGCAAATTTCAAGATGGCAAATGTCAAAGATGTCAAATGACAAATGTCACAATGCTAAATGTCAAAAATGAAAAGTGTCCCCATGAAAAATGTCAATAATGACAAATTTCAAGATGGCAAATGTCAAAGATGTCAAATGACAAATGTCACAATGCTAAATGTCAAAAATGAAAAGTGTCACCATGAAAAATGTCAAAAATTACAAATTTCAAGATGGCAAATGTCAAAGATGTCAAATGACAAATGTCACAATGCTAAATGTCAAAAATGAAAAGTCTCACCATAAAAAATGTCAAAAATAACAAATTTCAAGATGGCAAATGTCAAAGATGTCAAATGACAAATGTCACAATGCTAAATGTCAAAAATGAAAAGTGTCACCATGAAAAATGTCAAAAATGACAAATTTCAAGATGGCAAATGTCAAAACTGACAAATGTCACAATGCTAAATGTCAAAAATGATAAGTGTCACCATAAAAAATGTCAAAAATGACAAATTTCAAGATGGCAAATGTCCAAGATGTCAACTGACAAATGTCACAATGCTAAATGTCAAAAATGACAAATTTCAAGCTGGCAAATGTCAAAGATGTCAAATGACAAATGTCACAATGCTAAATGTCAAAAATGAAAAGTGTCACCATGAAAAATGTCAAAAATGACAAATTTCAAGATTGCAAATGTCAAAGATGTCAAATGACAAATGTCACAATGCTAAATGTCAAAAATGAAAAGTGTCACCATGAAAAATGTCAAAAATAACAAATTTCAAGATGGCAAATGTCAAAGATGTCAAATGACAAATGTTACAATTCTAAATGTCAAAAATGAAAAGTGTCACCATGAAAAATGTCAAAAATAACAAATTTCAAGATGGCAAATGTCAAAGATGTCAAATGACAAATGTCACAATGCTAAATGTCAAACATGAAAAGTGTCACCATGAAAAATGTCAAAAATGCAAAATTTCAAGATGGCAAATGTCAAAGATGTCAAATGACAAATGTCACATTGCTAAATGTCAAAAATGAAAAGTGTCACCATGAAAAATGTCAAAAATAACAAATTTCAAGATGGCAAATGTCAAAGATGTCAAATGACAAATGTCACAATGCTAAATGTCAAAAATGAAAAGTGTCACCATGAAAAATGTCAAAAATGACAAATTTCAAGATGGCACATGTCAAAACTGACAAATGTCACAATGCTAAATGTCAAAAATGATAAGTGTCACCATGAAAAATGTCAAAAATGACAAATTTCAAGATGGCAAATGTCCAAGATGTCAAATGACAAATGTGACAATGCTAAATGTCAAAAATAACAAATTTCAAGATGGCAAGTGTCAAAGATGTCAAATGACAAATGTCACAATGCTAAATGTCAAAAATGAAAAGTGTCACCATGAAAAATGTCAAAAATGACAAATTTCAAGATGGCAAATGTCAAAGATGTCAAATGACAAATGTCACAATGCTAAATGTCAAAAATGAAAAGTGTCAAAAATGACAAATTTCAAGATGGCAAATGTCTAAGATGTCAAATGACAAATGTCACAATGCTAAATGTCAAAAATGAAAAGTTTTACCATGAAAAATGACAAATTTCAAGATGGCAAATGTCAAAACTGACAAATGTCACAATGCTAAATGTCAAAAATGAAAAGTGTCACAATGAAAAATGTCAAAAATAACAAATTTCAAGATGGCAAATGTCAAAGATGTCAAATGACAAATGTCACAATGCTAAATGTCAAAAATGACAAATTTCAAGATGGCAAATGTCAAAGATGTCAAATGACAAATGTCACAATGCTAAATGTCAAAAATGAAAAGTGTCACCATGAAAAATGTCAAAAATGACAAATTTCAAGATGGCAAATGTCGAAGATGTCAAATGACAAATGTCACAATGCTAAATGTCAAAAATGAAAAGTGTCACCATGAAAAATGTCAAAAATGACAAATTTCAAGATGGCAAATATCAAAACTGACAAATGTCACAATGCTAAATGTCAAAAATGATAAGTGTCACCATGAAAAATGTCAAAAATGACAAATTTCAAGATGGCAAATGTCAAAGATGTCAAATGACAAATGTCACAATGCTAAATGTCAAAAATGACAAATTTCAAGATGGCAAATGTCTAAGATGTCAAATGACAAATGTCACAATGCTAAATGTCAAAAATGAAAAGTGTCACCATAAAATGTCAAAAATGACAAATTTCAAGATGGCCAATGTCCAAGATGTCAAATGACAAATGTCACAATGCTAAATGTCAAAAAAAAAGTGTCACCATGAAAAATGTCAAAAATGACAAATTTCAAGATGGCAAATGTCAAAGATGTCAAATGACACATGTCACAATGCTAAATGTCAAAAATGAAAAGTGTCAAAAATGACAAATTTCAAGATGGCAAATGTCTAAGATGGCAAATGTCTAAGATGTCAAATGACAAATGTCACAATGCTAAATGTCAAAAATGAAAAGTGTCACCGTGAAAAATGGCAAAAATGACAAATTTCAAGATGGAAAATGTCAAAGATGTCAAATGACAAATGTCACAATGCTAAATGTTAAAAATGAAAAGTGTCACCATGAAAAATGTCAAAAATGGCAAATTTCAAGATGGCAAATGTCAAAGATGTCAAATGACAAATGTCACAATGCTAAATGTCAAAAATGAAAAGTGTCCCCATGAAAAATGTCAATAATGACAAATTTCAAGATGGCAAATGTCAAAGATGTCAAATGACAAATGTCACAATGCTAAATGCCAAAAATGAAAAGTGTCACCATGAAAAATGTCAAAAATTACAAATTTTAAGATGGCAAATATCAAAGATGTCAAATGACAAATGTCACAATGCTAAATGTCAAAAATGAAAAGTCTCACCATAAAAAATGTCAAAAATAACAAATTTCAAGATGGCAAATGTCAAAGATGTCAAATGACAAATGTCACAATGCTAAATGTCAAAAATGAAAAGTGTCACCATGAAAAATGTCAAAAATGACAAATTTCAAGATGGCAAATGTCAAAACTGACAAATGTCACAATGCTAAATGTCAAAAATGATAAGTGTCACCATAAAAAATGTCAAAAATGACAAATTTCAAGATGGCAAATGTCCAAGATGTCAACTGACAAATGTCACAATGCTAAATGTCAAAAATGACAAATTTCAAGCTTGCAAATGTCAAAGATGTCAAATGACAAATGTCACAATGCTAAATGTCAAAAATGAAAAGTGTCACCATGAAAAATGTCAAAAATGACAAATTTCAAGATTGCAAATGTCAAAGATGTCAAATGACAAATGTCACAATGCTAAATGTCAAAAATGAAAAGTGTCACCATGAAAAATGTCAAAAATAACAAATTTCAAGATGGCAAATGTCAAAGATGTCAAATGACAAATGTTACAATTCTAAATGTCAAAAATGAAAAGTGTCACCATGAAAAATGTCAAAAATAACAAATTTCAAGATGGCAAATGTCAAAGATGTCAAATGACAAATGTCACAATGCTAAATGTCAAAAATGAAAAGTGTCACCATGAAAAATGTCAAAAATGACAAATTTCAAGATGGCAAATGTCAAAACTGACAAATGTCACAATGCTAAATGTCAAAAATGATAAGTGTCACCATGAAAAATGTCAAAAATGACAAATTTCAAGATGGCAAATGTCCAAGATGTCAAATGACAAATGTCACAATGCTAAATGTCAAAAATAACAAATTTCAAGATGGCAAGTGTCAAAGATGTCAAATGACAAATGTCACAATGCTAAATGTCAAAAATGAAAAGTGTCACCATGAAAAATGTCAAAAATGACAAATTTCAAGATGGCAAATGTCAAAACTGACAAATGTCACAATGCTAAATGTCAAAAATGAAAAGTGTCACCATGAAAAATGTCAAAAATGACAAATTTCAAGATGGCAAATGTCAAAGATGTCAAATGACAAATGTCACAATGCTAAATTTCAAACATGAAAAGTGTCACCATGAAAAATGTCAAAAATAACAAATTTCAAAATGGCAAATGTCCAAGATGTCAAATGACAAATGTCACAATGCTAAATGTCAAAAATGATAAGTGTCACCATGAAAAATGTCAAAAATGACAAATTTCAAGATGGCAAATGTCCAAGATGTCAAATGACAAATGTCACAATGCTAAATGTCAAAAATAACAAATTTCAAGATGGCAAATGTCAAAGATGTCAAATGACAAATGTCACAATGCTAAATGTTAAAAATGATAAGTGTCACCATGAAAAATGTCAAAAATAACAAATTTCAAGATGGCAAATGTCAAAGATGTCAAATGACAAATGTCACAATGCTAAATGTCAAAAATGAAAAGTGTCACCATAAAAAATGTCAAAAATGCAAAATTTCAAGATGGCAAATGTCAAAGATGTCAAATGACAAATGTCACATTGCTAAATGTCAAAAATGAAAAGTATCACCATGAAAAATGTCAAAAATAACAAATTTCAAGATGGCAAATGTCAAAGATGTCAAATGACAAATGTCACAATGCTAAATGTCAAAAATGAAAAGTGTCACCATGAAAAATGTCAAAAATGACAAATTTCAAGATGGCAAATGTCAAAACTGACAAATGTCACAATGCTAAATGTCAAAAATGATAAGTGTCACCATGAAAAATGTCAAAAATGACAAATTTCAAGATGGCAAATGTCCAAGATGTCAAATGACAAATGTCACAATGCTAAATGTCAAAAATAACAAATTTCAAGATGGCAAGTGTCAAAGATGTCAAATGACAAATGTCACAATGCTAAATGTCAAAAATGAAAAGTGTCACCATGAAAAATGTCAAAAATAACAAATTTCAAGATGGCAAATGTCAAAGATGTCAAATGACAAATGTCACAATGCTAAATGTCAAAAATGATAAGTGTCACCATGAAAAATGTCAAAAATGACAAATTTCAAGATGGCAAATGTCAAAGATGTCAAATGACAAATGTCACAATGCTAAATGTCAAAAATGAAAAGTGTCACCATGAAAAATGTCAAAAATGACAAATTTCAGGATGGCAAATGTCAAAGATGTCAAATGACAAATGTCACAATGCTAAATGTCAAAAATGAAAAGTGTCACCATAAAATGTCAAAAATGACAAATTTCAAGATGGCAAATGTCAAAGATGTCAAATGACAAATGTCACAATGCTAAATATCAAAAATGAAAAGTGTCACCATGAAAAAGGTCAAAAATGACAAATTTCAAGATGGCAAATGTCAAAGATGTCAAATGACAAATGTCACAATGCTAAATGTAAAAAATGAAAAGTTTCACCATGAAAAATGTCAAAAATGACAAATTTCAAGATGGCAAATGTCAAAACTGACAAATGTCACAATGCTAAATGTCAAAGATGATAAGTGTCACCATGAAAAATGTCAAAAATGACAAATTTCAAGATGGCAAATTTCCAAGATGTCAAATGACAAATGTCACAATGCTAAATGTCAAAAATGAAAAGTGTCACCATGAAAAATGTCAAAAATGACAAATTTCAAGATGGCAAATGTCAAAGATGTCAAATGACAAATGTCACAATGCTAAATGTCAAAAATGAAAAGTGTCAAAAATGACAAATTTCAAGATGGCAAATGTCTAAGATGTCAAATGACAAATGTCACAATGCTAAATGTCAAAAATGAAAAGTGTCACCGTGAAAAATGTCAAAAATGACAAATTTCAAGATGACAAATGTCAAAGATGTCAAATGACAAATGTCACAATGCTAAATGTCAAAAATAAAAAATGTCACCATAAAATGTCAAAAATGACAAATTTCAAGATGGCAAATGTTAAAGATGTCAAATGACAAATGTCACAATGCTAAATGTCAAAAATGAAAAGTGTCCCCATGAAAAATGTCAATAATGACAAATTTTAAGATGGCAAATGTCAAAGATGTCAAATGACAAATGTCACAATGCTAAAGTCAAAACTGAAAAGTGTCACCATGAAAAATGTCAAAAATGACAAATTTCAAGATGGCAAATGTCAAAGATGTCGAATATGACAAATGTCACAATGCTAAATGTCAAAAATGAAAAGTGTCACCATGAAAAATGTCAAAAATGACAAATTTCAAGATGGCAAATGTCAAAGATGTCAAATGACAAATGTCACAATGCTAAATGTCAAAAATGAAAAGTGTCACCATAAAAAATGTCAAAAATGACAAATTTCAAGATGGCAAATGTCAAAGATGTCAAATGACAAATGTCACAATGCTAAATGTCAAAAATGAAAAGTGTCACCATGAAAAATGTCAAAAATAACAAATTTCAAGATGGCAAATGTCAAAGATGTCAAATGACAAATGTCACAATGCTAAATGTCAAAAATGAAAAGTGTCACCATGAAAAATGTCAAAAATGACAAATTTCAAGATGGCAAATGTCAAAGATGTCAAATGACAAATGTCACAATGCTAAATGTCAAAAATGAAAAGTGTCACCATGAAAAATGTCAAAAATAACAAATTTCAAGATGGCAAATGTCAAAGATGTCAAATGACAAATGTCAAAATGCTAAATGTCAAAAATGAAAAATGTCAAAAATGACAAATTTCAAGATGGCAAATGTCAAAACTGACAAATGTCACAATGCTAAATGTCAAAAATGATAAGTGTCACCATGAAAAATGTCAAAAATGACAAATTTCAAGATGGCAAATGTCCAAGATGTCAAATGACAAATGTCACAATGCTAAATGTCAAAAATGACAAATTTCAAGATGGCAAATGTCAAAGATGTCAAATGACAAA
Source organism: Altica lythri (assembly GCA_964028335.1). Taxonomy (NCBI): domain Eukaryota; kingdom Metazoa; phylum Arthropoda; class Insecta; order Coleoptera; family Chrysomelidae; genus Altica; species Altica lythri. The sequence continues at coordinate 17,288,589 of OZ034800.1, read as the reverse complement.
TGTCACAATGCTAAATGTCAAAAATGAAAAGTGTCACCATGAAAAATGTCAAAAATGACAAATTTCAAGATAGCAAATGTCAAAGATGTCAAATGACAAATGTCACAATGCTAAATGTCAAAAATGAAAAGTGTCACCATGAAAAATGTCAAAAATGACAAATTTGAAGATGGCAAATGTCAAAGATGTCAAATGACAAATGTCACAATGCTAAATGTCAAAAATGAAAAGTGTCACCATGAAAAATGTCAAAAATGACAAATTTCAGGATGGCAAATGTCAAAGATGTCAAATGACAAATGTCACAATGCTAAATGTCAAAAATGAAAAGTGTCACCATGAAAAATGTCAAAAATAACAAATTTCAAGATGGCAAATGTCAAAGATGTCAAATAACAAATGTCACAATGCTAAATGTCAAAAATGAAAAGTGTCACCACGAAAAATGTCAAAAATGACAAATTTCAAGATGGCAATTGTCAAAGATGTCAAATGACAAATGTCACAATGCTAAATGTCAAAAATGAAAAGTGTCACCATGAAAAATGTCAAAAATGACAAATTTCAAGATGGCAAATGTCAAAGATGTCAAATGACAAATGTCACAATGCTAAATGTCAAAAATGAAAAGTGTCACCATGAAAAATGTCAAAAATGACAAATTTCAAGATGGCAAATGTCAAAGATGTCAAATGACAAATGTCACAATGCTAAATGTCAAAAATGAAAAGTGTCACCATGAAAAATGTCAAAAATGACAAATTTCAGGATGGCAAATGTCAAAGATGTCAAATGACAAATGTCACAATGCTAAATGTCAAAAATGAAAAGTGTCACCATGAAAAATGTCAAAAATGACAAATTTCAAGATGGCAAATGTCAAAGATGTCAAATGACAAATGTCACAATGCTAAATGTCAAAAATGAAAAGTGTCAAAAATGACAAATTTCAAGATGGCAAATGTCTAAGATGTCAAATGACGAATGTCACAATGCTAAATGTCAAAAATGAAAAGTTTTACCATGAAAAATGACAAATTTCAAGATGACAAATGTCAAAACTGACAAATGTCACAATGCTAAATGTCAAAAATGATAAGTGTCACCATGAAAAATGTCAAAAATGACAAATTTGAAGATGGCAAATGTCAAAGATGTCAAATGACAAATGTCACAATGCTAAATGTCAAAAATGAAAAGTGTCACCATGAAAAATGTCAAAAATGACAAATTTCAAGATGGCAAATGTCAAAGATGTCAAATGACAAATGTCACAATGCTAAATGTCAAAAATGAAAAGTGTCACCATGAAAAATGTCAAAAATGACAAATTTCAGGATGGCAAATGTCAAAGATGTCAAATGACAAATGTCACAATGCTAAATGTCAAAAATGAAAAGTGTCACCATGAAAAATGTCAAAAATAACAAATTTCAAGATGGCAAATGTCAAAGATGTCAAATAACAAATGTCACAATGCTAAATGTCAAAAATGAAAAGTGTCACCACGAAAAATGTCAAAAATGACAAATTTCAAGATGGCAATTGTCAAAGATGTCAAATGACAAATGTCACAATGCTAAATGTCAAAAATGAAAAGTGTCACCATGAAAAATGTCAAAAATGACAAATTTCAAGATGGCAAATGTCAAAGATGTCAAATGACAAATGTCACAATGCTAAATGTCAAAAATGAAAAGTGTCACCATGAAAAATGTCAAAAATGACAAATTTCAAGATGGCAAATGTCAAAGATGTCAAATGACAAATGTCACAATGCTAAATGTCAAAAATGAAAAGTGTCACCATGAAAAATGTCAAACATGACATATTTCAAGATGGCAAATGTCAAAGATGTCAAATGACAAATGTCACAATGCTAAATGTCAAAAATGAAAAGTGTCACCATGAAAAATGTCAAAAATGACAAATTTCAAGATGGCAAATGTCAAAGATGTCAAATGACAAATGTCACAATGCTAAATGTCAAAAATGAAAAGTGTCACCATGAAAAATGTCAAAAATGACAAATTTCAAGATGGCAAATGACAAATTTCAAGATGGCAAATGTCAAAACTGACAAATGTCACAATGCTAAATGTCAAAAATAATAAGTGTCACCATGAAAAATGTCAAAAATGACAAATTTCAAGATGGCAAATGTCAAAGATGTCAAATGACAAATGTCACAATGCTAAATGTCAAAAATGACAAATTTCAAGATGGCAAATATCTAAGATGTCAAATGACAAATATCCCAATGCTAAATGTCAAAAATGAAAAGTGTCACCATGAAAAATGTCAAAAATGACAAATTTCAAGATGGCAAATGTCCAAGATGTCAAATGACAAATGTCACAATGCTAAATGTCAAAAATGAAAAGTGTAACCATGAAAAATGTCAAAATTGACAAATTTCAAGATGGCAAATGTCAAAGATGTCAAATGACAAATGTCACAATGCTAAATGTCAAAAATTAAAAGTGTCAGAAATGACAAATTTCAAGATGGCAAATGTCTAAGATGTCAAATGACAAATGTCACAATGCTAAATCTCAAAAATGAAAAGTGTCACCGTGAAAAATGTCAAAAATGACAAATTTCAAGATGGCAAATGTCAAAGATGACAAATGTCACAATGCTAAATGTCAAAAATGAAAAGTGTCACCATGAAAAATGTCAAAAATGACAAATTTCAAGATGGCAAATGTCAAAGATGTCAAATGACAAATGTCACAATGCTAAATGTCAAAAATGAAAAGTGTCCCCATGAAAAATGTCAATAATGACCAATTTAAAGATGGCAAATGTCTAAGATGTCAAATGACAAATGTCACAATGCTAAATGTCAAAAATGAAAAGTGTCACCATGAAAAATGTCAAAAATGACAAATTTCAAGATGGCAAATGTCAAAGATGTCAAATGACAAATGTCACAATGCTAAATGTCAAAAATGAAAAGTGTCACCATGAAAAATGTCAAAAATAACAAATTTCAAGATGGCAAATGTCAAAGATGTCAAATGACAAATGTCACAATGCTAAAAGTCTAAAATGAAAAGTGTCTCCATGAAAAATGTCAAAAATGACAAATTTCAAGATGGCAAATGTCAAAACTGACAAATGTCACAATGCTAAATGTCAAAAATGATAAGTGTCACCATGAAAAATTTCAAAAATGACAAATTTCAAGATGGCAAATGTCCAAGATGTCAAATGACAAATGTCACAATGCTAAATGTCAAAAATGACAAATTTCAAGACGGCAAATGTCAAAGATGTCAAATGACAAATGTCTTAATGCTAAATGTCAAAAAGGAAAAGTGTCACCATGAAAAATGTCAAAAATGACAAATTTTAAGATGGCAAATGTCAAAGATGTCAAATGACAAATGTCACAATGCTAAATGTCAAAAATGAAAAGTGTCACCATGAAAAATGTCAAAAATAACAAATTTCAAGATGGCAAATGTCAAAGATGTCAAATGTCACAATTCTAAATGTCAAAAATGAAAAGTGTCACCATGAAAAATGTCAAAAATGACAAATTTCAAGATGGCAAATATCAAAGATGTCAAATGACAAATGTCACAATGCAAAATGTCAAAAATGAAAAGTGTCACCATGAAAAATGTCAAAAATAACAAATTTCAAGATGGCAAATGTCAAAGATGTCAAATGACAAATGTCACAATGCTAAATGTCAAAAATGAAAAGTGTCACCATGAAAAATGTCAAAAATGACAAATTTCAAGATGGCAAATGTCCAAACTGACAAATGTCACAATGCTAAATGTCAAAAATATAAAGTGTCACCATGAAAAATGTCAAAAATGACAAATTTTAAGATGGCAAATGTCAAAGATGTCAAATGACAAATGTCACAATGCTAAATGTCAAAAATGAAAAGTGTCACCATGAAAAATGTCAAAAATAACAAATTTCAAGATGGCAAATGTCAAAGATGTCAAATGACAAATGTCACAATGCTAAATGTCAAAAATGAAAAGTGTCACCATGAAAAATGTCAAAAATGACAAATTTCAAGATGGCAAATGTCAAAGATGTCAAATGACAAATGTCACAATGCTAAATGTCAAAAATGAAAAGTGTCACCATGAAAAATGTCAAAAATAACAAATTTCAAGATGGCAAATGTCAAAGATGTCAAATGACAAATGTCACATTGCTAAATGTCAAAAATGAAAAGTATCACCATGAAAGATGTCAAAAATGACAAATTTTAAGATGGCAAATGTCAAAACTGACAAATGTCACAATGCTAAATGTCAAAAATGATAAGTGTCACCATGAAAAATGTCAAAAATGACAAATTTCAAGATGGCAAATGTCCAAGATGTCAAATGACAAATGTCACAATGCTAAATGTCAAAAATGACAAATTTCAAGATGAAAAATGTCAAAGATGTCAAATGACAAATGTCACAATGCTAAATGTCAAAAATGATAAGTGTCACCATGAAAAATGTCAAAAATGACAAATTTCAAGATGGCAAATGTCCAAGATGTCAAATGACAGATGTTACAATGCTAAATGTCAAAAATGACAAATTTCAAGATGGCAAATGTCAAAGATGTCAAATGACAAATGTCACAATGCTAAATGTCAATAATGAAAAGTGTCACCATGAAAAATGTCAAAAATGACAAATTTCAAGATAGCAAATGTCAAAGATGTCAAATGACAAATGTCACAATGCTAAATGTCAAAAATGAAAAGTGTCACCATGAAAAATGTCAAAAATAACAAATTTCATGATTGCAAATGTCAAAGATGTCAAATGACAAATGTCACAATGCTAAATGTCAAAAATGAAAAGTGTCACCATGAAAAATGTCAAAAATGACAAATTTCAAGATGGCAAATGTCAAAGATGTCAAATGACAAATGTCACAATGCTAAATGTCAAAAATGAAAAGTGTCACCATGAAAAATGTCAAAAATGACAAATTTCAAGATGGCAAATGTCAGGGCTGTCAAATGACAAATGTCACAATGCTAAATGTCAAAAATGAAAAGTGTCACCATGAAAAATGTCAAAAATGACATATTTCAAGATGGCAAATGTCAAAGATGTCAAATGACAAATGTCACAATGCTAAATGTCAAAAATGAAAAGTGTCACCATGAAAAATGTCAAAAATGACAAATTTCAAGATAACAAATGTCAAAACTGACAAATGTCACAATGCTAAATGTCAAAAATGATAAGTGTCACCATGAAAAATGTCAAAAATGACAAATTTCAAGATGGCAAATGTCCAAGATGTCAAATGACAAATGTCACAATGCTAAATGTTAAAAATGAAAAGTGTCACCATAAAAAATGTCAAAAATGACAAATTTCAAGATGGCAAATGTCAAAGATGTCAAACGACAAATGTCACAATGCTAAATGTCAAAAATGAAAAGTGTCAAAAATGACAAATTTCAAGATGGCAAATGTCAAAGATGTCAAATGACAAATGTCACAATGCTAAATGTCAAAAATGAAAAGTGTCACCATGAAAAATGTCAAAAATGACAAATTTCAAGATAACAAATGTCAAAACTGACAAATGTCACAATGCTAAATGTCAAAAATGATAAGTGTCACCATGAAAAATGTCAAAAATGACAAATTTCAAGATGGCAAATGTCCAAGATGTCAAATGACAAATGTCACAATGCTAAATGTTAAAAATGAAAAGTGTCACCATAAAAAATGTCAAAAATGACAAATTTCAAGATGGCAAATGTCAAAGATGTCAAATGACAAATGTCACAATGCTAAATGTCAAAAATGAAAAGTGTCAAAAATGACAAATTTCAAGATGGCAAATGTCTAAGATGTCAAATGACAAATGTCACAATGCTAAATGTCAAAAATAAAAAGTGTCACCGTGAAAAATGTCAAAAATGACAAATTTCAAGATGGCAAATGTCAAAGATGTCAAATGACAAATGTCACAATGCTAAATGTCAAAAATGAAAAGTGTCACCATGAAAAATGTCAAAAATGACAAATTTCAAGATGGCAAATGTCAAAGATGTCAAATGACAAATGTCACAATGCTAAATGTCAAAAATGAATAGTGTCACCATGAAAAATGTCAAAAATGACAAATTTCAAGATGGCAAATATCAAAGATGTCAAATGACAAATGTCACAATGCTAAATGACAAATTTCAAGATGGCAAATGTCAAAGATGTCAAATGACAAATGTCACAATGCTAAATGTCAAAAATGAAAAGTGTCACCATGAAAAATGTCAAAAATGACAAATTTCAAGATGGCAAATGTCAAAGATGTCAAATGACAAATGTCACAATGCTAAATGTCAAAAATGAAACGTGTCACCATGAAAAATGTCAAAAATAACAAATTTCAAGATGGCAAATGTCAAAGATGTCAAATGACAAATGTCACAATGCTAAATGTCAAAAATGAAAAGTGTCACCATAAAAAATGTCAAAAACAACAAATTTCAAGATGGCAAATGTCAAAGATGTCAAATGACAAATGTCACAATGCTAAATGTCAAAAATGAAAAGTGTCACCATAAAAAATGTCAAAAATGACAAATTTCAAGATGGCAAATGTCAAAACTGACAAATGTCACAATGCTAAATGTCAAAAATGATAAGTGTCACCATGAAAAATGTCAAAAATGACAAATTTCAAGATGGCAAATGTCCAAGATGTCAAATGACAAATGTCACAATGCTAAATGTCAAAAATGGCAAATTTCAAGATGGCAAATGTCAAAGATGTCAAATGACAAATGTCACAATGCTAAATGTCAAAAATGAAAAGTGTCACCATGAAAAATGTCAAAAATGACAAATTTCAAGATGGCAAATGTCAAAGATGTCAAATGACAAATGTCACAATGCTAAATGTCAAAAATAAAAAGTGTCACCATGAAAAATGTCAAAAATGACAAATTTCAAGATGGCAAATGTCAAAGATGTCAAATGACAAATGTCACAATGCTAAATGTCAAAAATGAAAAGTGTCACCATGAAAAATGTCAAAAATAACAAATTTCAAGATGGCAAATGTCAAAACTGACAAATGTCACAATGCTAAATGTCAAAAATGATAAGTGTCACCATGAAAAATGTCAAAAATGACAAATTTCAAGATGGCAAATGTCCAAGATGTCAAATGACAAATGTCACAATGCTAAATGTCAAAAATGACAAATTTCAAGATGGCAAATGTCAAAGATGTCAAATGACAAATGTCACAATGCTAAATGTCAAAAATAAAAAGTGTCACCATGAAAAATGTCAAAAATGACAAATTTCAAGATGGCAAATGTCAAAGATGTCAAATGACAAATGTCACAATGCTAAATGTCAAAAATGAAAAGTGTCACCATGAAAAATGTCAAAAATAACAAATTTCAAGATGGCAAATGTCAAAACTGACAAATGTCACAATGCTAAATGTCAAAAATAAAAAGTGTCACCATGAAAAATGTCAAAAATGACAAATTTCAAGATGGCAAATGTCAAAGATGTCAAATGACAAATGTCACAATGCTAAATGTCAAAAATGAAAAGTGTCACCATGAAAAATGTCAAAAATGACAAATTTCAAGATGGCAAATATCAAAGCTGTCAAATGACAAATGTCACAATGCTAAATGTCAAAAATGAAAAGTGTCACCATGAAAAATGTCAAAAATGACATATTTCAAGATGGCAAATGTCAAAGATGTCAAATGACAAATGTCACAATGCTAAATGTCAAAAATGAAAAATGTCACCATGAAAAATGTCAAAAATGACAAATTTCAAGATGGCAAATGTCAAAGATTTCAAATGACAAATGTCACAATGCTAAATGTCAAAAATGAAAAGTGTCACCATGAAAAATGTCAAAAATGACAAATTTCAAGATGGCAAATGTCAAAGCTGTCAAATGACAAATGTCACAATGCTAAATGTCAAAAATAAAAAGTGTCACCATGAAAAATGTCAAAAATGACATATTTCAAGATGGCAAATGTCAAAGCTGTCAAATGACAAATGTCACAATGCTAAATGTCAAAAATGAAAAGTGTCACCATGAAAAATGTCAAAAATACCAAATTTCAAGATGGCAAATGTCAAAGATGTCAAATGACAAATGTCACAATGCTAAATGTCAAAAATGAAAAGTGTCACCATGAAAAATGTCAAAAATAACAAATTTCAAGATGGCAAATGTCAAAACTGACAAATGTCACAATGCTAAATGTCAAAAATGATAAGTGTCACCATGAAAAATGTCAAAAATGACAAATTTCAAGATGGCAAATGTCCAAGATGTCAAATGACAAATGTCACAATGCTAAATGTCAAAAATGACAAATTTCAAGATGGCAAATGTCAAAGATGTCAAATGACAAATGTCACAATGCTAAATGTCAAAAATAAAAAGTGTCACCATGAAAAATGTCAAAAATGACAAATTTCAAGATGGCAAATGTCAAAGATGTCAAATGACAAATGTCACAATGCTAAATGTCAAAAATGAAAAGTGTCACCATGAAAAATGTCAAAAATAACAAATTTCAAGATGGCAAATGTCAAAACTGACAAATGTCACAATGCTAAATGTCAAAAATAAAAAGTGTCACCATGAAAAATGTCAAAAATGACAAATTTCAAGATGGCAAATGTCAAAGATGTCAAATGACAAATGTCACAATGCTAAATGTCAAAAATGAAAAGTGTCACCATGAAAAATGTCAAAAATGACAAATTTCAAGATGGCAAATATCAAAGCTGTCAAATGACAAATGTCACAATGCTAAATGTCAAAAATGAAAAGTGTCACCATGAAAAATGTCAAAAATGACATATTTCAAGATGGCAAATGTCAAAGATGTCAAATGACAAATGTCACAATGCTAAATGTCAAAAATGAAAAATGTCACCATGAAAAATGTCAAAAATGACAAATTTCAAGATGGCAAATGTCAAAGATTTCAAATGACAAATGTCACAATGCTAAATGTCAAAAATGAAAAGTGTCACCATGAAAAATGTCAAAAATGACAAATTTCAAGATGGCAAATGTCAAAGCTGTCAAATGACAAATGTCACAATGCTAAATGTCAAAAATAAAAAGTGTCACCATGAAAAATGTCAAAAATGACATATTTCAAGATGGCAAATGTCAAAGCTGTCAAATGACAAATGTCACAATGCTAAATGTCAAAAATGAAAAGTGTCACCATGAAAAATGTCAAAAATACCAAATTTCAAGATGGCAAATGTCAAAGATGTCAAATGACAAATGTCACAATGCTAAATGTCAAAAATGAAAAGTGTCACCATGAAAAATGTCAAAAATGACAAATTTCAAGATGGCAAATGTCAAAACTGACAAATGTCACAATGCTAAATGTCAAAAATGATAAGTGTCACCATGAAAAATGTCAAAAATGACAAATTTTAAGATGGCAAATGTCCAAGATGTCAAATGACAAATGTCACAATGCTAAATGTCAAAAATGACAAATTTCAAGATGGCAAATGTCAAAGATGTCAAATGACAAATGTCACAATGCTAAATGTCAAAAATGAAAAGTGTCACCATGAAAAATGTCAAAAATGACAAATTTCAAGATGGCAAATGTCAAAGATGTCAAATGACAAATGTCACAATGCTAAATGTCAAAAATGAAAAGTGTCACCATGAAAAATGTCAAAAATAACAAACTTCAAGATGGCAAATGTCAAAGATGTCAAATGACAAATGTCACAATGCTAAATGTCAAAAATGAAAAGTGTCACCATGAAAAATGTCAAAAATGACAAATTTCAAGATGGCAAATGTCAAAGATGTCAAATGACAAATGTCACAATGCTAAATGTCAAAAATGAAAAGTGTCACCATGAAAAATGTCAAAAATGACAAATTTTAAGATGGCAAATGTTAAAGATGTCAAATAACAAATGTCACAATGCTAAATGTCAAAAATAAAAAGTGTCACCATGAAAAATGTCAAAAATGACAAATTTCAAGATGGCAAATGTCAAAGATGTCAAATGACAAATGTCACAATGCTAAATGTCAAAAATGAAAAGTGTCACCATGAAAAATGTCAAAAATGACAAATTTCAAGATGGCAAATGTCAAAACTGACAAATGTCACAATGCTAAATGTCAAAAATGATAAGTGTCACCATGAAAAATGTCAAAAATGACAAATTTCAAGATGGCAAATGTCAAAGCTGTCAAATGACAAATGTCACAATGCTAAATGTCAAAAATGAAAAGTGTCACCATGAAAAATGTCAAAAATGACATATTTCAAGATGGCAAATGTCAAAGATGTCAAATGACAAATGTCACAATGCTAAATGTCAAAAATGAAAAGTGTCACCATGAAAAATGTCAAAAATGACAAATTTCAAGATGGCAAATGTCAAAGATTTCAAATGACAAATGTCACAATGCTAAATGTCAAAAATGAAAAGTGTCACCATGAAAAATGTCAAAAATGACAAATTTCAAGATGGCAAATGTCAAAGCTGTCAAATGACAAATGTCACAATGCTAAATGTCAAAAATAAAAAGTGTCACCATGAAAAATGTCAAAAATGACATATTTCAAGATGGCAAATGTCAAAGCTGTCAAATGACAAATGTCACAATGCTAAATGTCAAAAATGAAAAGTGTCACCATGAAAAATGTCAAAAATACCAAATTTCAAGATGGCAAATGTCAAAGATGTCAAATGACAAATGTCACAATGCTAAATGTCAAAAATGAAAAGTGTCACCATGAAAAATGTCAAAAATGACAAATTTCAAGATGGCAAATGTCAAAACTGACAAATGTCACAATGCTAAATGTCAAAAATGATAAGTGTCACCATGAAAAATGTCAAAAATGACAAATTTTAAGATGGCAAATGTCCAAGATGTCAAATGACAAATGTCACAATGCTAAATGTCAAAAATGACAAATTTCAAAATGGCAAATGTCAAAGATGTCAAATGACAAATGTCACAATGCTAAATGTCAAAAATGAAAAGTGTCACCATGAAAAATGTCAAAAATGACAAATTTCAAGATGGCAAATGTCAAAGATGTCAAATGACAAATGTCACAATGCTAAATGTCAAAAATGAAAAGTGTCACCATGAAAAATGTCAAAAATAACAAACTTCAAGATGGCAAATGTCAAAGATGTCAAATGACAAATGTCACAATGCTAAATGTCAAAAATGAAAAGTGTCACCATGAAAAATGTCAAAAATGACAAATTTCAAGATGGCAAATGTCAAAGATGTCAAATGACAAATGTCACAATGCTAAATGTCAAAAATGAAAAGTGTCACCATGAAAAATGTCAAAAATGACAAATTTTAAGATGGCAAATGTTAAAGATGTCAAATAACAAATGTCACAATGCTAAATGTCAAAAATAAAAAGTGTCACCATGAAAAATGTCAAAAATGACAAATTTCAAGATGGCAAATGTCAAAGATGTCAAATGACAAATGTCACAATGCTAAATGTCAAAAATGAAAAGTGTCACCATAAAAAATGTCAAAAATGACAAATTTCAAGATGGCAAATGTCAAAACTGACAAATGTCACAATGCTAAATGTCAAAAATGATAAGTGTCACCATGAAAAATGTCAAAAATGACAAATTTCAAGATGGCAAATGTCCAAGATGTCAAATGACAAATGTCACAATGCTAAATGTCAAAAATGAAAAGTGTCACCATGAAAAATGTCAAAAATGACAAATTTCAAGATGGCAAATGTCAAAACTGACAAATGTCACAATGCTAAATGTCAAAAATGATAAGTGTCACCATGAAAAATGTCAAAAATGACAAATTTCAAGATGGCAAATGTCAAAGATGTCAAATGACAAATGTCACAATGCTAAATGTCAAAAATGAAAAGTGTCAAAAATGACAAATTTCAAGATGGCAAATGTCTCAGAAGTCAAATGACAAATGTCACAATGCTAAATGTCAAAAATGAAAAGTGTCACCATGAAAAATGTCAAAAATGACAAATTTCAAGATGGCAAATGTCAAAACTGACAAATGTCACAATGCTAAATGTCAAAAATGAAAAGTGTCACCATGAAAAATGTCAAAAATAACAAATTTCAAGATGGCAAATGTCAAAGATGTCAAATGACAAATGTCATAATGCTAAATGTCAAAAATGACAAATTTCAAGATGGCAAATGTCAAAGATGTCAAAGGACAAACGTCACAATGCTAAATGTCAAAAATAAAAAGTGTCACCATGAAAAATGTCAAAAATGACAAATTTCAAGATGGCAAATGTCAAAGATGTCAAATGACAAATGTCACAATGCTAAATGTCAAAAATGAAAAGTGTCACCATGAAAAATGTCAAAAATGACAAATTTCAAGATGGCAAATGACAAATTTCAAGATGGCAAATGTCAAAACTGACAAATGTCACAATGCTAAATGTCAAAAATAATAAGTGTCACCATGAAAAATGTCAAAAATGACAAATTTCAAGATGGCAAATGTCAAAGATGTCAAATGACAAATGTCACAATGCTAAATGTCAAAAATGACAAATTTCAAGATGGCAAATATCTAAGATGTCAAATGACAAATATCCCAATGCTAAATGTCAAAAATGAAAAGTGTCACCATGAAAAATGTCAAAAATGACAAATTTCAAGATGGCAAATGTCCAAGATGTCAAATGACAAATGTCACAATGCTAAATGTCAAAAATGAAAAGTGTAACCATGAAAAATGTTAAAATTGACAAATTTCAAGATGGCAAATGTCAAAGATGTCAAATGACAAATGTCACAATGCTAAATGTCAAAAATTAAAAGTGTCAGAAATGACAAATTTCAAGATGGCAAATGTCTAAGATGTCAAATGACAAATGTCACAATGCTAAATCTCAAAAATGAAAAGTGTCACCGTGAAAAATGTCAAAAATGACAAATTTCAAGATGGCAAATGTCAAAGATGACAAATGTCACAATGCTAAATGTCAAAAATGAAAAGTGTCACCATGAAAAATGTCAAAAATGACAAATTTCAAGATGGCAAATGTCAAAGATGTCAAATGACAAATGTCACAATGCTAAATGTCAAAAATGAAAAGTGTCCCCATGAAAAATGTCAATAATGACCAATTTAAAGATGGCAAATGTCTAAGATGTCAAATGACAAATGTCACAATGCTAAATGTCAAAAATGAAAAGTGTCACCATGAAAAATGTCAAAAATGACAAATTTCAAGATGGCAAATGTCAAAGATGTCAAATGACAAATGTCACAATGCTAAATGTCAAAAATGAAAAGTGTCACCATGAAAAATGTCAAAAATAACAAATTTCAAGATGGCAAATGTCAAAGATGTCAAATGACAAATGTCACAATGCTAAAAGTCTAAAATGAAAAGTGTCTCCATGAAAAATGTCAAAAATGACAAATTTCAAGATGGCAAATGTCAAAACTGACAAATGTCACAATGCTAAATGTCAAAAATGATAAGTGTCACCATGAAAAATTTCAAAAATGACAAATTTCAAGATGGCAAATGTCCAAGATGTCAAATGACAAATGTCACAATGCTAAATGTCAAAAATGACAAATTTCAAGACGGCAAATGTCAAAGATGTCAAATGACAAATGTCTTAATGCTAAATGTCAAAAAGGAAAAGTGTCACCATGAAAAATGTCAAAAATGACAAATTTTAAGATGGCAAATGTCAAAGATGTCAAATGACAAATGTCACAATGCTAAATGTCAAAAATGAAAAGTGTCACCATGAAAAATGTCAAAAATAACAAATTTCAAGATGGCAAATGTCAAAGATGTCAAATGACAAATGTCACAATTCTAAATGTCAAAAATGAAAAGTGTCACCATGAAAAATGTCAAAAATGACAAATTTCAAGATGGCAAATATCAAAGATGTCAAATGACAAGTGTCACAATGCTAAATGTCAAAAATGAAAAGTGTCACCATGAAAAATGTCAAAAATTACAAATTTCAAGATGGCAAATGTCAAAGATGTCAAATGACAAATGTCACAATGCTAAATGTCAAAAATGAAAAGTGTCACCATGAAAAATGTCAAAAATGACAAATTTCAAGATGGCAAATGTCCAAACTGACAAATGTCACAATGCTAAATGTCAAAAATGAAAAGTGTCACCATGAAAAATGTCAAAAATGACAAATTTCAAGATGGCAAATGTCAAAGATGTCAAATGACAAATGTCACAATGCTAAATGTCAAAAATGAAAAGTGTCACCATGAAAAATGTCAAAAATAACAAATTTCAAGATGGCAAATGTCAAAGATGTCAAATGACAAATGTCACAATGCTAAATGTCAAAAATGAAAAGTGTCACCATGAAAAATGTCAAAAATGACAAATTTCAAGATGGCAAATGTCAAAGATGTCAAATGACAAATGTCACAATGCTAAATGTCAAAAATGAAAAGTGTCACCATGAAAAATGTCAAAAATAACAAATTTCAAGATGGCAAATGTCAAAGATGTCAAATGACAAATGTCACATTGCTAAATGTCAAAAATGAAAAGTATCACCATGAAAGATGTCAAAAATGACAAATTTTAATATGGCAAATGTCAAAACTGACAAATGTCACAATGCTAAATGTCAAAAATGATAAGTGTCACCATGAAAAATGTCAAAAATGACAAATTTCAAGATGGCAAATGTCCAAGATGTCAAATGACAAATGTCACAATGCTAAATGTCAAAAATGACAAATTTCAAGATGAAAAATGTCAAAGATGTCAAATGACAAATGTCACAATGCTAAATGTCAAAAATGAAAAGTGTCACCATGAAAAATGTCAAAAATGACAAATTTCAAGATGGCAAATGTCACAATGCTAAATGTCAAAAATGAAAAGTGTCACCATGAAAAATGTTAAAAATAACAAATTTCAAGATGGCAAATGTCAAAGATGTCAAATGACAAATGTCACAATGCTAAATGTCAAAAATGAAAAACGTCACAATGAAAAATGTCAAAAATGACAAATTTCAAGATGACAAATGTCAAAGATGTCAAATGACAAATGTCACAATGCTAAATGTCAAAAATGAAAAGTGTCACCATAAAATGTCAAAAATGACAAATTTCAAGATGGCAAATGTCAAAGATGTCAAATGACAAATGTCACAATGCTAAATATCAAAAATGAAAAGTGTCACCATGAAAAAGGTCAAAAATGACAAATTTCAAGATGGCAAATGTCAAAGATGTCAAATGACAAATGTCACAATGCTAAATGTAAAAAATGAAAAGTTTCAACATGAAAAATGTCAAAAATGACAAATTTCAAGATGGCAAATGTCAAAACTGACAAATGTCACAATGCTAAATGTCAAAGATGATAAGTGTCACCATGAAAAATGTCAAAAATGACAAATTTCAATATGGCAAATGTCCAAGATGTCAAATGACAAATGTCACAATGCTAAATGTCAAAAATGAAAAGTGTCACCATGAAAAATGTCAAAAATGACAAATTTTAAGATGGCAAATGTCAAACATGTCAAATGACAAATGTCACAATGCTAAATGTCAAAAATGAAAAGTGTCAAAAATGACAAATTTCAAGATGGCAAATGTCTAAGATGGCAAATGACAAATGTCACAATGCTAAATGTCAAAAATGAAAAGTGTCACCTTGAAAAATGTCAAAAATGACAAATTTCAAGATGACAAATGTCAAAGATGTCAAATGACAAATGTCACAATGCTAAATGTCAAAAATGAAAAGTGTCACCATGAAAAATGTCAAAAATTACAAATTTCAAGATGGCAAATGTCAAAGATGTCAAATGACAAATGTCACAATGCTAAATGTCAAAAATGAAAAGTGTCACCATAAAAAATGTCAAAAATGACAAATTTCAAGATGGCAAATGTCAAAGATGTCAAATGACAAATGTCACAATGCTAAAAGTCAAAAATGAAAAGTGTCACCATGAAAAATGTCAAAAATAACAAATTTCAAGATGGCAAATGTCAAAGATGTCAAATGACAAATGTCACAATGCTAAATGTCAAAAATGAAAAGTGTCACCATAAAAAATGTCAAAAATAACAAATTTCAAGATGGCAAATGGCAAAGATGTCAAATGACAAATGTCACAATGCTAAATGTCAAAAATGAAAAGTGTCACCATGAAAAATGTCAAAAATAACAAATTTCAAGATGGCAAATGTCAAAGATGTCAAATGACAAATGTCAAAATGCTAAATGTCAAAAATGAAAAATGTCAAAAATGACAAATTTCAAGATGGCAAATGTCAAAACTGACAAATGTCACAATGCTAAATGTCAAAAATGATAAGTGTCACCATGAAAAATGTCAAAAATGACAAATTTCAGGATGGCAAATGTCCAAAATGTCAAATGACAAATGTCACAATGCTAAATGTCAAAAATGACAAATTTCAAGATGGCAAATGTCAATGATGTCAAATGACAAATGTCACAATGCTAAATGTCAAAAATGAAAAGTGTCACCATGAAAAATGTCAAAAATGACAAATTTCAAGATAGCAAATGTCAAAGATGTCAAATGACAAATGTCACAATGCTAAATGTCAAAAATGAAAAGTGTCACCATGAAAAATGTCAAAAATAACAAATTTCAAGATGGCAAATGTCAAAGATGTCAAATGACAAATGTCACAATGCTAAATGTCAAAAATGAAAAGTGTCACCACGAAAAATGTCAAAAATGACAAATTTCAAGATGGCAATTGTCAAAGATGTCAAATGACAAATGTCACAATGCTAAATGTCAAAAATGAAAAGTGTCACCATGAAAAATGTCAAAAATGACAAATTTCAAGATGGCAAATGTCAAAGATGTCAAATGACAAATGTCACAATGCTAAATGTCAAAAATGAAAAGTGTCACCATGAAAAATGTCAAAAATGACAAATTTCAAGATGGCAAATGTCAAAGATGTCAAATGACAAATTTCACAATGCTAAATGTCAAAAATGAAAAGTGTCAAAAATGACAAATTTCAAGATGGCAAATGTCAAAGACGTCAAATGACAAATGTCACAATGCTAAAAGTCAAAAATGAAAAGTGTCACCATGAAAAATGTCAAAAATAACAAATTTCAAGATGGCAAATGTCAAAGATGTCAAATGACAAATGTCACAATGCTAAATGTCAAAAATGAAAAGTGTCACCCTGAAAAATGTCAAAAATGACAAATTTCAAGATGACAAATGTCAAAGATGTCAAATGACAAATGTCACAATGCTAAATGTCAAAAATGAAAAGTGTCACCATGAAAAATGTCAAAAATGACAAATTTCAAGATGGCAAATGTTAAAGATGTCAAATGACAAATGTCACAATGCTAAATGTCAAAAATGAAAAGTGTCACCATGAAAAATTTCAAAAATGACAAATTTCAAGATGGCAAATGTCAAAGATGTCAAATGACACATGTCACAATGCTAAATGTCAAAAATAAAAAGTGTCACCATGAAAAATCTCAAAAATGACAAATTTCAAGATGGCAAATGTCAAAGATGTCAAATGACAAATGTCACAATGCTAAATGTCAAAAATGAAAAGTGTCACCATGAAAAATGTCAAAAATAACAAATTTCAAGATGGCAAATGTCAAAGATGTCAAATGACAAATGTCAAAATGCTAAATGTCAAAAATGAAAAATGTCAAAAATGACAAATTTCAAGATGGCAAATGTCAAAACTGACAAATGTCACAATGCTAAATGTCAAAAATGATAAGTGTCACCATGAAAAATGTCAAAAATGACAAATTTCAAGATGGCAAATGTCCAGGATGTCAAATGACAAATGTCACAATGCTAAATGTCAAAAATGACAAATTTCAAGATGGCAAATGTCAAAGATGTCAAATGACAAATGTTACAATGCTAAATGTCAAAAATGAAAAGTGTCACCATGAAAAATGTCAAAAATGACAAATTTCAAGATAGCAAATGTCAAAGATGTCAAATGACAAATGTCACAATGCTAAATGTCAAAAATGAAAAGTGTCACCATGAAAAATGTCAAAAATAACAAATTTCAAGATGGCAAATGTCAAAGATGTCAAATGACAAATGTCACAATGCTAAATGTCAAAAATGAAAAGTGTCACCACGAAAAATGTCAAAAATGACAAATTTCAAGATGGCAATTGTCAAAGATGTCAAATGACAAATGTCACAATGCTAAATGTCAAAAATGAAAAGTGTCACCATGAAAAATGTCAAAAATGACAAATTTCAAGATGGCAAATGTCAAAGATGTCAAATGACAAATGTCACAATGCTAAATGTCAAAAATGAAAAGTGTCACCATGAAAAATGTCAAAAATGACAAATTTCAAGATGGCAAATGTCAAAGATGTCAAATGACAAATGTCACAATGCTAAATGTCAAAAATGACAAATTTCAAGATGGCAAATGTCAAAGATGTCAAATGACAAATGTCACAATGCTAAATGTCAAAAATGAAAAGTGTCACTATGAAAAATGTCAAAAATGACAAATTTCAGGATGGCAAATGTCAAAGATGTCAAATGACAAATGTCACAATGCTAAATGTTAAAAATGAAAAGTGTCACCATAAAAAATGTCAAAAATGACAAATTTCAAGATGGCAAATGTCAAAACTGACAAATGTCACAATGCTAAATGTCAAAAATGATAAGTGTCACCATGAAAAATGTCAAAAATGACAAATTTTAAGATGGCAAATGTCCAAGATGTCAAATGACAAATGTCACAATGCTAAATGTCAAAAATGAAAAGTGTCACCATGAAAAATGTCAAAAATGACAAATTTCAAGATGGCAAATGTCAAAGATGTCAAATGACAAATGTCACAATGCTAAATGTCAAAAATGAAAAGTGTCAAAAATGACAAATTTCAAGATGGCAAATGTCTAAGATGTCAAATGACAAATGTCACAATGCTAAATGTCAAAAATGAAAAGTGTTACCATAAAAAATGACAAATTTCAAGATGGCAAATGTCAAAACTGACAAATGTCACAATGCTAAATGTCAAAAATGAAAAGTGTCACAATGAAAAATGTCAAAAATAACAAATTTCAAGATGGCAAATGTCAAAGATGTCAAATGACAAATGTCACAATGCTAAATGTCAAAAATGACAAATTTCAAGATGGCAAATGTCAAAGATGACAAATATGACAAATGTCACAATGCTAAATGTCAAAAATGAAAAGTGTCACCATGAAAAATGTCAAAAATGACAAATTTCAAGATGGCAAATGTCAAAGATGTCAAATGACAAATGTCACAATGCTAAATGTTAAAAATGAAAAGTGTCACCATGAAAAATGTCAAAAATGACAAATTTCAAGATGGCAAATATCAAAACTGACAAACGTCACAATGCTAAATGTCAAAAATGACAAATTTCAAGATGGCAAATGTCAAAGATGACAAATATGACAAATGTCACAATGCTAAATGTCAAAAATGAAAAGTGTCACCATGAAAAATGTCAAAAATGACAAATTTCAAGATGGCAAATGTCAAAGATGTCAAATGACAAATGTCACAATGCTAAATGTTAAAAATGAAAAGTGTCACCATGAAAAATGTCAAAAATGACAAATTTCAAGATGGCAAATGTCAAAGATGTCAAATGACAAATGTCACAATGCTAAATGTCAAAAATGACAAATTTCAAGATGGCAAATGTCTAAGATGTCAAATGACAAATGTCACAATGCTAAATGTCAAAAATAAAAAGTGTCACCATAAAATGTCAAAAATGACAAATTTCAAGATGGCAAATGTCCAAGATGTCAAATGACAAATGTCACAATGCTAAATGTCAAAAATAAAAAGTGTCACCATGAAAAATGTCAAAAATGACAAACTTCAAGATGGCAAATGTCAAAGATGTCAAATGACAAATGTCACAATGCTAAATGTCAAAAATGAAAAGTGTCAAAAATGACAAATTTCAAGATGGCAAATGTCTAAGATGTCAAATGACAAATGTCACAATGCTAAATGTCAAAAATGAAAAGTGTCACCGTGAAAAATGGCAAAAATGACAAATTTCAAGATGGCAAATGTCAAAGATGTCAAATGACAAATGTCACAATGCTAAATGTTAAAAATGAAAAGTGTCACCATGAAAAATGTCAAAAATGGCAAATTTCAAGATGGCAAATGTCAAAGATGTCAAATGACAAATGTCACAATGCTAAATGTCAAAAATGAAAAGTGTCCCCATGAAAAATGTCAATAATGACAAATTTCAAGATGGCAAATGTCAAAGATGTCAAATGACAAATGTCACAATGCTAAATGTCAAAAATGAAAAGTGTCACCATGAAAAATGTCAAAAATGACAAATTTCAAGATGGCAAATGTCAAAGATGTCAAATGACAAATGTCACAATGCTAAATGTCAAAAATGAAAAGTGTCACCATGAAAAATGTCAAAAATAACAAATTTCAAGATGGCAAATGTCAAAGATGTCAAATGACAAATGTCACAATGCTAAATGTCAAAAATGAAAAGTGTCACCATGACAAATGTCAAAAATGACAAATTTCAAGATGGCAAATGTCAAAACTGACAAATGTCACAATGCTAAATGTCAAAAATGATAAAAGTCACCATAAAAAATGTCAAAAATGACAAATTTCAAGATGGCAAATGTCCAAGATGTCAAATGACAAATGTCACAATGCTTAATGTCAAAAATGACAAATTTCAAGCTGGCAAATGTCAAAGATGTGAAATGACAAATGTCACAATGCTAAATGTCAAAAATGAAAAGTGTCACCATGAAAAATGTCAAAAATGACAAATTTCAAGACTGCAAATGTCAAAGATGTCAAATGACAAATGTCACAATGCTAAATGTCAAAAATGAAAAGTGTCACCATGAAAAATGTCAAAAATAACAAATTTCAAGATGGCAAATGTCAAAGATGTCAAATGACAAATGTTACAATTCTAAATGTCAAAAATGAAAAGTGTCACCATGAAAAATGTCAAAAATAACAAATTTCAAGATGGCAAATGTCAAAGATGTCAAATGACAAATGTCACAATGCTAAATGTCAAAAATAAAAAGTGTCACCATGAAAAATGTCAAAAATGCAAAATTTCAAGATGGCAAATGTCAAAGATGTCAAATGACAAATGTCAAATTGCTAAATGTCAAAAATGAAAAGTGTCACCATGAAAAATGTCAAAAATAACAAATTTCAAGATGGCAAATGTCAAAGATGTCAAATGACAAATGTCACAATGCTAAATGTCAAAAATGAAAAGTGTCACCATGAAAAATGTCAAAAATGACAAATTTCAAGATGGCAAATGTCAAAACTGACAAATGTCACAATGCTAAATGTCAAAAATGATAAGTGTCACCATGAAAAATGTCAAAAATGACAAATTTCAAGATGGCAAATGTCCAAGATGTCAAATGACAAATGTCACAATGCTAAATGTCAAAAATGACAAATTTCAAGATGGCAAATGTCAAAGTTGTCAAATGACAAATGTCACAATGCTAAATGTCAAAAATGAAAAGTGTCACCATGAAAAAATGTCAAAAATGACAAATTTCAAGATGGCAAATGTCAAAACTGACAAATTTCACAATGCTAAATGTCAAAAATGAAAAGTGTCACCATGAAAAATGACAAATTTCAAGATGGCAAATGTCAAAGATGTCAAATGACAAATGTCACAATGCTAAATTTCAAACATGAAAAGTGTCACCATGAAAAATGTCAAAAATGACAAATTTCAAGATGGCAAATGTCCAAGATATCAAATGACAAATGTCACAATGCTAAATGTCAAAAATGACAAATTTCAAGATGGCAAATGTCAAAGATGTCAAATGACAAATGTCACAATGCTAAATGTCAAAAATGAAAAGGGTCACCATGAAAAATGTCAAAAATGACAAATTTCAAGATGGCAAATGTCAAAACTGACAAATGTCACAATGCTAAATGTCAAAAATGAAAAGTGTCACCATGAAAAATGTCAAAAATGAGAAATTTCAAGATGGCAAATGTCAAAGATGTCAAATGACAAATGTCACAATCCTAAATTTCAAAAATGAAAAGTGTCACCATAAAAAATGTCAAAAATAACAAATTTCAAGATGGCAAATGTCAAAGATGTCAAATGACAAATGTCACAATGCTAAATGTCAAAAATAAAAAGTGTCACCATGAAAAATGTCAAAAATGACAAATTTCAAGATGGCAAATGTTAAAGATGTCAAATGACAAATGTCACAATGCTAAATGTCAAAAATGAAAAGTGTCACCATGAAAAATGTCAAAAATAACAAATTTCAAAATGGCAAATATCAAAGATGTCAAACGACAAATGTCACAATTCTAAATGTCAAAAATGAAAAGTGTCACCATGAAAAATGTCAAAAATGACAAATTTCAAGATGGCAAATATCAAAGATGTCAAATGACAAAAAATGTCACAATGCTAAATGTCAAAAATGAAAAGTGTCACCATGAAAAATGTCAAAAATAACAAATTTCAAGATGGCAAATGTCAAAGATGTCAAATGACAAATGTCACAATGCTAAATGTCAAAAATGACAAGTGTCACCATGAAAAATGTCAAAAATGCAAAATTTTAAGATGGCAAATGTCAAAGATGTCCAATGACAAATGTCACATTGCTAAATGTCAAAAATGAAAAGTGTCACCATGAAAAATGTCAAAAATAACAAATTTCAAGATGGCAAATGTCAAAGATGTCAAATGACAAATGTCACAATGCTAAATGTCAAAAATGAAAAGTGTCACCATGAAAAATGTCAAAAATGACAAATTTCAAGATGGCAAATGTCAAAACTGACAAATGTCACAATGCTAAATGTCAAAAATGATAAGTGTCACCATGAAAAATGTCAAAAATGACAAATTTCAAGATAGCAAATGTCCAAGATGTCAAATGACAAATGTCACAATCCTAAATTTCAAAAATGAAAAGTGTCACCATAAAAAATGTCAAAAATAACAAATTTCAAGATGGCAAATGTCAAAGATGTCAAATGACAAATGTCACAATGCTAAATGTCAAAAATAAAAAGTGTCACCATGAAAAATGTCAAAAATGACAAATTTCAAGATGGCAAATGTTAAAGATGTCAAATGACAAATGTCACAATGCTAAATGTCAAAAATGAAAAGTGTCACCATGAAAAATGTCAAAAATAACAAATTTCAAAATGGCAAATATCAAAGATGTCAAACGACAAATGTCACACTTCTAAATGTCAAAAATGAAAAGTGTCACCATGAAAAATGTCAAAAATGACAAATTTCAAGATGGCAAATATCAAAGATGTCAAATGACAAAAAATGTCACAATGCTAAATGTCAAAAATGAAAAGTGTCACCATGAAAAATGTCAAAAATAACAAATTTCAAGATGGCAAATGTCAAAGAAGTCAAATGACAAATGTCACAATGCTAAATGTCAAAAATGACAAGTGTCACCATGAAAAATGTCAAAAATGCAAAATTTTAAGATGGCAAATGTCAAAGATGTCAAATGACAAATGTCACATTGCTAAATGTCAAAAATGAAAAGTGTCACCATGAAAAATGTCAAAAATAACAAATTTCAAGATGGCAAATGTCAAAGATGTCAAATGACAAATGTCACAATGCTAAATGTCAAAAATGAAAAGTGTCACCATGAAAAATGTCAAAAATGACAAATTTCAAGATGGCAAATGTCAAAACTGACAAATGTCACAATGCTAAATGTCAAAAATGATAAGTGTCACCATGAAAAATGTCAAAAATGACAAATTTCAAGATAGCAAATGTCCAAGATGTCAAATGACAAATGTCACAATGCTAAATGTCAAAAATGACAAATTTCAAGATGGCAAATGTCAAAGATGTCAAATGACAAATTTCACAATGCTAAATGTCAAAAATGAAAAGTGTCACCATGAAAAATGTCAAAAATGACAAATTTCAAGATGGCAAATGTCAAAGATGTCAAATGACAAATGTCACAATGCTAAATTTCAAACATGAAAAGTGTCACCATGAAAAATGTCAAAAATAACAAATTTCAAGATGGCTAATGTCAAAGATGTCAAATGACAAATGTCACAATGCTAAATGTCAAAAATGAAAAGTGTCACCATGAAAAATGTCAAAAATGACAAATTTCAAGATGGCAAATGTCAAAGATGTCAAATGACAAATGTCACAATGCTAAATGTCAAAAATGAAAAGTGTCACCATGAAAAATGTCAAAAATAACAAATTTCAAGATGGCAAATGTCAAAGATGTCAAATGACAAATGTCACAATGCTAAATGTCAAAAATGAAAAGTGTCACCATGAAAAATGTCAAAAATGACAAATTTCAAGATGGCAAATGTCAAAGATGTCAAATGACAAATGTCAAAATGCTAAATGTCAAAAATAAAAAGTGTCACCATGAAAAATGTCAAAAATGACAAATTTCAAGATGGCAAATATCAAAGATGTCAAATGACAAATGTCACAATGCTAAATGTCAAAAATGACAAATTTCAAGATGGCAAATGTCAAAGATGACAAATATGACAAATGTCACAATGCTAAATGTCAAAAATGAAAAGTGTCACCATGAAAAATGTCAAAAATGACAAATTTCAAGATGGCAAATGTCAAAGATGTCAAATGACAAATGTCACAATGCTAAATGTTAAAAATGAAAAGTGTCACCATGAAAAATGTCAAAAATGACAAATTTCAAGATGGCAAATATCAAAACTGACAAACGTCACAATGCTAAATGTCAAAAATGACAAATTTCAAGATGGCAAATGTCAAAGATGACAAATATGACAAATGTCACAATGCTAAATGTCAAAAATGAAAAGTGTCACCATGAAAAATGTCAAAAATGACAAATTTCAAGATGGCAAATGTCAAAGATGTCAAATGACAAATGTCACAATGCTAAATGTTAAAAATGAAAAGTGTCACCATGAAAAATGTCAAAAATGACAAATTTCAAGATGGCAAATGTCAAAGATGTCAAATGACAAATGTCACAATGCTTAATGTCAAAAATGACAAATTTCAAGATGGCAAATGTCTAAGATGTCAAATGACAAATGTCACAATGCTAAATGTCAAAAATAAAAAGTGTCACCATAAAATGTCAAAAATGACAAATTTCAAGATGGCAAATGTCCAAGATGTCAAATGACAAATGTCACAATGCTAAATGTCAAAAATAAAAAGTGTCACCATGAAAAATGTCAAAAATGACAAACTTCAAGATGGCAAATGTCAAAGATGTCAAATGACAAATGTCACAATGCTAAATGTCAAAAATGAAAAGTGTCAAAAATGACAAATTTCAAGATGGCAAATGTCTAAGATGTCAAATGACAAATGTCACAATGCTAAATGTCAAAAATGAAAAGTGTCACGGTGAAAAATGGCAAAAATGACAAATTTCAAGATGGCAAATGTCAAAGATGTCAAATGACAAATGTCACAATGCTAAATGTTAAAAATGAAAAGTGTCACCATGAAAAATGTCAAAAATGGCAAATTTCAAGATGGCAAATGTCAAAGATGTCAAATGACAAATGTCACAATGCTAAATGTCAAAAATGAAAAGTGTCCCCATGAAAAATGTCAATAATGACAAATTTCAAGATGGCAAATGTCAAAGATGTCAAATGACAAATGTCACAATGCTAAATGTCAAAAATGAAAAGTGTCACCATGAAAAATGTCAAAAATGACAAATTTCAAGATGGCAAATGTCAAAGATGTCAAATGACAAATGTCACAATGCTAAATGTCAAAAATGAAAAGTGTCACCATGAAAAATGTCAAAAATAACAAATTTCAAGATGGCAAATGTCAAAGATGTCAAATGACAAATGTCACAATGCTAAATGTCAAAAATGAAAAGTGTCACCATGACAAATGTCAAAAATGACAAATTTCAAGATGGCAAATGTCAAAACTGACAAATGTCACAATGCTAAATGTCAAAAATAATAAAAGTCACCATAAAAAATGTCAAAAATGACAAATTTCAAGATGGCAAATGTCCAAGATGTCAAATGACAAATGTCACAATGCTTAATGTCAAAAATGACAAATTTCAAGCTGGCAAATGTCAAAGATGTGAAATGACAAATGTCACAATGCTAAATGTCAAAAATGAAAAGTGTCACCATGAAAAATGTCAAAAATGACAAATTTCAAGAATGCAAATGTCAAAGATGTCAAATGACAAATGTTACAATGCTAAATGTCAAAAATGAAAAGTGTCACCATGAAAAATGTCAAAAATAACAAATTTCAAGATGGCAAATGTCAAAGATGTCAAATGACAAATGTTACAATTCTAAATGTCAAAAATGAAAAGTGTCACCATGAAAAATGTCAAAAATAACAAATTTCAAGATGGCAAATGTCAAAGATGTCAAATGACAAATGTCACAATGCTAAATGTCAAAAATAAAAAGTGTCACCATGAAAAATGTCAAAAATGCAAAATTTCAAGATGGCAAATGTCAAAGATGTCAAATGACAAATGTCAAATTGCTAAATGTCAAAAATGAAAAGTGTCACCATGAAAAATGTCAAAAATAACAAATTTCAAGATGGCAAATGTCAAAGATGTCAAATGACAAATGTCACAATGCTAAATGTCAAAAATGAAAAGTGTCACCATGAAAAATGTCAAAAATGACAAATTTCAAGATGGCAAATGTCAAAACTGACAAATGTCACAATGCTAAATGTCAAAAATGATAAGTGTCACCATGAAAAATGTCAAAAATGACAAATTTCAAGATGGCAAATGTCCAAGATGTCAAATGACAAATGTCACAATGCTAAATGTCAAAAATGACAAATTTCAAGATGGCAAATGTCAAAGTTGTCAAATGACAAATGTCACAATGCTAAATGTCAAAAATGAAAAGTGTCACTATGAAAAAATGTCAAAAATGACAAATTTCAAGATGGCAAATGTCAAAACTGACAAATTTCACAATGCTAAATGTCAAAAATGAAAAGTGTCACCATGAAAAATGACAAATTTCAAGATGGCAAATGTCAAAGATGTCAAATGACTAATGTCACAATGCTAAATTTCAAACATGAAAAGTGTCACCATGAAAAATGTCAAAAATAACAAATTTCAAGATGACAAATGTCAAAGATGTCAAATGACAAATGTCACAATGCTAAATGTCAAAAATGATAAGTGTCACCATGAAAAATGTCAAAAATGACAAATTTCAAGATGGCAAATGTCCAAGATATCAAATGACAAATGTCACAATGCTAAATGTCAAACATGACAAATTTCAAGATGGCAAATGTCAAAGATGTCAAATGACAAATGTCACAATGCTAAATGTCAAAAATGAAAAGGGTCACCATGAAAAATGTCAAAAATGACAAATTTTAAGATGGCAAATGTCAAAACTGACAAATGTCACAATGCTAAATGTCAAAAATGAAAAGTGTCACCATGAAAAATGTCAAAAATGAGAAATTTCAAGATGGCAAATGTCAAAGATGTCAAATGACAAATGTCACAATCCTAAATTTCAAAAATGAAAAGTGTCACCATAAAAAATGTCAAAAATAACAAATTTCAAGATGGCAAATGTCAAAGATGTCAAATGACAAATGTCACAATGCTAAATGTCAAAAATAAAAAGTGTCACCATGAAAAATGTCAAAAATGACAAATTTCAAGATGGCAAATGTTAAAGATGTCAAATGACAAATGTCACAATGCTAAATGTCAAAAATGAAAAGTGTCACCATGAAAAATGTCAAAAATAACAAATTTCAAAATGGCAAATATCAAAGATGTCAAACGACAAATGTCACAATTCTAAATGTCAAAAATGAAAAGTGTCACCATGAAAAATGTCAAAAATGACAAATTTCAAGATGGCAAATATCAAAGATGTCAAATGACAAAAAATGTCACAATGCTAAATGTCAAAAATGAAAAGTGTCACCATGAAAAATGTCAAAAATAACAAATTTCAAGATGGCAAATGTCAAAGATGTCAAATGACAAATGTCACAATGCTAAATGTCAAAAATGACAAGTGTCACCATGAAAAATGTCAAAAATGCAAAATTTTAAGATGGCAAATGTCAAAGATGTCCAATGACAAATGTCACATTGCTAAATGTCAAAAATGAAAAGTGTCACCATGAAAAATGTCAAAAATAACAAATTTCAAGATGGCAAATGTCAAAGATGTCAAATGACAAATGTCACAATGCTAAATGTCAAAAATGAAAAGTGTCACCATGAAAAATGTCAAAAATGACAAATTTCAAGATGGCAAATGTCAAAACTGACAAATGTCACAATGCTAAATGTCAAAAATGATAAGTGTCACCATGAAAAATGTCAAAAATGACAAATTTCAAGATAGCAAATGTCCAAGATGTCAAATGACAAATGTCACAATCCTAAATTTCAAAAATGAAAAGTGTCACCATAAAAAATGTCAAAAATAACAAATTTCAAGATGGCAAATGTCAAAGATGTCAAATGACAAATGTCACAATGCTAAATGTCAAAAATAAAAAGTGTCACCATGAAAAATGTCAAAAATGACAAATTTCAAAATGGCAAATGTTAAAGATGTCAAATGACAAATGTCACAATGCTAAATGTCAAAAATGAAAAGTGTCACCATGAAAAATGTCAAAAATAACAAATTTCAAAATGGCAAATATCAAAGATGTCAAACGACAAATGTCACAATTCTAAATGTCAAAAATGAAAAGTGTCACCATGAAAAATGTCAAAAATGACAAATTTCAAGATGGCAAATATCAAAGATGTCAAATGACAAAAAATGTCACAATGCTAAATGTCAAAAATGAAAAGTGTCACCATGAAAAATGTCAAAAATAACAAATTTCAAGATGGCAAATGTCAAAGATGTCAAATGACAAATGTCACAATGCTAAATGTCAAAAATGACAAGTGTCACCATGAAAAATGTCAAAAATGCAAAATTTTAAGATGGCAAATGTCAAAGATGTCAAATGACAAATGTCACATTGCTAAATGTCAAAAATGAAAAGTGTCACCATGAAAAATGTCAAAAATAACAAATTTCAAGATGGCAAATGTCAAAGATGTCAAATGACAAATGTCACAATGCTAAATGTCAAAAATGAAAAGTGTCACCATGAAAAATGTCAAAAATGACAAATTTCAAGATGGCAAATGTCAAAACTGACAAATGTCACAATGCTAAATGTCAAAAATGATAAGTGTCACCATGAAAAATGTCAAAAATGACAAATTTCAAGATAGCAAATGTCCAAGATGTCAAATGACAAATGTCACAATGCTAAATGTCAAAAATGACAAATTTCAAGATGGCAAATGTCAAAGATGTCAAATGACAAATTTCACAATGCTAAATGTCAAAAATGAAAAGTGTCACCATGAAAAATGTCAAAAATGACAAATTTCAAGATGGCAAATGTCAAAGATGTCAAATGACAAATGTCACAATGCTAAATTTCAAACAGGAAAAGTGTCACCATGAAAAATGTCAAAAATAACAAATTTCAAGATGGCTAATGTCAAAGATGTCAAATGACAAATGTCACAATGCTAAATGTCAAAAATGAAAAGTGTCACCATGAAAAATGTCAAAAATGACAAATTTCAAGATGGCAAATGTCAAAGATGTCAAATGACAAATGTCACAATGCTAAATGTCAAAAATGAAAAGTGTCACCATGAAAAATGTCAAAAATAACAAATTTCAAGATGGCAAATGTCAAAGATGTCAAATGACAAATGTCACAATGCTAAATGTCAAAAATGAAAAGTGTCACCATGAAAAATGTCAAAAATGACAAATTTCAAGATGGCAAATGTCAAAAATGTCAAATGACAAATGTCAAAATGCTAAATGTCAAAAATAAAAAGTGTCACCATGAAAAATGTCAAAAATGACAAATTTCAAGATGGCAAATGTCAAAGATGTCAAATGACAAATGTCACAATGCTAAATGTCAAAAATGAAAAGTGTCACCATAAAAAATGTCAAAAATGAAAAATTTCAAGATGGCAACTGTCAAAGATGTCAAATGACAAATGTCACAATGCTAAATGTTAAAAATGAAAAGTGTCACCATGAAAAATGTCAAAAATAACAAATTTCAAGATGGCAAATATCAATGATGTCAAATGACAAATGTCACAATGCTAAATGTCAAAAATGACAAATTTCAAGATGGCAAATGTCAAAGATGTCAAATGACAAATGTCACAATGCTAAATGTCAAAAATGAAAAGTGTCACCATGAAAAATGTCAAAAATGACAAATTTCAAGATGGCAAATGTCAAAGATGTCAAATGACAAATGTCACAATGCTAAATGTCAAAAATGAAAAGTGTCACCATGAAAAATGTCAAAAATAACAAATTTCAAGATGGCAAATGTCAAGGATGTCAAATGACAAATGTCACAATGCTAAATGTCAAAAATGAAAAGTGTCACCATGAAAAATGTTAAAAATGACAAATTTCAAGATGGCAAATGCCAAAGATGTCAAATGACACATGTCACAATGCTAAATGTCAAAAATGAAAAAGTGTCACCATAAAAAATTTCAAGATGGCAAATGTCAAAGATGTCAAATGAGAAATGTCACAATGCTAAATGTCAAAAATGAAAAGTGTCACCATGAAAAATGTCAAAAATAACAAATTTCAAGATGGCAAATGTCAAAGATGTCAAATGACAAATGTCACAATGCTAAATGTCAAAAATGAAAAGTGTCACCATGAAAAATGTCAAAAATGACAAATTTCAAGGTGGCAAATGTCAAAACTGACAAATGTCACAATGCTAAATGTCAAAAATGATAAGTGTCACCATGAAAAATGTCAAAAATGACAAATTTCAAGATGGCAAATGTCCAAGATGTCAAATGACAAATGTCACAATGCTAAATGTCAAAAATGACAAATTTCAAGATGGCAAATGTCAAAGATGTCAAATGACAAATATCACAATGCTAAATGTCAAAAATGAAAAGTGTCACCATGAAAAATGTCAAAAATGACAAATATTAAGATGGCTAATGTCAAAGATGTCAAATGACAAATGTCACAATGCTAAATGTCAAAAATGAAAAGTGTCACCATGAAAAATGTCAAAAATGACAATTTCAAGATGGCAAATATCAAAGATGTCAAATGACAAATGTCACAATGCTAAATGTCAAAAATGACAAATTTCAAGATGGCAAATGTCAAAGATGTCAAATGACAAATGTCACAATGCTAAATGTCAAAAATGAAAAGTGTCACCATGAAAAATGTCAAAAATGACAAATTTCAAGATGGCAAATGTCAAAGATGTCAAATGACAAATGTCACAATGCTAAATGTCAAAAATGAAAAGTGTCACCATGAAAAATGTCAAAAATGACAAATTTCAAGATGGCAAATGTCAAAACTGACAAATGTCACAATGCTAAATGTCAAAAATGATAAGTGTCACCATGAAAAATGTCAAAAATGACAAATTTCAAGATGGCAAATGTCCAAGATGTCAAATGACAAATGTCACAATGCTAAATGTCAAAAATGACAAATTTCAAGATGGCAAATGTCAAAGATGTCAAATGACAAATATCACAATGCTAAATGTCAAAAATGAAAAGTGTCACCATGAAAAATGTCAAAAATGACAAATATTAAGATGGCTAATGTCAAAGATGTCAAACGACAAATGTCACAATGCTAAATGTCAAAAATGAAAAGTGTCACCATGAAAAATGTCAAAAATGACAATTTCAAGATGGCAAATATCAAAAATGTCAAATGACAAATGTCACAATGCTAAATGTCAAAAATGACAAATTTTAAGATGGCAAATGTCAAAGATGTCAAATGACAAATGTCACAATTCTAAATGTCAAAAATGAAAAGTGTCACCATGAAAAATGTCAAAAATGACAAATTTCAAGATGGCAAATGTCAAAGATGTCAAATGACAAATGTCACAATGCTAAATGTCAAAAATGAAAAGTGTCACCATGAAAAATGTCAAAAATAACAAATTTCAAGATGGCAAATGTCAAAGATGTCAAATGACAAATGTCGCAATGCTAAATGTCAAAAATGAAAAGTGTCACCATGAAAAATGTCAAAAATGACAAATTTCAAGATGGCAAATGTCAAAGATGTCAAATAATAAATGTCACAATGCTAAATGTCAAAAATGAAAAGTGTCACCATGAAAAATGTCAAAAATAACAAATTTCAAGATGGCAAATGTCAAAGATGTCAAAGGACAAATGTCACAATGCTAAATGTCAAAAATGAAAAGTGTCACCATGAAAAATGTCAAAAATGACAAATTTCAAGATGGCAAATGTCAAAACTGACAAATGTCACAATGCTAAATGTCAAAAATGATAAGTGTCACCATGAAAAATGTCAAAAATGACAAATTTCAAGATGGCAAATGTCCAAGATGTCAAATGACAGATGTCACAATGCTAAATGTCAAAAATGACAAATTTCAAGATGGCAAATGTCAAAGATGTCAAATGACAAATGTCACAATACTAAATGTCAAAAATAAAAAGTGTCACCATGAAAAATGTCAAAAATGACAAATTTCAAGATGGCAAATGTCAAAGATGTCAAATGACAAATGTCACAATGCTAAATGTCAAAAATGAAAAGTGTCACCATGAAAAATGTCAAAAATAACAAATTTCATGATGGCAAATGTCAAAGATGTCAAATGACAAATGTCACAATGCTAAATGTCAAAAATGAAAAGTGTCACCATGAAAAATGTCAAAAATGACAAATTTCAAAATGGCAAATGTCAAAGATGTCAAATGACAAATGTCACAATGCTAAATTTCAAAAATGAAAAGTGTCACCATGAAAAATGTCAAAAATGACAAATTTCAAGATGGCAAATGTCAAAGATGTCAAATGACAAATGTCACAATGCTAAATGTCAAAAATAAAAAGTGTCACCATGAAAAATGTCAAAAATGACAAATTTCAAGATGGCAAATGTCAAAGATGTCAAATGACAAATGTCACAATGCTAAATGTCAAAAATGAAAAGTGTCACCATGAAAAATGTCAAAAATGACAAATTTCAAGATGGCAAATGTCAAAGATGTCAAATGACAAATGTCACAATGCTAAATGTCAAAAATGAAAAGTGTCACCATGAAAAATGTCAAAAATGACAAATTTTAAGATGGCAAATGTCAAAGATGTCGAATATGACAAATGTCACAATGCTAAATGTCAAAAATGAAAAGTGTCACCATGAAAAATGTCAAAAATGACAAATTTCAAGATGGCAAATGTCAAAGATGTCAAATGACAAATGTCACAATGCTAAATGTCAAAAATGAAAAGTGTCAAAAATGACAAATTTCAAGATGGCAAATATCTAAGATGTCAAATGACAAATGTCACAATGCTAAATGTCAAAAATAAAAAGTGTCACCATGAAAAATGTCAAAAATGACAAATTTCAAGATGGCAAATGTCAAAGATGTCGAATATGACAAATGTCAAAAATGAAAAGTGTCACCATGAAAAATGTCAAAAATGACAAATTTCAAGAGGGCAAATGTCAAAGATGTCAAATGACAAATGTCACAATGCTAAATGTCAAAAATGAAAAGTGTCACCATGAAAAATGTCAAAAATGACAAATTTCAAGATGGCAAATGTCAAAGATGTCAAATGACAAATGTCACAATGCTAAATGTCAAAAATGAAAAGTGTCACCATGAAAAATGCCAAAAATGACAAATTTCAAGATGGCAAATGTCAAAGATGTCAAATGACAAATGTCACAATGCTAAATGTCAAAAATGAAAAGTGTCACCATGAAAAATGTCAAAAATAACAAATTTCAAGATGGCAAATGTCAAAGATGTCAAATGACAAATGTCACAATGCTAAATGTCAAAAATGAAAAGTGTCACCATGAAAAATGTCAAAAATGACAAATTTCAAGATGGCAAATGTCAAAACTGACAAATGTCATAATACTAAATGTCAAAAATGATAAGTGTCACCATGAAAAATGTCAAAAATGACAAATTTCAAGATGGCAAATGTCCAAGATGTCAAATGATAAATGTCACAATGCTAAATGTCAAAAATGACAAATTTCAAGATGGCAAATGTCAAAGATGTCAAATGACAAATGTCACAATGCTAAATGTCAAAAATGAAAAGTGTCACCATAAAAAATGTCAAAAATGACAAATTTCAAGATGGCAAATGTCAAAGATGTCAAATGACAAATGTCACAATGCTAAATGTCAAAAATGAAAAGTGTCACCATGAAAAATGTCAAAAATAACAAATTTCAAGATGGCAAATGTCAAAGATGTCAAATGACAAATGTCACAATGCTAAATGTCAAAAATGAAAAGTGTCACCATGAAAAATGTCAAATATGACAAATTTCAAGATGGCAAATATCAAAGATGTCAAATGACAAATGTCACAATGCTTAATTTCAAAAATGACAAATTTCAAGATGGCAAATGTCAAAGATGTCAAATGACAAATGTCACAATGCTAAATGTCAAAAATGAAAAGTGTCACCATGAAAAATGTCAAAAATGACAAATTTCAAGATGGCAAATGTCAAAGATGTCAAATGACAAATGTCACAATGCTAAATGTCAAAAATGAAAAGTGTCACCATGAAAAATGTCAAAAATAACAAACTTCAAGATGGCAAATGTCAAAGATGTCAAATGACAAATGTCACAATGCTAAATGTCAAAAATGAAAAGTGTCACCATAAAATGCCAAAAATGACAAATTTCAAGATGGCAAATGTCAAAGATGTCAAATGACAAATGTCACAATGCTAAATGTTAAAAATGAAAAGTGTCACCATGAAAAA
The DNA here is from genome assembly GCA_964028335.1 of Altica lythri. Taxonomy (NCBI): domain Eukaryota; kingdom Metazoa; phylum Arthropoda; class Insecta; order Coleoptera; family Chrysomelidae; genus Altica; species Altica lythri. The sequence goes on along the minus strand of OZ034800.1, from coordinate 17,253,536 downwards.
TGTCAAAAATAACAAATTTCAAGATGGCAAATGTCAAAGATGTCAAATGACAAATGTCACAATGCTAAATGTCAAAAATGAAAAGTGTCACCATGAAAAATGTCAAAAATGACAAATTTCAAGATGGCAAATGTCAAAACTGACAAATGTCATAATACTAAATGTCAAAAATGATAAGTGTCACCATGAAAAATGTCAAAAATGACAAATTTCAAGATGGCAAATGTCCAAGATGTCAAATGATAAATGTCACAATGCTAAATGTCAAAAATGACAAATTTTAAGATGGCAAATGTCAAAGATGTCAAATGACAAATGTCACAATGCTAAATGTCAAAAATGAAAAGTGTCACCATAAAAAATGTCAAAAATGACAAATTTCAAGATGGCAAATGTCAAAGATGTCAAATGACAAATGTCACAATGCTAAATGTCAAAAATGAAAAGTGTCACCATGAAAAATGTCAAAAATAACAAATTTCAAGATGGCAAATGTCAAAGATGTCAAATGACAAATGTCACAATGCTAAATGTCAAAAATGACAAATTTCAAGATGGCAAATGTCAAAGATGTCAAATGACAAATGTCACAATGCTAAATGTCAAAAATGAAAAGTGTCACCATGAAAAATGCCAAAAATGACAAATTTCAAGATGGCAAATATCAAAGATGTCAAATGACAAATTACAAGGATACATGTCAAAAATGAAAAGTGTCACCATGAAAAATGTCAAAAATAACAAATTTCAAGATCGCAAATGTCAAAGATGTCAAATGACAAATGTCACAATGCTAAATGTCAAAAATGAAAAGTGTCACCATGAAAAATGTCAAAAATGACAAATTTCAAGATGGCAAATGTCAAAGATGTCAAATAACAAATGTCACAATGCTAAATGTCAAAAATGAAAAGTGTCACCATGAAAAATGTTAAAAATAACAAATTTCAAGATGGCAAATGTCAAAGATATCAAATGACAAATGTCACAATGCTAAATGTCAAAAATGAAAAGTGTCACCATGAAAAATGTCAAAAATGACAAATTTCAAGATGGCAAATGTCAAAACTGACAAATGTCACAATGCTAAATGTCAAAAATGATAAGTGTCACCATGAAAAATGTCAAAAATGACAAATTTCAAGATGGCAAATGTCCAAGATGTCAAATGACAGATGTTACAATGCTAAATGTCAAAAATGACAAATTTCAAGATGGCAAATGTCAAAGATGTCAAATGACAAATGTCACAATGCTAAATGTCAATAATGAAAAGTGTCACCATGAAAAATGTCAAAAATGACAAATTTCAAGATAGCAAATGTCAAAGATGTCAAATGACAAATGTCACAATGCTAAATGTCAAAAATGAAAAGTGTCACCATGAAAAATGTCAAAAATAACAAATTTCATGATGGCAAATGTCAAAGATGTCAAATGACAAATGTCACAATGCTAAATGTCAAAAATGAAAAGTGTCACCATGAAAAATGTCAAAAATGACAAATTTCAAGATGGCAAATGTCAAAGATGTCAAATGACAAATGTCACAATGCTAAATGTCAAAAATGAAAAGTGTCACCATGAAAAATGTCAAAAATGACAAATTTCAAGATGGCAAATGTCAAAGCTGTCAAATGACAAATGTCACAATGCTAAATGTCAAAAATGAAAAGTGTCACCATAAAAAATGTCAAAAATGACATATTTCAAGATGGCAAATGTCAAAGATGTCAAATGACAAATGTCACAATGCTAAATGTCAAAAATGAAAAGTGTCACCATGAAAAATGTCAAAAATGACAAATTTCAAGATAACAAATGTCAAAACTGACAAATGTCACAATGCTAAATGTCAAAAATGATAAGTGTCACCATGAAAAATGTCAAAAATGACAAATTTCAAGATGGCAAATGTCCAAGATGTCAAATGACAAATGTCACAATGCTAAATGTTAAAAATGAAAAGTGTCACCATAAAAAATGTCAAAAATGACAAATTTCAAGATGGAAAATGTCAAAGATGTCAAATGACAAATGTCACAATGCTAAATGTCAAAAATGAAAAGTGTCAAAAATGACAAATTTCAAGATGGCAAATGTCAAAGATGTCAAATGACAAATGTAACAATGCTAAATGTCAAAAATGAAAAGTGTCACCATGAAAAATGTCAAAAATGACAAATTTCAAGATACCAAATGTCAAAACTGACAAATGTCACAATGCTAAATGTCAAAAATGATAAGTGTCACCATGAAAAATGTCAAAAATGACAAATTTCAAGATGGCAAATGTCCAAGATGTCAAATGACAAATGTCACAATGCTAAATGTTAAAAATGAAAAGTGTCACCATAAAAAATGTCAAAAATGACAAATTTCAAGATGGCAAATGTCAAAGATGTCAAATGACAAATGTCACAATGCTAAATGTCAAAAATGAAAAGTGTCAAAAATGACAAATTTCAAGATGGCAAATGTCTAAGATGTCAAATGACAAATGTCACAATGCTAAATGTCAAAAATGAAAAGTGTCACCGTGAAAAATGTCAAAAATGACAAATTTCAAGATGGCAAATGTCAAAGATGTCAAATGACAAATGTCACAATGCTAAATGTCAAAAATGAAAAGTGTCACCATGAAAAATGTCAAAAATGACAAATTTCAAGATGGCAAATGTCAAAGATGTCAAATGACAAATGTCACAATGCTAAATGTCAAAAATGAATAGTGTCACCATGAAAAATGTCAAAAATGACAAATTTCAAGATGGCAAATATCAAAGATGTCAAATGACAAATGTCACAATGCTAAATGACAAATTTCAAGATGGCAAATGTCAAAGATGTCAAATGACAAATGTCACAATGCTAAATGTCAAAAATGAAAAGTGTCACCATGAAAAATGTCAAAAATGACAAATTTCAAGATGGCAAATGTCAAAGATGTCAAATGACAAATGTCACAATGCTAAATGTCAAAAATGAAAAGTGTCACCATGAAAAATGTCAAAAATAACAAACTTCAAGATGGCAAATGTCAAAGATGTCAAATGACAAATGTCACAATGCTAAATGTCAAAAATGAAAAGTGTCACCATAAAAAATGTCAAAAACAACAAATTTCAAGATGGCAAATGTCAAAGATGTCAAATGACAAATGTCACAATGCTAAATGTCAAAAATGAAAAGTGTCACCATAAAAAATGTCAAAAATGACAAATTTCAAGATAGCAAATGTCAAAACTGACAAATGTCACAATGCTAAATGTCAAAAATGATAAGTGTCACCATGAAAAATGTCAAAAATGACAAATTTCAAGATGGCAAATGTCCAAGATGTCAAATGACAAATGTCACAATGCTAAATGTCAAAAATGACAAATTTCAAGATGGCAAATGTCAAAGATGTCAAATGACAAATGTCACAATGCTAAATGTCAAAAATGAAAAGTGTCACCATGAAAAATGTCAAAAATGACAAATTTCAAGATGGCAAATGTCAAAGATGTCAAATGACAAATGTCACAATGCTAAATGTCAAAAATAAAAAGTGTCACCATGAAAAATGTCAAAAATGACAAATTTCAAGATGGCAAATGTCAAAGATGTCAAATGACAAATGTCACAATGCTAAATGTCAAAAATGAAAAGTGTCACCATGAAAAATGTCAAAAATAACAAATTTCAAGATGGCAAATGTCAAAACTGACAAATGTCACAATGCTAAATGTCAAAAATGATAAATGTCACCATGAAAAATGTCAAAAATGACAAATTTCAAGATGGCAAATGTCCAAGATGTCAAATGACAAATGTCACAATGTTAAATGTCAAAAATGACAAATTTCAAGATGGCAAATGTCAAAGATGTCAAATGACAAATGTCACAATGCTAAATGTCAAAAATAAAAAGTGTCACCATAAAAAATGTCAAAAATGACAAATTTCAAGATGGCAAATGTCAAAGATGTCAAATGACAAATGTCACAATGCTAAATGTCAAAAATGAAAAGTGTCACCATGAAAAATGTCAAAAATAACAAATTTCAAGATGGCAAATGTCAAAACTGACAAATGTCACAATGCTAAATGTCAAAAATGAAAAGTGTCACCATGAAAAATGTCAAAAATGACAAATTTCAAGATGGCAAATGTCAAAGATGTCAAATGACAAATGTCACAATGCTAAATGTCAAAAATGAAAAGTGTCACCATGAAAAATGTCAAAAATGACAAATTTCAAGATGGCAAATGTCAAAGCTGTCAAATGACAAATGTCACAATGCTAAATGTCAAAAATGAAAAGTGTCACCATGAAAAATGTCAAAAATGACATATTTCAAGATGGCAAATGTCAAAGATGTCAAATGACAAATGTCACAATGCTAAATGTCAAAAATGAAAAGTGTCACCATGAAAAATGTCAAAAATGACAAATTTCAAGATAACAAATGTCAAAGATGTCAAATGACAAATGTCACAATGCTAAATGTCAAAAATAAAAAGTGTCACCATGAAAAATGTCAAAAATGACAAATTTCAAGATGGCAAATGTCAAAGATGTCAAATGACAAATGTCACAATGCTAAATGTCAAAAATGAAAAGTGTCACCATGAAAAATGTCAAAAATAACAAATTTCAAGATGGCAAATGTCAAAACTGACAAATGTCACAATGCTAAATGTCAAAAATGAAAAGTGTCACCATGAAAAATGTCAAAAATGACAAATTTCAAGATGGCAAATGTCAAAGATGTCAAATGACAAATGTCACAATGCTAAATGTCAAAAATGAAAAGTGTTACCATAAAAAATGTCAAAAATGACAAATTTCAAGATGGCAAATGTCAAAGCTGTCAAATGACAAATGTCACAATGCTAAATGTCAAAAATGAAAAGTGTCACCATGAAAAATGTCAAAAATAACATATTTCAAGATGGCAAATGTCAAAGCTGTCAAATGACAAATGTCACAATGCTAAATGTCAAAAATAAAAAGTGTCACCATGAAAAATGTCAAAAATACCAAATTTCAAGATGGCAAATGTCAAAGATGTCAAATGACAAATGTCACAATGCTAAATGTCAAAAATTAAAAGTGTCACCATGAAAAATGTCAAAAATGACAAATTTCAAGATGGCAAATGTCAAAACTGACAAATGTCACAATGCTAAATGTCAAAAATGATAAGTGTCACCATGAAAAATGTCAAAAATGACAAATTTCAAGATGGCAAATGTCCAAGATGTCAAATGACAAATGTCACAATGCTAAATGTCAAAAATGACAAATTTCAAGATGGCAAATGTCAAAGATGTCAAATGACAAATGTCACAATGCTAAATGTCAAAAATGAAAAGTGTCACCATGAAAAATGTCAAAAATGACAAATTTCAAGATGGCAAATGTCAAAGATGTCAAATGACAAATGTCACAATGCTAAATGTCAAAAATGAAAAGTGTCACCATGAAAAATGTCAAAAATAACAAACTTCAAGATGGCAAATGTCAAAGATGTCAAATGACAAATGTCACAATGCTAAATGTCAAAAATGAAAAGTGTCACCATGAGATATGTCAAAAATGACAAATTTCAAGATGGCAAATGTCAAAGATGTCAAATGACAAATGTCACAATGCTAAATGTCAAAAATGAAAAGTGTCACCATGAAAAATGTCAAAAATGACAAATTTTAAGATGGCAAATGTCAAAGATGTCAAATGACAAATGTCACAATGCTAAATGTCAAAAATGAAAAGTGTCACCATGAAAAATGTCAAAAATAACAAATTTCAAGATGGCAAATGTCAAAGATGTCAAATGACAAATGTCACAATGCTAAATGTCAAAAATGAAAAGTGTCACCATGAAAAATGTCAAAAATGACAAATTTCAAGATGACAAATGTCAGAACTGACAAATGTCACAATGCTAAATGTCAAAAATGATAAGTGTCACCATGAAAAATGTCAAAAATGACAAATTTCAAGATGGCAAATGTCCAAGATGTCAAATGACAAATGTCACAATGCTAAATGTCAAAAATGAAAAGTGTCACCATGAAAAATGTCAAAAATGACAAATTTCAAGATGGCAAATGTCAAAACTGACAAATGTCACAATGCTAAATGTCAAAAATGATAAGTGTCACCATGAAAAATGTCAAAAATGACAAATTTCAAGATGGCAAATGTCAAAGATGTCAAATGACAAATGTCACAATGCTAAATGTCAAAAATGAAAAGTGTCAAAAATGACAAATTTCAAGATGGCAAATGTCAAAACTGACAAATGTCACAATGCTAAATGTCAAAAATGAAAAGTGTCACTATGAAAAATGTCAAAAATAACAAATTTCAAGATGGCAAATGTCAAAGATGTCAAATGACAAATGTCACAATGCTAAATGTCAAAAATGACAAATTTCAAGATGGCAAATGTCAAAGATGTCAAATGACAAATGTCACAATGCTAAATGTCAAAAATGAAAAGTGTCACCATGAAAAATGTCAAAAATGACAAATTTCAAGATGGCAAATGTCAAAGATGTCAAATGACAAATGTCACAATGCTAAATGTCAAAAATGAAAAGTGTCACCATGAAAAATGTCAAAAATGACAAATTTCAAGATGGCAAATGACAAATTTCAAGATGGCAAATGTCAAAACTGACAAATGTCACAATGCTAAATGTCAAAAATAATAAGTGTCACCATGAAAAATGTCAAAAATGACAAATTTCAAGATGGCAAATGTCAAAGATGTCAAATGACAAATGTCACAATGCTAAATGTCAAAAATGACAAATTTCAAGATGGCAAATATCTAAGATGTCAAATGACAAATGTCACAATGCTAAATGTCAAAAATGAAAAGTGTCACCATGAAAAATGTCAAAAATGACAAATTTCAAGATGGCAAATGTCCAAGATGTCAAATGACAAATGTCACAATGCTAAATGTCAAAAATGAAAAGTGTAACCATGAAAAATGTCAAAAATGACAAATTTCAAGATGGCAAATGTCAAAGATGTCAAATGACAAATGTCACAATGCTAAATGTCAAAAATTAAAAGTGTCAGAAATGACAAATTTCAAGATGGCAAATGTCTAAGATGTCAAATGACAAATGTCACAATGCTAAATCTCAAAAATGAAAAGTGTCACCGTGAAAAATGTCAAAAATGACAAATTTCAAGATGGCAAATGTCAAAGATGACAAATGTCACAATGCTAAATGTCAAAAATGAAAAGTGTCACCATGAAAAATGTCAAAAATGACAAATTTCAAGATGGCAAATGTCAAAGATGTCAAATGACAAATGTCACAATGCTAAATGTCAAAAATGAAAAGTGTCCCCATGAAAAATGTCAATAATGACCAATTTAAAGATGGCAAATGTCAAAGATGTCAAATGACAAATGTCACAATGCTAAATGTCAAAAATGAAAAGTGTCACCATGAAAAATGTCAAAAATGACAAATTTTAAGATGGCAAATGTCAAAGATGTCAAATGACAAATGTCACAATGCTAAATGTCAAAAATGAAAAGTGTCACCATGAAAAATGTCAAAAATAACAAATTTCAAGATGGCAAATGTCAAAGATGTCAAATGACAAATGTCACAATGCTAAAAGTCTAAAATGAAAAGTGTCACCATGAAAAATGTCAAAAATGACAAATTTCAAGATGGCAAATGTCAAAACTGACAAATGTCACAATGCTAAATGTCAAAAATGATAAGTGTCACCATGAAAAATGTCAAAAATGACAAATTTCAAGATGGCAAATGTCCAAGATGTCAAATGACAAATGTCACAATGCTAAATGTCAAAAATGACAAATTTCAAGACGGCAAATGTCAAAGATGTCAAATGACAAATGTCTTAATGCTAAATGTCAAAAAGGAAAAGTGTCACCATGAAAAATGTCAAAAATGACAAATTTTAAGATGGCAAATGTCAAAGATGTCAAATGACAAATGTCACAATGCTAAATGTCAAAAATGAAAAGTGTCACCATGAAAAATGTCAAAAATAACAAATTTCAAGATGGCAAATGTCAAAGATGTCAAATGACAAATGTCACAATTCTAAATGTCAAAAATGAAAAGTGTCACCATGAAAAATGTCAAAAATGACAAATTTCAAGATGGCAAATATCAAAGATGTCAAATGACAAATGTCACAATGCTAAATGTCAAAAATGAAAAGTGTCACCATGAAAAATGTCAAAAATAACAAATTTCAAGATGGCAAATGTCAAAGATGTCAAATGACAAATGTCACAATGCTAAATGTCAAAAATGAAAAGTGTCACCATGAAAAATGTCAAAAATGACAAAGTTCAAGATGGCAAATGTCAAAACTGACAAATGTCACAATGCTAAATGTCAAAAATGAAAAGTGTCACCATGAAAAATGTCAAAAATGACAAATTTCAAGATGGCAAATGTCAAAGATGTCAAATGACAAATGTCACAATGCTAAATGTCAAAAATGAAAAGTGTCACCATGAAAAATGTCAAAAATAACAAATTTCAAGATGGCAAATGTCAAAGATGTCAAATGACAAATGTCACAATGCTAAATGTCAAAAATGAAAAGTGTCACCATGAAAAATGTCAAAAATGACAAATTTCAAGATGGCAAATGTCAAAGATGTCAAATGACAAATGTCACAATGCTAAATGTCAAAAATGAAAAGTGTCACCATGAAAAATGTCAAAAATAACAAATTTCAAGATGGCAAATGTCAAAGATGTCAAATGACAAATGTCACATTGCTAAATGTCAAAAATGAAAAGTGTCACCATGAAAAATGTCAAAAATGACAAATTTTAAGATGGCAAATGTCAAAACTGACAAATGTCACAATGCTAAATGTCAAAAATGATAAGTGTCACCATGAAAAATGTCAAAAATGACAAATTTCAAGATGGCAAATGTCCAAGATGTCAAATGACAAATGTCACAATGCTAAATGTCAAAAATGACAAATTTCAAGATGAAAAATGTCAAAGATGTCAAATGACAAATGTCACAATGCTAAATGTCAAAAATGAAAAGTGTCACCATGAAAAATGTCAAAAATGACAAATTTCAAGATGGCAAATGTCCAAGATGTCAAATGACAAATGTCACAATGCTAAATGTCAAAAATGAAAAGTGTAACCATGAAAAATGTCAAAAATGACAAATTTCAAGATGGCAAATGTCAAAGATGTCAAATGACAAATGTCACAATGCTAAATGTCAAAAATTAAAAGTGTCAGAAATGACAAATTTCAAGATGGCAAATGTCTAAGATGTCAAATGACAAATGTCACAATGCTAAATCTCAAAAATGAAAAGTGTCACCGTGAAAAATGTCAAAAATGAAAAATTTCAAGATGGCAAATGTCAAAGATGACAAATGTCACAATGCTAAATGTCAAAAATGAAAAGTGTCACCATGAAAAATGTCAAAAATGACAAATTTCAAGATGGCAAATGTCAAAGATGTCAAATGACAAATGTCACAATGCTAAATGTCAAAAATGAAAAGTGTCCCCATGAAAAATGTCAATAATGACCAATTTAAAGATGGCAAATGTCAAAGATGTCAAATGACAAATGTCACAATGCTAAATGTCAAAAATGAAAAGTGTCACCATGAAAAATGTCAAAAATGACAAATTTTAAGATGGCAAATGTCAAAGATGTCAAATGACAAATGTCACAATGCTAAATGTCAAAAATGAAAAGTGTCACCATGAAAAATGTCAAAAATAACAAATTTCAAGATGGCAAATGTCAAAGATGTCAAATGACAAATGTCACAATGCTAAAAGTCTAAAATGAAAAGTGTCACCATGAAAAATGTCAAAAATGACAAATTTCAAGATGGCAAATGTCAAAACTGACAAATGTCACAATGCTAAATGTCAAAAATGATAAGTGTCACCATGAAAAATGTCAAAAATGACAAATTTCAAGATGGCAAATGTCCAAGATGTCAAATGACAAATGTCACAATGCTAAATGTCAAAAATGACAAATTTCAAGACGGCAAATGTCAAAGATGTCAAATGACAAATGTCTTAATGCTAAATGTCAAAAAGGAAAAGTGTCACCATGAAAAATGTCAAAAATGACAAATTTTAAGATGGCAAATGTCAAAGATGTCAAATGACAAATGTCACAATGCTAAATGTCAAAAATGAAAAGTGTCACCATGAAAAATGTCAAAAATAACAAATTTCAAGATGGCAAATGTCAAAGATGTCAAATGACAAATGTCACAATTCTAAATGTCAAAAATGAAAAGTGTCACCATGAAAAATGTCAAAAATGACAAATTTCAAGATGGCAAATATCAAAGATGTCAAATGACAAATGTCACAATGCTAAATGTCAAAAATGAAAAGTGTCACCATAAAAAATGTCAAAAATAACAAATTTCAAGATGGCAAATGTCAAAGATGTCAAATGACAAATGTCACAATGCTAAATGTCAAAAATGAAAAGTGTCACCATGAAAAATGTCAAAAATGACAAAGTTCAAGATGGCAAATGTCAAAACTGACAAATGTCACAATGCTAAATGTCAAAAATGAAAAGTGTCACCATGAAAAATGTCAAAAATGACAAATTTCAAGATGGCAAATGTCAAAGATGTCAAATGACAAATGTCACAATGCTAAATGTCAAAAATGAAAAGTGTCACCATGAAAAATGTCAAAAATAACAAATTTCAAGATGGCAAATGTCAAAGATGTCAAATGACAAATGTCACAATGCTAAATGTCAAAAATGAAAAGTGTCACCATGAAAAATGTCAAAAATGACAAATTTCAAGATGGCAAATGTCAAAGATGTCAAATGACAAATGTCACAATGCTAAATGTCAAAAATGAAAAGTGTCACCATGAAAAATGTCAAAAATAACAAATTTCAAGATGGCAAATGTCAAAGATGTCAAATGACAAATGTCACATTGCTAAATGTCAAAAATGAAAAGTGTCACCATGAAAAATGTCAAAAATGACAAATTTTAAGATGGCAAATGTCAAAACTGACAAATGTCACAATGCTAAATGTCAAAAATGATAAGTGTCACCATGAAAAATGTCAAAAATGACAAATTTCAAGATGGCAAATGTCCAAGATGTCAAATGACAAATGTCACAATGCTAAATGTCAAAAATGACAAATTTCAAGATGAAAAATGTCAAAGATGTCAAATGACAAATGTCACAATGCTAAATGTCAAAAATGAAAAGTGTCACCATGAAAAATGTCAAAAATGACAAATTTCAAGATGGCAAATGTCACAATGCTAAATGTCAAAAATGAAAAGTGTCACCATGAAAAATGTTAAAAATAACAAATTTCAAGATGGCAAATGTCAAAGATGTCAAATGACAAATGTCACAATGCTAAATGTCAAAAATGAAAAGTGTCACAATGAAAAATGTCAAAAATGACAAATTTCAAGATGGCAAATATCAAAGATGTCAAATGACAAATGTCACAATGCTAAATGTCAAAAATGAAAAGTGTCACCATAAAATGTCAAAAATGACAAATTTCAAGATGGCAAATGTCAAAGATGTCAAATGACAAATGTCACAATGCTAAATATCAAAAATGAAAAGTGTCACCATGAAAAAGGTCAAAAATGACAAATTTCAAGATGGCAAATGTCAAATGACAAATGTCACAATGCTAAATTTAAAAAATGAAAAGTTTCACCATGAAAAATGTCAAAAATGACAAATTTCAAGATGGCAAATGTCAAAACTGACAAATGTCACAATGCTAAATGTCAAAGATGATAAGTGTCACCATGAAAAATGTCAAAAATGACAAATTTCAATATGGCAAATGTCCAAGATGTCAAATGACAAATGTCACAATGCTAAATGTCAAAAATGAAAAGTGTCACCATAAAAAATGTCAAAAATGACAAATTTTAAGATGGCAAATGTCAAAGATGTCAAATGACAAATGTCACAATGCTAAATGTCAAAAATGAAAAGTGTCAAAAATGACAAATTTCAAGATGGCAAATGTCTAAGATGGCAAATGACAAATGTCACAATGCTAAATGTCAAAAATGAAAAGTGTCACCTTGAAAAATGTCAAAAATGACAAATTTCAAGATGACAAATGTCAAAGATGTCAAATGACAAATGTCACAATGCTAAATGTCAAAAATGAAAAGTGTCACCATGAAAAATGTCAAAAATGACAAATTTCAAGATGGCAAATGTCAAAGATGTCAAATGACAAATGTCACAATGCTAAATGTCAAAAATGAAAAGTGTCACCATAAAAAATGTCAAAAATGACAAATTTCAAGATGGCAAATGTCAAAGATGTCAAATGACAAATGTCACAATGCTAAAAGTCAAAAATGAAAAGTGTCACCATGAAAAATGTCAAAAATGACAAATTTCAAGATGGCAAATGTCAAAGATGTCAAATGACAAATGTCACAATGCTAAATGTCAAAAATGAAAAGTGTCACCATGAAAAATGTCAAAAATAACAAATTTCAAGATGGCAAATGTCAAAGATGTCAAATGACAAATGTCAAAATGCTAAATGTCAAAAATGAAAAATGTCAAAAATGACAAATTTCAAGATGGCAAATGTCAAAACTGACAAATGTCACAATGCTAAATGTCAAAAATGATAAGTGTCACCATGAAAAATGTCAAAAATGACAAATTTCAAGATGGCAAATGTCCAAGATGTCAAATGACAAATGTCACAATGCTAAATGTCAAAAATGACAAATTTCAAGATGGCAAATGTCAAAGATGTCAAATGACAAATGTCACAATGCTAAATGTCAAAAATGAAAAGTGTCACCATGAAAAATGTCAAAAATGACAAATTTCAAGATAGCAAATGTCAAAGATGTCAAATGACAAATGTCACAATGCTAAATGTCAAAAATGAAAAGTGTCACCATGAAAAATGTCAAAAATAACAAATTTCAAGATGGCAAATGTCAAAGATGTCAAATGACAAATGTCACAATGCTAAATGTCAAAAATGAAAAGTGTCACCACGAAAAATGTCAAAAATGACAAATTTCAAGATGGCAATTGTCAAAGATGTCAAATGACAAATGTCACAATGCTAAATGTCAAAAATGAAAAGTGTCACCATGAAAAATGTCAAAAATGACAAATTTCAAGATGGCAAATGTCAAAGATGTCAAATGACAAATGTCACAATGCTAAATGTCAAAAATGAAAAGTGTCACCATGAAAAATGTCAAAAATGACAAATTTCAAGATGGCAAATGTCAAAGATGTCAAATGACAAATGTCACAATGCTAAATGTCAAAAATGAAAAGTGTCAAAAATGACAAATTTCAAGATGGCAAATGTCAAAGATGTCAAATGACAAATGTCACAATGCTAAAAGTCAAAAATGAAAAGTGTCACCATGAAAAATGTCAAAAATAACAAATTTCAAGATGGCAAATGTCAAAGATGTCAAATGACAAATGTCACAATGCTAAATGTCAAAAATGAAAAGTGTCACCTTAAAAAATGTCAAAAATGACAAATTTCAAGATGACAAATGTCAGAGATGTCAAATGACAAATGTCACAATGCTAAATGTCAAAAATGAAAAGTGTCACCATGAAAAATGTCAAAAATGACAAATTTCAAGATGGCAAATGTCAAAGATGTCAAATGACAAATGTCACAATGCTAAATGTCAAAAATGAAAAGTGTCACCATAAAAAATGTCAAAAATGACAAATTTCAAGATGGCAAATGTCAAAGATGTCAAATGACAAATGTCACAATGCTAAATGTCAAAAATGAAAAGTGTCACCATGAAAAATGTCAAAAATGACAAATTTCAAGATGGCAAATGTCAAAGATGTCAAATGACAAATGTCACAATGCTAAATGTCAAAAATGAAAAGTGTCACCATGAAAAATGTCAAAAATAACAAATTTCAAGATGGCAAATGTCAAAGATGTCAAATGACAAATGTCACAATGCTAAATGTCAAAAATGACAAATTTTAAGATGGCAAATGTCAAAGATGTCAAATGACAAATGTCACAATGCTAAATGTCAAAAATGGAAAGTGTCACCATGAAAAATGTCAAAAATGACAAATTTCAAGATGGCAAATGTCAAAGATGTCAAATGACAAATGTCACAATGCTAAATGTCAAAAATGAACAGTGTCACCATGAAAAATGTCAAAAATGACAAATTTCAAGATGGCAAATGTCCAAGATGTCAAATGACAAATGTCACAATGCTAAATGTCAAAAATGAAAAGTGTCAAAAATGACAAATTTCAAGATGGCAAATGTCTAAGATGTCAAATGACAAATGTCACAATGCTAAATGTCAAAAATGAAAAGTGTCACCATGAAAAATGTCAAAAATGACAAATTTCAAGATGGCAAATGGCAAAGATGTCAAATGACAAATGTCACAATGCTAAAAGTCAAACATGAAAATTGTCACCATGAAAAATGTCAAAAATGACAAATTTCAAGATGGCAAATGTCAAAGATGTCAAATGACAAATGTCACAATGCTAAATGTCAAAAATGAAAAGTGTCACCATGAAAAATGTCAAAAATAACAAATTTCAAGATGGCAAATGTCAAAGATGTCAAATGACAAATGTCAAAATGCTAAATGTCAAAAATGAAAAATGTCAAAAATGACAAATTTCAAGATGGCAAATGTCAAAACTGACAATTGTCACAATGCTAAATGTCAAAAATGATAAGTGTCACCATGAAAAATGTCAAAAATGACAAATTTCAAGATGGCAAATGTCCAAGATGTCAAATGACAAATGTCACAATGCTAAATGTCAAAAATGACAAATTTTAAGATGGCAAATGTCAAAGATGTCAAATGACAAATGTCACAATGCTAAATGTCAAAAATGAAAAGTGTCACCATGAAAAATGTCAAAAATGACAAATTTCAAGATAGCAAATGTCAAAGATGTCAAATGACAAATGTCACAATGCTAAATGTCAAAAATGAAAAGTGTCACCATGAAAAATGTCAAAAATAACAAATTTCAAGATGGCAAATGTCAAAGATGTCAAATGACAAATGTCACAATGCTAAATGTCAAAAATGAAAAGTGTCACCACGAAAAATGTCAAAAATGACAAATTTCAAGATGGCAATTGTCAAAGATGTCAAATGACAAATGTCACAATGCTAAATGTCAAAAATGAAAAGTGTCACCATGAAAAATGTCAAATATGACAAATTTCAAGATGGCAAATGTCAAAGATGTTAAATGTCACAATGCTAAATGTCAAAAATGAAAAGTGTCACCATGAAAAATGTCAAAAATGACAAATTTCAAGATGGCAAATGTCAAAGATGTCAAATGACAAATGTCACAATGCTAAATGTCAAAAATGAAAAGTGTCACCATGAAAAATGTCAAAAATGACAAATTTCAGGATGGCAAATGTTAAAGATGTCAAATGACAAATGTCACAATGCTAAATGTCAAAAATGAAAAGTGTCACCATAAAAAATGTCAAAAATGACAAATTTCAAGATGGCAAATGTCAAAACTGACAAATGTCACAATGCTAAATGTCAAAAATGATAAGTGTCACCATGAAAAATGTCAAAAATGACAAATTTTAAGATGGCAAATGTCCAAGATGTCAAATGACAAATGTCACAATGCTAAATGTCAAAAATGAAAAGTGTCACCATGAAAAATGTCAAAAATGACAAATTTCAAGATGGCAAATGTCAAAGATGTCAAATGACAAATGTCACAATGCTAAATGTCAAAAATGAAAAATGTCAAAAATGACAAATTTCAAGATGGCAAATGTCAAAACTGACAATTGTCACAATGCTAAATGTCAAAAATGATAAGTGTCACCATGAAAAATGTCAAAAATGACAAATTTCAAGATGGCAAATGTCCAAGATGTCAAATGACAAATGTCACAATGCTAAATGTCAAAAATGACAAATTTCAAGATGGCAAATGTCAAAGATGTCAAATGACAAATGTCACAATGCTAAATGTCAAAAATGAAAAGTGTCACCATGAAAAATGTCAAAAATGACAAATTTCAAGATAGCAAATGTCAAAGATGTCAAATGACAAATGTCACAATGCTAAATGTCAAAAATGAAAAGTGTCACCATGAAAAATGTCAAAAATAACAAATTTCAAGATGGCAAATGTCAAAGATGTCAAATGACAAATGTCACAATGCTAAATGTCAAAAATGAAAAGTGTCACCACGAAAAATGTCAAAAATGACAAATTTCAAGATGGCAATTGTCAAAGATGTCAAATGACAAATGTCACAATGCTAAATGTCAAAAATGAAAAGTGTCACCATGAAAAATGTCAAAAATGACAAATTTCAAGATGGCAAATGTCAAAGATGTTAAATGTCACAATGCTAAATGTCAAAAATGAAAAGTGTCACCATGAAAAATGTCAAAAATGACAAATTTCAAGATGGCAAATGTCAAAGATGTCAAATGACAAATGTCACAATGCTAAATGTCAAAAATGAAAAGTGTCACCATGAAAAATGTCAAAAATGACAAATTTCAGGATGGCAAATGTTAAAGATGTCAAATGACAAATGTCACAATGCTAAATGTCAAAAATGAAAAGTGTCACCATAAAAAATGTCAAAAATGACAAATTTCAAGATGGCAAATGTCAAAACTGACAAATGTCACAATGCTAAATGTCAAAAATGATAAGTGTCACCATGAAAAATGTCAAAAATGACAAATTTTAAGATGGCAAATGTCCAAGATGTCAAGTGACAAATGTCACAATGCTAAATGTCAAAAATGAAAAGTGTCACCATGAAAAATGTCAAAAATGACAAATTTCAAGATGGCAAATGTCAAAGATGTCAAATGACAAATGTCACAATGCTAAATGTCAAAAATGAAAAGTGTCAAAAATGACAAATTTCAAGATGGCAAATGTCTAAGATGTCAAATGACAAATGTCACAATGCTAAATGTCAAAAATGAAAAGTGTTACCATAAAAAATGACAAATTTCAAGATGGCAAATGTCAAAACTGACAAATGTCACAATGCTAAATGTCAAAAATGAAAAGTGTCACAATGAAAAATGTCAAAAATAACAAATTTCAAGATGGCAAATGTCAAAGATGTCAAATAACAAATGTCACAATGCTAAATGTCAAAAATGACAAATTTCAAGATGGCAAATGTCAAAGATGTCAAATATGACAAATGTCACAATGCTAAATGTCAAAAATGAAAAGTGTCACCATGAAAAATGTCAAAAATGACAAATTTCAAGATGGCAAATGTCAAAGATGTCAAATGACAAATGTCACAATGCTAAATGTTAAAAATGAAAAGTGTCACCATGAAAAATGTCAAAAATGACAAATTTTAAGATGGCAAATATCAAAACTGACAAATGTCACAATGCTAAATGTCAAAAATGATAAGTGTCACCATAAAAAATGTCAAAAATGACAAATTTCAAGATGGCAAATGTCAAAGATGTCAAATGACAAATGTCACAATGCTAAATGTCAAAAATGACAAATTTCAAGATGGCAAATGTCTAAGATGTCAAATGACAAATGTCACAATGCTAAATGTCAAAAATGAAAAGTGTCACCATAAAATGTCAAAAATGACAAATTTCAAGATGGCAAATGTCCAAGATGTCAAATGACAAATGTCACAATGCTAAATGTCAAAAATGAAAAGTGTCACCATGAAAAATGGCAAAAATGACAAATTTCAAGATGGCAAATGTCAAAGATGTCACATGACAAATGTCACAATGCTAAATGTTAAAAATGAAAAGTGTCACCATGAAAAATGTCAAAAATGGCAAATTTCAAGATGGCAAATGTCAAAGATGTCAAATGACAAATGTCACAATGCTAAATGTCAAAAATGAAAAGTGTCCCCATGAAAAATGTCAATAATGACAAATTTCAAGATGGCAAATGTCAAAGATGTCAAATGACAAATGTCACAATGCTAAATGTCAAAAATGAAAAGTGTCACCATGAAAAATGTCAAAAATGACAAATTTCAAGATGGCAAATGTCAAAGATGTCAAATGACAAATGTCACAATGCTAAATGTCAAAAATGAAAAGTGTCACCATGAAAAATGTCAAAAATAACAAATTTCAAGATGGCAAATGTCAAAGATGTCAAATGACAAATGTCACAATGCTAAATGTCAAAAATGAAAAGTGTCA
Source organism: Altica lythri (assembly GCA_964028335.1). Taxonomy (NCBI): domain Eukaryota; kingdom Metazoa; phylum Arthropoda; class Insecta; order Coleoptera; family Chrysomelidae; genus Altica; species Altica lythri. Next base: position 17,235,264 of record OZ034800.1, on the reverse strand, counting down.
CCATGACAAATGTCAAAAATGACAAATTTCAAGATGGCAAATGTCAAAACTGACAAATGTCACAATGCTAAATGTCAAAAATGATAAGTGTCACCATAAAAAATGTCAAAAATGACAAATTTTAAGATGGCAAATGTGCAAGATGTCAAATGACAAATGTCACAATGCTTAATGTCAAAAATGACAAATTTCAAGCTGGCAAATGTCAAAGATGTCAAATGACAAATGTCACAATGCTAAATGTCAAAAATGAAAAGTGTCACCATGAAAAATGTCAAAAATGACAAATTTCAAGACTGCAAATGCCAAAGATGTCAAATGACAAATGTCACAATGCTAAATGTCAAAAATGAAAAGTGTCACCATGAAAAATGTCAAAAATAACAAATTTCAAGATGGCAAATGTCAAAGATGTCAAATGACAAATGTTACAATTCTAAATGTCAAAAATGAAAAGTGTCACCATGAAAAATGTCAAAAATAACAAATTTCAAGATGGCAAATGTCAAAGATGTCAAATGACAAATGTCACAATGCTAAATGTCAAAAATGATAAGTGTCACCATAAAAAATGTCAAAAATGCAAAATTTCAAGATGGCAAATGTCAAAGATGTCAAATGACAAATGTCACATTGCTAAATGTCAAAAATGAAAAGTGTCACCATGAAAAATGTCAAAAATAACAAATTTCAAGATGGCAAATGTCAAAGATGTCAAATGACAAATGTCACAATGCTAAATGTCAAAAATGAAAAGTGTCACCATAAAAAATGTCAAAAATAACAAATTTCAAGATGGCAAATGTCAAAACTGACAAATGTCACAATGCTAAATGTCAAAAATGATAAGTGTCACCATGAAAAATGTCAAAAATGACAAATTTCAAGATGGCAAATGTCCAAGATGTCAAATGACAAATGTCACAATGCTAAATGTCAAAAATGACAAATTTCAAGATGGCAAATGTCAAAGATGTCAAATGACAAATGTCACAATGCTAAATGTCAAAAATGAAAAGTGTCACCATGAAAAAATGTCAAAAATGACAAATTTCAAGATGGCAAATGTCAAAACTGACAAATGTCACAATGCTAAATGTCAAAAATGAAAAGTGTCACCATGAAAAATGTCAAAAATGACAAATTTCAAGATGGCAAATGTCAAAGATGTCAAATGACAAATGTCACAATGCTAAATTTCAAACATGAAAAGTGTCACCATGAAAAATGTCAAAAATAACAAATTTCAAGATGACAAATGTCAAAGATGTCAAATGACAAATGTCACAATGCTAAATGTCAAAAATGATAAGTGTCACCATGAAAAATGTCAAAAATGACAAATTTCAAGATGGCAAATGTCCAAGATATCAAATGACAAATGTCACAATGCTAAATGTCAAAAATGACAAATTTCAAGATGGCAAATGTCAAAGATGTCAAATGACAAATGTCACAATGCTAAATGTCAAAAATGAAAAGGGTCACCATGAAAAATGTCAAAAATGACAAATTTCAAGATGGCAAATGTCAAAACTGACAAATGTCACAATGCTAAATGTCAAAAATGAAAAGTGTCACCATGAAAAATGTCAAAAATGACAAATTTCAAGATGGCAAATGTCAAAGATGTCAAATGACAAATGTCACAATGCTAAATTTCAAAAATGAAAAGTGTCACCATGAAAAATGTCAAAAATAACAAATTTCAAGATGGCAAATGTCAAAGATGTCAAATGACAAATGTCACAATGCTAAATGTCAAAAATAAAAAGTGTCACCATAAAAAATGTCAAAAATGACAAATTTCAAGATGGCAAATGTCAAAGATGTCAAATGACAAATGTCACAATGCTAAATGTCAAAAATGAAAAGTGTCACCATGAAAAATGTCAAAAATAACAAATTTCAAAATGGCAAATATCAAAGATGTCAAACGACAAATGTCACAATTCTAAATGTCAAAAATGAAAAGTGTCACCATGAAAAATGTCAAAAATGACAAATTTTAAGATGGCAAATATCAAAGATGTCAAATGACAAAAAATGTCACAATTCTAAATGTCAAAAATGAAAAGTGTCACCATGAAAAATGTCAAAAATAACAAATTTCAAGATGGCAAATGTCAAAGATGTCAAATGACAAATGTCACAATGCTAAATGTCAAAAATGAAAAGTGTCACCATGAAAAATGTCAAAAATGCAAAATTTTAAGATGGCAAATGTCAAAGATGTCAAATGACAAATGTCACATTGCTAAATGTCAAAAATGAAAAGTGTCACCATGAAAAATGTCAAAAATAACAAATTTCAAGATGGCAAATGTCAAAGATGTCAAATGACAAATGTCACAATGCTAATTGTCAAAAATGAAAAGTGTCACCATGAAAAATGTCAAAAATGACAAATTTCAAGATGGCAAATGTCAAAACTGACAACTGTCACAATGCTAAATGTCAAAAATGATAAGTGTCACCATGAAAAATGTCAAAAATGACAAATTTCAAGATAGCAAATGTCCAAGATGTCAAATGACAAATGTCACAATGCTAAATGTCAAAAATGACAAATTTCAAGATGGCAAATGTCAAAGATGTCAAATGACAAATTTCACAATGCTAAATGTCAAAAATGAAAAGTGTCACCATGAAAAATGTCAAAAATGACAAATTTCAAGATGGCAAATGTCAAAGATGTCAAATGACAAATGTCACAATGCTAAATTTCAAACATGAAAAGTGTCACCATGAAAAATGTCAAAAATAACAAATTTCAAGATGGCAAATGTCAAAGATGTCAAATGACAAATGTCACAATGCTAAATGTCAAAAATGAAAAGTGTCACCACGAAAAATGTCAAAAATGACAAATTTCAAGATGGCAAATGTCAAAGATTTCAAATGACAAATGTCACAATGCTAAATGTCAAAAATGAAAAGTGTCACCATAAAAAATGTCAAAAATGACAAATTTCAAGATAGCAAATGTCAAAGATGTCAAATGACAAATGTCACAATGCTAAATGTCAAAAATGAAAAGTGTCACCATGAAAAATGTCAAAAATGACAAATTTCAAGATGGCAAATGTCAAAGATGTCAAATGACAAATGTCACAATGCTAAATGTCAAAAATGAAAAATGTCACCATGAAAAATGTGAAAAATGACAAATTTTAAGATGGCAAATGTCAAAACTGAAAAATGTCACAATGCTAAATGTCAAAAATGATAAGTGTCACCATGAAAAATGTCAAAAATGACAAATTTCAAGATGGCAAATGTCCAAGATGTCAAATGACAAATGTCACAATGCTAAATGTCAAAAATGAAAAGTGTCACCATGAAAAATGTCAAAAATGACAAATTTCAAGATGGCAAATGTCAAAGATGTCAAATGACAAATGTCACAATGCTAAATGTCAAAAATGAAAAGTGTCAAAAATGACAAATTTCAAGATGGCAAATGTCTAAGATGTCAAATGACAAATGTCACAATGCTAAATGTCAAAAATGAAAAGTGTCACCATGAAAAATGTCAAAAATGACAAGTTTCAAGATGGCAAATGTCAAAACTGAAAAATGTCACAATGCTAAATGTCAAAAATGATAAGTGTCACCATGAAAAATGTCAAAAATGACAAATTTCAAGATGGCAAATGTCCAAGATGTCAAATGACAAATGTCACAATGCTAAATGTCAAAAATGAAAAGTGTCACCATGAAAAATGTCAAAAATGACAAATTTCAAGATGGCAAATGTTAAAGATGTCAAATGACAAATGTCACAATGCTAAATGTCAAAAATGAAAAATGTCAAAAATGACAAATTTTAAGATGGCAAATGTCCAAGATGTCAAATGACAAATGTCACAATGCTAAATGTCAAAAATGAAAAGTGTCACCATGAAAAATGTCAAAAATGACAAATTTCAGGATGGCAAATGTCAAAGATGTCAAATGACAAATGTCACAATGCTAAATGTCAAAAATGAAAAGTGTCACCATAAAAAATGTCAAAAATGACAAATTTCAAGATGGCAAATGTCAAAACTGACAAATGTCACAATGCTAAATGTCAAAAATGATAAGTGTCACCATGAAAAATGTCAAAAATGACAAATTTCAAGATGGCAAATGTCCAAGATGTCAAATGACAAATGTCACAATGCTAAATGTCAAAAATGAAAAGTGTCACCATGAAAAATGTCAAAAATGACAAATTTCAAGATGGCAAATGTCAAAGATGTCAAATGACAAATGTCACAATGCTAAATGTCAAAAATGAAAAGTGTCAAAAATGACAAATTTCAAGATGGCAAATGTCTAAGATGTCAAATGACAAATGTCACAATGCTAAATGTCAAAAATGAAAAGTGTTACCATGAAAAATGACAAATTTCAAGATGGCAAATGTCAAAACTGACAAATGTCACAATGCTAAATGTCAAAAATGAAAAGTGTCACAATGAAAAATGTCAAAAATAACAAATTTCAAGATGGCAAATGTCAAAGATGTCAAATGACAAATGTCACAATGCTAAATGTCAAAAATGACAAATTTCAAGATGGCAAATGTCAAAGATGTCAAATATGACAAATGTCACAATGCTAAATGTCAAAAATGAAAAGTGTCACCATGAAAAATGTCAAAAATGACAAATTTCAAGATGGCAAATGTCAAAGATGTCAAATGACAAATGTCACAATGCTAAATGTTAAAAATGAAAAGTGTCACCATGAAAAATGTCAAAAATGACAAATTTTAAGATGGCAAATATCAAAACTGACAAATGTCACAATGCTAAATGTCAAAAATGATAAGTGTCACCATGAAAAATGTCAAAAATGACAAATTTTAAGATGGCAAATGTCAAAGATGTCAAATGACAAATGTCACAATGCTAAATGTCAAAAATGACAAATTTCAAGATGGCAAATGTCTAAGATATCAAATGACAAATGTCACAATGCTAAATGTCAAAAATGAAAAGTGTCACCATAAAATGACAAAAATGACAAATTTCAAGATGGCAAATGTCCAAGATCTCAAATGACAAATGTCACAATGCTAAATGACAAAAATAAAAAGTGTCACCATGAAAAATGTCAAAAATGACAAATTTCAAGATGGCAAATGTCAAAGATGTCAAATGACAAATGTCACAATGCTAAATGTCAAAAATGAAAAGTGTCAAAAATGACAAATTTCAAGATGGCAAATGTCTAAGATGTCAAATGACAAATGTCACAATGCTAAATGTCAAAAATGAAAAATGTCCCCATGAAAAATGTCAATAATGACAAATTTCAAGATGGCAAATGTCAAAGATGTCAAATGACAAATGTCACAATGCTAAATGTCAAAAATGAAAAGTGTCACCATGAAAAATGTCAAAAATGACAAATTTTAAGTTGGCAAATGTCAAAGATGTCAAATGACAAATGTCACAATGCTAAATGTCAAAAATGAAAAGTGTCACCATGAAAAATGTCAAAAATAACAAATTTCAAGATGGCAAATGTCAAAGATGTCAAATGACAAATGTCACAATGCTAAATGTCAAAAATGAAAAGTGTCACCATGAAACATGTCAAAAATGACAAATTTCAAGATGGCAAATGTCAAAACTGACAAATGTCACAATGCTAAATGTCAAAAATGATAAGTGTCACCATAAAAAATGTCAAAAATGACAAATTTCAAGATGGCAAATGTCCAAGATGTCAAATGACAAATGTCACAATGCTTAATGTCAAAAATGACAAATTTCAAGCTGGCAAATGTCAAAGATGTCAAATGACAAATGTCACAATGCTAAATGTCAAAAATGAAAAGTGTCACCATGAAAAATGTCAAAAATGACAAATTTCAAGACTGCAAATGTCAAAGATGTCAAATGACAAATGTCACAATGCTAAATGTCAAAAATGAAAAGTGTCACCATAAAAAATGTCAAAAATAACAAATTTCAAGATGGCAAATGTCAAAGATGTCAAATGACAATTGTTACAATTCTAAATGTCAAAAATGAAAAGTGTCACCATGAAAAATGTCAAAAATAACAAATTTCAAGATGGCAAATGTCAAAGATGTCAAATGACAAATGTCACAATGCTAAATGTCAAAAATGAAAAGTGTCACCATGAAAAATGTCAAAAATGCAAAATTTCAAGATGGCAAATGTCAAAGATGTCAAATGACAAATGTCACATTGCTAAATGTCAAAAATGAAAAGTGTCACCATAAAAAATGTCAAAAATAACAAATTTCAAGATGGCAAATGTCAAAGATGTCAAATGACAAATGTCACAATGCTAAATGTCAAAAATAAAAAGTGTCACCATAAAAAATGTCAAAAATGACAAATTTCAAGATGGCAAATGTCAAAACTGACAAATGTCACAATGCTAAATGTCAAAAATGATAAGTGTCACCATGAAAAATGTCAAAAATGACAAATTTCAAGATGGCAAATGTCCAAGATGTCAAATGACAAATGTCACAATGCTAAATGTCAAAAATGACAAATTTCAAGATGGCAAATGTCAAAGATGTCAAATGACAAATGTCACAATGCTAAATGTCAAAAATGAAAAGTGTCACCATGAAAAAATGTCAAAAATGACAAATTTCAAGATGGCAAATGTCAAAACTGACAAATGTCACAATGCTAAATGTCAAAAATGAAAAGTGTCACCATGAAAAATGTCAAAAATGACAAATTTCAAGATGGCAAATGTCAAAGATGTCAAATGACAAATGTCACAATGCTAAATTTCAAACATGAAAAGTGTCACCATGAAAAATGTCAAAAATAACAAATTTCAAGATGACAAATGTCAAAGATGTCAAATGACAAATGTCACAATGCTAAATGTCAAAAATGATAAGTGTCACCATGAAAAATGTCAAAAATGACAAATTTCAAGATGGCAAATGTCCAAGATATCAAATGACAAATGTCACACTGCTAAATGTCAAAAATGACAAATTTCAAGATGGCAAATGTCAAAGATGTCAAATGATAAATGTCACAATGCTAAATGTCAAAAATGAAAAGTGTCACCATGAAAAATGTCAAAAATGACAAATTTCAAGATGGCAAATGTCAAAACTGACAAATGTCACAATGCTAAATGTCAAAAATGAAAAGTGTCACCATGAAAAATGTCAAAAATGACAAATTTTAAGATGGCAAATGTCAAAGATGTCAAATGACAAATGTCACAATGCTAAATTTCAAAAATGAAAAGTGTCACCATGAAAAATGTCAAAAATAACAAATTTCAAGATGGCAAATGTCAAAGATGTCAAATGACAAATGTCACAATGCTAAATGTCAAAAATAAAAAGTGTCACCATGAAAAATGTCAAAAATGACAAATTTCAAGATGGCAAATGTCAAAGATGTCAAATGACAAATGTCACAATGCTAAATGTCAAAAATGAAAAGTGTCACCATGAAAAATGTCAAAAATAACAAATTTCAAGATGGCAAATATCAAAGATGTCAAACGACAAATGTCACAATTCTAAATGTCAAAAATGAAAAGTGTCACCATGAGAAATGTAAAAAATGACAAATTTCAAGATGGCAAATATCAAAGATGTCAAATGACAAAAAATGTCACAATGCTAAATGTCAAAAATGAAAAGTGTCACCATGAAAAATGTCAAAAATAACAAATTTCAAGATGGCAAATGTCAAAGATGTCAAATGACAAATGTCACAATGCTAAATGTCAAAAATGAAAAGTGTCACCATGAAAAATGTCAAAAATGCAAAATTTTAAGATGGCAAATGTCAAAGATGTCAAATGACAAATGTCACATTGCTAAATGTCAAAAATGAAAAGTGTCACCATGAAAAATGTCAAAAATAACAAATTTCAAGATGGCAAATGTCAAAGATGTCAAATGACAAATGTCACAATGCTAAATTTCAAAAACGAAAAGTGTCACCATGAAAAATGTCAAAAATAACAAATTTCAAGATGGCAAATGTCAAAGATGTCAAATGACAAATGTCACAATGCTACATGTCAAAAATAAAAAGTGTCACCATGAAAAATGTCAAAAATGACAAATTTCAAGATGGCAAATATCAAAGATGTCAAATGACAAATGTCACAATGCTAAATGTCAAAAATGAAAAGTGTCACCATGAAAAATGTCAAAAATAACAAATTTCAAGATGGCAAATATCAAAGATGTCAAACGACAAATGTCACAATTCTAAATGTCAAAAATGAAAAGTGTCACCATGAAAAATGTCAAAAATGACAAATTTCAAGATGGCAAATATCAAAGATGTCAAATGACAAAAAATGTCACAATGCTAAATGTCAAAAATGAAAAGTGTCACCATGAAAAATGTCAAAAATAACAAATTTCAAGATGGCAAATGTCAAAGATGTCAAATGACAAATGTCACAATGCTAAATGTCAAAAATGAAAAGTGTCACCATGAAAAATGTCAAAAATGCAAAATTTTAAGATGGCAAATGTCAAAGATGTCAAATGACAAATGTCACATTGCTAAATGTCAAAAATGAAAAGTGTCACCATGAAAAATGTCAAAAATAACAAATTTCAAGATGGCAAATGTCAAAGATGTCAAATGACAAATGTCACAATGCTTAATTTCAAAAATGAAAAGTGTCACCATGAAAAATGTCAAAAATGACAAATTTCAAGATGGCAAATGTCAAAACTGACAAATGTCACAATGCTAAATGTCAAAAATGAAAAGTGTCACCATGAAAAATGTCAAAAATGCAAAATTTTAAGATGGCAAATGTCCAAGATGTCAAATGACAGATGTTACAATGCTAAATGTCAAAAATGACAAATTTCAAGATGGCAAATGTCAAAGATGTCAAATGACAAATGTCAAAATGCTAAATGTCAATAATGAAAATTGTCACCATGAAAAATGTCAAAAATGACAAATTTCAAGATAGCAAATGTCAAAGATGTCAAATGACAAATGTCACAATGCTAAATGTCAAAAATGAAAAGTGTCACCATGAAAAATGTCAAAAATAACAAATTTCATGATGGCAAATGTCAAAGATGTCAAATGACAAATGTCACAATGCTAAATGTCAAAAATGAAAAGTGTCACCATGAAAAATGTCAAAAATGACAAATTTCAAGATGGCAAATGTCAAAGATGTCAAATGACAAATGTCACAATGCTTAATGTCAAAAATAAAAAGTGTCACCATGAAAAATGTCAAAAATGACAAATTTCAAGATGGCAAATGTCAAAGCTGTCAAATGACAAATGTCACAATGCTAAATGTCAAAAATGAAAAGTGTCACCATGAAAAATGTCAAAAATGACAAATTTCAAGATAACAAATGTCAAAACTGACAAATGTCACAATGCTAAATGTCAAAAATGATAAGTGTCACCATGAAAAATGTCAAAAATGACAAATTTCAAGATGGCAAATGTCCAAGATGTCAAATGACAAATGTCACAATGCTAAATGTTAAAAATGAAAAGTGTCACCATAAAAAATGTCAAAAATGACAAATTTCAAGATGGCAAATGTCAAAGATGTCAAATGACAAATGTCACAATGCTAAATGTCAAAAATAAAAAGTGTCACCATGAAAAATGTCAAAAATAACAAATTTGAAGATGGCAAATGTCAAAGATGTCAAATGACAAATGTCACAATGCTAAATGTCAAAAATGAAAAGTGTCACCGTGAAAAATGTCAAAAATGACAAATTTCAAGATAGCAAATGTCAAAGATGTCAAATGACACATGTCACAATGCTAAATGTCAAAAATGAAAAGTGTCACCATGAAAAATGTCAAAAATGACAAATTTCAAGACGGCAAATGTCAAAGATGTCAAATGACAAATGTCACAATGCTAAATGTCAAAAATAAAAAGTGTCACCATGAAAAATGTCAAAAATAACAAATTTGAAGATGGCAAATGTCAAAGATGTCAAATGACAAATGTCACAATGCTAAATGTCAAAAATGAAAAGTGTCACCATGAAAAATGTCAAAAATGACAAATTTCAAGATGGCAAATGTCAAAACTAACAAATGTCATAATACTAAATGTCAAAAATGATAAGTGTCACCATAAAAAATGACAAATTTCAAGATGGCAAATGTCCAAGATGTCAAATGATAAATGTCACAATGCTAAATGTCAAAAATGACAAATTTCAAGATGGCAAATGTCAAAGATGTCAAATGACAAATGTCACAATGCTAAATGTCAAAAATGAAAAGTGTCACCATGAAAAATGTCAAAAATGACAAATTTCAAGATGGCAAATGTCAAAGATGTCAAATGACAAATGTCACAATGCTTAATGTCAAAAATGAAAAGTGTCACCATGAAAAATGTCAAAAATAACAAATTTCAAGATGGCAAATGTCAAAGATGTCAAATGACAAATGTCACAATGCTAAATGTCAAAAATGACAAATTTCAAGATGGCAAATGTCAAAGATGTCAAATGACAAATGTCAAAAATGAAAAGTGTCACCATGAAAAATGCCAAAAATGACAAATTTCAAGATGGCAAATATCAAAGATGTCAAATGACAAATTTCACAAGGATAAATGTCAAAAATGAAAAGTGTCACCATGAAAAATGTCAAAAATAACAAATTTCAAGATGGCAAATGTCAAAGATGTCAAATGACAAATGTCACAATGCTAAATGTCAAAAATGAAAAGTGTCACCATGAAAAATGTCAAAAATGACAAATTTCAAGATGGCAAATGTCAAAGATGTCAAATAACAAATGTCACAATGCTAAATGTCAAAAATAAAAAGTGTCACCATGAAAAATGTCAAAAATAACAAATTTCAAGATGGCAAATGTCAAAGATATCAAATGACAAATGTCACAATGCTAAATGTCAAAAATGAAAAGTGTCACCATGAAAAATGTCAAAAATGACAAATTTCAAGATGGCAAATGTCAAAACTGACAAATGTCACAATGCTAAATGTCAAAAATGATAAGTGTCACCATAAAAAATGTCAAAAATGACAAATTTCAAGATGGCAAATGTCCAAGATGTCAAATGACAGATGTTACAATGCTAAATGTCAAAAATGACAAATTTCAAGATGGCAAATGTCAAAGATGTCAAATGACAAATGTCAAAATGCTAAATGTCAATAATGAAAAGTGTCACCATGAAAAATGTCAAAAATGACAAATTTCAAGATAGCAAATGTCAAAGATGTCAAATGACAAATGTCACAATGCTAAATGTCAAAAATGAAAAGTGTCACCATGAAAAATGTCAAAAATAACAAATTTCATGATGGCAAATGTCAAAGATGTCAAATGACAAATGTCACAATGCTAAATGTCAAAAATGAAAAGTGTCACCATGAAAAATGTCAAAAATGACAAATTTCAAGATGGCAAATGTCAAAGATGTCAAATGACAAATGTCACAATGCTTAATGTCAAAAATAAAAAGTGTCACCATGAAAAATGTCAAAAATGACAAATTTCAAGATGGCAAATGTCAAAGCTGTCAAATGACAAATGTCACAATGCTAAATGTCAAAAATGAAAAGTGTCACCATGAAAAATGTCAAAAATGACAAATTTCAAGATAACAAATGTCAAAACTGACAAATGTCACAATGCTAAATGTCAAAAATGATAAGTGTCACCATGAAAAATGTCAAAAATGACAAATTTCAAGATGGCAAATGTCCAAGATGTCAAATGACAAATGTCACAATGCTAAATGTTAAAAATGAAAAGTGTCACCATAAAAAATGTCAAAAATGACAAATTTCAAGATGGCAAATGTCAAAGATGTCAAATGACAAATGTCACAATGCTAAATGTCAAAAATGAAAAGTGTCAAAAATGACAAATTTCAAGATGGCAAATGTCTAAGATGTCAAATGACAAATGTCACAATGCTAAATGTCAAAAATGAAAAGTGTCACCGTGAAAAATGTCAAAAATGACAAATTTCAAGATGGCAAATGTCAAAGATGTCAAATGACAAATGTCACAATGCTAAATGTCAAAAATGAAAAGTGTCACCATGAAAAATGTCAAAAATGACAAATTTCAAGATAACAAATGTCAAAACTGACAAATGTCACAATGCTAAATGTCAAAAATAATAGGTGTCACCATGAAAAATGTCAAAAATGACAAATTTCAAGATGGCAAATGTCCAAGGTGTCAAATGACAAATGTCACAATGCTAAATGTTAAAAATGAAAAGTGTCACCATAAAAAATGTCAAAAATGACAAATTTCAAGATGGCAAATGTCAAAGATGTCAAATGACAAATGTCACAATGCTAAATGTCAAAAATGAAAAGTGTCAAAAATGACAAATTTCAAGATGGCAAATGTCTAAGATGTCAAATGACAAATGTCACAATGCTAAATGTCAAAAATGAAAAATGTCACCGTGAAAAATGTCAAAAATGACAAATTTCAAGATGGCAAATGTCAAAGATGTCAAATGACAAATGTCAAAATGCTAAATGTCAAAAATGAAAAGTGTCACCATGAAAAATGTCAAAAATGACAAATTTCAAGATGGCAAATGTCAAAGATGTCAAATGACAAATGTCACAATGCTAAATGTCAAAAATGAATAGTGTCACCATGAAAAATGTCAAAAATGACAAATTTCAAGATGGCAAATATCAAAGATGTCAAATGACAAATGTCACAATGCTAAATGACAAATTTTAAGATGGCAAATGTCAAAGATGTCAAATGACAAATGTCACAATGCTAAATGTCAAAAATGAAAAGTGTCACCATGAAAAATGTCAAAAATGACAAATTTCAAGATGGCAAATGTCAAAGATGTCAAATGACAAATGTCACAATGCTAAATGTCAAAAATGAAAAGTGTCACCATGAAAAATGTCAAAAATAACAAATTTCAAGATGGCAAATGTCAAAGATGTCAAATGACAAATGTCACAATGCTAAATGCCAAAATGAAAAGTGTCACCATAAAAAATGTCAAAAACAACAAATTTCAAGATGGCAAATGTCAAAGATGTCAAATGACAAATGTCACAATGCTAAATGTCAAAAATGAAAAGTGTCACCATAAAAAATGTCAAAAATGACAAATTTCAAGATGGCAAATGTCAAAACTGACAAATGTCACAATGCTAAATGTCAAAAATGATAAGTGTCACCATGAAAAATGTCAAAAATGACAAATTTCAAGATGGCAAATGTCCAAGATGTCAAATGACAAATGTCACAATGCTAAATGTCAAAAATGTCAAATTTCAAGATGGCAAATGTCAAAGATGTCAAATGACAAATGTCACAATGCTAAATGTCAAAAATGAAAAGTGTCACCATGAAAAATGTCAAAAATGACAAATTTCAAGATGGCAAATGTCAAAGATGTCAAATGACAAATGTCACAATGCTAAATGTCAAAAATAAAAAGTGTCACCATGAAAAATGTCAAAAATGACAAATTTCAAGATGGCAAATGTCAAAGATGTCAAATGACAAATGTCACAATGCTAAATGTCAAAAATGAAAAGTGTCACCATGAAAAATGTCACAAATAACAAATTTCAAGATGGCAAATGTCAATACTGACAAATGTCACAATGCTAAATGTCAAAAATGATAAGTGTCACCATGAAAAATGTCAAAAATGACAAATTTCAAGATGGCAAATGTCCAAGATGTCAAATGACAAATGTCACAATGCTAAATGTCAAAAATGACAAATTTCAAGATGGCAAATGTCAAAGATGTCAAATGACAAATGTCACAATGCTAAATGTCAAAAATAAAAAGTGTCACCATGAAAAATGTCAAAAATGACAAATTTCAGGATGGCAAATGTCAAAGATGTCAAATGACAAATGTCACAATGCTAAATGTCAAAAATGAAAAGTGTCACCATAAAAAATGTCAAAAATAACAAGTTTCAAGATGGCAAATGTCAAAACTGACAAATGTCACAATGCTAAATGTCAAAAATGAAAAGTGTCACCATGAAAAATGTCAAAAATGACAAATTTCAAGATGGCAAATGTCAAAGATGTCAAATGACAAATGTCACAATGCTAAATGTCAAAAATGAAAAGTGTCAAAAATGACAAATTTCAAGATGGCAAAGTCTAAGATGTCAAATGACAAATGTCACAATGCTAAATGTCAAAAATGAAAAGTGTCACCGTGAAAAATGTCAAAAATGACAAATTTCAAGATGGCAAATGTCAACGATGTCAAATGACAAATGTCACAATGCTAAATGTCAAAAATGAAAAGTGTCACCATGAAAAATGTCAAAAATGACAAATTTCAAGATGGCAAATGTCAAAGATGTCAAATGACAAATGTCACAATGCTAAATGTCAAAAATGAAAAGTGTCCCCATGAAAAATGTCAATAATGACAAATTTCAAGATGGCAAATGTCAAAGATGTCAAATGACAAATGTCACAATGCTAAATGTCAAAAATGAAAAGTGTCACCATGAAAAATGTCAAAAATGACAAATTTCAAGATGGCAAATGTCAAAGATGTCGAATATGACAAATGTCACAATGCTAAATGTCAAAAATGAAAAGTGTCACCATGAAAAATGTCAAAAATGACAAATTTCAAGATGGCAAATGTCAAAGATGTCAAATGACAAATGTCACAATGCTAAATGTCAAAAATGAAAAGTGTCACCATGAAAAATGTCAAAAATGACAAAATTTCAAGATGGCAAATATCAAAGATGTCAAATGACAAATGTCACAATGCTTAATGTCAAAAATGACAAATTTCAAGATGGCAAATGTCAAAGATGTTAAATGACAAATGTCACAATGCTAAATGTCAAAAATAAAAAGTGTCACCATGAAAAATGTCAAAAATGACAAATTTCAAGATTGCAAATGTCAAAGATGTCAAATGACAAATGTCACAATGCTAAATGTCAAAAATGAAAAGTGTCACCATGAAAAATGTCAAAAATAACAAATTTCAAGATGGCTAATGTCAAAGATGTCAAATGACAAATGTCACAATGCTAAATGTCAAAAATGAAAAGTGTCACCATGAAAAATGTCAAAAATGACAAATTTCAAGATGGCAAATGTCAAAGATGTCAAATGACAAATGTCACAATGCTAAATGTCAAAAATGAAAAGTGTCACCATAAAAAATGTCAAAAATAACAAATTTCAAGATGGCAAATGTCAAAGATGTCAAATGACAAATGTCACAATGCTAAATGTCAAAAATGAAAAGTGTCACCGTGAAAAATGTCAAAAATGACAAATTTCAAGATGGCAAATGTCAACGATGTCAAATGACAAATGTCACAATGCTAAATGTCAAAAATGAAAAGTGTCACCATGAAAAATGTCAAAAATGACAAATTTCAAGATGGCAAATGTCAAAGATGTCGAATATGACAAATGTCACAATGCTAAATGTCAAAAATGAAAAGTGTCACTATGAAAAATGTCAAAAATGACAAATTTCAAGATGGCAAATGTCAAAGATGTCAAATGACAAATGTCACAATGCTAAATGTCAAAAATGAAAAGTGTCACCATGAAAAATGTCAAAAATGACAAAATTTCAAGATGGCAAATATCAAAGATGTCAAATGACAAATGTCACAATGCTTAATGTCAAAAATGACAAATTTCAAGATGGCAAATGTCAAAGATGTTAAATGACAAATGTCACAATGCTAAATGTCAAAAATAAAAAGTGTCACCATGAAAAATGTCAAAAATGACAAATTTCAAGATTGCAAATGTCAAAGATGTCAAATGACAAATGTCACAATGCTAAATGTCAAAAATGAAAAGTGTCACCATGAAAAATGTCAAAAATAACAAATTTCAAGATGGCTAATGTCAAAGATGTCAAATGACAAATGTCACAATGCTAAATGTCAAAAATGAAAAGTGTCACCATGAAAAATGTCAAAAATGACAAATTTCAAGATGGCAAATGTCAAAGATGTCAAATGACAAATGTCACAATGCTAAATGTCAAAAATGAAAAGTGTCACCATAAAAAATGTCAAAAATAACAAATTTCAAGATGGCAAATGTCAAAGATGTCAAATGACAAATGTCACAATGCTAAATGTCAAAAATAAAAAGTGTCACCATGAAAAATGTCAAAAATGACAAATTTCAAGATGGCAAATGTCAAAGATGTCAAATGACAAATGTCAAAATGCTAAATGTCAAAAATAAAAAGTGTCACCATGAAAAATGTCAAAAATGAAAAGTGTCACCATAAAAAATGTCAAAAATGAAAAATTTCAAGATGGCAAATGTCAAAGATGTCCAATGACAAATGTCACAATGCTAAATGTCAAAAATGACAAATTTCAAGATGGCAAATGTCAAAGATGTCAAATGACAAATGTCACAATGCTAAATGTCAAAAATGAAAAGTGTCACCATGAAAAATGTCAAAAATAACAAATTTCAAGATGGCAAATGTCAAAGATGTCAAATGACAAATGTCACAATGCTAAATGTCAAAAATGAAAAGTGTCACCATGAAAAATGTCAAAAATGACAAATTTCAAGATGGCAAATGCCAAAGATGTCAAATGACACATGTCACAATGCTAAATGTCAAAAATGAAAAGTGTCACCATGAAAAATTTTAAGATGGCAAATGTCAAAGATGTCAAATGACAAATGTCACAATGCTAAATGTCAAAAATGAAAAGTGTCACCATAAAAAATGTTAAAAATAACAAATTTCAAGATGGCAAATGTCAAAGATGTCAAATGACAAATGTCACAATGCTAAATGTCAAAAATGAAAAGTGTCACCATGAAAAATGTCAAAAATGACAAATTTCAAGATGGCAAATGTCAAAACTGACAAATGTCACAATGCTAAATGTCAAAAATGATAAGTGTCACCATGAAAAATGTCAAAAATGACAAATTTCAAGATGGCAAATGTCCAAGATGTCAAATGACAAATGTCACAATGCTAAATGTCAAAAATGACAAATTTCAAGATGACAAATGTCAAAGATGTCAAATGACAAATATCACAATGCTAAATGTCAAAAATGAAAAGTGTCACCATGAAAAATGTCAAAAATGACAAATATTAAGATGGCTAATGTCAAAGATGTCAAATGACAAATGTCACAATGCTAAATGTCAAAAATGAAAAGTGTCACCATGAAAAATGTCAAAAATGACAATTTCAAGATGGCAAATATCAAAGATGTCAAATGACAAATGTCACAATGCTAAATGTCAAAAATGACAAATTTCAAGATGGCAAATGTCAAAGATGTCAAATGACAAATGTCACAATGCTAAATGTCAAAAATGAAAAGTGTCACCATGAAAAATGTCAAAAATGACAAATTTCAAGATGGCAAATGTCAAAGATGTCAAATGACAAATGTCACAATGCTAAATGTCAAAAATGAAAAGTGTCACCATGAAAAATGTCAAAAATAACAAATTTCAAGATGGCAAATGTCAAAGATGTCAAATGACAAATGTCACAATGCTAAATGTCAAAAATGAAAAGTGTCACCATGAAAAATGTCAAAAATGACAAATTTCAAGATGGCAAATGTCAAAGATGTCAAATGACAAATGTCACAATGCTAAATGTCAAAAATGAAAAGTGTCACCATGAAAAATTTCAAGATGGCAAATGTCAAAGATGTCAAATGACAAATGTCACAATGCTAAATGTCAAAAATGAAAAGTGTCACCATAAAATGTCAAAAATAACAAATTTCAAGATGGCAAATGTCAAAGATGTCAAATGACAAATGTCACAATGCTAAATGTCAAAAATGAAAAGTGTCACCATGAAAAATGTCAAAAATGACAAATTTCAAGATGGCAAATGTCAAAACTGACAAATGTCACAATGCTAAATGTCAAAAATGATAAGTGTCACCATGAAAAATGTCAAAAATGACAAATTTCAAGATGGCAAATGTCCAAGATGTCAAATGACAAATGTCACAATGCTAAATGACAAATTTCAAGATGGCAAATGTCAAAGATGTCAAATGACAAATATCACAATGCTAAATGTCAAAAATGAAAAGTGTCACCATGAAAAATGTCAAAAATGACAAATATTAAGATGGCTAATGTCAAAGATGTCAAATGATAAATGTCAAAAATGAAAAGTGTCACCATGAAAAATGTCAAAAATGACAATTTCAAGATGGCAAATATCAAAGATGTCAAATGACAAATGTCACAATCCTAAATGTCAAAAATGACATATTTTAAGATGGCAAATGTCAAAGATGTCAAATGACAAATGTCACAATTCTAAATGTCAAAAATGAAAAGTGTCACCATGAAAAATGTCAAAAATGACAAATTTCAAGATGGCAAATGTCAAAGATGTCAAATGACAAATGTCACAATGCTAAATGTCAAAAATGAAAAGTGTCACCATGAAAAATGTCAAAAATAACAAATTTCAAGATGGCAAATGTCAAAGATGTCAAATGACAAATGTCACAATGCTAAATGTCAAAAATGAAAAGTGTCACCATGAAAAATGTCAAAAATGACAAATTTCAAGATGGCAAATGTCAAAGATGTCAAATAACAAATGTCACAATGCTAAATGTCAAAAATGAAAAGTGTCACCATGAAAAATGTCAAAAATAACAAATTTCAAGATGGCAAATGTCAAAGATGTCAAATGACAAATGTCACAATGCTAAATGTCAAAAATGATAAGTGTCACCATGAAAAATGTAAAAAATGACAAATTTCAAGATGGCAAATGTCCAAGATGTCAAATGACAAATGTCACAATGCTAAATGTCAAAAATGACAAATTTCAAGATGACAAATGTCAAAGATGTCAAATGACAAATATCACAATGCTAAATGTCAAAAATGAAAAGTGTCACCATGAAAAATGTCAAAAATGACAAATATTAAGATAACTAATGTCAAAGATGTCAAATGACAAATGTCACAATGCTAAATGTCAAAAATGAAAAGTGTCACCATGAAAAATGTCAAAAATGACAATTTCAAGATGGCAAATATCAAAGATGTCAAATGACAAATGTCACAATGCTAAATGTCAAAAATGACAAATTTCAAGATGGCAAATGTCAAAGATGTCAAATGACAAATGTCACAATGCTAAATGTCAAAAATGAAAAGTGTCACCATGAAAAATGTCAAAAATGACAAATTTCAAGATGGCAAATGTCAAAGATGTCAAATGACAAATGTCACAATGCTAAATGTCAAAAATGAAAAGTGTCACCATGAAAAATGTCAAAAATAACAAATTTCAAGATGGCAAATGTCAAAGATGTCAAATGACAAATGTCACAATGCTAAATGTCAAAAATGAAAAGTGTCACCATGAAAAATGTCAAAAATGACAAATTTCAAGATGGCAAATGTCAAAGATGTCAAATGACAAATGTCACAATGCTAAATGTCAAAAATGAAAAGTGTCACCATGAAAAATTTCAAGATGGCAAATGTCAAAGATGTCAAATGACAAATGTCACAATGCTAAATGTCAAAAATGAAAAGTGTCACCATAAAATGTCAAAAATAACAAATTTCAAGATGGCAAATGTCAAAGATGTCAAATGACAAATGTCACATTGCTAAATGTCAAAAATGAAAAGTGTCACCATGAAAAATGTCAAAAATGACAAATTTCAAGATGGCAAATGTCAAAACTGACAAATGTCACAATGCTAAATGTCAAAAATGATAAGTGTCACCATGAAAAATGTCAAAAATGACAAATTTCAAGATGGCAAATGTCCAAGATGTCAAATGACAAATGTCACAATGCTAAATGTCAAAAATGACAAATTTCAAGATGGCAAATGTCAAAGATGTCAAATGACAAATATCACAATGCTAAATGTCAAAAATGAAAAGTGTCACCATGAAAAATGTCAAAAATGACAAATATTAAGATGGCTAATGTCAAAGATGTCAAATGATAAATGTCAAAAATGAAAAGTGTCACCATGAAAAATGTCAAAAATGACAATTTCAAGATGGCAAATATCAAAGATGTCAAATGACAAATGTCACAATGCTAAATGTCAAAAATGAAAAGTGTCACCATGAAAAATGTCAAAAATAACAAATTTCAAGATGGCAAATGTCAAAGATGTCAAATGACAAATGTCACAATGCTAAATGTCAAAAATGAAAAGTGTCACCATGAAAAATGTCAAAAATAACAAATTTCAAGATGGCAAATGTCAAAGATGTCAAATGACAAATGTCACAATGCTAAATGTCAAAAATGAAAAGTGTCACCATGAAAAATGTCAAAAATGACAAATTTCAAGATGGCAAATGTCAAAGATGTCAAATAACAAATGTCACAATGCTAAATGTCAAAAATGAAAAGTGTCACCATGAAAAATGTCAAAAATAACAAATTTCAAGATGGCAAATGTCAAAGATGTCAAATGACAAATGTCACAATGCTAAATGTCAAAAATGAAAAGTGTCACCATGAAAAATGTCAAAAATGACAAATTTCAAGATGGCAAATGTCAAAACTGACAAATGTCACAATGCTAAATGTCAAAAATGATAAGTGTCACCATGAAAAATGTCAAAAATGACAAATTTCAAGATGGCAAATGTCCAAGATGTCAAATGACAGATGTCACAATGCTAAATGTCAAAAATGACAAATTTCAAGATGGCAAATGTCAAAGATGTCAAATGACAAATGTCACAATACTAAATGTCAAAAATGAAAAGTGTCACCATGAAAAATGTCAAAAATGACAAATTTCAAGATGGCAAATGTCAAAGATGTCAAATGACAAATGTCACAATGCTAAATGTCAAAAATGAAAAGTGTCACCATGAAAAATGTCAAAAATAACAAATTTCATGATGGCAAATGTCAAAGATGTCAAATGACAAATGTCACAATGCTAAATGTCAAAAATGAAAAGTGTCACCATGAAAAATGTCAAAAATGACAAATTTCAAGATGGCAAATGTCAAAGATGTCAAATGACAAATGTCACAATGCTAAATTTCAAAAATGAAAAGTGTCACCATGAAAAATGTCAAAAATGACAAATTTCAAGATGGCAAATGTCAAAGATGTCAAATGACAAATGTCACAATGCTAAATGTCAAAAATGAAAGGTGTCACCATGAAAAATGTCAAAAATGACAAATTTTAAGATGGCAAATGTCAAAGATGTCAAATGACAAATGTCACAATGCTAAATGTCAAAAATGAAAAGTGTCACCATGAAAAATGTCAAAAATGACAAATTTCAAGATGGCAAATGTCAAAGATGTCAAATGACAAATGTCACAATGCTAAATGTCAAAAATGAAAAGTGTCACCATGAAAAATGTCAAAAATGACAAATTTCAAGATGGCAAATGTCAAAGATGTCGAATGTGACAAATGTCACAATGCTAAATGTCAAAAATGAAAAGTGTCACCATGAAAAATGTCAAAAATGACAAATTTCAAGATGGCAAATGTCAAAGATGTCAAATGACAAATGTCACAATGCTAAATGTCAAAAATGATAAGTGTCACCATGAAAAATGTCAAAAATGACAAATTTCAAGATGGCAAATGTCCAAGATGTCACATGACAATTGTCACAATGCTAAATGTCAAAAATGAAAAGTGTCACCATGAAAAATGTCAAAAATGACAAATTTCAAGATGGCAAATGTCAAAGATGTCAAATGACAAATGTCACAATGCTAAATGTCAAAAATGAAAAGTGTCAAAAATGACAAATTTCAAGATGGCAAATGTCTAAGATGTCAAATGACAAATGTCACAATGCTAAATGTCAAAAATGAAAAGTGTCACCATGAAAAATGTCAAAAATGACAAATTTCAAGATGGCAAATGTCAAAGATGTCGAATATGACAAATGTCACAATGCTAAATGTCAAAAATGAAAAGTGTCACCATGAAAAATGTCAAAAATGACAAATTTCAAGAGGGCAAATGTCAAAGATGTCAAATGACAAATGTCACAATGCTAAATGTCAAAAATGAAAAGTGTCACCATGAAAAATGTCAAATATGACAAATTTCAAGATGGCAAATATCAAAGATGTCAAATGACAAATGTCACAATGCTTAATTTCAAAAATGACAAATTTCAAGATGGCAAATGTCAAAGATGTCAAATGACAAATGTCACAATGCTAAATGTCAAAAATGAAAAGTGTCACCATGAAAAATGTCAAAAATGACAAATTTCAAGATGGCAAATGTCAAAGATGTCAAATGACAAATGTCACAATGCTAAATGTCAAAAATGAAAAGTGTCACCATGAAAAATGTCAAAAATAACAAATTTTAAGATGGCAAATGTCAAAGATGTCAAATGACAAATGTCACAATGCTAAATGTCAAAAATGAAAAGTGTCACCATGAAAAATGCCAAAAATGACAAATTTCAAGATGGCAAATGTCAAAGATGTCAAATGACAAATCTCACAATGCTAAATGTCAAAAATGAAAAGTGTCACCATAAAAAATGTCAAAAATGACAAATTTCAAGATGGCAAATGTCAAAGATGTCAAATGACAAATGTCACAATGCTAAATGTCAAAAATGAAAAGTGTCACCATGAAAAATGTCAAAAATAACAAATTTCAAGATGGCAAATGTCAAAGATGTCAAATGACAAATGTCACAATGCTAAATGTCAAAAATGAAAAGTGTCACCATGAAAAATGTCAAAAATGACAAATTTCAAGATGGCAAATGTCAAAACTGACAAATGTCATAATACTAAATGTCAAAAATGATAAGTGTCACCATGAAAAATGTCAAAAATGACAAATTTCAAGATGGCAAATGTCCAAGATGTCAAATGATAAATGTCACAATGCTAAATGTCAAAAATGACAAATTTCAAGATAGCAAATGTCAAAGATGTCAAATGACAAATGTCACAATGCTAAATGTCAAAAATGAAAAGTGTCACCATAAAAAATGTCAAAAATGACAAATTTCAAGATGGCAAATGTCAAAGATGTCGAATATGACAAATGTCACAATGCTAAATGTCAAAAATGAAAAGTGTCACCATGAAAAATGTCAAAAATGACAAATTTTAAGATGGCAAATGTCAAAGATGTCAAATGACAAATGTCACAATGCTAAATGTCAAAAATGAAAAGTGTCACCATGAAAAATGTCAAAAATGACAAAATTTCAAGATGGCAAATATCAAAGATGTCAAATGACAAATGTCACAATGCTTAATGTCAAAAATGACAAATTTCAAGATGGCAAATGTCAAAGATGTTAAATGACAAATGTCACAATGCTAAATGTCAAAAATAAAAAGTGTCACCATGAAAAATGTCAAAAATGACAAATTTCAAGATTGCAAATGTCAAAGATGTCAAATGACAAATGTCACAATGCTAAATGTCAAAAATGAAAAGTGTCACCATGAAAAATGTCAAAAAGAACAAATTTCAAGATGGCTAATGTCAAAGATGTCAAATGACAAATGTCACAATGCTAAATGTCAAAAATGAAAAGTGTCACCATGAAAAATGTCAAAAATGACAAATTTCAAGATGGCAAATGTCAAAGATGTCAAATGACAAATGTCACAATGCTAAATGTCAAAAATAAAAAGTGTTACCATGAAAAATGTCAAAAATAACAAATTTCAAGATGGCAAATGTCAAAGATGTCAAATGACAAATCTCACAATGCTAAATGTCAAAAATGAAAAGTGTCACCATAAAAAATGTCAAAAATGACAAATTTCAAGATGGCAAATGTCAAAGATGTCAAATGACAAATGTCACAATGCTAAATGTCAAAAATGAAAAGTGTCACCATGAAAAATGTCAAAAATAACAAATTTCAAGATGGCAAATGTCAAAGATGTCAAATGACAAATGTCACAATGCTAAATGTCAAAAATGAAAAGTGTCACCATGAAAAATGTCAAAAATGACAAATTTCAAGATGGCAAATGTCAAAACTGACAAATGTCATAATACTAAATGTCAAAAATGATAAGTGTCACCATGAAAAATGTCAAAAATGACAAATTTCAAGATGGCAAATGTCCAAGATGTCAAATGATAAATGTCACAATGCTAAATGTCAAAAATGACAAATTTCAAGATAGCAAATGTCAAAGATGTCAAATGACAAATGTCACAATGCTAAATGTCAAAAATGAAAAGTGTCACCATAAAAAATGTCAAAAATGACAAATTTCAAGATGGCAAATGTCAAAGATGTCGAATATGACAAATGTCACAATGCTAAATGTCAAAAATGAAAAGTGTCACCATGAAAAATGTCAAAAATGACAAATTTTAAGATGGCAAATGTCAAAGATGTCAAATGACAAATGTCACAATGCTAAATGTCAAAAATGAAAAGTGTCACCATGAAAAATGTCAAAAATGACAAAATTTCAAGATGGCAAATATCAAAGATGTCAAATGACAAATGTCACAATGCTTAATGTCAAAAATAAAAAGTGTCACCATGAAAAATGTCAAAAATGACAAATTTCAAGATTGCAAATGTCAAAGATGTCAAATGACAAATGTCACAATGCTAAATGTCAAAAATGAAAAGTGTCACCATGAAAAATGTCAAAAATAACAAATTTCAAGATGGCTAATGTCAAAGATGTCAAATGACAAATGTCACAATGCTAAATGTCAAAAATGAAAAGTGTCACCATGAAAAATGTCAAAAATGACAAATTTCAAGATGGCAAATGTCAAAGATGTCAAATGACAAATGTCACAATGCTAAATGTCAAAAATGAAAAGTGTTACCATGAAAAATGTCAAAAATAACAAATTTCAAGATGGCAAATGTCAAAGATGTCAAATGACAAATGTCACAATGCTAAATGTCAAAAATGAAAAGTGTCACCATGAAAAATGTCAAAAATGACAAATTTCAAGATGGCAAATGTCAAAGATGTCAAATGACAAATTTCAAAATGCTAAATGTCAAAAATAAAAAGTGTCACCATGAAAAATGTCAAAAATGAAAAGTGTCACCATAAAAAATGTCAAAAATGAAAAATTTCAAGATGGCAAATGTCAAAGATGTCAAATGACAAATGTCACAATGCTAAATGTTAAAAATGAAAAGTGTCACCATGAAAAATGTCAAAAATAACAAATTTCAAGATGGCAAATATCAAAGATGTCCAATGACAAATGTCACAATGCTTAATGTCAAAAATGACAAATTTCAAGATGGCAAATGTCAAAGATGTCAAATGACAAATGTCACAATGCTAAATGTCAAAAATGAAAAGTGTCACCATGAAAAATGTCAAAAATGACAAATTTCAAGATGGCAAATGTCAAAGATGTCAAATGACAAATGTCACAATGCTAAATGTCAAAAATGAAAAGTGTCACCATGAAAAATGTCAAAAATAACAAATTTCAAGATGGCAAATGTCAAAGATGTCAAATGACAAATGTCACAATGCTAAATGTCAAAAATGAAAAGTGTCACCATGAAAAATGTCAAAAATGACAAATTTCAAGATGGCAAATGCCAAAGATGTCAAATGACACATGTCACAATGCTAAATGTCAAAAATGAAAAGTGTCACCATGAAAAATTTCAAGATGGCAAATGTCAAAGATGTCAAATGACAAATGTCACAATGCTAAATGTCAAAAATGAAAAGTGTCACCATGAAAAATGTCAAAAATAACAAATTTCAAGATGGCAAATGTCAAAGATGTCAAATGACAAATGTCACAATGCTAAATGTCAAAAATGAAAAGTGTCACCATGAAAAATGTCAAAAATGACAAATTTCAAGATGGCAAATGTCAAAACTGACAAATGTCACAATGCTAAATGTCAAAAATGATAAGTGTCACCATGAAAAATGTCAAAAATGACAAATTTTAAGATGGCAAATGTCCAAGATGTCAAATGACAAATGTCACAATGCTAAATGTCAAAAATGACAAATTTCAAGATGACAAATGTCAAAGATGTCAAATGACAAATATCACAATGCTAAATGTCAAAAATGAAAAGTGTCACCATGAAAAATGTCAAAAATGACAAATATTAAGATGGCTAATGTCAAAGATGTCAAATGACAAATGTCACAATGCTAAATGTCAAAAATGAAAAGTGTCACCATGAAAAATGTCAAAAATGACAAATTTCAAGATGGCAAATGTCAAAGATGTGAAATGACAAATGTCACAATGCTAAATGTCAAAAATGAAAAGTGTCACCATGAAAAATGTCAAAAATAACAAATTTCAAGATGGCAAATGTCAAAGATGTCAAATGACAAATGTCACAATGCTAAATGTCAAAAATGAAAAGTGTCACCATGAAAAATGCCAAAAATGACAAATTTCAAGATGGCAAATGTCAAAGATGTCAAATGACAAATGTCACAATGCTAAATGTCAAAAATGAAAAGTGTCACCATAAAAAATGTCAAAAATGACAAATTTCAAGATGGCAAATGTCAAAGATGTCAAATGACAAATGTCACAATGCTAAATGTCAAAAATGAAAAGTGTCACCATGAAAAATGTCAAAAATAACAAATTTCAAGATGGCAAATGTCAAAGATGTCAAATGACAAATGTCACAATGCTAAATGTCAAAAATGAAAAGTGTCACCATGAAAAATGTCAAAAATGACAAATTTCAAGATGGCAAATGTCAAAACTGACAAATGTCATAATACTAAATGTCAAAAATGATAAGTGTCACCATGAAAAATGTCAAAAATGACAAATTTCAAGATGGCAAATGTCCAAGATGTCAAATGATAAATGTCACAATGCTAAATGTCAAAAATGACAAATTTCAAGATAGCAAATGTCAAAGATGTCAAATGACAAATGTCACAATGCTAAATGTCAAAAATGAAAAGTGTCACCATAAAAAATGTCAAAAATGACAAATTTCAAGATGGCAAATGTCAAAGATGTCAAATGACAAATGTCACAATGCTAAATGTCAAAAATGAAAAGTGTCACCATGAAAAATGTCAAAAATAACAAATTTCAAGATGGCAAATGTCAAAGATGTCAAATGACAAATGTCACAATGCTAAATGTCAAAAATGACAAATTTCAAGATGGCAAATGTCAAAGATGTCAAATGACAAATGTCACAATGCTAAATGTCAAAAATGAAAAGTGTCACCATGAAAAATGCCAAAAATGACAAATTTCAAGATGGCAAATATCAAAGATGTCAAATGACAAATTACAAGGATAAATGTCAAAAATGAAAAGTGTCACCATGAAAAATGTCAAAAATAACAAATTTCAAGATGGCAAATGTCAAAGATGTCAAATGTCACAATGCTAAATGTCAAAAATGAAAAGTGTCACCATGAAAAATGTTAAAAATGACAAATTTCAAGATGGCAAATGTCAAAGATGTCAAATAACAAATGTCACAATGCTAAATGTCAAAAATGAAAAGTGTCACCATGAAAAATGTCAAAAATAACAAATTTCAAGATGGCAAATGTCAAAGATATCAAATGACAAATGTCACAATGCTAAATGTCAAAAATGAAAAGTGTCACCATGAAAAATGTCAAAAATGACAAATTTCAAGATGGCAAATGTCAAAACTGACAAATGTCACAATGCTAAATGTCAAAAATGATAAGTGTCACCATGAAAAATGTCAAAAATGACAAATTTCAAGATGGCAAATGTCCAAGATGTCAAATGACAGATGTTACAATGCTAAATGTCAAAAATGACAAATTTCAAAATGGCAAATGTCAAAGATGTCAAATGACAAATGTCACAATGCTAAATGTCAATAATGAAAAGTGTCACCATGAAAAATGTCAAAAATGACAAATTTCAAGATAGCAAATGTCAAAGATGTCAAATGACCAATGTCACAATGCTAAATGTCAAAAATGAAAAGTGTCACCATGAAAAATGTCAAAAATAACAAATTTCATGATGGCAAATGTCAAAGATGTCAAATGACAAATGTCACAATGCTAAATGTCAAAAATGAAAAGTGTCACCATGAAAAATGTCAAAAATGACAAATTTCAAGATGGCAAATGTCAAAGATGTCAAATGACAAATGTCACAATGCTAAATGTCAAAAATGAAAAGTGTCACCATGAAAAATGTCAAAAATGACAAATTTCAAGATGGCAAATGTCAAAGCTGTCAAATGACAAATGTCACAATGCTAAATGTCAAAAATGAAAAGTGTCACCATGAAAAATGTCAAAAATGACATATTTCAAGATGGCAAATGTCAAAGATGTCAAATGACAAATGTCACAATGCTAAATGTCAAAAATGAAAAGTGTCACCATGAAAAATGTCAAAAATGACAAATTTCAAGATAACAAATGTCAAAACTGACAAATGTCACAATGCTAAATGTCAAAAATGATAAGTGTCACCATGAAAAATGTCAAAAATGACAAATTTCAAGATGGCAAATGTCCAAGATGTCAAATGACAAATGTCACAATGCTAAATGTTAAAAATGAAAAGTGTCACCATAAAAAATGTCAAAAATGACAAATTTCAAGATGGCAAATGTCAAAGATGTCAAACGACAAATGTCACAATGCTAAATGTCAAAAATGAAAAGTGTCAAAAATGACAAATTTCAAGATGGCAAATGTCAAAGATGTCAAATGACAAATGTCACAATGCTAAATGTCAAAAATGAAAAGTGTCACCATAAAAAATGTCAAAAATGACAAATTTCAAGATAACAAATGTCAAAACTGACAAATGTCACAATGCTAAATGTCAAAAATGATAAGTGTCACCATGAAAAATGTCAAAAATGACAAATTTCAAGATGGCAAATGTCCAAGATGTCAAATGACAAATGTCACAATGCTAAATGTTAAAAATGAAAAGTGTCACCATAAAAAATGTCAAAAATGACAAATTTCAAGATGGCAAATGTCAAAGATGTCAAATGACAAATGTCACAATGCTAAATGTCAAAAATGAAAAGTGTCAAAAATGACAAATTTCAAGATGGCAAATGTCTAAGATGTCAAATGACAAATGTCACAATGCTAAATGTCAAAAATGAAAAGTGTCACCGTGAAAAATGTCAAAAATGACAAATTTCAAGATGGCAAATGTCAAAGATGTCAAATGACAAATGTCACAATGCTAAATGTCAAAAATGAAAAGTGTCACCATGAAAAATGTCAAAAATGACAAATTTCAAGATGGCAAATGTCAAAGATGTCAAATGACAAATGTCACAATGCTAAATGTCAAAAATGAATAGTGTCACCATGAAAAATGTCAAAAATGACAAATTTCAAGATGGCAAATATCAAAGATGTCAAATGACAAATGTCACAATGCTAAATGACAAATTTCAAGATGGCAAATGTCAAAGATGTCAAATGACAAATGTCACAATGCTAAATGTCAAAAATGAAAAGTGTCACCATGAAAAATGTCAAAAATGACAAATTTCAAGATGGCAAATGTCAAAGATGTCAAATGACAAATGTCACAATGCTAAATGTCAAAAATGAAACGTGTCACCATGAAAAATGTCAAAAATAACAAATTTCAAGATGGCAAATGTCAAAGATGTCAAATGACAAATGTCACAATGCTAAATGTCAAAAATGAAAAGTGTCACCATAAAAAATGTCAAAAACAACAAATTTCAAGATGGCAAATGTCAAAGATGTCAAATGACAAATGTCACAATGCTAAATGTCAAAAATGAAAAGTGTCACCATAAAAAATGTCAAAAATGACAAATTTCAAGATGGCAAATGTCAAAACTGACAAATGTCACAATGCTAAATGTCAAAAATGATAAGTGTCACCATGAAAAATGTCAAAAATGACAAATTTCAAGATGGCAAATGTCCAAGATGTCAAATGACAAATGTCACAATGCTAAATGTCAAAAATGACAAATTTCAAGATGGCAAATGTCAAAGATGTCAAATGACAAATGTCACAATGCTAAATGTCAAAAATGAAAAGTGTCACCATGAAAAATGTCAAAAATAACAAATTTCAAGATGGCAAATGTCAAAGATGTCAAATGACAAATGTCACAATGCTAAATGTCAAAAATGAAAAGTGTCACCATGAAAAATGTCAAAAATGACAAATTTCAAGATGGCAAATGTCAAAACTGACAAATGTCATAATACTAAATGTCAAAAATGATAAGTGTCACCATGAAAAATGTCAAAAATGACAAATTTCAAGATGGCAAATGTCCAAGATGTCAAATGATAAATGTCACAATGCTAAATGTCAAAAATGACAAATTTCAAGATAGCAAATGTCAAAGATGTCAAATGACAAATGTCACAATGCTAAATGTCAAAAATGAAAAGTGTCACCATAAAAAATGTCAAAAATGACAAATTTCAAGATGGCAAATGTCAAAGATGTCAAATGACAAATGTCACAATGCTAAATGTCAAAAATGAAAAGTGTCACCATGAAAAATGTCAAAAATAACAAATTTCAAGATGGCAAATGTCAAAGATGTCAAATGACAAATGTCACAATGCTAAATGTCAAAAATGACAAATTTCAAGATGGCAAATGTCAAAGATGTCAAATGACAAATGTCACAATGCTAAATGTCAAAAATGAAAAGTGTCACCATGAAAAATGCCAAAAATGACAAATTTCAAGATGGCAAATATCAAAGATGTCAAATGACAAATTACAAGGATAAATGTCAAAAATGAAAAGTGTCACCATGAAAAATGTCAAAAATAACAAATTTCAAGATGGCAAATGTCAAAGATGTCAAATGTCACAATGCTAAATGTCAAAAATGAAAAGTGTCACCATGAAAAATGTTAAAAATGACAAATTTCAAGATGGCAAATGTCAAAGATGTCAAATAACAAATGTCACAATGCTAAATGTCAAAAATGAAAAGTGTCACCATGAAAAATGTCAAAAATAACAAATTTCAAGATGGCAAATGTCAAAGATATCAAATGACAAATGTCACAATGCTAAATGTCAAAAATGAAAAGTGTCACCATGAAAAATGTCAAAAATGACAAATTTCAAGATGGCAAATGTCAAAACTGACAAATGTCACAATGCTAAATGTCAAAAATGATAAGTGTCACCATGAAAAATGTCAAAAATGACAAATTTCAAGATGGCAAATGTCCAAGATGTCAAATGACAGATGTTACAATGCTAAATGTCAAAAATGACAAATTTCAAAATGGCAAATGTCAAAGATGTCAAATGACAAATGTCACAATGCTAAATGTCAATAATGAAAAGTGTCACCATGAAAAATGTCAAAAATGACAAATTTCAAGATAGCAAATGTCAAAGATGTCAAATGACCAATGTCACAATGCTAAATGTCAAAAATGAAAAGTGTCACCATGAAAAATGTCAAAAATAACAAATTTCATGATGGCAAATGTCAAAGATGTCAAATGACAAATGTCACAATGCTAAATGTCAAAAATGAAAAGTGTCACCATGAAAAATGTCAAAAATGACAAATTTCAAGATGGCAAATGTCAAAGATGTCAAATGACAAATGTCACAATGCTAAATGTCAAAAATGAAAAGTGTCACCATGAAAAATGTCAAAAATGACAAATTTCAAGATGGCAAATGTCAAAGCTGTCAAATGACAAATGTCACAATGCTAAATGTCAAAAATGAAAAGTGTCACCATGAAAAATGTCAAAAATGACATATTTCAAGATGGCAAATGTCAAAGATGTCAAATGACAAATGTCACAATGCTAAATGTCAAAAATGAAAAGTGTCACCATGAAAAATGTCAAAAATGACAAATTTCAAGATAACAAATGTCAAAACTGACAAATGTCACAATGCTAAATGTCAAAAATGATAAGTGTCACCATGAAAAATGTCAAAAATGACAAATTTCAAGATGGCAAATGTCCAAGATGTCAAATGACAAATGTCACAATGCTAAATGTTAAAAATGAAAAGTGTCACCATAAAAAATGTCAAAAATGACAAATTTCAAGATGGCAAATGTCAAAGATGTCAAACGACAAATGTCACAATGCTAAATGTCAAAAATGAAAAGTGTCAAAAATGACAAATTTCAAGATGGCAAATGTCAAAGATGTCAAATGACAAATGTCACAATGCTAAATGTCAAAAATGAAAAGTGTCACCATAAAAAATGTCAAAAATGACAAATTTCAAGATAACAAATGTCAAAACTGACAAATGTCACAATGCTAAATGTCAAAAATGATAAGTGTCACCATGAAAAATGTCAAAAATGACAAATTTCAAGATGGCAAATGTCCAAGATGTCAAATGACAAATGTCACAATGCTAAATGTTAAAAATGAAAAGTGTCACCATAAAAAATGTCAAAAATGACAAATTTCAAGATGGCAAATGTCAAAGATGTCAAATGACAAATGTCACAATGCTAAATGTCAAAAATGAAAAGTGTCAAAAATGACAAATTTCAAGATGGCAAATGTCTAAGATGTCAAATGACAAATGTCACAATGCTAAATGTCAAAAATGAAAAGTGTCACCGTGAAAAATGTCAAAAATGACAAATTTCAAGATGGCAAATGTCAAAGATGTCAAATGACAAATGTCACAATGCTAAATGTCAAAAATGAAAAGTGTCACCATGAAAAATGTCAAAAATGACAAATTTCAAGATGGCAAATGTCAAAGATGTCAAATGACAAATGTCACAATGCTAAATGTCAAAAATGAATAGTGTCACCATGAAAAATGTCAAAAATGACAAATTTCAAGATGGCAAATATCAAAGATGTCAAATGACAAATGTCACAATGCTAAATGACAAATTTCAAGATGGCAAATGTCAAAGATGTCAAATGACAAATGTCACAATGCTAAATGTCAAAAATGAAAAGTGTCACCATGAAAAATGTCAAAAATGACAAATTTCAAGATGGCAAATGTCAAAGATGTCAAATGACAAATGTCACAATGCTAAATGTCAAAAATGAAACGTGTCACCATGAAAAATGTCAAAAATAACAAATTTCAAGATGGCAAATGTCAAAGATGTCAAATGACAAATGTCACAATGCTAAATGTCAAAAATGAAAAGTGTCACCATAAAAAATGTCAAAAACAACAAATTTCAAGATGGCAAATGTCAAAGATGTCAAATGACAAATGTCACAATGCTAAATGTCAAAAATGAAAAGTGTCACCATAAAAAATGTCAAAAATGACAAATTTCAAGATGGCAAATGTCAAAACTGACAAATGTCACAATGCTAAATGTCAAAAATGATAAGTGTCACCATGAAAAATGTCAAAAATGACAAATTTCAAGATGGCAAATGTCCAAGATGTCAAATGACAAATGTCACAATGCTAAATGTCAAAAATGACAAATTTCAAGATGGCAAATGTCAAAGATGTCAAATGACAAATGTCACAATGCTAAATGTCAAAAATGAAAAGTGTCACCATGAAAAATGTCAAAAATAACAAATTTCAAGATGGCAAATGTCAAAGATGTCAAATGACAAATGTCACAATGCTAAATGTCAAAAATAAAAAGTGTCACCATGAAAAATGTCAAAAATGACAAATTTCAAGATGGCAAATGTCAAAGATGTCAAATGACAAATGTCACAATGCTACATGTCAAAAATGAAAAGTGTCACCATGAAAAATGTCAAAAATAACAAATTTCAAGATGGCAAATGTCAAAACTGACAAATGTCACAATGCTAAATGTCAAAAATGATAAGTGTCACCATGAAAAATGTCAAAAATGACAAATTTCAAGATGGCAAATGTCCAAGATGTCAAATGACAAATGTCACAATGCTAAATGTCAAAAATGACAAATTTCAAGATGGCAAATGTCAAAGATGTCAAATGACAAATGTCACAATGCTAAATGTCAAAAATAAAAAGTGTCACCATGAAAAATGTCAAAAATGACAAATTTCAAGATGGCAAATGTCAAAGATGTCAAATGACAAATGTCACAATGCTAAATGTCAAAAATGAAAAGTGTCACCATGAAAAATGTCAAAAATAACAAATTTCAAGATGGCAAATGTCAAAACTGACAAATGTCACAATGCTAAATGTCAAAAATAAAAAGTGTCACCATGAAAAATGTCAAAAATGACAAATTTCAAGATGGCAAATGTCAAAGATGTCAAATGACAAATGTCACAATGCTAAATGTCAAAAATGAACAGTGTCACCATGAAAAATGTCAAAAATGACAAATTTCAAGATGGCAAATATCAAAGCTGTCAAATGACAAATGTCACAATGCTAAATGTCAAAAATGAAAAGTGTCACCATGAAAAATGTCAAAAATGACATATTTCAAGATGGCAAATGTCAAAGATGTCAAATGACAAATGTCACAATGCTAAATGTCAAAAATGAAAAGTGTCACCATGAAAAATGTCAAAAATGACAAATTTCAAGATGGCAAATGTCAAAGATTTCAAATGACAAATGTCACAATGCTAAATGTCAAAAATGAAAAGTGTCACCATGAAAAATGTCAAAAATGACAAATTTCAAGATGGCAAATGTCAAAGCTGTCAAATGACAAATGTCACAATGCTAAATGTCAAAAATAAAAAGTGTCACCATGAAAAATGTCAAAAATGACATATTTCAAGATGGCAAATGTCAAAGCTGTCAAATGACAAATGTCACAATGCTAAATGTCAAAAATGAAAAGTGTCACCATGAAAAATGTCAAAAATACCAAATTTCAAGATGGCAAATGTCAAAGATGTCAAATGACAAATGTCACAATGCTAAATGTCAAAAATGAAAAGTGTCACCATGAAAAATGTCAAAAATGACAAATTTCAAGATGGCAAATGTCAAAACTGACAAATGTCACAATGCTAAATGTCAAAAATGATAAGTGTCACCATGAAAAATGTCAAAAATGACAAATTTTAAGATGGCAAATGTCCAAGATGTCAAATGACAAATGTCACAATGCTAAATGTCAAAAATGACAAATTTCAAGATGGCAAATGTCAAAGATGTCAAATGACAAATGTCACAATGCTAAATGTCAAAAATGAAAAGTGTCACCATGAAAAATGTCAAAAATGACAAATTTCAAGATGGCAAATGTCAAAGATGTCAAATGACAAATGTCACAATGCTAAATGTCAAAAATGAAAAGTGTCACCATGAAAAATGTCAAAAATAACAAACTTCAAGATGGCAAATGTCAAAGATGTCAAATGACAAATGTCACAATGCTAAATGTCAAAAATGAAAAGTGTCACCATGAAAAATGTCAAAAATGACAAATTTCAAGATGGCAAATGTCAAAGATGTCAAATGACAAATGTCACAATGCTAAATGTCAAAAATGAAAAGTGTCACCATGAAAAATGTCAAAAATGACAAATTTTAAGATGGCAAATGTTAAAGATGTCAAATAACAAATGTCACAATGCTAAATGTCAAAAATAAAAAGTGTCACCATGAAAAATGTCAAAAATGACAAATTTCAAGATGGCAAATGTCAAAGATGTCAAATGACAAATGTCACAATGCTAAATGTCAAAAATGAAAAGTGTCACCATGAAAAATGTCAAAAATGACAAATTTCAAGATGGCAAATGTCAAAACTGACAAATGTCACAATGCTAAATGTCAAAAATGATAAGTGTCACCATGAAAAATGTCAAAAATGACAAATTTCAAGATGGCAAATGTCCAAGATGTCAAATGACAAATGTCACAATGCTAAATGTCAAAAATGAAAAGTGTCACCATGAAAAATGTCAAAAATGACAAATTTCAAGATGGCAAATGTCAAAGCTGTCAAATGACAAATGTCACAATGCTAAATGTCAAAAATGAAAAGTGTCACCATGAAAAATGTCAAAAATGACATATTTCAAGATGGCAAATGTCAAAGATGTCAAATGACAAATGTCACAATGCTAAATGTCAAAAATGAAAAGTGTCACCATGAAAAATGTCAAAAATGACAAATTTCAAGATGGCAAATGTCAAAGATTTCAAATGACAAATGTCACAATGCTAAATGTCAAAAATGAAAAGTGTCACCATGAAAAATGTCAAAAATGACAAATTTCAAGATGGCAAATGTCAAAGCTGTCAAATGACAAATGTCACAATGCTAAATGTCAAAAATAAAAAGTGTCACCATGAAAAATGTCAAAAATGACATATTTCAAGATGGCAAATGTCAAAGCTGTCAAATGACAAATGTCACAATGCTAAATGTCAAAAATGAAAAGTGTCACCATGAAAAATGTCAAAAATACCAAATTTCAAGATGGCAAATGTCAAAGATGTCAAATGACAAATGTCACAATGCTAAATGTCAAAAATGAAAAGTGTCACCATGAAAAATGTCAAAAATGACAAATTTCAAGATGGCAAATGTCAAAACTGACAAATGTCACAATGCTAAATGTCAAAAATGATAAGTGTCACCATGAAAAATGTCAAAAATGACAAATTTTAAGATGGCAAATGTCCAAGATGTCAAATGACAAATGTCACAATGCTAAATGTCAAAAATGACAAATTTCAAGATGGCAAATGTCAAAGATGTCAAATGACAAATGTCACAATGCTAAATGTCAAAAATGAAAAGTGTCACCATGAAAAATGTCAAAAATGACAAATTTCAAGATGGCAAATGTCAAAGATGTCAAATGACAAATGTCACAATGCTAAATGTCAAAAATGAAAAGTGTCACCATGAAAAATGTCAAAAATAACAAACTTCAAGATGGCAAATGTCAAAGATGTCAAATGACAAATGTCACAATGCTAAATGTCAAAAATGAAAAGTGTCACCATGAAAAATGTCAAAAATGACAAATTTCAAGATGGCAAATGTCAAAGATGTCAAATGACAAATGTCACAATGCTAAATGTCAAAAATGAAAAGTGTCACCATGAAAAATGTCAAAAATGACAAATTTTAAGATGGCAAATGTTAAAGATGTCAAATAACAAATGTCACAATGCTAAATGTCAAAAATAAAAAGTGTCACCATGAAAAATGTCAAAAATGACAAATTTCAAGATGGCAAATGTCAAAGATGTCAAATGACAAATGTCACAATGCTAAATGTCAAAAATGAAAAGTGTCACCATGAAAAATGTCAAAAATGACAAATTTCAAGATGGCAAATGTCAAAACTGACAAATGTCACAATGCTAAATGTCAAAAATGATAAGTGTCACCATGAAAAATGTCAAAAATGACAAATTTCAAGATGGCAAATGTCCAAGATGTCAAATGACAAATGTCAAAAATGAAAAGTGTCACCATGAAAAATGTCAAAAATGACAAATTTCAAGATGGCAAATGTCAAAACTGACAAATGTCACAATGCTAAATGTCAAAAATGATAAGTGTCACCATGAAAAATGTCAAAAATGACAAATTTCAAGATGGCAAATGTCAAAGATGTCAAATGACAAATGTCACAATGCTAAATGTCAAAAATGAAAAGTGTCAAAAATGACAAATTTCAAGATGGCAAATGTCTCAGAAGTCAAATGACAAATGTCACAATGCTAAATGTCAAAAATGAAAAGTGTCACCATGAAAAATGTCAAAAATGACAAATTTCAAGATGGCAAATGTCAAAACTGACAAATGTCACAATGCTAAATGTCAAAAATGAAAAGTGTCACCATGAAAAATGTCAAAAATAACAAATTTCAAGATGGCAAATGTCAAAGATGTCAAATGACAAATGTCACAATGCTAAATGTCAAAAATGACAAATTTCAAGATGGCAAATGTCAAAGATGTCAAAGGACAAACGTCACAATGCTAAATGTCAAAAATGAAAAGTGTCACCATGAAAAATGTCAAAAATGACAAATTTCAAGATGGCAAATGTCAAAGATGTCAAATGACAAATGTCACAATGCTAAATGTCAAAAATGAAAAGTGTCACCATGAAAAATGTCAAAAATGACAAATTTCAAGATGGCAAATGACAAATTTCAAGATGGCAAATGTCAAAACTGACAAATGTCACAATGCTAAATGTCAAAAATAATAAGTGTCACCATGAAAAATGTCAAAAATGACAAATTTCAAGATGGCAAATGTCAAAGATGTCAAATGACAAATGTCACAATGCTAAATGTCAAAAATGACAAATTTCAAGATGGCAAATATCTAAGATGTCAAATGACAAATATCCCAATGCTAAATGTCAAAAATGAAAAGTGTCACCATGAAAAATGTCAAAAATGACAAATTTCAAGATGGCAAATGTCCAAGATGTCAAATGACAAATGTCACAATGCTAAATGTCAAAAATGAAAAGTGTAACCATGAAAAATGTCAAAATTGACAAATTTCAAGATGGCAAATGTCAAAGATGTAAAATGACAAATGTCACAATGCTAAATGTCAAAAATTAAAAGTGTCAGAAATGACAAATTTCAAGATGGCAAATGTCTAAGATGTCAAATGACAAATGTCACAATGCTAAATCTCAAAAATGAAAAGTGTCACCGTGAAAAATGTCAAAAATGACAAATTTCAAGATGGCAAATGTCAAAGATGACAAATGTCACAATGCTAAATGTCAAAAATGAAAAGTGTCACCATGAAAAATGTCAAAAATGACAAATTTCAAGATGGCAAATGTCAAAGATGTCAAATGACAAATGTCACAATGCTAAATGTCAAAAATGAAAAGTGTCCCCATGAAAAATGTCAATAATGACCAATTTAAAGATGGCAAATGTCTAAGATGTCAAATGACAAATGTCACAATGCTAAATGTCAAAAATGAAAAGTGTCACCATGAAAAATGTCAAAAATGACAAATTTCAAGATGGCAAATGTCAAAGATGTCAAATGACAAATGTCACAATGCTAAATGTCAAAAATGAAAAGTGTCACCATGAAAAATGTCAAAAATAACAAATTTCAAGATGG
Source organism: Altica lythri (assembly GCA_964028335.1). Classification (NCBI taxonomy): domain Eukaryota; kingdom Metazoa; phylum Arthropoda; class Insecta; order Coleoptera; family Chrysomelidae; genus Altica; species Altica lythri. Next base: position 17,196,270 of record OZ034800.1, on the reverse strand, counting down.
CAAATGTCAAAGATGTCAAATGACAAATGTCACAATGCTAAAAGTCTAAAATGAAAAGTGTCTCCATGAAAAATGTCAAAAATGACAAATTTCAAGATGGCAAATGTCAAAACTGACAAATGTCACAATGCTAAATGTCAAAAATGATAAGTGTCACCATGAAAAATTTCAAAAATGACAAATTTCAAGATGGCAAATGTCCAAGATGTCAAATGACAAATGTCACAATGCTAAATGTCAAAAATGACAAATTTCAAGACGGCAAATGTCAAAGATGTCAAATGACAAATGTCTTAATGCTAAATGTCAAAAAGGAAAAGTGTCACCATGAAAAATGTCAAAAATGACAAATTTTAAGATGGCAAATGTCAAAGATGTCAAATGACAAATGTCACAATGCTAAATGTCAAAAATGAAAAGTGTCACCATGAAAAATGTCAAAAATAACAAATTTCAAGATGGCAAATGTCAAAGATGTCAAATGACAAATGTCACAATTCTAAATGTCAAAAATGAAAAGTGTCACCATGAAAAATGTCAAAAATGACAAATTTCAAGATGGCAAATATCAAAGATGTCAAATGACAAATGTCACAATGCAAAATGTCAAAAATGAAAAGTGTCACCATGAAAAATGTCAAAAATAACAAATTTCAAGATGGCAAATGTCAAAGATGTCAAATGACAAATGTCACAATGCTAAATGTCAAAAATGAAAAGTGTCACCATGAAAAATGTCAAAAATGACAAATTTCAAGATGGCAAATGTCCAAACTGACAAATGTCACAATGCTAAATGTCAAAAATGAAAAGTGTCACCATGAAAAATGTCAAAAATGACAAATTTCAAGATGGCAAATGTCAAAGATGTCAAATGACAAATGTCACAATGCTAAATGTCAAAAATGAAAAGTGTCACCATGAAAAATGTCAAAAATAACAAATTTCAAGATGGCAAATGTCAAAGATGTCAAATGACAAATGTCACAATGCTAAATGTCAAAAATGAAAAGTGTCACCATGAAAAATGTCAAAAATGACAAATTTCAAGATGGCAAATGTCAAAGATGTCAAATGACAAATGTCACAATGCTAAATGTCAAAAATGAAAAGTGTCACCATGAAAAATGTCAAAAATAACAAATTTCAAGATGGCAAATGTCAAAGATGTCAAATGACAAATGTCACATTGCTAAATGTCAAAAATGAAAAGTATCACCATGAAAGATGTCAAAAATGACAAATTTTAAGATGGCAAATGTCAAAACTGACAAATGTCACAATGCTAAATGTCAAAAATGATAAGTGTCACCATGAAAAATGTCAAAAATGACAAATTTCAAGATGGCAAATGTCCAAGATGTCAAATGACAAATGTCACAATGCTAAATGTCAAAAATGACAAATTTCAAGATGAAAAATGTCAAAGATGTCAAATGACAAATGTCACAATGCTAAATGTCAAAAATGATAAGTGTCACCATGAAAAATGTCAAAAATGACAAATTTCAAGATGGCAAATGTCCAAGATGTCAAATGACAGATGTTACAATGCTAAATGTCAAAAATGACAAATTTCAAGATGGCAAATGTCAAAGATGTCAAATGACAAATGTCACAATGCTAAATGTCAATAATGAAAAGTGTCACCATGAAAAATGTCAAAAATGACAAATTTCAAGATAGCAAATGTCAAAGATGTCAAATGACAAATGTCACAATGCTAAATGTCAAAAATGAAAAGTGTCACCATGAAAAATGTCAAAAATAACAAATTTCATGATGGCAAATGTCAAAGATGTCAAATGACAAATGTCACAATGCTAAATGTCAAAAATGAAAAGTGTCACCATGAAAAATGTCAAAAATGACAAATTTCAAGATGGCAAATGTCAAAGATGTCAAATGACAAATGTCACAATGCTAAATGTCAAAAATGAAAAGTGTCACCATGAAAAATGTCAAAAATGACAAATTTCAAGATGGCAAATGTCAAAGCTGTCAAATGACAAATGTCACAATGCTAAATGTCAAAAATGAAAAGTGTCACCATGAAAAATGTCAAACATGACATATTTCAAGATGGCAAATGTCAAAGATGTCAAATGACAAATGTCACAATGCTAAATGTCAAAAATGAAAAGTGTCACCATGAAAAATGTCAAAAATGACAAATTTCAAGATGGCAAATGTCAAAGATGTCAAATGACAAATGTCACAATGCTAAATGTCAAAAATGAAAAGTGTCACCATGAAAAATGTCAAAAATGACAAATTTCAAGATGGCAAATGACAAATTTCAAGATGGCAAATGTCAAAACTGACAAATGTCACAATGCTAAATGTCAAAAATAATAAGTGTCACCATGAAAAATGTCAAAAATGACAAATTTCAAGATGGCAAATGTCAAAGATGTCAAATGACAAATGTCACAATGCTAAATGTCAAAAATGACAAATTTCAAGATGGCAAATATCTAAGATGTCAAATGACAAATATCCCAATGCTAAATGTCAAAAATGAAAAGTGTCACCATGAAAAATGTCAAAAATGACAAATTTCAAGATGGCAAATGTCCAAGATGTCAAATGACAAATGTCACAATGCTAAATGTCAAAAATGAAAAGTGTAACCATGAAAAATGTCAAAATTGACAAATTTCAAGATGGCAAATGTCAAAGATGTCAAATGACAAATGTCACAATGCTAAATGTCAAAAATTAAAAGTGTCAGAAATGACAAATTTCAAGATGGCAAATGTCTAAGATGTCAAATGACAAATGTCACAATGCTAAATCTCAAAAATGAAAAGTGTCACCGTGAAAAATGTCAAAAATGACAAATTTCAAGATGGCAAATGTCAAAGATGACAAATGTCACAATGCTAAATGTCAAAAATGAAAAGTGTCACCATGAAAAATGTCAAAAATGACAAATTTCAAGATGGCAAATGTCAAAGATGTCAAATGACAAATGTCACAATGCTAAATGTCAAAAATGAAAAGTGTCCCCATGAAAAATGTCAATAATGACCAATTTAAAGATGGCAAATGTCTAAGATGTCAAATGACAAATGTCACAATGCTAAATGTCAAAAATGAAAAGTGTCACCATGAAAAATGTCAAAAATGACAAATTTCAAGATGGCAAATGTCAAAGATGTCAAATGACAAATGTCACAATGCTAAATGTCAAAAATGAAAAGTGTCACCATGAAAAATGTCAAAAATAACAAATTTCAAGATGGCAAATGTCAAAGATGTCAAATGACAAATGTCACAATGCTAAAAGTCTAAAATGAAAAGTGTCTCCATGAAAAATGTCAAAAATGACAAATTTCAAGATGGCAAATGTCAAAACTGACAAATGTCACAATGCTAAATGTCAAAAATGATAAGTGTCACCATGAAAAATTTCAAAAATGACAAATTTCAAGATGGCAAATGTCCAAGATGTCAAATGACAAATGTCACAATGCTAAATGTCAAAAATGACAAATTTCAAGACGGCAAATGTCAAAGATGTCAAATGACAAATGTCTTAATGCTAAATGTCAAAAAGGAAAAGTGTCACCATGAAAAATGTCAAAAATGACAAATTTTAAGATGGCAAATGTCAAAGATGTCAAATGACAAATGTCACAATGCTAAATGTCAAAAATGAAAAGTGTCACCATGAAAAATGTCAAAAATAACAAATTTCAAGATGGCAAATGTCAAAGATGTCAAATGACAAATGTCACAATTCTAAATGTCAAAAATGAAAAGTGTCACCATGAAAAATGTCAAAAATGACAAATTTCAAGATGGCAAATATCAAAGATGTCAAATGACAAATGTCACAATGCAAAATGTCAAAAATGAAAAGTGTCACCATGAAAAATGTCAAAAATAACAAATTTCAAGATGGCAAATGTCAAAGATGTCAAATGACAAATGTCACAATGCTAAATGTCAAAAATGAAAAGTGTCACCATGAAAAATGTCAAAAATGACAAATTTCAAGATGGCAAATGTCCAAACTGACAAATGTCACAATGCTAAATGTCAAAAATGAAAAGTGTCACCATGAAAAATGTCAAAAATGACAAATTTTAAGATGGCAAATGTCAAAGATGTCAAATGACAAATGTCACAATGCTAAATGTCAAAAATGAAAAGTGTCACCATGAAAAATGTCAAAAATAACAAATTTCAAGATGGCAAATGTCAAAGATGTCAAATGACAAATGTCACAATGCTAAATGTCAAAAATGAAAAGTGTCACCATGAAAAATGTCAAAAATGACAAATTTCAAGATGGCAAATGTCAAAGATGTCAAATGACAAATGTCACAATGCTAAATGTCAAAAATGAAAAGTGTCACCATGAAAAATGTCAAAAATAACAAATTTCAAGATGGCAAATGTCAAAGATGTCAAATGACAAATGTCACATTGCTAAATGTCAAAAATGAAAAGTATCACCATGAAAGATGTCAAAAATGACAAATTTTAAGATGGCAAATGTCAAAACTGACAAATGTCACAATGCTAAATGTCAAAAATGATAAGTGTCACCATGAAAAATGTCAAAAATGACAAATTTCAAGATGGCAAATGTCCAAGATGTCAAATGACAAATGTCACAATGCTAAATGTCAAAAATGACAAATTTCAAGATGAAAAATGTCAAAGATGTCAAATGACAAATGTCACAATGCTAAATGTCAAAAATGATAAGTGTCACCATGAAAAATGTCAAAAATGACAAATTTCAAGATGGCAAATGTCCAAGATGTCAAATGACAGATGTTACAATGCTAAATGTCAAAAATGACAAATTTCAAGATGGCAAATGTCAAAGATGTCAAATGACAAATGTCACAATGCTAAATGTCAATAATGAAAAGTGTCACCATGAAAAATGTCAAAAATGACAAATTTCAAGATAGCAAATGTCAAAGATGTCAAATGACAAATGTCACAATGCTAAATGTCAAAAATGAAAAGTGTCACCATGAAAAATGTCAAAAATAACAAATTTCATGATTGCAAATGTCAAAGATGTCAAATGACAAATGTCACAATGCTAAATGTCAAAAATGAAAAGTGTCACCATGAAAAATGTCAAAAATGACAAATTTCAAGATGGCAAATGTCAAAGATGTCAAATGACAAATGTCACAATGCTAAATGTCAAAAATGAAAAGTGTCACCATGAAAAATGTCAAAAATGACAAATTTCAAGATGGCAAATGTCAGGGCTGTCAAATGACAAATGTCACAATGCTAAATGTCAAAAATGAAAAGTGTCACCATGAAAAATGTCAAAAATGACATATTTCAAGATGGCAAATGTCAAAGATGTCAAATGACAAATGTCACAATGCTAAATGTCAAAAATGAAAAGTGTGACCATGAAAAATGTCAAAAATGACAAATTTCAAGATAACAAATGTCAAAACTGACAAATGTCACAATGCTAAATGTCAAAAATGATAAGTGTCACCATGAAAAATGTCAAAAATGACAAATTTCAAGATGGCAAATGTCCAAGATGTCAAATGACAAATGTCACAATGCTAAATGTTAAAAATGAAAAGTGTCACCATAAAAAATGTCAAAAATGACAAATTTCAAGATGGCAAATGTCAAAGATGTCAAACGACAAATGTCACAATGCTAAATGTCAAAAATGAAAAGTGTCAAAAATGACAAATTTCAAGATGGCAAATGTCAAAGATGTCAAATGACAAATGTCACAATGCTAAATGTCAAAAATGAAAAGTGTCACCATGAAAAATGTCAAAAATGACAAATTTCAAGATAACAAATGTCAAAACTGACAAATGTCACAATGCTAAATGTCAAAAATGATAAGTGTCACCATGAAAAATGTCAAAAATGACAAATTTCAAGATGGCAAATGTCCAAGATGTCAAATGACAAATGTCACAATGCTAAATGTTAAAAATGAAAAGTGTCACCATAAAAAATGTCAAAAATGACAAATTTCAAGATGGCAAATGTCAAAGATGTCAAATGACAAATGTCACAATGCTAAATGTCAAAAATGAAAAGTGTCAAAAATGACAAATTTCAAGATGGCAAATGTCTAAGATGTCAAATGACAAATGTCACAATGCTAAATGTCAAAAATAAAAAGTGTCACCGTGAAAAATGTCAAAAATGACAAATTTCAAGATGGCAAATGTCAAAGATGTCAAATGACAAATGTCACAATGCTAAATGTCAAAAATGAAAAGTGTCACCATGAAAAATGTCAAAAATGACATATTTCAAGATGGCAAATGTCAAAGATGTCAAATGACAAATGTCACAATGCTAAATGTCAAAAATGAAAAGTGTGACCATGAAAAATGTCAAAAATGACAAATTTCAAGATAACAAATGTCAAAACTGACAAATGTCACAATGCTAAATGTCAAAAATGATAAGTGTCACCATGAAAAATGTCAAAAATGACAAATTTCAAGATGGCAAATGTCCAAGATGTCAAATGACAAATGTCACAATGCTAAATGTTAAAAATGAAAAGTGTCACCATAAAAAATGTCAAAAATGACAAATTTCAAGATGGCAAATGTCAAAGATGTCAAACGACAAATGTCACAATGCTAAATGTCAAAAATGAAAAGTGTCAAAAATGACAAATTTCAAGATGGCAAATGTCAAAGATGTCAAATGACAAATGTCACAATGCTAAATGTCAAAAATGAAAAGTGTCACCATGAAAAATGTCAAAAATGACAAATTTCAAGATAACAAATGTCAAAACTGACAAATGTCACAATGCTAAATGTCAAAAATGATAAGTGTCACCATGAAAAATGTCAAAAATGACAAATTTCAAGATGGCAAATGTCCAAGATGTCAAATGACAAATGTCACAATGCTAAATGTTAAAAATGAAAAGTGTCACCATAAAAAATGTCAAAAATGACAAATTTCAAGATGGCAAATGTCAAAGATGTCAAATGACAAATGTCACAATGCTAAATGTCAAAAATGAAAAGTGTCAAAAATGACAAATTTCAAGATGGCAAATGTCTAAGATGTCAAATGACAAATGTCACAATGCTAAATGTCAAAAATAAAAAGTGTCACCGTGAAAAATGTCAAAAATGACAAATTTCAAGATGGCAAATGTCAAAGATGTCAAATGACAAATGTCACAATGCTAAATGTCAAAAATGAAAAGTGTCACCATGAAAAATGTCAAAAATGACAAATTTCAAGATGGCAAATGTCAAAGATGTCAAATGACAAATGTCACAATGCTAAATGTCAAAAATGAATAGTGTCACCATGAAAAATGTCAAAAATGACAAATTTCAAGATGGCAAATATCAAAGATGTCAAATGACAAATGTCACAATGCTAAATGACAAATTTCAAGATGGCAAATGTCAAAGATGTCAAATGACAAATGTCACAATGCTAAATGTCAAAAATGAAAAGTGTCACCATGAAAAATGTCAAAAATGACAAATTTCAAGATGGCAAATGTCAAAGATGTCAAATGACAAATGTCACAATGCTAAATGTCAAAAATGAAACGTGTCACCATGAAAAATGTCAAAAATAACAAATTTCAAGATGGCAAATGTCAAAGATGTCAAATGACAAATGTCACAATGCTAAATGTCAAAAATGAAAAGTGTCACCATAAAAAATGTCAAAAACAACAAATTTCAAGATGGCAAATGTCAAAGATGTCAAATGACAAATGTCACAATGCTAAATGTCAAAAATGAAAAGTGTCACCATAAAAAATGTCAAAAATGACAAATTTCAAGATGGCAAATGTCAAAACTGACAAATGTCACAATGCTAAATGTCAAAAATGATAAGTGTCACCATGAAAAATGTCAAAAATGACAAATTTCAAGATGGCAAATGTCCAAGATGTCAAATGACAAATGTCACAATGCTAAATGTCAAAAATGGCAAATTTCAAGATGGCAAATGTCAAAGATGTCAAATGACAAATGTCACAATGCTAAATGTCAAAAATGAAAAGTGTCACCATGAAAAATGTCAAAAATGACAAATTTCAAGATGGCAAATGTCAAAGATGTCAAATGACAAATGTCACAATGCTAAATGTCAAAAATAAAAAGTGTCACCATGAAAAATGTCAAAAATGACAAATTTCAAGATGGCAAATGTCAAAGATGTCAAATGACAAATGTCACAATGCTAAATGTCAAAAATGAAAAGTGTCACCATGAAAAATGTCAAAAATAACAAATTTCAAGATGGCAAATGTCAAAACTGACAAATGTCACAATGCTAAATGTCAAAAATGATAAGTGTCACCATGAAAAATGTCAAAAATGACAAATTTCAAGATGGCAAATGACCAAGATGTCAAATGACAAATGTCACAATGCTAAATGTCAAAAATGACAAATTTCAAGATGGCAAATGTCAAAGATGTCAAATGACAAATGTCACAATGCTAAATGTCAAAAATAAAAAGTGTCACCATGAAAAATGTCAAAAATGACAAATTTCAAGATGGCAAATGTCAAAGATGTCAAATGACAAATGTCACAATGCTAAATGTCAAAAATGAAAAGTGTCACCATGAAAAATGTCAAAAATAACAAATTTCAAGATGGCAAATGTCAAAACTGACAAATGTCACAATGCTAAATGTCAAAAATAAAAAGTGTCACCATGAAAAATGTCAAAAATGACAAATTTCAAGATGGCAAATGTCAAAGATGTCAAATGACAAATGTCACAATGCTAAATGTCAAAAATGAAAAGTGTCACCATGAAAAATGTCAAAAATGACAAATTTCAAGATGGCAAATATCAAAGCTGTCAAATGACAAATGTCACAATGCTAAATGTCAAAAATGAAAAGTGTCACCATGAAAAATGTCAAAAATGACATATTTCAAGATGGCAAATGTCAAAGATGTCAAATGACAAATGTCACAATGCTAAATGTCAAAAATGAAAAATGTCACCATGAAAAATGTCAAAAATGACAAATTTCAAGATGGCAAATGTCAAAGATTTCAAATGACAAATGTCACAATGCTAAATGTCAAAAATGAAAAGTGTCACCATGAAAAATGTCAAAAATGACAAATTTCAAGATGGCAAATGTCAAAGCTGTCAAATGACAAATGTCACAATGCTAAATGTCAAAAATAAAAAGTGTCACCATGAAAAATGTCAAAAATGACATATTTCAAGATGGCAAATGTCAAAGCTGTCAAATGACAAATGTCACAATGCTAAATGTCAAAAATGAAAAGTGTCACCATGAAAAATGTCAAAAATACCAAATTTCAAGATGGCAAATGTCAAAGATGTCAAATGACAAATGTCACAATGCTAAATGTCAAAAATGAAAAGTGTCACCATGAAAAATGTCAAAAATAACAAATTTCAAGATGGCAAATGTCAAAACTGACAAATGTCACAATGCTAAATGTCAAAAATGATAAGTGTCACCATGAAAAATGTCAAAAATGACAAATTTCAAGATGGCAAATGTCCAAGATGTCAAATGACAAATGTCACAATGCTAAATGTCAAAAATGACAAATTTCAAGATGGCAAATGTCAAAGATGTCAAATGACAAATGTCACAATGCTAAATGTCAAAAATAAAAAGTGTCACCATGAAAAATGTCAAAAATGACAAATTTCAAGATGGCAAATGTCAAAGATGTCAAATGACAAATGTCACAATGCTAAATGTCAAAAATGAAAAGTGTCACCATGAAAAATGTCAAAAATAACAAATTTCAAGATGGCAAATGTCAAAACTGACAAATGTCACAATGCTAAATGTCAAAAATAAAAAGTGTCACCATGAAAAATGTCAAAAATGACAAATTTCAAGATGGCAAATGTCAAAGATGTCAAATGACAAATGTCACAATGCTAAATGTCAAAAATGAAAAGTGTCACCATGAAAAATGTCAAAAATGACAAATTTCAAGATGGCAAATATCAAAGCTGTCAAATGACAAATGTCACAATGCTAAATGTCAAAAATGAAAAGTGTCACCATGAAAAATGTCAAAAATGACATATTTCAAGATGGCAAATGTCAAAGATGTCAAATGACAAATGTCACAATGCTAAATGTCAAAAATGAAAAATGTCACCATGAAAAATGTCAAAAATGACAAATTTCAAGATGGCAAATGTCAAAGATTTCAAATGACAAATGTCACAATGCTAAATGTCAAAAATGAAAAGTGTCACCATGAAAAATGTCAAAAATGACAAATTTCAAGATGGCAAATGTCAAAGCTGTCAAATGACAAATGTCACAATGCTAAATGTCAAAAATAAAAAGTGTCACCATGAAAAATGTCAAAAATGACATATTTCAAGATGGCAAATGTCAAAGCTGTCAAATGACAAATGTCACAATGCTAAATGTCAAAAATGAAAAGTGTCACCATGAAAAATGTCAAAAATACCAAATTTCAAGATGGCAAATGTCAAAGATGTCAAATGACAAATGTCACAATGCTAAATGTCAAAAATGAAAAGTGTCACCATGAAAAATGTCAAAAATGACAAATTTCAAGATGGCAAATGTCAAAACTGACAAATGTCACAATGCTAAATGTCAAAAATGATAAGTGTCACCATGAAAAATGTCAAAAATGACAAATTTTAAGATGGCAAATGTCCAAGATGTCAAATGCCAAATGTCACAATGCTAAATGTCAAAAATGACAAATTTCAAGATGGCAAATGTCAAAGATGTCAAATGACAAATGTCACAATGCTAAATGTCAAAAATGAAAAGTGTCACCATGAAAAATGTCAAAAATGACAAATTTCAAGATGGCAAATGTCAAAGATGTCAAATGACAAATGTCACAATGCTAAATGTCAAAAATGAAAAGTGTCACCATGAAAAATGTCAAAAATAACAAACTTCAAGATGGCAAATGTCAAAGATGTCAAATGACAAATGTCACAATGCTAAATGTCAAAAATGAAAAGTGTCACCATGAAAAATGTCAAAAATGACAAATTTCAAGATGGCAAATGTCAAAGATGTCAAATGACAAATGTCACAATGCTAAATGTCAAAAATGAAAAGTGTCACCATGAAAAATGTCAAAAATGACAAATTTTAAGATGGCAAATGTTAAAGATGTCAAATAACAAATGTCACAATGCTAAATGTCAAAAATAAAAAGTGTCACCATGAAAAATGTCAAAAATGACAAATTTCAAGATGGCAAATGTCAAAGATGTCAAATGACAAATGTCACAATGCTAAATGTCAAAAATGAAAAGTGTCACCATGAAAAATGTCAAAAATGACAAATTTCAAGATGGCAAATGTCAAAACTGACAAATGTCACAATGCTAAATGTCAAAAATGATAAGTGTCACCATGAAAAATGTCAAAAATGACAAATTTCAAGATGGCAAATGTCAAAGCTGTCAAATGACAAATGTCACAATGCTAAATGTCAAAAATGAAAAGTGTCACCATGAAAAATGTCAAAAATGACATATTTCAAGATGGAAAATGTCAAAGATGTCAAATGACAAATGTCACAATGCTAAATGTCAAAAATGAAAAGTGTCACCATGAAAAATGTCAAAAATGACAAATTTCAAGATGGCAAATGTCAAAGATTTCAAATGACAAATGTCACAATGCTAAATGTCAAAAATGAAAAGTGTCACCATGAAAAATGTCAAAAATGACAAATTTCAAGATGGCAAATGTCAAAGCTGTCAAATGACAAATGTCACAATGCTAAATGTCAAAAATAAAAAGTGTCACCATGAAAAATGTCAAAAATGACATATTTCAAGATGGCAAATGTCAAAGCTGTCAAATGACAAATGTCACAATGCTAAATGTCAAAAATGAAAAGTGTCACCATGAAAAATGTCAAAAATACCAAATTTCAAGATGGCAAATGTCAAAGATGTCAAATGACAAATGTCACAATGCTAAATGTCAAAAATGAAAAGTGTCACCATGAAAAATGTCAAAAATGACAAATTTCAAGATGGCAAATGTCAAAACTGACAAATGTCACAATGCTAAATGTCAAAAATGATAAGTGTCACCATGAAAAATGTCAAAAATGACAAATTTTAAGATGGCAAATGTCCAAGATGTCAAATGACAAATGTCACAATGCTAAATGTCAAAAATGACAAATTTCAAAATGGCAAATGTCAAAGATGTCAAATGACAAATGTCACAATGCTAAATGTCAAAAATGAAAAGTGTCACCATGAAAAATGTCAAAAATGACAAATTTCAAGATGGCAAATGTCAAAGATGTCAAATGACAAATGTCACAATGCTAAATGTCAAAAATGAAAAGTGTCACCATGAAAAATGTCAAAAATAACAAACTTCAAGATGGCAAATGTCAAAGATGTCAAATGACAAATGTCACAATGCTAAATGTCAAAAATGAAAAGTGTCACCATGAAAAATGTCAAAAATGACAAATTTCAAGATGGCAAATGTCAAAGATGTCAAATGACAAATGTCACAATGCTAAATGTCAAAAATGAAAAGTGTCACCATGAAAAATGTCAAAAATGACAAATTTTAAGATGGCAAATGTTAAAGATGTCAAATAACAAATGTCACAATGCTAAATGTCAAAAATAAAAAGTGTCACCATGAAAAATGTCAAAAATGACAAATTTCAAGATGGCAAATGTCAAAGATGTCAAATGACAAATGTCACAATGCTAAATGTCAAAAATGAAAAGTGTCACCATGAAAAATGTCAAAAATGACAAATTTCAAGATGGCAAATGTCAAAACTGACAAATGTCACAATGCTAAATGTCAAAAATGATAAGTGTCACCATGAAAAATGTCAAAAATGACAAATTTCAAGATGGCAAATGTCCAAGATGTCAAATGACAAATGTCACAATGCTAAATGTCAAAAATGAAAAGTGTCACCATGAAAAATGTCAAAAATGACAAATTTCAAGATGGCAAATGTCAAAACTGACAAATGTCACAATGCTAAATGTCAAAAATGATAAGTGTCACCATGAAAAATGTCAAAAATGACAAATTTCAAGATGGCAAATGTCAAAGATGTCAAATGACAAATGTCACAATGCTAAATGTCAAAAATGAAAAGTGTCAAAAATGACAAATTTCAAGATGGCAAATGTCTCAGAAGTCAAATGACAAATGTCACAATGCTAAATGTCAAAAATGAAAAGTGTCACCATGAAAAATGTCAAAAATGACAAATTTCAAGATGGCAAATGTCAAAACTGACAAATGTCACAATGCTAAATGTCAAAAATGAAAAGTGTCACCATGAAAAATGTCAAAAATAACAAATTTCAAGATGGCAAATGTCAAAGATGTCAAATGACAAATGTCACAATGCTAAATGTCAAAAATGACAAATTTCAAGATGGCAAATGTCAAAGATGTCAAAGGACAAACGTCACAATGCTAAATGTCAAAAATAAAAAGTGTCACCATGAAAAATGTCAAAAATGACAAATTTCAAGATGGCAAATGTCAAAGATGTCAAATGACAAATGTCACAATGCTAAATGTCAAAAATGAAAAGTGTCACCATGAAAAATGTCAAAAATGACAAATTTCAAGATGGCAAATGACAAATTTCAAGATGGCAAATGTCAAAACTGACAAATGTCACAATGCTAAATGTCAAAAATAATAAGTGTCACCATGAAAAATGTCAAAAATGACAAATTTCAAGATGGCAAATGTCAAAGATGTCAAATGACAAATGTCACAATGCTAAATGTCAAAAATGACAAATTTCAAGATGGCAAATATCTAAGATGTCAAATGACAAATATCCCAATGCTAAATGTCAAAAATGAAAAGTGTCACCATGAAAAATGTCAAAAATGACAAATTTCAAGATGGCAAATGTCCAAGATGTCAAATGACAAATGTCACAATGCTAAATGTCAAAAATGAAAAGTGTAACCATGAAAAATGTTAAAATTGACAAATTTCAAGATGGCAAATGTCAAAGATGTCAAATGACAAATGTCACAATGCTAAATGTCAAAAATTAAAAGTGTCAGAAATGACAAATTTCAAGATGGCAAATGTCTAAGATGTCAAATGACAAATGTCACAATGCTAAATCTCAAAAATGAAAAGTGTCACCGTGAAAAATGTCAAAAATGACAAATTTCAAGATGGCAAATGTCAAAGATGACAAATGTCACAATGCTAAATGTCAAAAATGAAAAGTGTCACCATGAAAAATGTCAAAAATGACAAATTTCAAGATGGCAAATGTCAAAGATGTCAAATGACAAATGTCACAATGCTAAATGTCAAAAATGAAAAGTGTCCCCATGAAAAATGTCAATAATGACCAATTTAAAGATGGCAAATGTCTAAGATGTCAAATGACAAATGTCACAATGCTAAATGTCAAAAATGAAAAGTGTCACCATGAAAAATGTCAAAAATGACAAATTTCAAGATGGCAAATGTCAAAGATGTCAAATGACAAATGTCACAATGCTAAATGTCAAAAATGAAAAGTGTCACCATGAAAAATGTCAAAAATAACAAATTTCAAGATGGCAAATGTCAAAGATGTCAAATGACAAATGTCACAATGCTAAAAGTCTAAAATGAAAAGTGTCTCCATGAAAAATGTCAAAAATGACAAATTTTAAGATGGCAAATGTCAAAACTGACAAATGTCACAATGCTAAATGTCAAAAATGATAAGTGTCACCATGAAAAATTTCAAAAATGACAAATTTCAAGATGGCAAATGTCCAAGATGTTAAATGACAAATGTCACAATGCTAAATGTCAAAAATGACAAATTTCAAGACGGCAAATGTCAAAGATGTCAAATGACAAATGTCTTAATGCTAAATGTCAAAAAGGAAAAGTGTCACCATGAAAAATGTCAAAAATGACAAATTTTAAGATGGCAAATGTCAAAGATGTCAAATGACAAATGTCACAATGCTAAATGTCAAAAATGAAAAGTGTCACCATGAAAAATGTCAAAAATAACAAATTTCAAGATGGCAAATGTCAAAGATGTCAAATGACAAATGTCACAATTCTAAATGTCAAAAATGAAAAGTGTCACCATGAAAAATGTCAAAAATGACAAATTTCAAGATGGCAAATATCAAAGATGTCAAATGACAAGTGTCACAATGCTAAATGTCAAAAATGAAAAGTGTCACCATGAAAAATGTCAAAAATTACAAATTTCAAGATGGCAAATGTCAAAGATGTCAAATGACAAATGTCACAATGCTAAATGTCAAAAATGAAAAGTGTCACCATGAAAAATGTCAAAAATGACAAATTTCAAGATGGCAAATGTCCAAACTGACAAATGTCACAATGCTAAATGTCAAAAATGAAAAGTGTCACCATGAAAAATGTCAAAAATGACAAATTTCAAGATGGCAAATGTCAAAGATGTCAAATGACAAATGTCACAATGCTAAATGTCAAAAATGAAAAGTGTCACCATGAAAAATGTCAAAAATAACAAATTTCAAGATGGCAAATGTCAAAGATGTCAAATGACAAATGTCACAATGCTAAATGTCAAAAATGAAAAGTGTCACCATGAAAAATGTCAAAAATGACAAATTTCAAGATGGCAAATGTCAAAGATGTCAAATGACAAATGTCACAATGCTAAATGTCAAAAATGAAAAGTGTCACCATGAAAAATGTCAAAAATAACAAATTTCAAGATGGCAAATGTCAAAGATGTCAAATGACAAATGTCACATTGCTAAATGTCAAAAATGAAAAGTATCACCATGAAAGATGTCAAAAATGACAAATTTTAATATGGCAAATGTCAAAACTGACAAATGTCACAATGCTAAATGTCAAAAATGATAAGTGTCACCATGAAAAATGTCAAAAATGACAAATTTCAAGATGGCAAATGTCCAAGATGTCAAATGACAAATGTCACAATGCTAAATGTCAAAAATGACAAATTTCAAGATGAAAAATGTCAAAGATGTCAAATGACAAATGTCACAATGCTAAATGTCAAAAATGAAAAGTGTCACCATGAAAAATGTCAAAAATGACAAATTTCAAGATGGCAAATGTCACAATGCTAAATGTCAAAAATGAAAAGTGTCACCATGAAAAATGTTAAAAATAACAAATTTCAAGATGGCAAATGTCAAAGATGTCAAATGACAAATGTCACAATGCTAAATGTCAAAAATGAAAAACGTCACAATGAAAAATGTCAAAAATGACAAATTTCAAGATGACAAATGTCAAAGATGTCAAATGACAAATGTCACAATGCTAAATGTCAAAAATGAAAAGTGTCACCATAAAATGTCAAAAATGACAAATTTCAAGATGGCAAATGTCAAAGATGTCAAATGACAAATGTCACAATGCTAAATATCAAAAATGAAAAGTGTCACCATGAAAAAGGTCAAAAATGACAAATTTCAAGATGGCAAATGTCAAAGATGTCAAATGACAAATGTCACAATGCTAAATGTAAAAAATGAAAAGTTTCACCATGAAAAATGTCAAAAATGACAAATTTCAAGATGGCAAATGTCAAAACTGACAAATGTCACAATGCTAAATGTCAAAGATGATAAGTGTCACCATGAAAAATGTCAAAAATGACAAATTTCAATATGGCAAATGTCCAAGATGTCAAATGACAAATGTCACAATGCTAAATGTCAAAAATGAAAAGTGTCACCATGAAAAATGTCAAAAATGACAAATTTTAAGATGGCAAATGTCAAACATGTCAAATGACAAATGTCACAATGCTAAATGTCAAAAATGAAAAGTGTCAAAAATGACAAATTTCAAGATGGCAAATGTCTAAGATGGCAAATGACAAATGTCACAATGCTAAATGTCAAAAATGAAAAGTGTCACCTTGAAAAATGTCAAAAATGACAAATTTCAAGATGACAAATGTCAAAGATGTCAAATGACAAATGTCACAATGCTAAATGTCAAAAATGAAAAGTGTCACCATGAAAAATGTCAAAAATGACAAATTTCAAGATGGCAAATGTCAAAGATGTCAAATGACAAATGTCACAATGCTAAATGTCAAAAATGAAAAGTGTCACCATGAAAAATGTCAAAAATAACAAATTTCAAGATGGCAAATGTCAAAGATGTCAAATGACAAATGTCACATTGCTAAATGTCAAAAATGAAAAGTATCACCATGAAAGATGTCAAAAATGACAAATTTTAATATGGCAAATGTCAAAACTGACAAATGTCACAATGCTAAATGTCAAAAATGATAAGTGTCACCATGAAAAATGTCAAAAATGACAAATTTCAAGATGGCAAATGTCCAAGATGTCAAATGACAAATGTCACAATGCTAAATGTCAAAAATGACAAATTTCAAGATGAAAAATGTCAAAGATGTCAAATGACAAATGTCACAATGCTAAATGTCAAAAATGAAAAGTGTCACCATGAAAAATGTCAAAAATGACAAATTTCAAGATGGCAAATGTCACAATGCTAAATGTCAAAAATGAAAAGTGTCACCATGAAAAATGTTAAAAATAACAAATTTCAAGATGGCAAATGTCAAAGATGTCAAATGACAAATGTCACAATGCTAAATGTCAAAAATGAAAAACGTCACAATGAAAAATGTCAAAAATGACAAATTTCAAGATGACAAATGTCAAAGATGTCAAATGACAAATGTCACAATGCTAAATGTCAAAAATGAAAAGTGTCACCATAAAATGTCAAAAATGACAAATTTCAAGATGGCAAATGTCAAAGATGTCAAATGACAAATGTCACAATGCTAAATATCAAAAATGAAAAGTGTCACCATGAAAAAGGTCAAAAATGACAAATTTCAAGATGGCAAATGTCAAAGATGTCAAATGACAAATGTCACAATGCTAAATGTAAAAAATGAAAAGTTTCACCATGAAAAATGTCAAAAATGACAAATTTCAAGATGGCAAATGTCAAAACTGACAAATGTCACAATGCTAAATGTCAAAGATGATAAGTGTCACCATGAAAAATGTCAAAAATGACAAATTTCAATATGGCAAATGTCCAAGATGTCAAATGACAAATGTCACAATGCTAAATGTCAAAAATGAAAAGTGTCACCATGAAAAATGTCAAAAATGACAAATTTTAAGATGGCAAATGTCAAACATGTCAAATGACAAATGTCACAATGCTAAATGTCAAAAATGAAAAGTGTCAAAAATGACAAATTTCAAGATGGCAAATGTCTAAGATGGCAAATGACAAATGTCACAATGCTAAATGTCAAAAATGAAAAGTGTCACCTTGAAAAATGTCAAAAATGACAAATTTCAAGATGACAAATGTCAAAGATGTCAAATGACAAATGTCACAATGCTAAATGTCAAAAATGAAAAGTGTCACCATGAAAAATGTCAAAAATTACAAATTTCAAGATGGCAAATGTCAAAGATGTCAAATGACAAATGTCACAATGCTAAATGTCAAAAATGAAAAGTGTCACCATAAAAAATGTCAAAAATGACAAATTTCAAGATGGCAAATGTCAAAGATGTCAAATGACAAATGTCACAATGCTAAAAGTCAAAAATGAAAAGTGTCACCATGAAAAATGTCAAAAATAACAAATTTCAAGATGGCAAATGTCAAAGATGTCAAATGACAAATGTCACAATGCTAAATGTCAAAAATGAAAAGTGTCACCATAAAAAATGTCAAAAATAACAAATTTCAAGATGGCAAATGGCAAAGATGTCAAATGACAAATGTCACAATGCTAAATGTCAAAAATGAAAAGTGTCACCATGAAAAATGTCAAAAATAACAAATTTCAAGATGGCAAATGTCAAAGATGTCAAATGACAAATGTCAAAATGCTAAATGTCAAAAATGAAAAATGTCAAAAATGACAAATTTCAAGATGGCAAATGTCAAAACTGACAAATGTCACAATGCTAAATGTCAAAAATGATAAGTGTCACCATGAAAAATGTCAAAAATGACAAATTTCAGGATGGCAAATGTCCAAAATGTCAAATGACAAATGTCACAATGCTAAATGTCAAAAATGACAAATTTCAAGATGGCAAATGTCAATGATGTCAAATGACAAATGTCACAATGCTAAATGTCAAAAATGAAAAGTGTCACCATGAAAAATGTCAAAAATGACAAATTTCAAGATAGCAAATGTCAAAGATGTCAAATGACAAATGTCACAATGCTAAATGTCAAAAATGAAAAGTGTCACCATGAAAAATGTCAAAAATAACAAATTTCAAGATGGCAAATGTCAAAGATGTCAAATGACAAATGTCACAATGCTAAATGTCAAAAATGAAAAGTGTCACCACGAAAAATGTCAAAAATGACAAATTTCAAGATGGCAATTGTCAAAGATGTCAAATGACAAATGTCACAATGCTAAATGTCAAAAATGAAAAGTGTCACCATGAAAAATGTCAAAAATGACAAATTTCAAGATGGCAAATGTCAAAGATGTCAAATGACAAATGTCACAATGCTAAATGTCAAAAATGAAAAGTGTCACCATGAAAAATGTCAAAAATGACAAATTTCAAGATGGCAAATGTCAAAGATGTCAAATGACAAATTTCACAATGCTAAATGTCAAAAATGAAAAGTGTCAAAAATGACAAATTTCAAGATGGCAAATGTCAAAGACGTCAAATGACAAATGTCACAATGCTAAAAGTCAAAAATGAAAAGTGTCACCATGAAAAATGTCAAAAATAACAAATTTCAAGATGGCAAATGTCAAAGATGTCAAATGACAAATGTCACAATGCTAAATGTCAAAAATGAAAAGTGTCACCCTGAAAAATGTCAAAAATGACAAATTTCAAGATGACAAATGTCAAAGATGTCAAATGACAAATGTCACAATGCTAAATGTCAAAAATGAAAAGTGTCACCATGAAAAATGTCAAAAATGACAAATTTCAAGATGGCAAATGTTAAAGATGTCAAATGACAAATGTCACAATGCTAAATGTCAAAAATGAAAAGTGTCACCATGAAAAATTTCAAAAATGACAAATTTCAAGATGGCAAATGTCAAAGATGTCAAATGACACATGTCACAATGCTAAATGTCAAAAATAAAAAGTGTCACCATGAAAAATCTCAAAAATGACAAATTTCAAGATGGCAAATGTCAAAGATGTCAAATGACAAATGTCACAATGCTAAATGTCAAAAATGAAAAGTGTCACCATGAAAAATGTCAAAAATAACAAATTTCAAGATGGCAAATGTCAAAGATGTCAAATGACAAATGTCAAAATGCTAAATGTCAAAAATGAAAAATGTCAAAAATGACAAATTTCAAGATGGCAAATGTCAAAACTGACAAATGTCACAATGCTAAATGTCAAAAATGATAAGTGTCACCATGAAAAATGTCAAAAATGACAAATTTCAAGATGGCAAATGTCCAGGATGTCAAATGACAAATGTCACAATGCTAAATGTCAAAAATGACAAATTTCAAGATGGCAAATGTCAAAGATGTCAAATGACAAATGTTACAATGCTAAATGTCAAAAATGAAAAGTGTCACCATGAAAAATGTCAAAAATGACAAATTTCAAGATAGCAAATGTCAAAGATGTCAAATGACAAATGTCACAATGCTAAATGTCAAAAATGAAAAGTGTAACCATGAAAAATGTCAAAAATAACAAATTTCAAGATGGCAAATGTCAAAGATGTCAAATGACAAATGTCACAATGCTAAATGTCAAAAATGAAAAGTGTCACCACGAAAAATGTCAAAAATGACAAATTTCAAGATGGCAATTGTCAAAGATGTCAAATGACAAATGTCACAATGCTAAATGTCAAAAATGAAAAGTGTCACCATGAAAAATGTCAAAAATGACAAATTTCAAGATGGCAAATGTCAAAGATGTCAAATGACAAATGTCACAATGCTAAATGTCAAAAATGAAAAGTGTCACCATGAAAAATGTCAAAAATGACAAATTTCAAGATGGCAAATGTCAAAGATGTCAAATGACAAATGTCACAATGCTAAATGTCAAAAATGACAAATTTCAAGATGGCAAATGTCAAAGATGTCAAATGACAAATGTCACAATGCTAAATGTCAAAAATGAAAAGTGTCACTATGAAAAATGTCAAAAATGACAAATTTCAGGATGGCAAATGTCAAAGATGTCAAATGACAAATGTCACAATGCTAAATGTTAAAAATGAAAAGTGTCACCATAAAAAATGTCAAAAATGACAAATTTCAAGATGGCAAATGTCAAAACTGACAAATGTCACAATGCTAAATGTCAAAAATGATAAGTGTCACCATGAAAAATGTCAAAAATGACAAATTTTAAGATGGCAAATGTCCAAGATGTCAAATGACAAATGTCACAATGCTAAATGTCAAAAATGAAAAGTGTCACCATGAAAAATGTCAAAAATGACAAATTTCAAGATGGCAAATGTCAAAGATGTCAAATGACAAATGTCACAATGCTAAATGTCAAAAATGAAAAGTGTCAAAAATGACAAATTTCAAGATGGCAAATGTCTAAGATGTCAAATGACAAATGTCACAATGCTAAATGTCAAAAATGAAAAGTGTTACCATAAAAAATGACAAATTTCAAGATGGCAAATGTCAAAACTGACAAATGTCACAATGCTAAATGTCAAAAATGAAAAGTGTCACAATGAAAAATGTCAAAAATAACAAATTTCAAGATGGCAAATGTCAAAGATGTCAAATGACAAATGTCACAATGCTAAATGTCAAAAATGACAAATTTCAAGATGGCAAATGTCAAAGATGACAAATATGACAAATGTCACAATGCTAAATGTCAAAAATGAAAAGTGTCACCATGAAAAATGTCAAAAATGACAAATTTCAAGATGGCAAATGTCAAAGATGTCAAATGACAAATGTCACAATGCTAAATGTTAAAAATGAAAAGTGTCACCATGAAAAATGTCAAAAATGACAAATTTCAAGATGGCAAATATCAAAACTGACAAACGTCACAATGCTAAATGTCAAAAATGACAAATTTCAAGATGGCAAATGTCAAAGATGACAAATATGACAAATGTCACAATGCTAAATGTCAAAAATGAAAAGTGTCACCATGAAAAATGTCAAAAATGACAAATTTCAAGATGGCAAATGTCAAAGATGTCAAATGACAAATGTCACAATGCTAAATGTTAAAAATGAAAAGTGTCACCATGAAAAATGTCAAAAATGACAAATTTCAAGATGGCAAATGTCAAAGATGTCAAATGACAAATGTCACAATGCTAAATGTCAAAAATGACAAATTTCAAGATGGCAAATGTCTAAGATGTCAAATGACAAATGTCACAATGCTAAATGTCAAAAATAAAAAGTGTCACCATAAAATGTCAAAAATGACAAATTTCAAGATGGCAAATGTCCAAGATGTCAAATGACAAATGTCACAATGCTAAATGTCAAAAATAAAAAGTGTCACCATGAAAAATGTCAAAAATGACAAACTTCAAGATGGCAAATGTCAAAGATGTCAAATGACAAATGTCACAATGCTAAATGTCAAAAATGAAAAGTGTCAAAAATGACAAATTTCAAGATGGCAAATGTCTAAGATGTCAAATGACAAATGTCACAATGCTAAATGTCAAAAATGAAAAGTGTCACCGTGAAAAATGGCAAAAATGACAAATTTCAAGATGGCAAATGTCAAAGATGTCAAATGACAAATGTCACAATGCTAAATGTTAAAAATGAAAAGTGTCACCATGAAAAATGTCAAAAATGGCAAATTTCAAGATGGCAAATGTCAAAGATGTCAAATGACAAATGTCACAATGCTAAATGTCAAAAATGAAAAGTGTCCCCATGAAAAATGTCAATAATGACAAATTTCAAGATGGCAAATGTCAAAGATGTCAAATGACAAATGTCACAATGCTAAATGTCAAAAATGAAAAGTGTCACCATGAAAAATGTCAAAAATGACAAATTTCAAGATGGCAAATGTCAAAGATGTCAAATGACAAATGTCACAATGCTAAATGTCAAAAATGAAAAGTGTCACCATGAAAAATGTCAAAAATAACAAATTTCAAGATGGCAAATGTCAAAGATGTCAAATGACAAATGTCACAATGCTAAATGTCAAAAATGAAAAGTGTCACCATGACAAATGTCAAAAATGACAAATTTCAAGATGGCAAATGTCAAAACTGACAAATGTCACAATGCTAAATGTCAAAAATGATAAAAGTCACCATAAAAAATGTCAAAAATGACAAATTTCAAGATGGCAAATGTCCAAGATGTCAAATGACAAATGTCACAATGCTTAATGTCAAAAATGACAAATTTCAAGCTGGCAAATGTCAAAGATGTGAAATGACAAATGTCACAATGCTAAATGTCAAAAATGAAAAGTGTCACCATGAAAAATGTCAAAAATGACAAATTTCAAGACTGCAAATGTCAAAGATGTCAAATGACAAATGTCACAATGCTAAATGTCAAAAATGAAAAGTGTCACCATGAAAAATGTCAAAAATAACAAATTTCAAGATGGCAAATGTCAAAGATGTCAAATGACAAATGTTACAATTCTAAATGTCAAAAATGAAAAGTGTCACCATGAAAAATGTCAAAAATAACAAATTTCAAGATGGCAAATGTCAAAGATGTCAAATGACAAATGTCACAATGCTAAATGTCAAAAATAAAAAGTGTCACCATGAAAAATGTCAAAAATGCAAAATTTCAAGATGGCAAATGTCAAAGATGTCAAATGACAAATGTCAAATTGCTAAATGTCAAAAATGAAAAGTGTCACCATGAAAAATGTCAAAAATAACAAATTTCAAGATGGCAAATGTCAAAGATGTCAAATGACAAATGTCACAATGCTAAATGTCAAAAATGAAAAGTGTCACCATGAAAAATGTCAAAAATGACAAATTTCAAGATGGCAAATGTCAAAACTGACAAATGTCACAATGCTAAATGTCAAAAATGATAAGTGTCACCATGAAAAATGTCAAAAATGACAAATTTCAAGATGGCAAATGTCCAAGATGTCAAATGACAAATGTCACAATGCTAAATGTCAAAAATGACAAATTTCAAGATGGCAAATGTCAAAGTTGTCAAATGACAAATGTCACAATGCTAAATGTCAAAAATGAAAAGTGTCACCATGAAAAAATGTCAAAAATGACAAATTTCAAGATGGCAAATGTCAAAACTGACAAATTTCACAATGCTAAATGTCAAAAATGAAAAGTGTCACCATGAAAAATGACAAATTTCAAGATGGCAAATGTCAAAGATGTCAAATGACAAATGTCACAATGCTAAATTTCAAACATGAAAAGTGTCACCATGAAAAATGTCAAAAATGACAAATTTCAAGATGGCAAATGTCCAAGATATCAAATGACAAATGTCACAATGCTAAATGTCAAAAATGACAAATTTCAAGATGGCAAATGTCAAAGATGTCAAATGACAAATGTCACAATGCTAAATGTCAAAAATGAAAAGGGTCACCATGAAAAATGTCAAAAATGACAAATTTCAAGATGGCAAATGTCAAAACTGACAAATGTCACAATGCTAAATGTCAAAAATGAAAAGTGTCACCATGAAAAATGTCAAAAATGAGAAATTTCAAGATGGCAAATGTCAAAGATGTCAAATGACAAATGTCACAATCCTAAATTTCAAAAATGAAAAGTGTCACCATAAAAAATGTCAAAAATAACAAATTTCAAGATGGCAAATGTCAAAGATGTCAAATGACAAATGTCACAATGCTAAATGTCAAAAATAAAAAGTGTCACCATGAAAAATGTCAAAAATGACAAATTTCAAGATGGCAAATGTTAAAGATGTCAAATGACAAATGTCACAATGCTAAATGTCAAAAATGAAAAGTGTCACCATGAAAAATGTCAAAAATAACAAATTTCAAAATGGCAAATATCAAAGATGTCAAACGACAAATGTCACAATTCTAAATGTCAAAAATGAAAAGTGTCACCATGAAAAATGTCAAAAATGACAAATTTCAAGATGGCAAATATCAAAGATGTCAAATGACAAAAAATGTCACAATGCTAAATGTCAAAAATGAAAAGTGTCACCATGAAAAATGTCAAAAATAACAAATTTCAAGATGGCAAATGTCAAAGATGTCAAATGACAAATGTCACAATGCTAAATGTCAAAAATGACAAGTGTCACCATGAAAAATGTCAAAAATGCAAAATTTTAAGATGGCAAATGTCAAAGATGTCCAATGACAAATGTCACATTGCTAAATGTCAAAAATGAAAAGTGTCACCATGAAAAATGTCAAAAATAACAAATTTCAAGATGGCAAATGTCAAAGATGTCAAATGACAAATGTCACAATGCTAAATGTCAAAAATGAAAAGTGTCACCATGAAAAATGTCAAAAATGACAAATTTCAAGATGGCAAATGTCAAAACTGACAAATGTCACAATGCTAAATGTCAAAAATGATAAGTGTCACCATGAAAAATGTCAAAAATGACAAATTTCAAGATAGCAAATGTCCAAGATGTCAAATGACAAATGTCACAATCCTAAATTTTAAAAATAAAAAGTGTCACCATAAAAAATGTCAAAAATAACAAATTTCAAGATGGCAAATGTCAAAGATGTCAAATGACAAATGTCACAATGCTAAATGTCAAAAATAAAAAGTGTCACCATGAAAAATGTCAAAAATGACAAATTTCAAGATGGCAAATGTTAAAGATGTCAAATGACAAATGTCACAATGCTAAATGTCAAAAATGAAAAGTGTCACCATGAAAAATGTCAAAAATAACAAATTTCAAAATGGCAAATATCAAAGATGTCAAACGACAAATGTCACACTTCTAAATGTCAAAAATGAAAAGTGTCACCATGAAAAATGTCAAAAATGACAAATTTCAAGATGGCAAATATCAAAGATGTCAAATGACAAAAAATGTCACAATGCTAAATGTCAAAAATGAAAAGTGTCACCATGAAAAATGTCAAAAATAACAAATTTCAAGATGGCAAATGTCAAAGAAGTCAAATGACAAATGTCACAATGCTAAATGTCAAAAATGACAAGTGTCACCATGAAAAATGTCAAAAATGCAAAATTTTAAGATGGCAAATGTCAAAGATGTCAAATGACAAATGTCACATTGCTAAATGTCAAAAATGAAAAGTGTCACCATGAAAAATGTCAAAAATAACAAATTTCAAGATGGCAAATGTCAAAGATGTCAAATGACAAATGTCACAATGCTAAATGTCAAAAATGAAAAGTGTCACCATGAAAAATGTCAAAAATGACAAATTTCAAGATGGCAAATGTCAAAACTGACAAATGTCACAATGCTAAATGTCAAAAATGATAAGTGTCACCATGAAAAATGTCAAAAATGACAAATTTCAAGATAGCAAATGTCCAAGATGTCAAATGACAAATGTCACAATGCTAAATGTCAAAAATGACAAATTTCAAGATGGCAAATGTCAAAGATGTCAAATGACAAATTTCACAATGCTAAATGTCAAAAATGAAAAGTGTCACCATGAAAAATGTCAAAAATGACAAATTTCAAGATGGCAAATGTCAAAGATGTCAAATGACAAATGTCACAATGCTAAATTTCAAACATGAAAAGTGTCACCATGAAAAATGTCAAAAATAACAAATTTCAAGATGGCTAATGTCAAAGATGTCAAATGACAAATGTCACAATGCTAAATGTCAAAAATGAAAAGTGTCACCATGAAAAATGTCAAAAATGACAAATTTCAAGATGGCAAATGTCAAAGATGTCAAATGACAAATGTCACAATGCTAAATGTCAAAAATGAAAAGTGTCACCATGAAAAATGTCAAAAATAACAAATTTCAAGATGGCAAATGTCAAAGATGTCAAATGACAAATGTCACAATGCTAAATGTCAAAAATGAAAAGTGTCACCATGAAAAATGTCAAAAATGACAAATTTCAAGATGGCAAATGTCAAAGATGTCAAATGACAAATGTCAAAATGCTAAATGTCAAAAATAAAAAGTGTCACCATGAAAAATGTCAAAAATGACAAATTTCAAGATGGCAAATATCAAAGATGTCAAATGACAAATGTCACAATGCTAAATGTCAAAAATGACAAATTTCAAGATGGCAAATGTCAAAGATGACAAATATGACAAATGTCACAATGCTAAATGTCAAAAATGAAAAGTGTCACCATGAAAAATGTCAAAAATGACAAATTTCAAGATGGCAAATGTCAAAGATGTCAAATGACAAATGTCACAATGCTAAATGTTAAAAATGAAAAGTGTCACCATGAAAAATGTCAAAAATGACAAATTTCAAGATGGCAAATATCAAAACTGACAAACGTCACAATGCTAAATGTCAAAAATGACAAATTTCAAGATGGCAAATGTCAAAGATGACAAATATGACAAATGTCACAATGCTAAATGTCAAAAATGAAAAGTGTCACCATGAAAAATGTCAAAAATGACAAATTTCAAGATGGCAAATGTCAAAGATGTCAAATGACAAATGTCACAATGCTAAATGTTAAAAATGAAAAGTGTCACCATGAAAAATGTCAAAAATGACAAATTTCAAGATGGCAAATGTCAAAGATGTCAAATGACAAATGTCACAATGCTTAATGTCAAAAATGACAAATTTCAAGATGGCAAATGTCTAAGATGTCAAATGACAAATGTCACAATGCTAAATGTCAAAAATAAAAAGTGTCACCATAAAATGTCAAAAATGACAAATTTCAAGATGGCAAATGTCCAAGATGTCAAATGACAAATGTCACAATGCTAAATGTCAAAAATAAAAAGTGTCACCATGAAAAATGTCAAAAATGACAAACTTCAAGATGGCAAATGTCAAAGATGTCAAATGACAAATGTCACAATGCTAAATGTCAAAAATGAAAAGTGTCAAAAATGACAAATTTCAAGATGGCAAATGTCTAAGATGTCAAATGACAAATGTCACAATGCTAAATGTCAAAAATGAAAAGTGTCACCGTGAAAAATGGCAAAAATGACAAATTTCAAGATGGCAAATGTCAAAGATGTCAAATGACAAATGTCACAATGCTAAATGTTAAAAATGAAAAGTGTCACCATGAAAAATGTCAAAAATGGCAAATTTCAAGATGGCAAATGTCAAAGATGTCAAATGACAAATGTCACAATGCTAAATGTCAAAAATGAAAAGTGTCCCCATGAAAAATGTCAATAATGACAAATTTCAAGATGGCAAATGTCAAAGATGTCAAATGACAAATGTCACAATGCTAAATGTCAAAAATGAAAAGTGTCACCATGAAAAATGTCAAAAATGACAAATTTCAAGATGGCAAATGTCAAAGATGTCAAATGACAAATGTCACAATGCTAAATGTCAAAAATGAAAAGTGTCACCATGAAAAATGTCAAAAATAACAAATTTCAAGATGGCAAATGTCAAAGATGTCAAATGACAAATGTCACAATGCTAAATGTCAAAAATGAAAAGTGTCACCATGACAAATGTCAAAAATGACAAATTTCAAGATGGCAAATGTCAAAACTGACAAATGTCACAATGCTAAATGTCAAAAATAATAAAAGTCACCATAAAAAATGTCAAAAATGACAAATTTCAAGATGGCAAATGTCCAAGATGTCAAATGACAAATGTCACAATGCTTAATGTCAAAAATGACAAATTTCAAGCTGGCAAATGTCAAAGATGTGAAATGACAAATGTCACAATGCTAAATGTCAAAAATGAAAAGTGTCACCATGAAAAATGTCAAAAATGACAAATTTCAAGAATGCAAATGTCAAAGATGTCAAATGACAAATGTCACAATGCTAAATGTCAAAAATGAAAAGTGTCACCATGAAAAATGTCAAAAATAACAAATTTCAAGATGGCAAATGTCAAAGATGTCAAATGACAAATGTTACAATTCTAAATGTCAAAAATGAAAAGTGTCACCATGAAAAATGTCAAAAATAACAAATTTCAAGATGGCAAATGTCAAAGATGTCAAATGACAAATGTCACAATGCTAAATGTCAAAAATAAAAAGTGTCACCATGAAAAATGTCAAAAATGCAAAATTTCAAGATGGCAAATGTCAAAGATGTCAAATGACAAATGTCAAATTGCTAAATGTCAAAAATGAAAAGTGTCACCATGAAAAATGTCAAAAATAACAAATTTCAAGATGGCAAATGTCAAAGATGTCAAATGACAAATGTCACAATGCTAAATGTCAAAAATGAAAAGTGTCACCATGAAAAATGTCAAAAATGACAAATTTCAAGATGGCAAATGTCAAAACTGACAAATGTCACAATGCTAAATGTCAAAAATGATAAGTGTCACCATGAAAAATGTCAAAAATGACAAATTTCAAGATGGCAAATGTCCAAGATGTCAAATGACAAATGTCACAATGCTTAATGTCAAAAATGACAAATTTCAAGATGGCAAATGTCAAAGTTGTCAAATGACAAATGTCACAATGCTAAATGTCAAAAATGAAAAGTGTCACCATGAAAAAATGTCAAAAATGACAAATTTCAAGATGGCAAATGTCAAAACTGACAAATTTCACAATGCTAAATGTCAAAAATGAAAAGTGTCACCATGAAAAATGACAAATTTCAAGATGGCAAATGTCAAAGATGTCAAATGACTAATGTCACAATGCTAAATTTCAAACATGAAAAGTGTCACCATGAAAAATGTCAAAAATAACAAATTTCAAGATGACAAATGTCAAAGATGTCAAATGACAAATGTCACAATGCTAAATGTCAAAAATGATAAGTGTCACCATGAAAAATGTCAAAAATGACAAATTTCAAGATGGCAAATGTCCAAGATATCAAATGACAAATGTCACAATGCTAAATGTCAAACATGACAAATTTCAAGATGGCAAATGTCAAAGATGTCAAATGACAAATGTCACAATGCTAAATGTCAAAAATGAAAAGGGTCACCATGAAAAATGTCAAAAATGACAAATTTTAAGATGGCAAATGTCAAAACTGACAAATGTCACAATGCTAAATGTCAAAAATGAAAAGTGTCACCATGAAAAATGTCAAAAATGAGAAATTTCAAGATGGCAAATGTCAAAGATGTCAAATGACAAATGTCACAATCCTAAATTTCAAAAATGAAAAGTGTCACCATAAAAAATGTCAAAAATAACAAATTTCAAGATGGCAAATGTCAAAGATGTCAAATGACAAATGTCACAATGCTAAATGTCAAAAATAAAAAGTGTCACCATGAAAAATGTCAAAAATGACAAATTTCAAGATGGCAAATGTTAAAGATGTCAAATGACAAATGTCACAATGCTAAATGTCAAAAATGAAAAGTGTCACCATGAAAAATGTCAAAAATAACAAATTTCAAAATGGCAAATATCAAAGATGTCAAACGACAAATGTCACAATTCTAAATGTCAAAAATGAAAAGTGTCACCATGAAAAATGTCAAAAATGACAAATTTCAAGATGGCAAATATCAAAGATGTCAAATGACAAAAAATGTCACAATGCTAAATGTCAAAAATGAAAAGTGTCACCATGAAAAATGTCAAAAATAACAAATTTCAAGATGGCAAATGTCAAAGATGTCAAATGACAAATGTCACAATGCTAAATGTCAAAAATGACAAGTGTCACCATGAAAAATGTCAAAAATGCAAAATTTTAAGATGGCAAATGTCAAAGATGTCCAATGACAAATGTCACATTGCTAAATGTCAAAAATGAAAAGTGTCACCATGAAAAATGTCAAAAATAACAAATTTCAAGATGGCAAATGTCAAAGATGTCAAATGACAAATGTCACAATGCTAAATGTCAAAAATGAAAAGTGTCACCATGAAAAATGTCAAAAATGACAAATTTCAAGATGGCAAATGTCAAAACTGACAAATGTCACAATGCTAAATGTCAAAAATGATAAGTGTCACCATGAAAAATGTCAAAAATGACAAATTTCAAGATAGCAAATGTCCAAGATGTCAAATGACAAATGTCACAATCCTAAATTTCAAAAATGAAAAGTGTCACCATAAAAAATGTCAAAAATAACAAATTTCAAGATGGCAAATGTCAAAGATGTCAAATGACAAATGTCACAATGCTAAATGTCAAAAATAAAAAGTGTCACCATGAAAAATGTCAAAAATGACAAATTTCAAAATGGCAAATGTTAAAGATGTCAAATGACAAATGTCACAATGCTAAATGTCAAAAATGAAAAGTGTCACCATGAAAAATGTCAAAAATAACAAATTTCAAAATGGCAAATATCAAAGATGTCAAACGACAAATGTCACAATTCTAAATGTCAAAAATGAAAAGTGTCACCATGAAAAATGTCAAAAATGACAAATTTCAAGATGGCAAATATCAAAGATGTCAAATGACAAAAAATGTCACAATGCTAAATGTCAAAAATGAAAAGTGTCACCATGAAAAATGTCAAAAATAACAAATTTCAAGATGGCAAATGTCAAAGATGTCAAATGACAAATGTCACAATGCTAAATGTCAAAAATGACAAGTGTCACCATGAAAAATGTCAAAAATGCAAAATTTTAAGATGGCAAATGTCAAAGATGTCAAATGACAAATGTCACATTGCTAAATGTCAAAAATGAAAAGTGTCACCATGAAAAATGTCAAAAATAACAAATTTCAAGATGGCAAATGTCAAAGATGTCAAATGACAAATGTCACAATGCTAAATGTCAAAAATGAAAAGTGTCACCATGAAAAATGTCAAAAATGACAAATTTCAAGATGGCAAATGTCAAAACTGACAAATGTCACAATGCTAAATGTCAAAAATGATAAGTGTCACCATGAAAAATGTCAAAAATGACAAATTTCAAGATAGCAAATGTCCAAGATGTCAAATGACAAATGTCACAATGCTAAATGTCAAAAATGACAAATTTCAAGATGGCAAATGTCAAAGATGTCAAATGACAAATTTCACAATGCTAAATGTCAAAAATGAAAAGTGTCACCATGAAAAATGTCAAAAATGACAAATTTCAAGATGGCAAATGTCAAAGATGTCAAATGACAAATGTCACAATGCTAAATTTCAAACAGGAAAAGTGTCACCATGAAAAATGTCAAAAATAACAAATTTCAAGATGGCTAATGTCAAAGATGTCAAATGACAAATGTCACAATGCTAAATGTCAAAAATGAAAAGTGTCACCATGAAAAATGTCAAAAATGACAAATTTCAAGATGGCAAATGTCAAAGATGTCAAATGACAAATGTCACAATGCTAAATGTCAAAAATGAAAAGTGTCACCATGAAAAATGTCAAAAATAACAAATTTCAAGATGGCAAATGTCAAAGATGTCAAATGACAAATGTCACAATGCTAAATGTCAAAAATGAAAAGTGTCACCATGAAAAATGTCAAAAATGACAAATTTCAAGATGGCAAATGTCAAAAATGTCAAATGACAAATGTCAAAATGCTAAATGTCAAAAATAAAAAGTGTCACCATGAAAAATGTCAAAAATGACAAATTTCAAGATGGCAAATGTCAAAGATGTCAAATGACAAATGTCACAATGCTAAATGTCAAAAATGAAAAGTGTCACCATAAAAAATGTCAAAAATGAAAAATTTCAAGATGGCAACTGTCAAAGATGTCAAATGACAAATGTCACAATGCTAAATGTTAAAAATGAAAAGTGTCACCATGAAAAATGTCAAAAATAACAAATTTCAAGATGGCAAATATCAATGATGTCAAATGACAAATGTCACAATGCTAAATGTCAAAAATGACAAATTTCAAGATGGCAAATGTCAAAGATGTCAAATGACAAATGTCACAATGCTAAATGTCAAAAATGAAAAGTGTCACCATGAAAAATGTCAAAAATGACAAATTTCAAGATGGCAAATGTCAAAGATGTCAAATGACAAATGTCACAATGCTAAATGTCAAAAATGAAAAGTGTCACCATGAAAAATGTCAAAAATAACAAATTTCAAGATGGCAAATGTCAAGGATGTCAAATGACAAATGTCACAATGCTAAATGTCAAAAATGAAAAGTGTCACCATGAAAAATGTTAAAAATGACAAATTTCAAGATGGCAAATGCCAAAGATGTCAAATGACACATGTCACAATGCTAAATGTCAAAAATGAAAAAGTGTCACCATAAAAAATTTCAAGATGGCAAATGTCAAAGATGTCAAATGAGAAATGTCACAATGCTAAATGTCAAAAATGAAAAGTGTCACCATGAAAAATGTCAAAAATAACAAATTTCAAGATGGCAAATGTCAAAGATGTCAAATGACAAATGTCACAATGCTAAATGTCAAAAATGAAAAGTGTCACCATGAAAAATGTCAAAAATGACAAATTTCAAGGTGGCAAATGTCAAAACTGACAAATGTCACAATGCTAAATGTCAAAAATGATAAGTGTCACCATGAAAAATGTCAAAAATGACAAATTTCAAGATGGCAAATGTCCAAGATGTCAAATGACAAATGTCACAATGCTAAATGTCAAAAATGACAAATTTCAAGATGGCAAATGTCAAAGATGTCAAATGACAAATATCACAATGCTAAATGTCAAAAATGAAAAGTGTCACCATGAAAAATGTCAAAAATGACAAATATTAAGATGGCTAATGTCAAAGATGTCAAATGACAAATGTCACAATGCTAAATGTCAAAAATGAAAAGTGTCACCATGAAAAATGTCAAAAATGACAATTTCAAGATGGCAAATATCAAAGATGTCAAATGACAAATGTCACAATGCTAAATGTCAAAAATGACAAATTTCAAGATGGCAAATGTCAAAGATGTCAAATGACAAATGTCACAATGCTAAATGTCAAAAATGAAAAGTGTCACCATGAAAAATGTCAAAAATGACAAATTTCAAGATGGCAAATGTCAAAGATGTCAAATGACAAATGTCACAATGCTAAATGTCAAAAATGAAAAGTGTTACCATAAAATGTCAAAAATAACAAATTTCAAGATGGCAAATGTCAAAGATGTCAAATGACAAATGTCACAATGCTAAATGTCAAAAATGAAAAGTGTCACCATGAAAAATGTCAAAAATGACAAATTTCAAGATGGCAAATGTCAAAGATGTCAAATGACAAATGTCACAATGCTAAATGTCAAAAATGAAAAGTGTCACCATGAAAAATGTCAAAAATGACAAATTTCAAGATGGCAAATGTCAAAACTGACAAATGTCACAATGCTAAATGTCAAAAATGATAAGTGTCACCATGAAAAATGTCAAAAATGACAAATTTCAAGATGGCAAATGTCCAAGATGTCAAATGACAAATGTCACAATGCTAAATGTCAAAAATGACAAATTTCAAGATGGCAAATGTCAAAGATGTCAAATGACAAATATCACAATGCTAAATGTCAAAAATGAAAAGTGTCACCATGAAAAATGTCAAAAATGACAAATATTAAGATGGCTAATGTCAAAGATGTCAAACGACAAATGTCACAATGCTAAATGTCAAAAATGAAAAGTGTCACCATGAAAAATGTCAAAAATGACAATTTCAAGATGGCAAATATCAAAAATGTCAAATGACAAATGTCACAATGCTAAATGTCAAAAATGACAAATTTTAAGATGGCAAATGTCAAAGATGTCAAATGACAAATGTCACAATTCTAAATGTCAAAAATGAAAAGTGTCACCATGAAAAATGTCAAAAATGACAAATTTCAAGATGGCAAATGTCAAAGATGTCAAATGACAAATGTCACAATGCTAAATGTCAAAAATGAAAAGTGTCACCATGAAAAATGTCAAAAATAACAAATTTCAAGATGGCAAATGTCAAAGATGTCAAATGACAAATGTCGCAATGCTAAATGTCAAAAATGAAAAGTGTCACCATGAAAAATGTCAAAAATGACAAATTTCAAGATGGCAAATGTCAAAGATGTCAAATAATAAATGTCACAATG
This sequence comes from Altica lythri, assembly GCA_964028335.1. NCBI lineage: Eukaryota > Metazoa > Arthropoda > Insecta > Coleoptera > Chrysomelidae > Altica > Altica lythri. Next base: position 17,161,098 of record OZ034800.1, on the reverse strand, counting down.
CTAACTGTCAAAAATGAAAAGTGTCACCATGAAAAATGTCAAAAATAACAAATTTCAAGATGGCAAATGTCAAAGATGTCAAATGACAAATGTCACAATGCTAAATGTCAAAAATGAAAAGTGTCACCATGAAAAATGTCAAAAATGACAAATTTCAAGATGGCAAATGTCAAAACTGACAAATGTCACAATGCTAAATGTCAAAAATGATAAGTGTCACCATGAAAAATGTCAAAAATGACAAATTTCAAGATGGCAAATGTCCAAGATGTCAAATGACAGATGTCACAATGCTAAATGTCAAAAATGACAAATTTCAAGATGGCAAATGTCAAAGATGTCAAATGACAAATGTCACAATACTAAATGTCAAAAATAAAAAGTGTCACCATGAAAAATGTCAAAAATGACAAATTTCAAGATGGCAAATGTCCAAGATGTCAAATGACAGATGTCACAATGCTAAATGTCAAAAATGACAAATTTCAAGATGGCAAATGTCAAAGATGTCAAATGACAAATGTCACAATACTAAATGTCAAAAATAAAAAGTGTCACCATGAAAAATGTCAAAAATGACAAATTTCAAGATGGCAAATGTCAAAGATGTCAAATGACAAATGTCACAATGCTAAATGTCAAAAATGAAAAGTGTCACCATGAAAAATGTCAAAAATAACAAATTTCATGATGGCAAATGTCAAAGATGTCAAATGACAAATGTCACAATGCTAAATGTCAAAAATGAAAAGTGTCACCATGAAAAATGTCAAAAATGACAAATTTCAAAATGGCAAATGTCAAAGATGTCAAATGACAAATGTCACAATGCTAAATTTCAAAAATGAAAAGTGTCACCATGAAAAATGTCAAAAATGACAAATTTCAAGATGGCAAATGTCAAAGATGTCAAATGACAAATGTCACAATGCTAAATGTCAAAAATAAAAAGTGTCACCATGAAAAATGTCAAAAATGACAAATTTCAAGATGGCAAATGTCAAAGATGTCAAATGACAAATGTCACAATGCTAAATGTCAAAAATGAAAAGTGTCACCATGAAAAATGTCAAAAATGACAAATTTCAAGATGGCAAATGTCAAAGATGTCAAATGACAAATGTCACAATGCTAAATGTCAAAAATGAAAAGTGTCACCATGAAAAATGTCAAAAATGACAAATTTTAAGATGGCAAATGTCAAAGATGTCGAATATGACAAATGTCACAATGCTAAATGTCAAAAATGAAAAGTGTCACCATGAAAAATGTCAAAAATGACAAATTTCAAGATGGCAAATGTCAAAGATGTCAAATGACAAATGTCACAATGCTAAAAGTCAAAAATGATAAGTGTCACCATGAAAAATGTCAAAAATGACAAATTTCAAGATGGCAAATGTCCAAGATGTCAAATGACAATTGTCACAATGCTAAATGTCAAAAATGAAAAGTGTCACCATGAAAAATGTCAAAAATGACAAATTTCAAGATGGCAAATGTCAAAGATGTCAAATGACAAATGTCACAATGCTAAATGTCAAAAATGAAAAGTGTCAAAAATGACAAATTTCAAGATGGCAAATGTCTAAGATGTCAAATGACAAATGTCACAATGCTAAATGTCAAAAATGAACAGTGTCACCATGAAAAATGTCAAAAATGACAAATTTCAAGATGGCAAATGTCAAAGATGTCGAATATGACAAATGTCAAAAATGAAAAGTGTCACCATGAAAAATGTCAAAAATGACAAATTTCAAGAGGGCAAATGTCAAAGATGTCAAATGACAAATGTCACAATGCTAAATGTCAAAAATGAAAAGTGTCACCATGAAAAATGTCAAAAATGACAAATTTCAAGATGGCAAATGTCAAAGATGTCAAATGACAAATGTCACAATGCTAAATGTCAAAAATGAAAAGTGTCACCATGAAAAATGCCAAAAATGACAAATTTCAAGATGGCAAATGTCAAAGATGTCAAATGACAAATGTCACAATGCTAAATGTCAAAAATGAAAAGTGTCACCATGAAAAATGTCAAAAATAACAAATTTCAAGATGGCAAATGTCAAAGATGTCAAATGACAAATGTCACAATGCTAAATGTCAAAAATGAAAAGTGTCACCATGAAAAATGTCAAAAATGACAAATTTCAAGATGGCAAATGTCAAAACTGACAAATGTCATAATACTAAATGTCAAAAATGATAAGTGTCACCATGAGAAATGTCAAAAATGACAAATTTCAAGATGGCAAATGTCCAAGATGTCAAATGATAAATGTCACAATGCTAAATGTCAAAAATGACAAATTTCAAGATGGCAAATGTCAAAGATGTCAAATGACAAATGTCACAATGCTAAATGTCAAAAATGAAAAGTGTCACCATAAAAAATGTCAAAAATGACAAATTTCAAGATGGCAAATGTCAAAGATGTCAAATGACAAATGTCACAATGCTAAATGTCAAAAATGAAAAGTGTCACCATGAAAAATGTCAAAAATAACAAATTTCAAGATGGCAAATGTCAAAGATGTCAAATGACAAATGTCACAATGCTAAATGTCAAAAATGAAAAGTGTCACCATGAAAAATGTCAAATATGACAAATTTCAAGATGGCAAATATCAAAGATGTCAAATGACAAATGTCACAATGCTTAATTTCAAAAATGACAAATTTCAAGATGGCAAATGTCAAAGATGTCAAATGACAAATGTCACAATGCTAAATGTCAAAAATGAAAAGTGTCACCATGAAAAATGTCAAAAATGACAAATTTCAAGATGGCAAATGTCAAAGATGTCAAATGACAAATGTCACAATGCTAAATGTCAAAAATGAAAAGTGTCACCATGAAAAATGTCAAAAATAACAAACTTCAAGATGGCAAATGTCAAAGATGTCAAATGACAAATGTCACAATGCTAAATGTCAAAAATGAAAAGTGTCACCATAAAATGCCAAAAATGACAAATTTCAAGATGGCAAATGTCAAAGATGTCAAATGACAAATGTCACAATGCTAAATGTTAAAAATGAAAAGTGTCACCATGAAAAATGTCAAAAATAACAAATTTCAAGATGGCAAATGTCAAAGATGTCAAATGACAAATGTCACAATGCTAAATGTCAAAAATGAAAAGTGTCACCATGAAAAATGTCAAAAATGACAAATTTCAAGATGGCAAATGTCAAAACTGACAAATGTCATAATACTAAATGTCAAAAATGATAAGTGTCACCATGAAAAATGTCAAAAATGACAAATTTCAAGATGGCAAATGTCCAAGATGTCAAATGATAAATGTCACAATGCTAAATGTCAAAAATGACAAATTTTAAGATGGCAAATGTCAAAGATGTCAAATGACAAATGTCACAATGCTAAATGTCAAAAATGAAAAGTGTCACCATAAAAAATGTCAAAAATGACAAATTTCAAGATGGCAAATGTCAAAGATGTCAAATGACAAATGTCACAATGCTAAATGTCAAAAATGAAAAGTGTCACCATGAAAAATGTCAAAAATAACAAATTTCAAGATGGCAAATGTCAAAGATGTCAAATGACAAATGTCACAATGCTAAATGTCAAAAATGACAAATTTCGAGATGGCAAATGTCAAAGATGTCAAATGACAAATGTCACAATGCTAAATGTCAAAAATGAAAAGTGTCACCATGAAAAATGCCAAAAATGACAAATTTCAAGATGGCAAATATCAAAGATGTCAAATGACAAATTACAAGGATACATGTCAAAAATGAAAAGTGTCACCATGAAAAATGTCAAAAATAACAAATTTCAAGATCGCAAATGTCAAAGATGTCAAATGACAAATGTCACAATGCTAAATGTCAAAAATGAAAAGTGTCACCATGAAAAATGTCAAAAATGACAAATTTCAAGATGGCAAATGTCAAAGATGTCAAATAACAAATGTCACAATGCTAAATGTCAAAAATGAAAAGTGTCACCATGAAAAATGTTAAAAATAACAAATTTCAAGATGGCAAATGTCAAAGATATCAAATGACAAATGTCACAATGCTAAATGTCAAAAATGAAAAGTGTCACCATGAAAAATGTCAAAAATGACAAATTTCAAGATGGCAAATGTCAAAACTGACAAATGTCACAATGCTAAATGTCAAAAATGATAAGTGTCACCATGAAAAATGTCAAAAATGACAAATTTCAAGATGGCAAATGTCCAAGATGTCAAATGACAGATGTTACAATGCTAAATGTCAAAAATGACAAATTTCAAGATGGCAAATGTCAAAGATGTCAAATGACAAATGTCACAATGCTAAATGTCAATAATGAAAAGTGTCACCATGAAAAATGTCAAAAATGACAAATTTCAAGATAGCAAATGTCAAAGATGTCAAATGACAAATGTCACAATGCTAAATGTCAAAAATGAAAAGTGTCACCATGAAAAATGTCAAAAATAACAAATTTCATGATGGCAAATGTCAAAGATGTCAAATGACAAATGTCACAATGCTAAATGTCAAAAATGAAAAGTGTCACCATGAAAAATGTCAAAAATGACAAATTTCAAGATGGCAAATGTCAAAGATGTCAAATGACAAATGTCACAATGCTTAATGTCAAAAATGAAAAGTGTCACCATGAAAAATGTCAAAAATGACAAATTTCAAGATGGCAAATGTCAAAGCTGTCAAATGACAAATGTCACAATGCTAAATGTCAAAAATGAAAAGTGTCACCATAAAAAATGTCAAAAATGACATATTTCAAGATGGCAAATGTCAAAGATGTCAAATGACAAATGTCACAATGCTAAATGTCAAAAATGAAAAGTGTCACCATGAAAAATGTCAAAAATGACAAATTTCAAGATAACAAATGTCAAAACTGACAAATGTCACAATGCTAAATGTCAAAAATGATAAGTGTCACCATGAAAAATGTCAAAAATGACAAATTTCAAGATGGCAAATGTCCAAGATGTCAAATGACAAATGTCACAATGCTAAATGTTAAAAATGAAAAGTGTCACCATAAAAAATGTCAAAAATGACAAATTTCAAGATGGAAAATGTCAAAGATGTCTGACAAATGTCACAATGCTAAATGTCAAAAATGATAAGTGTCACCATGAAAAATGTCAAAAATGACAAATTTCAAGATGGCAAATGTCCAAGATGTCAAATGACAAATGTCACAATGCTTAATGTCAAAAATGACAAATTTCAAGATGGCAAATGTCAAAGTTGTCAAATGACAAATGTCACAATGCTAAATGTCAAAAATGAAAAGTGTCACCATGAAAAAATGTCAAAAATGACAAATTTCAAGATGGCAAATGTCAAAACTGACAAATTTCACAATGCTAAATGTCAAAAATGAAAAGTGTCACCATGAAAAATGACAAATTTCAAGATGGCAAATGTCAAAGATGTCAAATGACTAATGTCACAATGCTAAATTTCAAACATGAAAAGTGTCACCATGAAAAATGTCAAAAATGACAAATTTCAAGAATGCAAATGTCAAAGATGTCAAATGACAAATGTCACAATGCTAAATGTCAAAAATGAAAAGTGTCACCATGAAAAATGTCAAAAATAACAAATTTCAAGATGGCAAATGTCAAAGATGTCAAATGACAAATGTTACAATTCTAAATGTCAAAAATGAAAAGTGTCACCATGATGTCAAAAATAACAAATTTCAAGATGGCAAATGTCAAAGATGTCAAATGACAAATGTCACAATGCTAAATGTCAAAAATGAAAAGTGTCACCATGACAAATGTCAAAAATGACAAATTTCAAGATGGCAAATGTCAAAACTGACAAATGTCACAATGCTAAATGTCAAAAATAATAAAAGTCACCATAAAAAATGTCAAAAATGACAAATTTCAAGATGGCAAATGTCCAAGATGTCAAATGACAAATGTCACAATGCTTAATGTCAAAAATGACAAATTTCAAGCTGGCAAATGTCAAAGATGTGAAATGACAAATGTCACAATGCTAAATGTCAAAAATGAAAAGTGTCACCATGAAAAATGTCAAAAATGACAAATTTCAAGAATGCAAATGTCAAAGATGTCAAATGACAAATGTCACAATGCTAAATGTCAAAAATGAAAAGTGTCACCATGAAAAATGTCAAAAATAACAAATTTCAAGATGGCAAATGTCAAAGATGTCAAATGACAAATGTTACAATTCTAAATGTCAAAAATGAAAAGTGTCACCATGAAAAATGTCAAAAATAACAAATTTCAAGATGGCAAATGTCAAAGATGTCAAATGACAAATGTCACAATGCTAAATGTCAAAAATAAAAAGTGTCACCATGAAAAATGTCAAAAATGCAAAATTTCAAGATGGCAAATGTCAAAGATGTCAAATGACAAATGTCAAATTGCTAAATGTCAAAAATGAAAAGTGTCACCATGAAAAATGTCAAAAATAACAAATTTCAAGATGGCAAATGTCAAAGATGTCAAATGACAAATGTCACAATGCTAAATGTCAAAAATGAAAAGTGTCACCATGAAAAATGTCAAAAATGACAAATTTCAAGATGGCAAATGTCAAAACTGACAAATGTCACAATGCTAAATGTCAAAAATGATAAGTGTCACCATGAAAAATGTCAAAAATGACAAATTTCAAGATGGCAAATGTCCAAGATGTCAAATGACAAATGTCACAATGCTTAATGTCAAAAATGACAAATTTCAAGATGGCAAATGTCAAAGTTGTCAAATGACAAATGTCACAATGCTAAATGTCAAAAATGAAAAGTGTCACCATGAAAAAATGTCAAAAATGACAAATTTCAAGATGGCAAATGTCAAAACTGACAAATTTCACAATGCTAAATGTCAAAAATGAAAAGTGTCACCATGAAAAATGACAAATTTCAAGATGGCAAATGTCAAAGATGTCAAATGACTAATGTCACAATGCTAAATTTCAAACATGAAAAGTGTCACCATGAAAAATGTCAAAAATAACAAATTTCAAGATGACAAATGTCAAAGATGTCAAATGACAAATGTCACAATGCTAAATGTCAAAAATGATAAGTGTCACCATGAAAAATGTCAAAAATGACAAATTTCAAGATGGCAAATGTCCAAGATATCAAATGACAAATGTCACAATGCTAAATGTCAAACATGACAAATTTCAAGATGGCAAATGTCAAAGATGTCAAATGACAAATGTCACAATGCTAAATGTCAAAAATGAAAAGGGTCACCATGAAAAATGTCAAAAATGACAAATTTTAAGATGGCAAATGTCAAAACTGACAAATGTCACAATGCTAAATGTCAAAAATGAAAAGTGTCACCATGAAAAATGTCAAAAATGAGAAATTTCAAGATGGCAAATGTCAAAGATGTCAAATGACAAATGTCACAATCCTAAATTTCAAAAATGAAAAGTGTCACCATAAAAAATGTCAAAAATAACAAATTTCAAGATGGCAAATGTCAAAGATGTCAAATGACAAATGTCACAATGCTAAATGTCAAAAATAAAAAGTGTCACCATGAAAAATGTCAAAAATGACAAATTTCAAGATGGCAAATGTTAAAGATGTCAAATGACAAATGTCACAATGCTAAATGTCAAAAATGAAAAGTGTCACCATGAAAAATGTCAAAAATAACAAATTTCAAAATGGCAAATATCAAAGATGTCAAACGACAAATGTCACAATTCTAAATGTCAAAAATGAAAAGTGTCACCATGAAAAATGTCAAAAATGACAAATTTCAAGATGGCAAATATCAAAGATGTCAAATGACAAAAAATGTCACAATGCTAAATGTCAAAAATGAAAAGTGTCACCATGAAAAATGTCAAAAATAACAAATTTCAAGATGGCAAATGTCAAAGATGTCAAATGACAAATGTCACAATGCTAAATGTCAAAAATGACAAGTGTCACCATGAAAAATGTCAAAAATGCAAAATTTTAAGATGGCAAATGTCAAAGATGTCCAATGACAAATGTCACATTGCTAAATGTCAAAAATGAAAAGTGTCACCATGAAAAATGTCAAAAATAACAAATTTCAAGATGGCAAATGTCAAAGATGTCAAATGACAAATGTCACAATGCTAAATGTCAAAAATGAAAAGTGTCACCATGAAAAATGTCAAAAATGACAAATTTCAAGATGGCAAATGTCAAAACTGACAAATGTCACAATGCTAAATGTCAAAAATGATAAGTGTCACCATGAAAAATGTCAAAAATGACAAATTTCAAGATAGCAAATGTCCAAGATGTCAAATGACAAATGTCACAATCCTAAATTTCAAAAATGAAAAGTGTCACCATAAAAAATGTCAAAAATAACAAATTTCAAGATGGCAAATGTCAAAGATGTCAAATGACAAATGTCACAATGCTAAATGTCAAAAATAAAAAGTGTCACCATGAAAAATGTCAAAAATGACAAATTTCAAAATGGCAAATGTTAAAGATGTCAAATGACAAATGTCACAATGCTAAATGTCAAAAATGAAAAGTGTCACCATGAAAAATGTCAAAAATAACAAATTTCAAAATGGCAAATATCAAAGATGTCAAACGACAAATGTCACAATTCTAAATGTCAAAAATGAAAAGTGTCACCATGAAAAATGTCAAAAATGACAAATTTCAAGATGGCAAATATCAAAGATGTCAAATGACAAAAAATGTCACAATGCTAAATGTCAAAAATGAAAAGTGTCACCATGAAAAATGTCAAAAATAACAAATTTCAAGATGGCAAATGTCAAAGATGTCAAATGACAAATGTCACAATGCTAAATGTCAAAAATGACAAGTGTCACCATGAAAAATGTCAAAAATGCAAAATTTTAAGATGGCAAATGTCAAAGATGTCAAATGACAAATGTCACATTGCTAAATGTCAAAAATGAAAAGTGTCACCATGAAAAATGTCAAAAATAACAAATTTCAAGATGGCAAATGTCAAAGATGTCAAATGACAAATGTCACAATGCTAAATGTCAAAAATGAAAAGTGTCACCATGAAAAATGTCAAAAATGACAAATTTCAAGATGGCAAATGTCAAAACTGACAAATGTCACAATGCTAAATGTCAAAAATGATAAGTGTCACCATGAAAAATGTCAAAAATGACAAATTTCAAGATAGCAAATGTCCAAGATGTCAAATGACAAATGTCACAATGCTAAATGTCAAAAATGACAAATTTCAAGATGGCAAATGTCAAAGATGTCAAATGACAAATTTCACAATGCTAAATGTCAAAAATGAAAAGTGTCACCATGAAAAATGTCAAAAATGACAAATTTCAAGATGGCAAATGTCAAAGATGTCAAATGACAAATGTCACAATGCTAAATTTCAAACAGGAAAAGTGTCACCATGAAAAATGTCAAAAATAACAAATTTCAAGATGGCTAATGTCAAAGATGTCAAATGACAAATGTCACAATGCTAAATGTCAAAAATGAAAAGTGTCACCATGAAAAATGTCAAAAATGACAAATTTCAAGATGGCAAATGTCAAAGATGTCAAATGACAAATGTCACAATGCTAAATGTCAAAAATGAAAAGTGTCACCATGAAAAATGTCAAAAATAACAAATTTCAAGATGGCAAATGTCAAAGATGTCAAATGACAAATGTCACAATGCTAAATGTCAAAAATGAAAAGTGTCACCATGAAAAATGTCAAAAATGACAAATTTCAAGATGGCAAATGTCAAAAATGTCAAATGACAAATGTCAAAATGCTAAATGTCAAAAATAAAAAGTGTCACCATGAAAAATGTCAAAAATGACAAATTTCAAGATGGCAAATGTCAAAGATGTCAAATGACAAATGTCACAATGCTAAATGTCAAAAATGAAAAGTGTCACCATAAAAAATGTCAAAAATGAAAAATTTCAAGATGGCAACTGTCAAAGATGTCAAATGACAAATGTCACAATGCTAAATGTTAAAAATGAAAAGTGTCACCATGAAAAATGTCAAAAATAACAAATTTCAAGATGGCAAATATCAATGATGTCAAATGACAAATGTCACAATGCTAAATGTCAAAAATGACAAATTTCAAGATGGCAAATGTCAAAGATGTCAAATGACAAATGTCACAATGCTAAATGTCAAAAATGAAAAGTGTCACCATGAAAAATGTCAAAAATGACAAATTTCAAGATGGCAAATGTCAAAGATGTCAAATGACAAATGTCACAATGCTAAATGTCAAAAATGAAAAGTGTCACCATGAAAAATGTCAAAAATAACAAATTTCAAGATGGCAAATGTCAAGGATGTCAAATGACAAATGTCACAATGCTAAATGTCAAAAATGAAAAGTGTCACCATGAAAAATGTTAAAAATGACAAATTTCAAGATGGCAAATGCCAAAGATGTCAAATGACACATGTCACAATGCTAAATGTCAAAAATGAAAAAGTGTCACCATAAAAAATTTCAAGATGGCAAATGTCAAAGATGTCAAATGAGAAATGTCACAATGCTAAATGTCAAAAATGAAAAGTGTCACCATGAAAAATGTCAAAAATAACAAATTTCAAGATGGCAAATGTCAAAGATGTCAAATGACAAATGTCACAATGCTAAATGTCAAAAATGAAAAGTGTCACCATGAAAAATGTCAAAAATGACAAATTTCAAGGTGGCAAATGTCAAAACTGACAAATGTCACAATGCTAAATGTCAAAAATGATAAGTGTCACCATGAAAAATGTCAAAAATGACAAATTTCAAGATGGCAAATGTCCAAGATGTCAAATGACAAATGTCACAATGCTAAATGTCAAAAATGACAAATTTCAAGATGGCAAATGTCAAAGATGTCAAATGACAAATATCACAATGCTAAATGTCAAAAATGAAAAGTGTCACCATGAAAAATGTCAAAAATGACAAATATTAAGATGGCTAATGTCAAAGATGTCAAATGACAAATGTCACAATGCTAAATGTCAAAAATGAAAAGTGTCACCATGAAAAATGTCAAAAATGACAATTTCAAGATGGCAAATATCAAAGATGTCAAATGACAAATGTCACAATGCTAAATGTCAAAAATGACAAATTTCAAGATGGCAAATGTCAAAGATGTCAAATGACAAATGTCACAATGCTAAATGTCAAAAATGAAAAGTGTCACCATGAAAAATGTCAAAAATGACAAATTTCAAGATGGCAAATGTCAAAGATGTCAAATGACAAATGTCACAATGCTAAATGTCAAAAATGAAAAGTGTTACCATAAAATGTCAAAAATAACAAATTTCAAGATGGCAAATGTCAAAGATGTCAAATGACAAATGTCACAATGCTAAATGTCAAAAATGAAAAGTGTCACCATGAAAAATGTCAAAAATGACAAATTTCAAGATGGCAAATGTCAAAGATGTCAAATGACAAATGTCACAATGCTAAATGTCAAAAATGAAAAGTGTCACCATGAAAAATGTCAAAAATGACAAATTTCAAGATGGCAAATGTCAAAACTGACAAATGTCACAATGCTAAATGTCAAAAATGATAAGTGTCACCATGAAAAATGTCAAAAATGACAAATTTCAAGATGGCAAATGTCCAAGATGTCAAATGACAAATGTCACAATGCTAAATGTCAAAAATGACAAATTTCAAGATGGCAAATGTCAAAGATGTCAAATGACAAATATCACAATGCTAAATGTCAAAAATGAAAAGTGTCACCATGAAAAATGTCAAAAATGACAAATATTAAGATGGCTAATGTCAAAGATGTCAAACGACAAATGTCACAATGCTAAATGTCAAAAATGAAAAGTGTCACCATGAAAAATGTCAAAAATGACAATTTCAAGATGGCAAATATCAAAAATGTCAAATGACAAATGTCACAATGCTAAATGTCAAAAATGACAAATTTTAAGATGGCAAATGTCAAAGATGTCAAATGACAAATGTCACAATTCTAAATGTCAAAAATGAAAAGTGTCACCATGAAAAATGTCAAAAATGACAAATTTCAAGATGGCAAATGTCAAAGATGTCAAATGACAAATGTCACAATGCTAAATGTCAAAAATGAAAAGTGTCACCATGAAAAATGTCAAAAATAACAAATTTCAAGATGGCAAATGTCAAAGATGTCAAATGACAAATGTCGCAATGCTAAATGTCAAAAATGAAAAGTGTCACCATGAAAAATGTCAAAAATGACAAATTTCAAGATGGCAAATGTCAAAGATGTCAAATAATAAATGTCACAATGCTAACTGTCAAAAATGAAAAGTGTCACCATGAAAAATGTCAAAAATAACAAATTTCAAGATGGCAAATGTCAAAGATGTCAAATGACAAATGTCACAATGCTAAATGTCAAAAATGAAAAGTGTCACCATGAAAAATGTCAAAAATGACAAATTTCAAGATGGCAAATGTCAAAACTGACAAATGTCACAATGCTAAATGTCAAAAATGATAAGTGTCACCATGAAAAATGTCAAAAATGACAAATTTCAAGATGGCAAATGTCCAAGATGTCAAATGACAGATGTCACAATGCTAAATGTCAAAAATGACAAATTTCAAGATGGCAAATGTCAAAGATGTCAAATGACAAATGTCACAATACTAAATGTCAAAAATAAAAAGTGTCACCATGAAAAATGTCAAAAATGACAAATTTCAAGATGGCAAATGTCCAAGATGTCAAATGACAGATGTCACAATGCTAAATGTCAAAAATGACAAATTTCAAGATGGCAAATGTCAAAGATGTCAAATGACAAATGTCACAATACTAAATGTCAAAAATAAAAAGTGTCACCATGAAAAATGTCAAAAATGACAAATTTCAAGATGGCAAATGTCAAAGATGTCAAATGACAAATGTCACAATGCTAAATGTCAAAAATGAAAAGTGTCACCATGAAAAATGTCAAAAATAACAAATTTCATGATGGCAAATGTCAAAGATGTCAAATGACAAATGTCACAATGCTAAATGTCAAAAATGAAAAGTGTCACCATGAAAAATGTCAAAAATGACAAATTTCAAAATGGCAAATGTCAAAGATGTCAAATGACAAATGTCACAATGCTAAATTTCAAAAATGAAAAGTGTCACCATGAAAAATGTCAAAAATGACAAATTTCAAGATGGCAAATGTCAAAGATGTCAAATGACAAATGTCACAATGCTAAATGTCAAAAATAAAAAGTGTCACCATGAAAAATGTCAAAAATGACAAATTTCAAGATGGCAAATGTCAAAGATGTCAAATGACAAATGTCACAATGCTAAATGTCAAAAATGAAAAGTGTCACCATGAAAAATGTCAAAAATGACAAATTTCAAGATGGCAAATGTCAAAGATGTCAAATGACAAATGTCACAATGCTAAATGTCAAAAATGAAAAGTGTCACCATGAAAAATGTCAAAAATGACAAATTTTAAGATGGCAAATGTCAAAGATGTCGAATATGACAAATGTCACAATGCTAAATGTCAAAAATGAAAAGTGTCACCATGAAAAATGTCAAAAATGACAAATTTCAAGATGGCAAATGTCAAAGATGTCAAATGACAAATGTCACAATGCTAAAAGTCAAAAATGATAAGTGTCACCATGAAAAATGTCAAAAATGACAAATTTCAAGATGGCAAATGTCCAAGATGTCAAATGACAATTGTCACAATGCTAAATGTCAAAAATGAAAAGTGTCACCATGAAAAATGTCAAAAATGACAAATTTCAAGATGGCAAATGTCAAAGATGTCAAATGACAAATGTCACAATGCTAAATGTCAAAAATGAAAAGTGTCAAAAATGACAAATTTCAAGATGGCAAATGTCTAAGATGTCAAATGACAAATGTCACAATGCTAAATGTCAAAAATGAACAGTGTCACCATGAAAAATGTCAAAAATGACAAATTTCAAGATGGCAAATGTCAAAGATGTCGAATATGACAAATGTCAAAAATGAAAAGTGTCACCATGAAAAATGTCAAAAATGACAAATTTCAAGAGGGCAAATGTCAAAGATGTCAAATGACAAATGTCACAATGCTAAATGTCAAAAATGAAAAGTGTCACCATGAAAAATGTCAAAAATGACAAATTTCAAGATGGCAAATGTCAAAGATGTCAAATGACAAATGTCACAATGCTAAATGTCAAAAATGAAAAGTGTCACCATGAAAAATGCCAAAAATGACAAATTTCAAGATGGCAAATGTCAAAGATGTCAAATGACAAATGTCACAATGCTAAATGTCAAAAATGAAAAGTGTCACCATGAAAAATGTCAAAAATAACAAATTTCAAGATGGCAAATGTCAAAGATGTCAAATGACAAATGTCACAATGCTAAATGTCAAAAATGAAAAGTGTCACCATGAAAAATGTCAAAAATGACAAATTTCAAGATGGCAAATGTCAAAACTGACAAATGTCATAATACTAAATGTCAAAAATGATAAGTGTCACCATGAGAAATGTCAAAAATGACAAATTTCAAGATGGCAAATGTCCAAGATGTCAAATGATAAATGTCACAATGCTAAATGTCAAAAATGACAAATTTCAAGATGGCAAATGTCAAAGATGTCAAATGACAAATGTCACAATGCTAAATGTCAAAAATGAAAAGTGTCACCATAAAAAATGTCAAAAATGACAAATTTCAAGATGGCAAATGTCAAAGATGTCAAATGACAAATGTCACAATGCTAAATGTCAAAAATGAAAAGTGTCACCATGAAAAATGTCAAAAATAACAAATTTCAAGATGGCAAATGTCAAAGATGTCAAATGACAAATGTCACAATGCTAAATGTCAAAAATGAAAAGTGTCACCATGAAAAATGTCAAATATGACAAATTTCAAGATGGCAAATATCAAAGATGTCAAATGACAAATGTCACAATGCTTAATTTCAAAAATGACAAATTTCAAGATGGCAAATGTCAAAGATGTCAAATGACAAATGTCACAATGCTAAATGTCAAAAATGAAAAGTGTCACCATGAAAAATGTCAAAAATGACAAATTTCAAGATGGCAAATGTCAAAGATGTCAAATGACAAATGTCACAATGCTAAATGTCAAAAATGAAAAGTGTCACCATGAAAAATGTCAAAAATAACAAACTTCAAGATGGCAAATGTCAAAGATGTCAAATGACAAATGTCACAATGCTAAATGTCAAAAATGAAAAGTGTCACCATAAAATGCCAAAAATGACAAATTTCAAGATGGCAAATGTCAAAGATGTCAAATGACAAATGTCACAATGCTAAATGTTAAAAATGAAAAGTGTCACCATGAAAAATGTCAAAAATAACAAATTTCAAGATGGCAAATGTCAAAGATGTCAAATGACAAATGTCACAATGCTAAATGTCAAAAATGAAAAGTGTCACCATGAAAAATGTCAAAAATGACAAATTTCAAGATGGCAAATGTCAAAACTGACAAATGTCATAATACTAAATGTCAAAAATGATAAGTGTCACCATGAAAAATGTCAAAAATGACAAATTTCAAGATGGCAAATGTCCAAGATGTCAAATGATAAATGTCACAATGCTAAATGTCAAAAATGACAAATTTTAAGATGGCAAATGTCAAAGATGTCAAATGACAAATGTCACAATGCTAAATGTCAAAAATGAAAAGTGTCACCATAAAAAATGTCAAAAATGACAAATTTCAAGATGGCAAATGTCAAAGATGTCAAATGACAAATGTCACAATGCTAAATGTCAAAAATGAAAAGTGTCACCATGAAAAATGTCAAAAATAACAAATTTCAAGATGGCAAATGTCAAAGATGTCAAATGACAAATGTCACAATGCTAAATGTCAAAAATGACAAATTTCGAGATGGCAAATGTCAAAGATGTCAAATGACAAATGTCACAATGCTAAATGTCAAAAATGAAAAGTGTCACCATGAAAAATGCCAAAAATGACAAATTTCAAGATGGCAAATATCAAAGATGTCAAATGACAAATTACAAGGATACATGTCAAAAATGAAAAGTGTCACCATGAAAAATGTCAAAAATAACAAATTTCAAGATCGCAAATGTCAAAGATGTCAAATGACAAATGTCACAATGCTAAATGTCAAAAATGAAAAGTGTCACCATGAAAAATGTCAAAAATGACAAATTTCAAGATGGCAAATGTCAAAGATGTCAAATAACAAATGTCACAATGCTAAATGTCAAAAATGAAAAGTGTCACCATGAAAAATGTTAAAAATAACAAATTTCAAGATGGCAAATGTCAAAGATATCAAATGACAAATGTCACAATGCTAAATGTCAAAAATGAAAAGTGTCACCATGAAAAATGTCAAAAATGACAAATTTCAAGATGGCAAATGTCAAAACTGACAAATGTCACAATGCTAAATGTCAAAAATGATAAGTGTCACCATGAAAAATGTCAAAAATGACAAATTTCAAGATGGCAAATGTCCAAGATGTCAAATGACAGATGTTACAATGCTAAATGTCAAAAATGACAAATTTCAAGATGGCAAATGTCAAAGATGTCAAATGACAAATGTCACAATGCTAAATGTCAATAATGAAAAGTGTCACCATGAAAAATGTCAAAAATGACAAATTTCAAGATAGCAAATGTCAAAGATGTCAAATGACAAATGTCACAATGCTAAATGTCAAAAATGAAAAGTGTCACCATGAAAAATGTCAAAAATAACAAATTTCATGATGGCAAATGTCAAAGATGTCAAATGACAAATGTCACAATGCTAAATGTCAAAAATGAAAAGTGTCACCATGAAAAATGTCAAAAATGACAAATTTCAAGATGGCAAATGTCAAAGATGTCAAATGACAAATGTCACAATGCTTAATGTCAAAAATGAAAAGTGTCACCATGAAAAATGTCAAAAATGACAAATTTCAAGATGGCAAATGTCAAAGCTGTCAAATGACAAATGTCACAATGCTAAATGTCAAAAATGAAAAGTGTCACCATAAAAAATGTCAAAAATGACATATTTCAAGATGGCAAATGTCAAAGATGTCAAATGACAAATGTCACAATGCTAAATGTCAAAAATGAAAAGTGTCACCATGAAAAATGTCAAAAATGACAAATTTCAAGATAACAAATGTCAAAACTGACAAATGTCACAATGCTAAATGTCAAAAATGATAAGTGTCACCATGAAAAATGTCAAAAATGACAAATTTCAAGATGGCAAATGTCCAAGATGTCAAATGACAAATGTCACAATGCTAAATGTTAAAAATGAAAAGTGTCACCATAAAAAATGTCAAAAATGACAAATTTCAAGATGGAAAATGTCAAAGATGTCAAATGACAAATGTCACAATGCTAAATGTCAAAAATGAAAAGTGTCAAAAATGACAAATTTCAAGATGGCAAATGTCAAAGATGTCAAATGACAAATGTAACAATGCTAAATGTCAAAAATGAAAAGTGTCACCATGAAAAATGTCAAAAATGACAAATTTCAAGATACCAAATGTCAAAACTGACAAATGTCACAATGCTAAATGTCAAAAATGATAAGTGTCACCATGAAAAATGTCAAAAATGACAAATTTCAAGATGGCAAATGTCCAAGATGTCAAATGACAAATGTCACAATGCTAAATGTTAAAAATGAAAAGTGTCACCATAAAAAATGTCAAAAATGACAAATTTCAAGATGGCAAATGTCAAAGATGTCAAATGACAAATGTCACAATGCTAAATGTCAAAAATGAAAAGTGTCAAAAATGACAAATTTCAAGATGGCAAATGTCTAAGATGTCAAATGACAAATGTCACAATGCTAAATGTCAAAAATGAAAAGTGTCACCGTGAAAAATGTCAAAAATGACAAATTTCAAGATGGCAAATGTCAAAGATGTCAAATGACAAATGTCACAATGCTAAATGTCAAAAATGAAAAGTGTCACCATGAAAAATGTCAAAAATGACAAATTTCAAGATGGCAAATGTCAAAGATGTCAAATGACAAATGTCACAATGCTAAATGTCAAAAATGAATAGTGTCACCATGAAAAATGTCAAAAATGACAAATTTCAAGATGGCAAATATCAAAGATGTCAAATGACAAATGTCACAATGCTAAATGACAAATTTCAAGATGGCAAATGTCAAAGATGTCAAATGACAAATGTCACAATGCTAAATGTCAAAAATGAAAAGTGTCACCATGAAAAATGTCAAAAATGACAAATTTCAAGATGGCAAATGTCAAAGATGTCAAATGACAAATGTCACAATGCTAAATGTCAAAAATGAAAAGTGTCACCATGAAAAATGTCAAAAATAACAAATTTCAAGATGGCAAATGTCAAAGATGTCAAATGACAAATGTCACAATGCTAAATGTCAAAAATGAAAAGTGTCACCATAAAAAATGTCAAAAACAACAAATTTCAAGATGGCAAATGTCAAAGATGTCAAATGACAAATGTCACAATGCTAAATGTCAAAAATGAAAAGTGTCACCATAAAAAATGTCAAAAATGACAAATTTCAAGATAGCAAATGTCAAAACTGACAAATGTCACAATGCTAAATGTCAAAAATGATAAGTGTCACCATGAAAAATGTCAAAAATGACAAATTTCAAGATGGCAAATGTCCAAGATGTCAAATGACAAATGTCACAATGCTAAATGTCAAAAATGACAAATTTCAAGATGGCAAATGTCAAAGATGTCAAATGACAAATGTCACAATGCTAAATGTCAAAAATGAAAAGTGTCACCATGAAAAATGTCAAAAATGACAAATTTCAAGATGGCAAATGTCAAAGATGTCAAATGACAAATGTCACAATGCTAAATGTCAAAAATAAAAAGTGTCACCATGAAAAATGTCAAAAATGACAAATTTCAAGATGGCAAATGTCAAAGATGTCAAATGACAAATGTCACAATGCTAAATGTCAAAAATGAAAAGTGTCACCATGAAAAATGTCAAAAATAACAAATTTCAAGATGGCAAATGTCAAAACTGACAAATGTCACAATGCTAAATGTCAAAAATGATAAATGTCACCATGAAAAATGTCAAAAATGACAAATTTCAAGATGGCAAATGTCCAAGATGTCAAATGACAAATGTCACAATGTTAAATGTCAAAAATGACAAATTTCAAGATGGCAAATGTCAAAGATGTCAAATGACAAATGTCACAATGCTAAATGTCAAAAATAAAAAGTGTCACCATAAAAAATGTCAAAAATGACAAATTTCAAGATGGCAAATGTCAAAGATGTCAAATGACAAATGTCACAATGCTAAATGTCAAAAATGAAAAGTGTCACCATGAAAAATGTCAAAAATAACAAATTTCAAGATGGCAAATGTCAAAACTGACAAATGTCACAATGCTAAATGTCAAAAATGAAAAGTGTCACCATGAAAAATGTCAAAAATGACAAATTTCAAGATGGCAAATGTCAAAGATGTCAAATGACAAATGTCACAATGCTAAATGTCAAAAATGAAAAGTGTCACCATGAAAAATGTCAAAAATGACAAATTTCAAGATGGCAAATGTCAAAGCTGTCAAATGACAAATGTCACAATGCTAAATGTCAAAAATGAAAAGTGTCACCATGAAAAATGTCAAAAATGACATATTTCAAGATGGCAAATGTCAAAGATGTCAAATGACAAATGTCACAATGCTAAATGTCAAAAATGAAAAGTGTCACCATGAAAAATGTCAAAAATGACAAATTTCAAGATAACAAATGTCAAAGATGTCAAATGACAAATGTCACAATGCTAAATGTCAAAAATAAAAAGTGTCACCATGAAAAATGTCAAAAATGACAAATTTCAAGATGGCAAATGTCAAAGATGTCAAATGACAAATGTCACAATGCTAAATGTCAAAAATGAAAAGTGTCACCATGAAAAATGTCAAAAATAACAAATTTCAAGATGGCAAATGTCAAAACTGACAAATGTCACAATGCTAAATGTCAAAAATGAAAAGTGTCACCATGAAAAATGTCAAAAATGACAAATTTCAAGATGGCAAATGTCAAAGATGTCAAATGACAAATGTCACAATGCTAAATGTCAAAAATGAAAAGTGTTACCATAAAAAATGTCAAAAATGACAAATTTCAAGATGGCAAATGTCAAAGCTGTCAAATGACAAATGTCACAATGCTAAATGTCAAAAATGAAAAGTGTCACCATGAAAAATGTCAAAAATAACATATTTCAAGATGGCAAATGTCAAAGCTGTCAAATGACAAATGTCACAATGCTAAATGTCAAAAATAAAAAGTGTCACCATGAAAAATGTCAAAAATACCAAATTTCAAGATGGCAAATGTCAAAGATGTCAAATGACAAATGTCACAATGCTAAATGTCAAAAATTAAAAGTGTCACCATGAAAAATGTCAAAAATGACAAATTTCAAGATGGCAAATGTCAAAACTGACAAATGTCACAATGCTAAATGTCAAAAATGATAAGTGTCACCATGAAAAATGTCAAAAATGACAAATTTCAAGATGGCAAATGTCCAAGATGTCAAATGACAAATGTCACAATGCTAAATGTCAAAAATGACAAATTTCAAGATGGCAAATGTCAAAGATGTCAAATGACAAATGTCACAATGCTAAATGTCAAAAATGAAAAGTGTCACCATGAAAAATGTCAAAAATGACAAATTTCAAGATGGCAAATGTCAAAGATGTCAAATGACAAATGTCACAATGCTAAATGTCAAAAATGAAAAGTGTCACCATGAAAAATGTCAAAAATAACAAACTTCAAGATGGCAAATGTCAAAGATGTCAAATGACAAATGTCACAATGCTAAATGTCAAAAATGAAAAGTGTCACCATGAGATATGTCAAAAATGACAAATTTCAAGATGGCAAATGTCAAAGATGTCAAATGACAAATGTCACAATGCTAAATGTCAAAAATGAAAAGTGTCACCATGAAAAATGTCAAAAATGACAAATTTTAAGATGGCAAATGTCAAAGATGTCAAATGACAAATGTCACAATGCTAAATGTCAAAAATGAAAAGTGTCACCATGAAAAATGTCAAAAATAACAAATTTCAAGATGGCAAATGTCAAAGATGTCAAATGACAAATGTCACAATGCTAAATGTCAAAAATGAAAAGTGTCACCATGAAAAATGTCAAAAATGACAAATTTCAAGATGACAAATGTCAGAACTGACAAATGTCACAATGCTAAATGTCAAAAATGATAAGTGTCACCATGAAAAATGTCAAAAATGACAAATTTCAAGATGGCAAATGTCCAAGATGTCAAATGACAAATGTCACAATGCTAAATGTCAAAAATGAAAAGTGTCACCATGAAAAATGTCAAAAATGACAAATTTCAAGATGGCAAATGTCAAAACTGACAAATGTCACAATGCTAAATGTCAAAAATGATAAGTGTCACCATGAAAAATGTCAAAAAATGACAAATTTCAAGATGGCAAATGTCAAAGATGTCAAATGACAAATGTCACAATGCTAAATGTCAAAAATGAAAAGTGTCAAAAATGACAAATTTCAAGATGGCAAATGTCAAAACTGACAAATGTCACAATGCTAAATGTCAAAAATGAAAAGTGTCACTATGAAAAATGTCAAAAATAACAAATTTCAAGATGGCAAATGTCAAAGATGTCAAATGACAAATGTCACAATGCTAAATGTCAAAAATGACAAATTTCAAGATGGCAAATGTCAAAGATGTCAAATGACAAATGTCACAATGCTAAATGTCAAAAATGAAAAGTGTCACCATGAAAAATGTCAAAAATGACAAATTTCAAGATGGCAAATGTCAAAGATGTCAAATGACAAATGTCACAATGCTAAATGTCAAAAATGAAAAGTGTCACCATGAAAAATGTCAAAAATGACAAATTTCAAGATGGCAAATGACAAATTTCAAGATGGCAAATGTCAAAACTGACAAATGTCACAATGCTAAATGTCAAAAATAATAAGTGTCACCATGAAAAATGTCAAAAATGACAAATTTCAAGATGGCAAATGTCAAAGATGTCAAATGACAAATGTCACAATGCTAAATGTCAAAAATGACAAATTTCAAGATGGCAAATATCTAAGATGTCAAATGACAAATGTCACAATGCTAAATGTCAAAAATGAAAAGTGTCACCATGAAAAATGTCAAAAATGACAAATTTCAAGATGGCAAATGTCCAAGATGTCAAATGACAAATGTCACAATGCTAAATGTCAAAAATGAAAAGTGTAACCATGAAAAATGTCAAAAATGACAAATTTCAAGATGGCAAATGTCAAAGATGTCAAATGACAAATGTCACAATGCTAAATGTCAAAAATTAAAAGTGTCAGAAATGACAAATTTCAAGATGGCAAATGTCTAAGATGTCAAATGACAAATGTCACAATGCTAAATCTCAAAAATGAAAAGTGTCACCGTGAAAAATGTCAAAAATGACAAATTTCAAGATGGCAAATGTCAAAGATGACAAATGTCACAATGCTAAATGTCAAAAATGAAAAGTGTCACCATGAAAAATGTCAAAAATGACAAATTTCAAGATGGCAAATGTCAAAGATGTCAAATGACAAATGTCACAATGCTAAATGTCAAAAATGAAAAGTGTCCCCATGAAAAATGTCAATAATGACCAATTTAAAGATGGCAAATGTCAAAGATGTCAAATGACAAATGTCACAATGCTAAATGTCAAAAATGAAAAGTGTCACCATGAAAAATGTCAAAAATGACAAATTTTAAGATGGCAAATGTCAAAGATGTCAAATGACAAATGTCACAATGCTAAATGTCAAAAATGAAAAGTGTCACCATGAAAAATGTCAAAAATAACAAATTTCAAGATGGCAAATGTCAAAGATGTCAAATGACAAATGTCACAATGCTAAAAGTCTAAAATGAAAAGTGTCACCATGAAAAATGTCAAAAATGACAAATTTCAAGATGGCAAATGTCAAAACTGACAAATGTCACAATGCTAAATGTCAAAAATGATAAGTGTCACCATGAAAAATGTCAAAAATGACAAATTTCAAGATGGCAAATGTCCAAGATGTCAAATGACAAATGTCACAATGCTAAATGTCAAAAATGACAAATTTCAAGACGGCAAATGTCAAAGATGTCAAATGACAAATGTCTTAATGCTAAATGTCAAAAAGGAAAAGTGTCACCATGAAAAATGTCAAAAATGACAAATTTTAAGATGGCAAATGTCAAAGATGTCAAATGACAAATGTCACAATGCTAAATGTCAAAAATGAAAAGTGTCACCATGAAAAATGTCAAAAATAACAAATTTCAAGATGGCAAATGTCAAAGATGTCAAATGACAAATGTCACAATTCTAAATGTCAAAAATGAAAAGTGTCACCATGAAAAATGTCAAAAATGACAAATTTCAAGATGGCAAATATCAAAGATGTCAAATGACAAATGTCACAATGCTAAATGTCAAAAATGAAAAGTGTCACCATGAAAAATGTCAAAAATAACAAATTTCAAGATGGCAAATGTCAAAGATGTCAAATGACAAATGTCACAATGCTAAATGTCAAAAATGAAAAGTGTCACCATGAAAAATGTCAAAAATGACAAAGTTCAAGATGGCAAATGTCAAAACTGACAAATGTCACAATGCTAAATGTCAAAAATGAAAAGTGTCACCATGAAAAATGTCAAAAATGACAAATTTCAAGATGGCAAATGTCAAAGATGTCAAATGACAAATGTCACAATGCTAAATGTCAAAAATGAAAAGTGTCACCATGAAAAATGTCAAAAATAACAAATTTCAAGATGGCAAATGTCAAAGATGTCAAATGACAAATGTCACAATGCTAAATGTCAAAAATGAAAAGTGTCACCATGAAAAATGTCAAAAATGACAAATTTCAAGATGGCAAATGTCAAAGATGTCAAATGACAAATGTCACAATGCTAAATGTCAAAAATGAAAAGTGTCACCATGAAAAATGTCAAAAATAACAAATTTCAAGATGGCAAATGTCAAAGATGTCAAATGACAAATGTCACATTGCTAAATGTCAAAAATGAAAAGTGTCACCATGAAAAATGTCAAAAATGACAAATTTTAAGATGGCAAATATCAAAACTGACAAATGTCACAATGCTAAATGTCAAAAATGATAAGTGTCACCATGAAAAATGTCAAAAATGACAAATTTCAAGATGGCAAATGTCCAAGATGTCAAATGACAAATGTCACAATGCTAAATGTCAAAAATGACAAATTTCAAGATGAAAAATGTCAAAGATGTCAAATGACAAATGTCACAATGCTAAATGTCAAAAATGAAAAGTGTCACCATGAAAAATGTCAAAAATGACAAATTTCAAGATGGCAAATGTCCAAGATGTCAAATGACAAATGTCACAATGCTAAATGTCAAAAATGAAAAGTGTAACCATGAAAAATGTCAAAAATGACAAATTTCAAGATGGCAAATGTCAAAGATGTCAAATGACAAATGTCACAATGCTAAATGTCAAAAATTAAAAGTGTCAGAAATGACAAATTTCAAGATGGCAAATGTCTAAGATGTCAAATGACAAATGTCACAATGCTAAATCTCAAAAATGAAAAGTGTCACCGTGAAAAATGTCAAAAATGACAAATTTCAAGATGGCAAATGTCAAAGATGACAAATGTCACAATGCTAAATGTCAAAAATGAAAAGTGTCACCATGAAAAATGTCAAAAATGACAAATTTCAAGATGGCAAATGTCAAAGATGTCAAATGACAAATGTCACAATGCTAAATGTCAAAAATGAAAAGTGTCCCCATGAAAAATGTCAATAATGACCAATTTAAAGATGGCAAATGTCAAAGATGTCAAATGACAAATGTCACAATGCTAAATGTCAAAAATGAAAAGTGTCACCATGAAAAATGTCAAAAATGACAAATTTTAAGATGGCAAATGTCAAAGATGTCAAATGACAAATGTCACAATGCTAAATGTCAAAAATGAAAAGTGTCACCATGAAAAATGTCAAAAATAACAAATTTCAAGATGGCAAATGTCAAAGATGTCAAATGACAAATGTCACAATGCTAAAAGTCTAAAATGAAAAGTGTCACCATGAAAAATGTCAAAAATGACAAATTTCAAGATGGCAAATGTCAAAACTGACAAATGTCACAATGCTAAATGTCAAAAATGATAAGTGTCACCATGAAAAATGTCAAAAATGACAAATTTCAAGATGGCAAATGTCCAAGATGTCAAATGACAAATGTCACAATGCTAAATGTCAAAAATGACAAATTTCAAGACGGCAAATGTCAAAGATGTCAAATGACAAATGTCTTAATGCTAAATGTCAAAAAGGAAAAGTGTCACCATGAAAAATGTCAAAAATGACAAATTTTAAGATGGCAAATGTCAAAGATGTCAAATGACAAATGTCACAATGCTAAATGTCAAAAATGAAAAGTGTCACCATGAAAAATGTCAAAAATAACAAATTTCAAGATGGCAAATGTCAAAGATGTCAAATGACAAATGTCACAATTCTAAATGTCAAAAATGAAAAGTGTCACCATGAAAAATGTCAAAAATGACAAATTTCAAGATGGCAAATATCAAAGATGTCAAATGACAAATGTCACAATGCTAAATGTCAAAAATGAAAAGTGTCACCATGAAAAATGTCAAAAATAACAAATTTCAAGATGGCAAATGTCAAAGATGTCAAATGACAAATGTCACAATGCTAAATGTCAAAAATGAAAAGTGTCACCATGAAAAATGTCAAAAATGACAAAGTTCAAGATGGCAAATGTCAAAACTGACAAATGTCACAATGCTAAATGTCAAAAATGAAAAGTGTCACCATGAAAAATGTCAAAAATGACAAATTTCAAGATGGCAAATGTCAAAGATGTCAAATGACAAATGTCACAATGCTAAATGTCAAAAATGAAAAGTGTCACCATGAAAAATGTCAAAAATAACAAATTTCAAGATGGCAAATGTCAAAGATGTCAAATGACAAATGTCACAATGCTAAATGTCAAAAATGAAAAGTGTCACCATGAAAAATGTCAAAAATGACAAATTTCAAGATGGCAAATGTCAAAGATGTCAAATGACAAATGTCACAATGCTAAATGTCAAAAATGAAAAGTGTCACCATGAAAAATGTCAAAAATAACAAATTTCAAGATGGCAAATGTCAAAGATGTCAAATGACAAATGTCACATTGCTAAATGTCAAAAATGAAAAGTGTCACCATGAAAAATGTCAAAAATGACAAATTTTAAGATGGCAAATGTCAAAACTGACAAATGTCACAATGCTAAATGTCAAAAATGATAAGTGTCACCATGAAAAATGTCAAAAATGACAAATTTCAAGATGGCAAATGTCCAAGATGTCAAATGACAAATGTCACAATGCTAAATGTCAAAAATGACAAATTTCAAGATGAAAAATGTCAAAGATGTCAAATGACAAATGTCACAATGCTAAATGTCAAAAATGAAAAGTGTCACCATGAAAAATGTCAAAAATGACAAATTTCAAGATGGCAAATGTCACAATGCTAAATGTCAAAAATGAAAAGTGTCACCATGAAAAATGTTAAAAATAACAAATTTCAAGATGGCAAATGTCAAAGATGTCAAATGACAAATGTCACAATGCTAAATGTCAAAAATGAAAAGTGTCACAATGAAAAATGTCAAAAATGACAAATTTCAAGATGGCAAATATCAAAGATGTCAAATGACAAATGTCACAATGCTAAATGTCAAAAATGAAAAGTGTCACCATAAAATGTCAAAAATGACAAATTTCAAGATGGCAAATGTCAAAGATGTCAAATGACAAATGTCACAATGCTAAATATCAAAAATGAAAAGTGTCACCATGAAAAAGGTCAAAAATGACAAATTTCAAGATGGCAAATGTCAAATGACAAATGTCACAATGCTAAATTTAAAAAATGAAAAGTTTCACCATGAAAAATGTCAAAAATGACAAATTTCAAGATGGCAAATGTCAAAACTGACAAATGTCACAATGCTAAATGTCAAAGATGATAAGTGTCACCATGAAAAATGTCAAAAATGACAAATTTCAATATGGCAAATGTCCAAGATGTCAAATGACAAATGTCACAATGCTAAATGTCAAAAATGAAAAGTGTCACCATAAAAAATGTCAAAAATGACAAATTTTAAGATGGCAAATGTCAAAGATGTCAAATGACAAATGTCACAATGCTAAATGTCAAAAATGAAAAGTGTCAAAAATGACAAATTTCAAGATGGCAAATGTCTAAGATGGCAAATGACAAATGTCACAATGCTAAATGTCAAAAATGAAAAGTGTCACCTTGAAAAATGTCAAAAATGACAAATTTCAAGATGACAAATGTCAAAGATGTCAAATGACAAATGTCACAATGCTAAATGTCAAAAATGAAAAGTGTCACCATGAAAAATGTCAAAAATGACAAATTTCAAGATGGCAAATGTCAAAGATGTCAAATGACAAATGTCACAATGCTAAATGTCAAAAATGAAAAGTGTCACCATAAAAAATGTCAAAAATGACAAATTTCAAGATGGCAAATGTCAAAGATGTCAAATGACAAATGTCACAATGCTAAAAGTCAAAAATGAAAAGTGTCACCATGAAAAATGTCAAAAATGACAAATTTCAAGATGGCAAATGTCAAAGATGTCAAATGACAAATGTCACAATGCTAAATGTCAAAAATGAAAAGTGTCACCATGAAAAATGTCAAAAATAACAAATTTCAAGATGGCAAATGTCAAAGATGTCAAATGACAAATGTCAAAATGCTAAATGTCAAAAATGAAAAATGTCAAAAATGACAAATTTCAAGATGGCAAATGTCAAAACTGACAAATGTCACAATGCTAAATGTCAAAAATGATAAGTGTCACCATGAAAAATGTCAAAAATGACAAATTTCAAGATGGCAAATGTCCAAGATGTCAAATGACAAATGTCACAATGCTAAATGTCAAAAATGACAAATTTCAAGATGGCAAATGTCAAAGATGTCAAATGACAAATGTCACAATGCTAAATGTCAAAAATGAAAAGTGTCACCATGAAAAATGTCAAAAATGACAAATTTCAAGATAGCAAATGTCAAAGATGTCAAATGACAAATGTCACAATGCTAAATGTCAAAAATGAAAAGTGTCACCATGAAAAATGTCAAAAATAACAAATTTCAAGATGGCAAATGTCAAAGATGTCAAATGACAAATGTCACAATGCTAAATGTCAAAAATGAAAAGTGTCACCACGAAAAATGTCAAAAATGACAAATTTCAAGATGGCAATTGTCAAAGATGTCAAATGACAAATGTCAAAAATGAAAAGTGTCACCATGAAAAATGTCAAAAATGACAAATTTCAAGATGGCAAATGTCAAAGATGTCAAATGACAAATGTCACAATGCTAAATGTCAAAAATGAAAAGTGTCACCATGAAAAATGTCAAAAATGACAAATTTCAAGATGGCAAATGTCAAAGATGTCAAATGACAAATGTCACAATGCTAAATGTCAAAAATGAAAAGTGTCAAAAATGACAAATTTCAAGATGGCAAATGTCAAAGATGTCAAATGACAAATGTCACAATGCTAAAAGTCAAAAATGAAAAGTGTCACCATGAAAAATGTCAAAAATAACAAATTTCAAGATGGCAAATGTCAAAGATGTCAAATGACAAATGTCACAATGCTAAATGTCAAAAATGAAAAGTGTCACCTTAAAAAATGTCAAAAATGACAAATTTCAAGATGACAAATGTCAGAGATGTCAAATGACAAATGTCACAATGCTAAATGTCAAAAATGAAAAGTGTCACCATGAAAAATGTCAAAAATGACAAATTTCAAGATGGCAAATGTCAAAGATGTCAAATGACAAATGTCACAATGCTAAATGTCAAAAATGAAAAGTGTCACCATAAAAAATGTCAAAAATGACAAATTTCAAGATGGCAAATGTCAAAGATGTCAAATGACAAATGTCACAATGCTAAATGTCAAAAATGAAAAGTGTCACCATGAAAAATGTCAAAAATGACAAATTTCAAGATGGCAAATGTCAAAGATGTCAAATGACAAATGTCACAATGCTAAATGTCAAAAATGAAAAGTGTCACCATGAAAAATGTCAAAAATAACAAATTTCAAGATGGCAAATGTCAAAGATGTCAAATGACAAATGTCACAATGCTAAATGTCAAAAATGACAAATTTTAAGATGGCAAATGTCAAAGATGTCAAATGACAAATGTCACAATGCTAAATGTCAAAAATGGAAAGTGTCACCATGAAAAATGTCAAAAATGACAAATTTCAAGATGGCAAATGTCAAAGATGTCAAATGACAAATGTCACAATGCTAAATGTCAAAAATGAACAGTGTCACCATGAAAAATGTCAAAAATGACAAATTTCAAGATGGCAAATGTCCAAGATGTCAAATGACAAATGTCACAATGCTAAATGTCAAAAATGAAAAGTGTCAAAAATGACAAATTTCAAGATGGCAAATGTCTAAGATGTCAAATGACAAATGTCACAATGCTAAATGTCAAAAATGAAAAGTGTCACCATGAAAAATGTCAAAAATGACAAATTTCAAGATGGCAAATGGCAAAGATGTCAAATGACAAATGTCACAATGCTAAAAGTCAAACATGAAAAGTGTCACCATGAAAAATGTCAAAAATGACAAATTTCAAGATGGCAAATGTCAAAGATGTCAAATGACAAATGTCACAATGCTAAATGTCAAAAATGAAAAGTGTCACCATGAAAAATGTCAAAAATAACAAATTTCAAGATGGCAAATGTCAAAGATGTCAAATGACAAATGTCAAAATGCTAAATGTCAAAAATGAAAAATGTCAAAAATGACAAATTTCAAGATGGCAAATGTCAAAACTGACAATTGTCACAATGCTAAATGTCAAAAATGATAAGTGTCACCATGAAAAATGTCAAAAATGACAAATTTCAAGATGGCAAATGTCCAAGATGTCAAATGACAAATGTCACAATGCTAAATGTCAAAAATGACAAATTTTAAGATGGCAAATGTCAAAGATGTCAAATGACAAATGTCACAATGCTAAATGTCAAAAATGAAAAGTGTCACCATGAAAAATGTCAAAAATGACAAATTTCAAGATAGCAAATGTCAAAGATGTCAAATGACAAATGTCACAATGCTAAATGTCAAAAATGAAAAGTGTCACCATGAAAAATGTCAAAAATAACAAATTTCAAGATGGCAAATGTCAAAGATGTCAAATGACAAATGTCACAATGCTAAATGTCAAAAATGAAAAGTGTCACCACGAAAAATGTCAAAAATGACAAATTTCAAGATGGCAATTGTCAAAGATGTCAAATGACAAATGTCACAATGCTAAATGTCAAAAATGAAAAGTGTCACCATGAAAAATGTCAAATATGACAAATTTCAAGATGGCAAATGTCAAAGATGTTAAATGTCACAATGCTAAATGTCAAAAATGAAAAGTGTCACCATGAAAAATGTCAAAAATGACAAATTTCAAGATGGCAAATGTCAAAGATGTCAAATGACAAATGTCACAATGCTAAATGTCAAAAATGAAAAGTGTCACCATGAAAAATGTCAAAAATGACAAATTTCAGGATGGCAAATGTTAAAGATGTCAAATGACAAATGTCACAATGCTAAATGTCAAAAATGAAAAGTGTCACCATAAAAAATGTCAAAAATGACAAATTTCAAGATGGCAAATGTCAAAACTGACAAATGTCACAATGCTAAATGTCAAAAATGATAAGTGTCACCATGAAAAATGTCAAAAATGACAAATTTTAAGATGGCAAATGTCCAAGATGTCAAATGACAAATGTCACAATGCTAAATGTCAAAAATGAAAAGTGTCACCATGAAAAATGTCAAAAATGACAAATTTCAAGATGGCAAATGTCAAAGATGTCAAATGACAAATGTCACAATGCTAAATGTCAAAAATGAAAAATGTCAAAAATGACAAATTTCAAGATGGCAAATGTCAAAACTGACAATTGTCACAATGCTAAATGTCAAAAATGATAAGTGTCACCATGAAAAATGTCAAAAATGACAAATTTCAAGATGGCAAATGTCCAAGATGTCAAATGACAAATGTCACAATGCTAAATGTCAAAAATGACAAATTTCAAGATGGCAAATGTCAAAGATGTCAAATGACAAATGTCACAATGCTAAATGTCAAAAATGAAAAGTGTCACCATGAAAAATGTCAAAAATGACAAATTTCAAGATAGCAAATGTCAAAGATGTCAAATGACAAATGTCACAATGCTAAATGTCAAAAATGAAAAGTGTCACCATGAAAAATGTCAAAAATAACAAATTTCAAGATGGCAAATGTCAAAGATGTCAAATGACAAATGTCACAATGCTAAATGTCAAAAATGAAAAGTGTCACCACGAAAAATGTCAAAAATGACAAATTTCAAGATGGCAATTGTCAAAGATGTCAAATGACAAATGTCACAATGCTAAATGTCAAAAATGAAAAGTGTCACCATGAAAAATGTCAAAAATGACAAATTTCAAGATGGCAAATGTCAAAGATGTTAAATGTCACAATGCTAAATGTCAAAAATGAAAAGTGTCACCATGAAAAATGTCAAAAATGACAAATTTCAAGATGGCAAATGTCAAAGATGTCAAATGACAAATGTCACAATGCTAAATGTCAAAAATGAAAAGTGTCACCATGAAAAATGTCAAAAATGACAAATTTCAGGATGGCAAATGTTAAAGATGTCAAATGACAAATGTCACAATGCTAAATGTCAAAAATGAAAAGTGTCACCATAAAAAATGTCAAAAATGACAAATTTCAAGATGGCAAATGTCAAAACTGACAAATGTCACAATGCTAAATGTCAAAAATGATAAGTGTCACCATGAAAAATGTCAAAAATGACAAATTTTAAGATGGCAAATGTCCAAGATGTCAAGTGACAAATGTCACAATGCTAAATGTCAAAAATGAAAAGTGTCACCATGAAAAATGTCAAAAATGACAAATTTCAAGATGGCAAATGTCAAAGATGTCAAATGACAAATGTCACAATGCTAAATGTCAAAAATGAAAAGTGTCAAAAATGACAAATTTCAAGATGGCAAATGTCTAAGATGTCAAATGACAAATGTCACAATGCTAAATGTCAAAAATGAAAAGTGTTACCATAAAAAATGACAAATTTCAAGATGGCAAATGTCAAAACTGACAAATGTCACAATGCTAAATGTCAAAAATGAAAAGTGTCACAATGAAAAATGTCAAAAATAACAAATTTCAAGATGGCAAATGTCAAAGATGTCAAATGACAAATGTCACAATGCTAAATGTCAAAAATGACAAATTTTAAGATGGCAAATGTCAAAGATGTCAAATGACAAATGTCACAATGCTAAATGTCAAAAATGGAAAGTGTCACCATGAAAAATGTCAAAAATGACAAATTTCAAGATGGCAAATGTCAAAGATGTCAAATGACAAATGTCACAATGCTAAATGTCAAAAATGAACAGTGTCACCATGAAAAATGTCAAAAATGACAAATTTCAAGATGGCAAATGTCCAAGATGTCAAATGACAAATGTCACAATGCTAAATGTCAAAAATGAAAAGTGTCAAAAATGACAAATTTCAAGATGGCAAATGTCTAAGATGTCAAATGACAAATGTCACAATGCTAAATGTCAAAAATGAAAAGTGTCACCATGAAAAATGTCAAAAATGACAAATTTCAAGATGGCAAATGGCAAAGATGTCAAATGACAAATGTCACAATGCTAAAAGTCAAACATGAAAAGTGTCACCATGAAAAATGTCAAAAATGACAAATTTCAAGATGGCAAATGTCAAAGATGTCAAATGACAAATGTCACAATGCTAAATGTCAAAAATGAAAAGTGTCACCATGAAAAATGTCAAAAATAACAAATTTCAAGATGGCAAATGTCAAAGATGTCAAATGACAAATGTCAAAATGCTAAATGTCAAAAATGAAAAATGTCAAAAATGACAAATTTCAAGATGGCAAATGTCAAAACTGACAATTGTCACAATGCTAAATGTCAAAAATGATAAGTGTCACCATGAAAAATGTCAAAAATGACAAATTTCAAGATGGCAAATGTCCAAGATGTCAAATGACAAATGTCACAATGCTAAATGTCAAAAATGACAAATTTTAAGATGGCAAATGTCAAAGATGTCAAATGACAAATGTCACAATGCTAAATGTCAAAAATGAAAAGTGTCACCATGAAAAATGTCAAAAATGACAAATTTCAAGATAGCAAATGTCAAAGATGTCAAATGACAAATGTCACAATGCTAAATGTCAAAAATGAAAAGTGTCACCATGAAAAATGTCAAAAATAACAAATTTCAAGATGGCAAATGTCAAAGATGTCAAATGACAAATGTCACAATGCTAAATGTCAAAAATGAAAAGTGTCACCACGAAAAATGTCAAAAATGACAAATTTCAAGATGGCAATTGTCAAAGATGTCAAATGACAAATGTCACAATGCTAAATGTCAAAAATGAAAAGTGTCACCATGAAAAATGTCAAATATGACAAATTTCAAGATGGCAAATGTCAAAGATGTTAAATGTCACAATGCTAAATGTCAAAAATGAAAAGTGTCACCATGAAAAATGTCAAAAATGACAAATTTCAAGATGGCAAATGTCAAAGATGTCAAATGACAAATGTCACAATGCTAAATGTCAAAAATGAAAAGTGTCACCATGAAAAATGTCAAAAATGACAAATTTCAGGATGGCAAATGTTAAAGATGTCAAATGACAAATGTCACAATGCTAAATGTCAAAAATGAAAAGTGTCACCATAAAAAATGTCAAAAATGACAAATTTCAAGATGGCAAATGTCAAAACTGACAAATGTCACAATGCTAAATGTCAAAAATGATAAGTGTCACCATGAAAAATGTCAAAAATGACAAATTTTAAGATGGCAAATGTCCAAGATGTCAAATGACAAATGTCACAATGCTAAATGTCAAAAATGAAAAGTGTCACCATGAAAAATGTCAAAAATGACAAATTTCAAGATGGCAAATGTCAAAGATGTCAAATGACAAATGTCACAATGCTAAATGTCAAAAATGAAAAATGTCAAAAATGACAAATTTCAAGATGGCAAATGTCAAAACTGACAATTGTCACAATGCTAAATGTCAAAAATGATAAGTGTCACCATGAAAAATGTCAAAAATGACAAATTTCAAGATGGCAAATGTCCAAGATGTCAAATGACAAATGTCACAATGCTAAATGTCAAAAATGACAAATTTCAAGATGGCAAATGTCAAAGATGTCAAATGACAAATGTCACAATGCTAAATGTCAAAAATGAAAAGTGTCACCATGAAAAATGTCAAAAATGACAAATTTCAAGATAGCA
Source organism: Altica lythri (assembly GCA_964028335.1). NCBI lineage: Eukaryota > Metazoa > Arthropoda > Insecta > Coleoptera > Chrysomelidae > Altica > Altica lythri. The sequence goes on along the minus strand of OZ034800.1, from coordinate 17,126,419 downwards.
AATGTCAAAGATGTCAAATGACAAATGTCACAATGCTAAATGTCAAAAATGAAAAGTGTCACCATGAAAAATGTCAAAAATAACAAATTTCAAGATGGCAAATGTCAAAGATGTCAAATGACAAATGTCACAATGCTAAATGTCAAAAATGAAAAGTGTCACCACGAAAAATGTCAAAAATGACAAATTTCAAGATGGCAATTGTCAAAGATGTCAAATGACAAATGTCACAATGCTAAATGTCAAAAATGAAAAGTGTCACCATGAAAAATGTCAAAAATGACAAATTTCAAGATGGCAAATGTCAAAGATGTTAAATGTCACAATGCTAAATGTCAAAAATGAAAAGTGTCACCATGAAAAATGTCAAAAATGACAAATTTCAAGATGGCAAATGTCAAAGATGTCAAATGACAAATGTCACAATGCTAAATGTCAAAAATGAAAAGTGTCACCATGAAAAATGTCAAAAATGACAAATTTCAGGATGGCAAATGTTAAAGATGTCAAATGACAAATGTCACAATGCTAAATGTCAAAAATGAAAAGTGTCACCATAAAAAATGTCAAAAATGACAAATTTCAAGATGGCAAATGTCAAAACTGACAAATGTCACAATGCTAAATGTCAAAAATGATAAGTGTCACCATGAAAAATGTCAAAAATGACAAATTTTAAGATGGCAAATGTCCAAGATGTCAAGTGACAAATGTCACAATGCTAAATGTCAAAAATGAAAAGTGTCACCATGAAAAATGTCAAAAATGACAAATTTCAAGATGGCAAATGTCAAAGATGTCAAATGACAAATGTCACAATGCTAAATGTCAAAAATGAAAAGTGTCAAAAATGACAAATTTCAAGATGGCAAATGTCTAAGATGTCAAATGACAAATGTCACAATGCTAAATGTCAAAAATGAAAAGTGTTACCATAAAAAATGACAAATTTCAAGATGGCAAATGTCAAAACTGACAAATGTCACAATGCTAAATGTCAAAAATGAAAAGTGTCACAATGAAAAATGTCAAAAATAACAAATTTCAAGATGGCAAATGTCAAAGATGTCAAATAACAAATGTCACAATGCTAAATGTCAAAAATGACAAATTTCATGATGGCAAATGTCAAAGATGTCAAATATGACAAATGTCACAATGCTAAATGTCAAAAATGAAAAGTGTCACCATGAAAAATGTCAAAAATGACAAATTTCAAGATGGCAAATGTCAAAGATGTCAAATGACAAATGTCACAATGCTAAATGTTAAAAATGAAAAGTGTCACCATGAAAAATGTCAAAAATGACAAATTTTAAGATGGCAAATATCAAAACTGACAAATGTCACAATGCTAAATGTCAAAAATGATAAGTGTCACCATAAAAAATGTCAAAAATGACAAATTTCAAGATGGCAAATGTCAAAGATGTCAAATGACAAATGTCACAATGCTAAATGTCAAAAATGACAAATTTCAAGATGGCAAATGTCTAAGATGTCAAATGACAAATGTCACAATGCTAAATGTCAAAAATGAAAAGTGTCACCATAAAATGTCAAAAATGACAAATTTCAAGATGGCAAATGTCCAAGATGTCAAATGACAAATGTCACAATGCTAAATGTCAAAAATGAAAAGTGTCACCATGAAAAATGGCAAAAATGACAAATTTCAAGATGGCAAATGTCAAAGATGTCACATGACAAATGTCACAATGCTAAATGTTAAAAATGAAAAGTGTCACCATGAAAAATGTCAAAAATGGCAAATTTCAAGATGGCAAATGTCAAAGATGTCAAATGACAAATGTCACAATGCTAAATGTCAAAAATGAAAAGTGTCCCCATGAAAAATGTCAATAATGACAAATTTCAAGATGGCAAATGTCAAAGATGTCAAATGACAAATGTCACAATGCTAAATGTCAAAAATGAAAAGTGTCACCATGAAAAATGTCAAAAATGACAAATTTCAAGATGGCAAATGTCAAAGATGTCAAATGACAAATGTCACAATGCTAAATGTCAAAAATGAAAAGTGTCACCATGAAAAATGTCAAAAATAACAAATTTCAAGATGGCAAATGTCAAAGATGTCAAATGACAAATGTCACAATGCTAAATGTCAAAAATGAAAAGTGTCACCATGACAAATGTCAAAAATGACAAATTTCAAGATGGCAAATGTCAAAACTGACAAATGTCACAATGCTAAATGTCAAAAATGATAAGTGTCACCATAAAAAATGTCAAAAATGACAAATTTTAAGATGGCAAATGTGCAAGATGTCAAATGACAAATGTCACAATGCTTAATGTCAAAAATGACAAATTTCAAGCTGGCAAATGTCAAAGATGTCAAATGACAAATGTCACAATGCTAAATGTCAAAAATGAAAAGTGTCACCATGAAAAATGTCAAAAATGACAAATTTCAAGACTGCAAATGCCAAAGATGTCAAATGACAAATGTCACAATGCTAAATGTCAAAAATGAAAAGTGTCACCATGAAAAATGTCAAAAATAACAAATTTCAAGATGGCAAATGTCAAAGATGTCAAATGACAAATGTTACAATTCTAAATGTCAAAAATGAAAAGTGTCACCATGAAAAATGTCAAAAATAACAAATTTCAAGATGGCAAATGTCAAAGATGTCAAATGACAAATGTCACAATGCTAAATGTCAAAAATGATAAGTGTCACCATAAAAAATGTCAAAAATGCAAAATTTCAAGATGGCAAATGTCAAAGATGTCAAATGACAAATGTCACATTGCTAAATGTCAAAAATGAAAAGTGTCACCATGAAAAATGTCAAAAATAACAAATTTCAAGATGGCAAATGTCAAAGATGTCAAATGACAAATGTCACAATGCTAAATGTCAAAAATGAAAAGTGTCACCATAAAAAATGTCAAAAATAACAAATTTCAAGATGGCAAATGTCAAAACTGACAAATGTCACAATGCTAAATGTCAAAAATGATAAGTGTCACCATGAAAAATGTCAAAAATGACAAATTTCAAGATGGCAAATGTCCAAGATGTCAAATGACAAATGTCACAATGCTAAATGTCAAAAATGACAAATTTCAAGATGGCAAATGTCAAAGATGTCAAATGACAAATGTCACAATGCTAAATGTCAAAAATGAAAAGTGTCACCATGAAAAAATGTCAAAAATGACAAATTTCAAGATGGCAAATGTCAAAACTGACAAATGTCACAATGCTAAATGTCAAAAATGAAAAGTGTCACCATGAAAAATGTCAAAAATGACAAATTTCAAGATGGCAAATGTCAAAGATGTCAAATGACAAATGTCACAATGCTAAATTTCAAACATGAAAAGTGTCACCATGAAAAATGTCAAAAATAACAAATTTCAAGATGACAAATGTCAAAGATGTCAAATGACAAATGTCACAATGCTAAATGTCAAAAATGATAAGTGTCACCATGAAAAATGTCAAAAATGACAAATTTCAAGATGGCAAATGTCCAAGATATCAAATGACAAATGTCACAATGCTAAATGTCAAAAATGACAAATTTCAAGATGGCAAATGTCAAAGATGTCAAATGACAAATGTCACAATGCTAAATGTCAAAAATGAAAAGGGTCACCATGAAAAATGTCAAAAATGACAAATTTCAAGATGGCAAATGTCAAAACTGACAAATGTCACAATGCTAAATGTCAAAAATGAAAAGTGTCACCATGAAAAATGTCAAAAATGACAAATTTCAAGATGGCAAATGTCAAAGATGTCAAATGACAAATGTCACAATGCTAAATTTCAAAAATGAAAAGTGTCACCATGAAAAATGTCAAAAATAACAAATTTCAAGATGGCAAATGTCAAAGATGTCAAATGACAAATGTCACAATGCTAAATGTCAAAAATAAAAAGTGTCACCATAAAAAATGTCAAAAATGACAAATTTCAAGATGGCAAATGTCAAAGATGTCAAATGACAAATGTCACAATGCTAAATGTCAAAAATGAAAAGTGTCACCATGAAAAATGTCAAAAATAACAAATTTCAAAATGGCAAATATCAAAGATGTCAAACGACAAATGTCACAATTCTAAATGTCAAAAATGAAAAGTGTCACCATGAAAAATGTCAAAAATGACAAATTTCAAGATGGCAAATATCAAAGATGTCAAATGACAAAAAATGTCACAATTCTAAATGTCAAAAATGAAAAGTGTCACCATGAAAAATGTCAAAAATAACAAATTTCAAGATGGCAAATGTCAAAGATGTCAAATGACAAATGTCACAATGCTAAATGTCAAAAATGAAAAGTGTCACCATGAAAAATGTCAAAAATGCAAAATTTTAAGATGGCAAATGTCAAAGATGTCAAATGACAAATGTCACATTGCTAAATGTCAAAAATGAAAAGTGTCACCATGAAAAATGTCAAAAATAACAAATTTCAAGATGGCAAATGTCAAAGATGTCAAATGACAAATGTCACAATGCTAATTGTCAAAAATGAAAAGTGTCACCATGAAAAATGTCAAAAATGACAAATTTCAAGATGGCAAATGTCAAAACTGACAACTGTCACAATGCTAAATGTCAAAAATGATAAGTGTCACCATGAAAAATGTCAAAAATGACAAATTTCAAGATAGCAAATGTCCAAGATGTCAAATGACAAATGTCACAATGCTAAATGTCAAAAATGACAAATTTCAAGATGGCAAATGTCAAAGATGTCAAATGACAAATTTCACAATGCTAAATGTCAAAAATGAAAAGTGTCACCATGAAAAATGTCAAAAATGACAAATTTCAAGATGGCAAATGTCAAAGATGTCAAATGACAAATGTCACAATGCTAAATTTCAAACATGAAAAGTGTCACCATGAAAAATGTCAAAAATAACAAATTTCAAGATGGCAAATGTCAAAGATGTCAAATGACAAATGTCACAATGCTAAATGTCAAAAATGAAAAGTGTCACCACGAAAAATGTCAAAAATGACAAATTTCAAGATGGCAAATGTCAAAGATTTCAAATGACAAATGTCACAATGCTAAATGTCAAAAATGAAAAGTGTCACCATAAAAAATGTCAAAAATGACAAATTTCAAGATAGCAAATGTCAAAGATGTCAAATGACAAATGTCACAATGCTAAATGTCAAAAATGAAAAGTGTCACCATGAAAAATGTCAAAAATGACAAATTTCAAGATGGCAAATGTCAAAGATGTCAAATGACAAATGTCACAATGCTAAATGTCAAAAATGAAAAATGTCACCATGAAAAATGTGAAAAATGACAAATTTTAAGATGGCAAATGTCAAAACTGAAAAATGTCACAATGCTAAATGTCAAAAATGATAAGTGTCACCATGAAAAATGTCAAAAATGACAAATTTCAAGATGGCAAATGTCCAAGATGTCAAATGACAAATGTCACAATGCTAAATGTCAAAAATGAAAAGTGTCACCATGAAAAATGTCAAAAATGACAAATTTCAAGATGGCAAATGTCAAAGATGTCAAATGACAAATGTCACAATGCTAAATGTCAAAAATGAAAAGTGTCAAAAATGACAAATTTCAAGATGGCAAATGTCTAAGATGTCAAATGACAAATGTCACAATGCTAAATGTCAAAAATGAAAAGTGTCACCATGAAAAATGTCAAAAATGACAAGTTTCAAGATGGCAAATGTCAAAACTGAAAAATGTCACAATGCTAAATGTCAAAAATGATAAGTGTCACCATGAAAAATGTCAAAAATGACAAATTTCAAGATGGCAAATGTCCAAGATGTCAAATGACAAATGTCACAATGCTAAATGTCAAAAATGAAAAGTGTCACCATGAAAAATGTCAAAAATGACAAATTTCAAGATGGCAAATGTTAAAGATGTCAAATGACAAATGTCACAATGCTAAATGTCAAAAATGAAAAATGTCAAAAATGACAAATTTTAAGATGGCAAATGTCCAAGATGTCAAATGACAAATGTCACAATGCTAAATGTCAAAAATGAAAAGTGTCACCATGAAAAATGTCAAAAATGACAAATTTCAGGATGGCAAATGTCAAAGATGTCAAATGACAAATGTCACAATGCTAAATGTCAAAAATGAAAAGTGTCACCATAAAAAATGTCAAAAATGACAAATTTCAAGATGGCAAATGTCAAAACTGACAAATGTCACAATGCTAAATGTCAAAAATGATAAGTGTCACCATGAAAAATGTCAAAAATGACAAATTTCAAGATGGCAAATGTCCAAGATGTCAAATGACAAATGTCACAATGCTAAATGTCAAAAATGAAAAGTGTCACCATGAAAAATGTCAAAAATGACAAATTTCAAGATGGCAAATGTCAAAGATGTCAAATGACAAATGTCACAATGCTAAATGTCAAAAATGAAAAGTGTCAAAAATGACAAATTTCAAGATGGCAAATGTCTAAGATGTCAAATGACAAATGTCACAATGCTAAATGTCAAAAATGAAAAGTGTTACCATGAAAAATGACAAATTTCAAGATGGCAAATGTCAAAACTGACAAATGTCACAATGCTAAATGTCAAAAATGAAAAGTGTCACAATGAAAAATGTCAAAAATAACAAATTTCAAGATGGCAAATGTCAAAGATGTCAAATGACAAATGTCACAATGCTAAATGTCAAAAATGACAAATTTCAAGATGGCAAATGTCAAAGATGTCAAATATGACAAATGTCACAATGCTAAATGTCAAAAATGAAAAGTGTCACCATGAAAAATGTCAAAAATGACAAATTTCAAGATGGCAAATGTCAAAGATGTCAAATGACAAATGTCACAATGCTAAATGTTAAAAATGAAAGGTGTCACCATGAAAAATGTCAAAAATGACAAATTTTAAGATGGCAAATATCAAAACTGACAAATGTCACAATGCTAAATGTCAAAAATGATAAGTGTCACCATGAAAAATGTCAAAAATGACAAATTTTAAGATGGCAAATGTCAAAGATGTCAAATGACAAATGTCACAATGCTAAATGTCAAAAATGACAAATTTCAAGATGGCAAATGTCTAAGATATCAAATGACAAATGTCACAATGCTAAATGTCAAAAATGAAAAGTGTCACCATAAAATGACAAAAATGACAAATTTCAAGATGGCAAATGTCCAAGATCTCAAATGACAAATGTCACAATGCTAAATGACAAAAATAAAAAGTGTCACCATGAAAAATGTCAAAAATGACAAATTTCAAGAGGGCAAATGTCAAAGATGTCAAATGACAAATGTCACAATGCTAAATGTCAAAAATGAAAAGTGTCAAAAATGACAAATTTCAAGATGGCAAATGTCTAAGATGTCAAATGACAAATGTCACAATGCTAAATGTCAAAAATGAAAAATGTCCCCATGAAAAATGTCAATAATGACAAATTTCAAGATGGCAAATGTCAAAGATGTCAAATGACAAATGTCACAATGCTAAATGTCAAAAATGAAAAGTGTCACCATGAAAAATGTCAAAAATGACAAATTTTAAGTTGGCAAATGTCAAAGATGTCAAATGACAAATGTCACAATGCTAAATGTCAAAAATGAAAAGTGTCACCATGAAAAATGTCAAAAATAACAAATTTCAAGATGGCAAATGTCAAAGATGTCAAATGACAAATGTCACAATGCTAAATGTCAAAAATGAAAAGTGTCACCATGAAACATGTCAAAAATGACAAATTTCAAGATGGCAAATGTCAAAACTGACAAATGTCACAATGCTAAATGTCAAAAATGATAAGTGTCACCATAAAAAATGTCAAAAATGACAAATTTCAAGATGGCAAATGTCCAAGATGTCAAATGACAAATGTCACAATGCTTAATGTCAAAAATGACAAATTTCAAGCTGGCAAATGTCAAAGATGTCAAATGACAAATGTCACAATGCTAAATGTCAAAAATGAAAAGTGTCACCATGAAAAATGTCAAAAATGACAAATTTCAAGACTGCAAATGTCAAAGATGTCAAATGACAAATGTCACAATGCTAAATGTCAAAAATGAAAAGTGTCACCATAAAAAATGTCAAAAATAACAAATTTCAAGATGGCAAATGTCAAAGATGTCAAATGACAATTGTTACAATTCTAAATGTCAAAAATGAAAAGTGTCACCATGAAAAATGTCAAAAATAACAAATTTCAAGATGGCAAATGTCAAAGATGTCAAATGACAAATGTCACAATGCTAAATGTCAAAAATGAAAAGTGTCACCATGAAAAATGTCAAAAATGCAAAATTTCAAGATGGCAAATGTCAAAGATGTCAAATGACAAATGTCACATTGCTAAATGTCAAAAATGAAAAGTGTCACCATAAAAAATGTCAAAAATAACAAATTTCAAGATGGCAAATGTCAAAGATGTCAAATGACAAATGTCACAATGCTAAATGTCAAAAATAAAAAGTGTCACCATAAAAAATGTCAAAAATGACAAATTTCAAGATGGCAAATGTCAAAACTGACAAATGTCACAATGCTAAATGTCAAAAATGATAAGTGTCACCATGAAAAATGTCAAAAATGACAAATTTCAAGATGGCAAATGTCCAAGATGTCAAATGACAAATGTCACAATGCTAAATGTCAAAAATGACAAATTTCAAGATGGCAAATGTCAAAGATGTCAACTGACAAATGTCACAATGCTAAATGTCAAAAATGAAAAGTGTCACCATGAAAAAATGTCAAAAATGACAAATTTCAAGATGGCAAATGTCAAAACTGACAAATGTCACAATGCTAAATGTCAAAAATGAAAAGTGTCACCATGAAAAATGTCAAAAATGACAAATTTCAAGATGGCAAATGTCAAAGATGTCAAATGACAAATGTCACAATGCTAAATTTCAAACATGAAAAGTGTCACCATGAAAAATGTCAAAAATAACAAATTTCAAGATGACAAATGTCAAAGATGTCAAATGACAAATGTCACAATGCTAAATGTCAAAAATGATAAGTGTCACCATGAAAAATGTCAAAAATGACAAATTTCAAGATGGCAAATGTCCAAGATATCAAATGACAAATGTCACAATGCTAAATGTCAAAAATGACAAATTTCAAGATGGCAAATGTCAAAGATGTCAAATGATAAATGTCACAATGCTAAATGTCAAAAATGAAAAGTGTCACCATGAAAAATGTCAAAAATGACAAATTTCAAGATGGCAAATGTCAAAACTGACAAATGTCACAATGCTAAATGTCAAAAATGAAAAGTGTCACCATGAAAAATGTCAAAAATGACAAATTTTAAGATGGCAAATGTCAAAGATGTCAAATGACAAATGTCACAATGCTAAATTTCAAAAATGAAAAGTGTCACCATGAAAAATGTCAAAAATAACAAATTTCAAGATGGCAAATGTCAAAGATGTCAAATGACAAATGTCACAATGCTAAATGTCAAAAATAAAAAGTGTCACCATGAAAAATGTCAAAAATGACAAATTTCAAGATGGCAAATGTCAAAGATGTCAAATGACAAATGTCACAATGCTAAATGTCAAAAATGAAAAGTGTCACCATGAAAAATGTCAAAAATAACAAATTTCAAGATGGCAAATATCAAAGATGTCAAACGACAAATGTCACAATTCTAAATGTCAAAAATGAAAAGTGTCACCATGAGAAATGTAAAAAATGACAAATTTCAAGATGGCAAATATCAAAGATGTCAAATGACAAAAAATGTCACAATGCTAAATGTCAAAAATGAAAAGTGTCACCATGAAAAATGTCAAAAATAACAAATTTCAAGATGGCAAATGTCAAAGATGTCAAATGACAAATGTCACAATGCTAAATGTCAAAAATGAAAAGTGTCACCATGAAAAATGTCAAAAATGCAAAATTTTAAGATGGCAAATGTCAAAGATGTCAAATGACAAATGTCACATTGCTAAATGTCAAAAATGAAAAGTGTCACCATGAAAAATGTCAAAAATAACAAATTTCAAGATGGCAAATGTCAAAGATGTCAAATGACAAATGTCACAATGCTAAATTTCAAAAACGAAAAGTGTCACCATGAAAAATGTCAAAAATAACAAATTTCAAGATGGCAAATGTCAAAGATGTCAAATGACAAATGTCACAATGCTACATGTCAAAAATAAAAAGTGTCACCATGAAAAATGTCAAAAATGACAAATTTCAAGATGGCAAATATCAAAGATGTCAAATGACAAATGTCACAATGCTAAATGTCAAAAATGAAAAGTGTCACCATGAAAAATGTCAAAAATAACAAATTTCAAGATGGCAAATATCAAAGATGTCAAATGACAAATGTCACAATGCTAAATGTCAAAAATGAAAAGTGTCACCATGAAAAATGTCAAAAATGCAAAATTTTAAGATGGCAAATGTCAAAGATGTCAAATGACAAATGTCACATTGCTAAATGTCAAAAATGAAAAGTGTCACCATGAAAAATGTCAAAAATAACAAATTTCAAGATGGCAAATGTCAAAGATGTCAAATGACAAATGTCACAATGCTTAATTTCAAAAATGAAAAGTGTCACCATGAAAAATGTCAAAAATGACAAATTTCAAGATGGCAAATGTCAAAACTGACAAATGTCACAATGCTAAATGTCAAAAATGAAAAGTGTCACCATGAAAAATGTCAAAAATGACAAATTTCAAGATGGCAAATGTCAAAGATGTCAAATGACAAATGTCACAATGCTAAATTTTAAAAATGAAAAGTTTCACCATGAAAAATGTCAAAAATAACAAATTTCAAGATGGCAAATGTCAAAGATGTCAAATGACAAATGTCACAATGCTAAATGTCAAAAATAAAAAGTGTCACCATGAAAAATGTCAAAAATGACAAATTTCAAGATGGCAAATGTCAAAGATGTCAAATGACAAATGTCACAATGCTAAATGTCAAAAATGAAAAGTGTCACCATGAAAAATGTCAAAAATAACAAATTTCAAGATGGCAAATATCAAAGATGTCAAACGACAAATGTCACAATTCTAAATGTCAAAAATGAAAAGTGTCACCATGAAAAATGTCAAAAATGACAAATTTCAAGATGGCAAATATTAAAGATGTCAAATGACAAAAAATGTCACAATGCTAAATGTCAAAAATGAAAAGTGTCACCATGAAAAATGTCAAAAATAACAAATATCAAGATGGCAAATGTCAAAGATGTCAAATGACAAATGTCACAATGCTAAATGTCAAAAATGAAAAGTGTCACCATGAAAAATGTCAAAAATGCAAAATTTTAAGATGGCAAATGTCAAAGATGTCAAATAACAAATGTCACATTGCTAAATGTCAAAAATGAAAAGTGTCACCATGAAAAATGTCAAAAATAACAAATTTCAAGATGGCAAATGTCAAAGATGTCAAATGACAAATGTCACAATGCTAAATGTCAAAAATGAAAAGTGTCACCATGAAAAATGTCAAAAATGACAAATTTCAAGATGGCAAATGTCAAAACTGACAAATGTCACAATGCTAAATGTCAAAAATGATAAGTGTCACCATGAAAAATGTCAAAAATGACAAATTTCAAGATGGCAAATGTCCAAGATGTCAAATGACAAATGTCACAATGCTAAATGTCAAAAATGACAAATTTCAAGATGGCAAATGTCAAAGATGTCAAATGACAAATGTCACAATGCTAAATGTCAAAAATGAAAAGTGTCACCATGAAAAATGTCAAAAATGACAAATTTCAAGATGGCAAATGTCAAAACTGACAAACGTCACAATGCTAAATGTCAAAAATGATAAGTGTCACCATAAAAAATGTCAAAAATGACAAATTTCAAGATGGCAAATGTCCAAGATGTCAAATGACAAATGTCACAATGCTAAATGTCAAAAATGACAAATTTCAAGATGGCAAATGTCAAAGATGTCAAATGACAAATGTCACAATGCTAAATGTCAAAAATGAAAAGTGTCACCATGAAAAAATGTCAAAAATGACAAATTTCAAGATGGCAAATGTCAAAACTGACAAATGTCACAATGCTAAATGTCAAAAATGAAAAATGTCACCATGAAAAATGTCAAAAATGACAAATTTCAAGATGGCAAATGTCAAAGATGTCAAATGACAAATGTCACAATGCTAAATTTCAAACATGAAAAGTGTCACCATGAAAAATGTCAAAAATAACAAATTTCAAGATGACAAATGTCAAAGATGTCAAATGACAAATGTCACAATGCTAAATGTCAAAAATGATAAGTGTCACCATGAAAAATGTCAAAAATGACAAATTTCAAGATGGCAAATGTCCAAGATATCAAATGACAAATGTCACAATGCTAAACGTCAAAAATGACAAATTTCAAGATGGCAAATGTCAAAGATGTCAAATGACAAATGTCACAATGCTAAATGTCAAAAATGAAAAGTGTCACCATGAAAAATGTCAAAAATGATAAATTTCAAGATGGCAAATGTCAAAACTGACAAATGTCACAATGCTAAATGTCAAAAATGAAAAGTGTCACCATGAAAAATGTCAAAAATGACAAATTTCAAGATGGCAAATGTCAAAGATGTCAAATGACAAATGTCACAATGCTAAATTTCAAAAATGAAAAGTGTCACCATGAAAAATGTCAAAAATAACAAATTTCAAGATGGCAAATGTCAAAGATGTCAAATGACAAATGTCACAATGCTAAATGTCAAAAATAAAAAGTGTCACCATGAAAAATGTCAAAAATGACAAATTTCAAGATGGCAAATGTCAAAGATGTCAAATGACAAATGTCACAATGCTAAATGTCAAAAATGAAAAGTGTCACCATGAAAAATGTCAAAAATAACAAATTTCAAGATGGCAAATATCAAAGATGTCAAACGACAAATGTCACAATTCTAAATGTCAAAAATGAAAAGTGTCACCATGAAAAATGTCAAAAATGACAAATTTTAAGATGGCAAATATCAAAGATGTCAAATGACAAAAAATGTCACAATGCTAAATGTCAAAAATGAAAAGTGTCACCATGAAAAATGTCAAAAATAACAAATTTCAAGATGGCAAATGTCAAAGATGTCAAATGACAAATGTCACAATGCTAAATGTCAAAAATGAAAAGTGTCACCATGAAAAATGTCAAAAATGCAAAATTTTAAGATGGCAAATGTCAAAGATGTCAAATGACAAATGTCACATTGCTAAATGTCAAAAATGAAAAGTGTCACCATGAAAAATGTCAAAAATAACAAATTTCAAGATGGCAAATGTCAAAGATGTCAAATGACAAATGTCACAATGCTAAATTTCAAAAACGAAAAGTGTCACCATGAAAAATGTCAAAAATAACAAATTTCAAGATGGCAAATGTCAAAGATGTCAAATGACAAATGTCACAATGCTACATGTCAAAAATAAAAAGTGTCACCATGAAAAATGTCAAAAATGACAAATTTCAAGATGGCAAATGTCAAAGATGTCAAATGACAAATGTCACAATGCTAAATGTCAAAAATGAAAAGTGTCACCATGAAAAATGTCAAAAATAACAAATTTCAAGATGGCAAATATCAAAGATGTCAAACGACAAATGTCACAATTCTAAATGTCAAAAATGAAAAGTGTCACCATGAAAAATGTCAAAAATGACAAATTTCAAGATGGCAAATATCAAAGATGTCAAATGACAAAAAATGTCACAATGCTAAATGTCAAAAATGAAAAGTGTCACCATGAAAAATGTCAAAAATAACAAATTTCAAGATGGCAAATGTCAAAGATGTCAAATGACAAATGTCACAATGCTAAATGTCAAAAATGAAAAGTGTCACCATAAAAAATGTCAAAAATGCAAAATTTTAAGATGGCAAATGTCAAAGATGTCAAATGACAAATGTCACATTGCTAAATGTCAAAAATGAAAAGTGTCACCATGAAAAATGTCAAAAATAACAAATTTCAAGATGGCAAATGTCAAAGATGTCAAATGACAAATGTCACAATGCTAAATTTCAAAAATGAAAAGTGTCACCATGAAAAATGTCAAAAATGACAAATTTCAAGATGGCAAATGTCAAAACTGACAAATGTCACAATGCTAAATGTCAAAAATAAAAAGTGTCACCATGAAAAATGTCAAAAATGACAAATTTCAAGATGGCAAATGTCAAAGATGTCAAATGACAAATGTCACAATGCTAAATTTCAAAAATGAAAAGTTTCACCATGAAAAATGTCAAAAATAACAAATTTCAAGATGGCAAATGTCAAAGATGTCAAATGACAAATGTCACAATGCTAAATGTCAAAAATAAAAAGTGTCACCATGAAAAATGTCAAAAATGACAAATTTCAAGATGGCAAATGTCAAAGATGTCAAATGACAAATGTCACAATGCTAAATGTCAAAAATGAAAAGTGTCACCATGAAAAATGTCAAAAATAACAAATTTCAAGATTGCAAATATCAAAGATGTCAAACGACAAATGTCACAATTCTAAATGTCAAAAATGAAAAGTGTCACCATGAAAAATGTCAAAAATGACAAATTTCAAGATGGCAAATATCAAAGATGTCAAATGACAAAAAATGTCACAATGCTAAATGTCAAAAATGAAAAGTGTCACCATGAAAAATGTCAAAAATAACAAATTTCAAGATGGCAAATGTCAAAGATGTCAAATGACAAATGTCACAATGCTAAATGTCAAAAATGACAAGTGTCACCATGAAAAATGTCAAAAATGCAAAATTTTAAGATGGCAAATGTCAAAGATGTCAAATGACAAATGTCACATTGCTAAATGTCAAAAATGAAAAGTGTCACCATGAAAAATGTCAAAAATAACAAATTTCAAGATGGCAAATGTCAAAGATGTCAAATGACAAATGTCACAATGCTAAATGTCAAAAATGAAAAGTGTCACCATGAAAAATGTCAAAAATGACAAATTTCAAAATGGCAAATGTCAAAACTGACAAATGTCACAATGCTAAATGTCAAAAATGATAAGTGTCACCATGAAAAATGTCAAAAATGACAAATTTCAAGATGGCAAATGTCCAAGATGTCAAATGACAAATGTCACAATGCTAAATGTCAAAAATGACAAATTTCAAAATGGCAAATGTCAAAGATGTCAAATGACAAATGTCACAATGCTAAATGTCAAAAATGAAAAGTGTCACCATGAAAAATGTCAAAAATGACAAATTTCAAGATGGCAAATGTCAAAGATGTCAAATGACAAATGTCACAATGCTAAATTTCAAACATGAAAAGTGTCACCATGAAAAATGTCAAAAATAACAAATTTCAAGATGGCAAATGTCAAAGATGTCAAATGACAAATGTCACAATGCTAAATGTCAAAAATGAAAAGTGTCACCACGAAAAATGTCAAAAATGACAAATTTCAAGATGGCAAATGTCAAAGATGTCAAATGACAAATGTCACAATGCTAAATGTCAAAAATGAAAAGTGTCACCATAAAAAATGTCAAAAATGACAAATTTCAAGATAGCAAATGTCAAAGATGTTAAATGACAAATGTCACAATGCTAAATGTCAAAAATGAAAAGTGTCACCATGAAAAATGTCAAAAATGACAAATTTCAAGATGGCAAATGTCAAAGATGTCAAATGACAAATGTCACAATGCTAAATGTCAAAAATGAAAAATGTCACCATGAAAAATGTGAAAAATGACAAATTTTAAGATGGCAAATGTCAAAACTGACAAATGTCACAATGCTAAATGTCAAAAATGATAAGTGTCACCATGAAAAATGTCAAAAATGACAAATTTCAAGATGGCAAATGTCCAAGATGTCAAATGACAAATGTCACAATGCTAAATGTCAAAAATGAAAAGTGTCACCATGAAAAATGTCAAAAATGACAAATTTCAAGATGGCAAATGTCAAAGATGTCAAATGACAAATGTCAAAAATGAAAAGTGTCAAAAATGAAAAGTGTCAAAAATGAAAAGTGTCAAAAATGACAAATTTCAAGATGGCAAATGTCTAAGATGTCAAATGACAAATGTCACAATGCTAAATGTCAAAAATGAAAAGTGTCAAAAATGACAAATTTCAAGATGGCAAATGTCTAAGATGTCAAATGACAAATGTCACAATGCTAAATGTCAAAAATGAAAAGTGTCACCATGAAAAATGTCAAAAATGACAAATTTCAAGATGGCAAATGTCCAAGATATCAAATGACAAATGTCACAATGCTAAATGTCAAAAATGACAAATTTCAAGATGGCAAATGTCAAAGATGTCAAATGACAAATGTCACAATGCTAAATGTCAAAAATGAAAAGTGTCACCATGAAAAATGTCAAAAATGATAAATTTCAAGATGGCAAATGTCAAAACTGACAAATGTCACAATGCTAAATGTCAAAAATGAAAAGTGTCACCATGAAAAATGTCAAAAATGACAAATTTCAAGATGGCAAATGTCAAAGATGTCAAATGACAAATGTCACAATGCTAAATTTCAAAAATGAAAAGTGTCACCATGAAAAATGTCAAAAATAACAAATTTCAAGATGGCAAATGTCAAAGATGTCAAATGACAAATGTCACAATGCTAAATGTCAAAAATAAAAAGTGTCACCATGAAAAATGTCAAAAATGACAAATTTCAAGATGGCAAATGTCAAAGATGTCAAATGACAAATGTCACAATGCTAAATGTCAAAAATGAAAAGTGTCACCATGAAAAATGTCAAAAATAACAAATTTCAAGATGGCAAATATCAAAGATGTCAAACGACAAATGTCACAATTCTAAATGTCAAAAATGAAAAGTGTCACCATGAAAAATGTCAAAAATGACAAATTTCAAGATGGCAAATATCAAAGATGTCAAATGACAAAAAATGTCACAATGCTAAATGTCAAAAATGAAAAGTGTCACCATGAAAAATGTCAAAAATAACAAATTTCAAGATGGCAAATGTCAAAGATGTCAAATGACAAATGTCACAATGCTAAATGTCAAAAATGAAAAGTGTCACCATGAAAAATGTCAAAAATGCAAAATTTTAAGATGGCAAATGTCAAAGATGTCAAATGACAAATGTCACATTGCTAAATGTCAAAAATGAAAAGTGTCACCATGAAAAATGTCAAAAATAACAAATTTCAAGATGGCAAATGTCAAAGATGTCAAATGACAAATGTCACAATGCTAAATGTCAAAAATGAAAAGTGTCACCATGAAAAATGTCAAAAATGACAAATTTCAAAATGGCAAATGTCAAAACTGACAAATGTCACAATGCTAAATGTCAAAAATGATAAGTGTCACCATGAAAAATGTCAAAAATGACAAATTTCAAGATGGCAAATGTCCAAGATGTCAAATGACAAATGTCACAATGCTAAATGTAAAAAATGACAAATTTCAAGATGGCAAATGTCAAAGATGTCAAATGACAAATGTCACAATGCTAAATGTCAAAAATGAAAAGTGTCACCATGAAAAATGTCAAAAATGACAAATTTCAAGATGGCAAATGTCAAAGATGTCAAATGACAAATGTCACAATGCTAAATTTCAAACATGAAAAGTGTCACCATGAAAAATGTCAAAAATAACAAATTTCAAGATGGCAAATGTCAAAGATGTCAAATGACAAATGTCACAATGCTAAATGTCAAAAATGAAAAGTGTCACCACGAAAAATGTCAAAAATGACAAATTTCAAGATGGCAAATGTCAAAGATGTCAAATGACAAATGTCACAATGCTAAATGTCAAAAATGAAAAGTGTCACCATAAAAAATGTCAAAAATGACAAATTTCAAGATAGCAAATGTCAAAGATGTTAAATGACAAATGTCACAATGCTAAATGTCAAAAATGAAAAGTGTCACCATGAAAAATGTCAAAAATGACAAATTTCAAGATGGCAAATGTCAAAGATGTCAAATGACAAATGTCACAATGCTAAATGTCAAAAATGAAAAATGTCACCATGAAAAATGTGAAAAATGACAAATTTTAAGATGGCAAATGTCAAAACTGACAAATGTCACAATGCTAAATGTCAAAAATGATAAGTGTCACCATGAAAAATGTCAAAAATGACAAATTTCAAGATGGCAAATGTCCAAGATGTCAAATGACAAATGTCACAATGCTAAATGTCAAAAATGAAAAGTGTCACCATGAAAAATGTCAAAAATGACAAATTTCAAGATGGCAAATGTCAAAGATGTCAAATGACAAATGTCACAATGCTAAATGTCAAAAATGAAAAGTGTCAAAAATGAAAAGTGTCAAAAATGAAAAGTGTCAAAAATGACAAATTTCAAGATGGCAAATGTCTAAGATGTCAAATGACAAATGTCACAATGCTAAATGTCAAAAATGAAAAGTGTCAAAAATGACAAATTTCAAGATGGCAAATGTCTAAGATGTCAAATGACAAATGTCACAATGCTAAATGTCAAAAATGAAAAGTGTCACCATGAAAAATGTCAAAAATGACAAGTTTCAAGATGGCAAATGTTAAAACTGACAAATGTCACAATGCTAAATGTCAAAAATGATAAGTGTCACCATGAAAAATGTCAAAAATGACAAATTTCAAGATGGCAAATGTCCAAGATGTCAAATGACAAATGTCACAATGCTAAATGTCAAAAATGACAAATTTCAAGATGGCAAATGTCAAAGATGTCAAATGACAAATGTCACAATGCTAAATGTCAAAAATGAAATGTGTCACCATGAAAAATGTCAAAAATGACAAATTTCAAGATGGCAAATGTCAAAACTGACAAATGTCACAATGCTAAATGTCAAAAATGAAAAGTGTCACCATGAAAAATGTCAAAAATGACAAATTTTAAGATGGCAAATGTCAAAGATGTCAAATGACAAATGTCACAATGCTAAATTTCAAAAATGAAAAGTGTCACCATGAAAAATGTCAAAAATAACAAATTTTAAGATGGCAAATGTCAAAGATGTCAAATGACAAATGTCACAATGCTAAATGTCAAAAATGACAAATTTCAAGATGGCAAATGTCAAAGATGTCAAATGACAAATGTCACAATGCTAAATGTCAAAAATGAAATGTGTCACCATGAAAAATGTCAAAAATGACAAATTTCAAGATGGCAAATGTCAAAACTGACAAATGTCACAATGCTAAATGTCAAAAATGAAAAGTGTCACCATGAAAAATGTCAAAAATGACAAATTTTAAGATGGCAAATGTCAAAGATGTCAAATGACAAATGTCACAATGCTAAATTTCAAAAATGAAAAGTGTCACCATGAAAAATGTCAAAAATAACAAATTTTAAGATGGCAAATGTCAAAGATGTCAAATGACAAATGTCACAATGCTAAATGTCAAAAATGAAAAGTGTCACCACGAAAAATGTCAAAAATGACAAATTTCAAGATGGCAAATGTCAAAGATGTCAAATGACAAATGTCACAATGCTAAATGTCAAAAATAAAAAGTGTCACCATGAAAAATGTCAAAAATGACAAATTTCAAGATGGCAAATATCAAAGATGTCAAATGACAAATGTCACAATGCTAAATGTCAAAAATAAAAAGTGTCACCATGAAAAATGTCAAAAATGACAAATTTCAAGATGGCAAATGTCAAAACTGACAAATGTAACAATCCTAAATGTCAAAAATGATAAGTGTCACCATGAAAAATGTCAAAAATGACAAATTTCAAGATGGCAAATGTCCAAGATGTCAAATGACAAATGTCACAATGCTAAATGTCAAAAATGAAAAGTGTCACCATGAAAAATGTCAAAAATGACAAATTTCAAGATGGCAAATGTCAAAGATGTCAAATGACAAATGTCACAATGCTA
Source organism: Altica lythri (assembly GCA_964028335.1). NCBI lineage: Eukaryota > Metazoa > Arthropoda > Insecta > Coleoptera > Chrysomelidae > Altica > Altica lythri. Next base: position 17,106,481 of record OZ034800.1, on the reverse strand, counting down.
AATTTCAAAAACGAAAAGTGTCACCATGAAAAATGTCAAAAATAACAAATTTCAAGATGGCAAATGTCAAAGATGTCAAATGACAAATGTCACAATGCTACATGTCAAAAATAAAAAGTGTCACCATGAAAAATGTCAAAAATGACAAATTTCAAGATGGCAAATGTCAAAGATGTCAAATGTCAAATGTCACAATGCTAAATGTCAAAAATGAAAAGTGTCACCATGAAAAATGTCAAAAATAACAAATTTCAAGATGGCAAATATCAAAGATGTCAAACGACAAATGTCACAATTCTAAATGTCAAAAATGAAAAGTGTCACCATGAAAAATGTCAAAAATGACAAATTTCAAGATGGCAAATATCAAAGATGTCAAATGACAAAAAATGTCACAATGCTAAATGTCAAAAATGAAAAGTGTCACCATGAAAAATGTCAAAAATAACAAATTTCAAGATGGCAAATGTCAAAGATGTCAAATGACAAATGTCACAATGCTAAATGTCAAAAATGAAAAGTGTCACCATGAAAAATGTCAAAAATGCAAAATTTTAAGATGGCAAATGTCAAAGATGTCAAATGACAAATGTCACATTGCTAAATGTCAAAAATGAAAAGTGTCACCATGAAAAATGTCAAAAATAACAAATTTCAAGATGGCAAATGTCAAAGATGTCAAATGACAAATGTCACAATGCTTAATTTCAAAAATGAAAAGTGTCACCATGAAAAATGTCAAAAATGACAAATTTCAAGATGGCAAATGTCAAAACTGACAAATGTCACAATGCTAAATGTCAAAAATGAAAAGTGTCACCATGAAAAATGTCAAAAATGACAAATTTCAAGATGGCAAATGTCAAAGATGTCAAATGACAAATGTCACAATGCTAAATTTCAAAAATGAAAAGTTTCACCATAAAAAATGTCAAAAATAACAAATTTCAAGATGGCAAATGTCAAAGATGTCAAATGACAAATGTCACAATGCTAAATGTCAAAAATAAAAAGTGTCACCATGAAAAATGTCAAAAATGACAAATTTCAAGATGGCAAATGTCAAAGATGTCAAATGACAAATGTCACAATGCTAAATGTCAAAAATGAAAAGTGTCACCATGAAAAATGTCAAAAATAACAAATTTCAAGATGGCAAATATCAAAGATGTCAAACGACAAATGTCACAATTCTAAATGTCAAAAATGAAAAGTGTCACCATGAAAAATGTCAAAAATGACAAATTTCAAGATGGCAAATATCAAAGATGTCAAATGACAAAAAATGTCACAATGCTAAATGTCAAAAATGAAAAGTGTCACCATGAAAAATGTCAAAAATAACAAATTTCAAGATGGCAAATGTCAAAGATGTCAAATGACAAATGTCACAATGCTAAATGTCAAAAATGAAAAGTGTCACCATGAAAAATGTCAAAAATGCAAAATTTTAAGATGGCAAATGTCAAAGATGTCAAATAACAAATGTCACATTGCTAAATGTCAAAAATGAAAAGTGTCACCATGAAAAATGTCAAAAATAACAAATTTCAAGATGGCAAATGTCAAAGATGTCAAATGACAAATGTCACAATGCTAAATGTCAAAAATGAAAAGTGTCACCATGAAAAATGTCAAAAATGACAAATTTCAAGATGGCAAATGTCAAAACTGACAAATGTCACAATGCTAAATGTCAAAAATGATAAGTGTCACCATGAAAAATGTCAAAAATGACAAATTTCAAGATGGCAAATGTCCAAGATGTCAAATGACAAATGTCACAATGCTAAATGTCAAAAATGACAAATTTCAAGATGGCAAATGTCAAAGATGTCAAATGACAAATGTCACAATGCTAAATGTCAAAAATGAAAAGTGTCACCATGAAAAATGTCAAAAATGACAAATTTCAAGATGGCAAATGTCAAAACTGACAAACGTCACAATGCTAAATGTCAAAAATGATAAGTGTCACCATGAAAAATGTCAAAAATGACAAATTTCAAGATGGCAAATGTCCAAGATGTCAAATGACAAATGTCACAATGCTAAATGTCAAAAATGACAAATTTCAAGATGGCAAATGTCAAAGATGTCAAATGACAAATGTCACAATGCTAAATGTCAAAAATGAAAAGTGTCACCATGAAAAAATGTCAAAAATGACAAATTTCAAGATGGCAAATGTCAAAACTGACAAATGTCACAATGCTAAATGTCAAAAATGAAAAATGTCACCATGAAAAATGTCAAAAATGACAAATTTCAAGATGGCAAATGTCAAAGATGTCAAATGACAAATGTCACAATGCTAAATTTCAAACATGAAAAGTGTCACCATGAAAAATGTCAAAAATAACAAATTTCAAGATGACAAATGTCAAAGATGTCAAATGACAAATGTCACAATGCTAAATGTCAAAAATGATAAGTGTCACCATGAAAAATGTCAAAAATGACAAATTTCAAGATGGCAAATGTCCAAGATATCAAATGACAAATGTCACAATGCTAAATGTCAAAAATGACAAATTTCAAGATGGCAAATGTCAAAGATGTCAAATGACAAATGTCACAATGCTAAATGTCAAAAATGAAAAGTGTCACCATGAAAAATGTCAAAAATGATAAATTTCAAGATGGCAAATGTCAAAACTGACAAATGTCACAATGCTAAATGTCAAAAATGAAAAGTGTCACCATGAAAAATGTCAAAAATGACAAATTTCAAGATGGCAAATGTCAAAGATGTCAAATGACAAATGTCACAATGCTAAATTTCAAAAATGAAAAGTGTCACCATGAAAAATGTCAAAAATAACAAATTTCAAGATGGCAAATGTCAAAGATGTCAAATGACAAATGTCACAATGCTAAATGTCAAAAATAAAAAGTGTCACCATGAAAAATGTCAAAAATGACAAATTTCAAGATGGCAAATGTCAAAGATGTCAAATGACAAATGTCACAATGCTAAATGTCAAAAATGAAAAGTGTCACCATGAAAAATGTCAAAAATAACAAATTTCAAGATGGCAAATATCAAAGATGTCAAACGACAAATGTCACAATTCTAAATGTCAAAAATGAAAAGTGTCACCATGAAAAATGTCAAAAATGACAAATTTCAAGATGGCAAATATCAAAGATGTCAAATGACAAAAAATGTCACAATGCTAAATGTCAAAAATGAAAAGTGTCACCATGAAAAATGTCAAAAATAACAAATTTCAAGATGGCAAATGTCAAAGATGTCAAATGACAAATGTCACAATGCTAAATGTCAAAAATGAAAAGTGTCACCATGAAAAATGTCAAAAATGCAAAATTTTAAGATGGCAAATGTCAAAGATGTCAAATGACAAATGTCACATTGCTAAATGTCAAAAATGAAAAGTGTCACCATGAAAAATGTCAAAAATAACAAATTTCAAGATGGCAAATGTCAAAGATGTCAAATGACAAATGTCACAATGCTAAATTTCAAAAACGAAAAGTGTCACCATGAAAAATGTCAAAAATAACAAATTTCAAGATGGCAAATGTCAAAGATGTCAAATGACAAATGTCACAATGCTACATGTCAAAAATAAAAAGTGTCACCATGAAAAATGTCAAAAATGACAAATTTCAAGATGGCAAATGTCAAAGATGTCAAATGACAAATGTCACAATGCTAAATGTCAAAAATAAAAAGTGTCACCATGAAAAATGACAAAAATAACAAATTTCAAGATGGCAAATATCAAAGATGTCAAACGACAAATGTCACAATTCTAAATGTCAAAAATGAAAAGTGTCACCATGAAAAATGTCAAAAATGACAAATTTCAAGATGGCAAATATCAAAGATGTCAAATGACAAAAAATGTCACAATGCTAAATGTCAAAAATGAAAAGTGTCACCATGAAAAATGTCAAAAATAACAAATTTCAAGATGGCAAATGTCAAAGATGTCAAATGACAAATGTCACAATGCTAAATGTCAAAAATGAAAAGTGTCACCATGAAAAATGTCAAAAATGCAAAATTTTAAGATGGCAAATGTCAAAGATGTCAAATGACAAATGTCACATTGCTAAATGTCAAAAATGAAAAGTGTCACCATGAAAAATGTCAAAAATAACAAATTTCAAGATGGCAAATGTCAAAGATGTCAAATGACAAATGTCACAATGCTAAATTTCAAAAATGAAAAGTGTCACCATGAAAAATGTCAAAAATGACAAATTTCAAGATGGCAAATGTCAAAACTGACAAATGTCACAATGCTAAATGTCAAAAATAAAAAGTGTCACCATGAAAAATGTCAAAAATGACAAATTTCAAGATGGCAAATGTCAAAGATGTCAAATGACAAATGTCACAATGCTAAATTTCAAAAATGAAAAGTTTCACCATGAAAAATGTCAAAAATAACAAATTTCAAGATGGCAAATGTCAAAGATGTCAAATGACAAATGTCACAATGCTAAATGTCAAAAATAAAAAGTGTCACCATGAAAAATGTCAAAAATGACAAATTTCAAGATGGCAAATGTCAAAGATGTCAAATGACAAATGTCACAATGCTAAATGTCAAAAATGAAAAGTGTCACCATGAAAAATGTCAAAAATAACAAATTTCAAGATTGCAAATATCAAAGATGTCAAACGACAAATGTCACAATTCTAAATGTCAAAAATGAAAAGTGTCACCATGAAAAATGTCAAAAATGACAAATTTCAAGATGGCAAATATCAAAGATGTCAAATGACAAAAAATGTCACAATGCTAAATGTCAAAAATGAAAAGTGTCACCATGAAAAATGTCAAAAATAACAAATTTCAAGATGGCAAATGTCAAAGATGTCAAATGACAAATGTCACAATGCTAAATGTCAAAAATGACAAGTGTCACCATGAAAAATGTCAAAAATGCAAAATTTTAAGATGGCAAATGTCAAAGATGTCAAATGACAAATGTCACATTGCTAAATGTCAAAAATGAAAAGTGTCACCATGAAAAATGTCAAAAATAACAAATTTCAAGATGGCAAATGTCAAAGATGTCAAATGACAAATGTCACAATGCTAAATGTCAAAAATGAAAAGTGTCACCATGAAAAATGTCAAAAATGACAAATTTCAAAATGGCAAATGTCAAAACTGACAAATGTCACAATGCTAAATGTCAAAAATGATAAGTGTCACCATGAAAAATGTCAAAAATGACAAATTTCAAGATGGCAAATGTCCAAGATGTCAAATGACAAATGTCACAATGCTAAATGTCAAAAATGACAAATTTCAAGATGGCAAATGTCAAAGATGTCAAATGACAAATGTCACAATGCTAAATGTCAAAAATGAAAAGTGTCACCATGAAAAATGTCAAAAATGACAAATTTCAAGATGGCAAATGTCAAAGATGTCAAATGACAAATGTCACAATGCTAAATTTCAAACATGAAAAGTGTCACCATGAAAAATGTCAAAAATAACAAATTTCAAGATGGCAAATGTCAAAGATGTCAAATGACAAATGTCACAATGCTAAATGTCAAAAATGAAAAGTGTCACCACGAAAAATGTCAAAAATGACAAATTTCAAGATGGCAAATGTCAAAGATGTCAAATGACAAATGTCACAATGCTAAATGTCAAAAATGAAAAGTGTCACCATAAAAAATGTCAAAAATGACAAATTTCAAGATAGCAAATGTCAAAGATGTTAAATGACAAATGTCACAATGCTAAATGTCAAAAATGAAAAGTGTCACCATGAAAAATGTCAAAAATGACAAATTTCAAGATGGCAAATGTCAAAGATGTCAAATGACAAATGTCACAATGCTAAATGTCAAAAATGAAAAATGTCACCATGAAAAATGTGAAAAATGACAAATTTTAAGATGGCAAATGTCAAAACTGTCACAATGCTAAATGTCAAAAATGATAAGTGTCACCATGAAAAATGTCAAAAATGACAAATTTCAAGATGGCAAATGTCCAAGATGTCAAATGACAAATGTCACAATGCTAAATGTCAAAAATGAAAAGTGTCACCATGAAAAATGTCAAAAATGACAAATTTCAAGATGGCAAATGTCAAAGATGTCAAATGACAAATGTCACAATGCTAAATGTCAAAAATGAAAAGTGTCAAAAATGAAAAGTGTCAAAAATGAAAAGTGTCAAAAATGACAAATTTCAAGATGGCAAATGTCTAAGATGTCAAATGACAAATGTCACAATGCTAAATGTCAAAAATGAAAAGTGTCAAAAATGACAAATTTCAAGATGGCAAATGTCTAAGATGTCAAATGACAAATGTCACAATGCTAAATGTCAAAAATGAAAAGTGTCACCATGAAAAATGTCAAAAATGACAAGTTTCAAGATGGCAAATGTTAAAACTGACAAATGTCACAATGCTAAATGTCAAAAATGATAAGTGTCACCATGAAAAATGTCAAAAATGACAAATTTCAAGATGGCAAATGTCCAAGATGTCAAATGACAAATGTCACAATGCTAAATGTCAAAAATGACAAATTTCAAGATGGCAAATGTCAAAGATGTCAAATGACAAATGTCACAATGCTAAATGTCAAAAATGAAATGTGTCACCATGAAAAATGTCAAAAATGACAAATTTCAAGATGGCAAATGTCAAAACTGACAAATGTCACAATGCTAAATGTCAAAAATGAAAAGTGTCACCATGAAAAATGTCAAAAATGACAAATTTTAAGATGGCAAATGTCAAAGATGTCAAATGACAAATGTCACAATGCTAAATTTCAAAAATGAAAAGTGTCACCATGAAAAATGTCAAAAATAACAAATTTTAAGATGGCAAATGTCAAAGATGTCAAATGACAAATGTCACAATGCTAAATGTCAAAAATGAAAAGTGTCACCACGAAAAATGTCAAAAATGACAAATTTCAAGATGGCAAATGTCAAAGATGTCAAATGACAAATGTCACAATGCTAAATGTCAAAAATGAAAAGTGTCACCATGAAAAATGTCAAAAATGACAAATTTCAAGATGGCAAATATCAAAGATGTCAAATGACAAATGTCACAATGCTAAATGTCAAAAATAAAAAGTGTCACCATGAAAAATGTCAAAAATGACAAATTTCAAGATGGCAAATGTCAAAACTGACAAATGTAACAATCCTAAATGTCAAAAATGATAAGTGTCACCATGAAAAATGTCAAAAATGACAAATTTCAAGATGGCAAATGTCCAAGATGTCAAATGACAAATGTCACAATGCTAAATGTCAAAAATGAAAAGTGTCACCATGAAAAATGTCAAAAATGACAAATTTCAAGATGGCAAATGTCAAAGATGTCAAATGACAAATGTCACAATGCTAAATGTCAAAAATGAAAAGTGTCAAAAATGACAAATTTCCAGATGGCAAATGTCTAAGATATCAAATGACAAATGTCACAATGCTAAATGTCAAAAATGAAAAGGGTCACCATGAAAAATGACAAATTTCAAGATGGCAAATGTCAAAACTGACAAATGTTACAATGCTAAATGTCAAAAATGAAAAGTGTCACCATGAAAAATGTCAAAAATAACAAATTTCAAGATGGCAAATGTCAAAGATGTCAAATGACAAATGTCACAATGCTAAATGTCAAAAATGACAAATTTCAAGATGGCAAATGTCAAAGATGTCAAATGACAAATGTCACAATGCTAAATGTTAAAAATAAAAAGTGTCACCATGAAAAATGTCAAAAATGACAAATTTCAAGATGGCAAATGTCAAAGATGTCAAATGACAAATGTCACAATGCTAAATGTCAAAAATGAAAAGTGTCACCATCAAAAATGTCAAAAATGACAAATTTTAAGATGGCAAATGTCAAAACTGACAAATGTCACAATGCTAAATGTCAAAAATGATAAGTGTCACCATGAAAAATGTCAAAAATGACAAATTTCAAGATGGCAAATGTCCAAGATGTCAAATGACAAATGTCACAATGCTAAATGTCAAAAATGAAAAGTGTCACCATGAAAAATGTCAAAAATGACAAATTTCAAGATGGCAAATGTCAAAGATGTCAAATGACAAATGTCACAATGCTAAATGTCAAAAATGAAAAGTGTCAAAAATGAAAAGTGTCAAAAATGAAAAGTGTCAAAAATGACAAATTTCAAGATGACAAATGTCTAAGATGTCAAATGACAAATGTCACAATTCTAAATGTCAAAAATGAAAAGTGTCAAAAATGACAAATTTCAAGATGGCAAATGTCTAAGATGTCAAATGACAAATGTCACAATGCTAAATGTCAAAAATGAAAAGTGTCACCATGAAAAATGTCAAAAATGACAAGTTTCAAGATGGCAAATGTTAAAACTGACAAATGTCACAATGCTAAATGTCAAAAATGATAAGTGTCACCATGAAAAATGTCAAAAATGACAAATTTCAAGATGGCAAATGTCCCAGATGTCAAATGACAAATATCACAATGCTAAATGTCAAAAATGACAAATTTCAAGATGGCAAATGTCAAAGATGTCAAATGACAAATGTCACAATGCTAAATGTCAAAAATGAAATGTGTCACCATGAAAAATGTCAAAAATGACAAATTTCAAGATGGCAAATGTCAAAACTGACAAATGTCACAATGCTAAATGTCAAAAATGAAAAGTGTCACCATGAAAAATGTCAAAAATGACAAATTTTAAGATGGCAAATGTCAAAGATGTCAAATGACAAATGTCACAATGCTAAATTTCAAAAATGAAAAGTGTCACCATGAAAAATGTCAAAAATAACAAATTTTAAGATGGCAAATGTCAAAGATGTCAAATGACAAATGTCACAATGCTAAGTGTCAAAAATGAAAAGTGTCACCACGAAAAATGTCAAAAATGACAAATTTCAAGATGGCAAATGTCAAAGATGTCAAATGACAAATGTCACAATGCTAAATGTCAAAAATGAAAAGTGTCACCATGAAAAATGTCAAAAATGACAAATTTCAAGATGGCAAATATCAAAGATGTCAAATGACAAATGTCACAATGCTAAATGTCAAAAATAAAAAGTGTCACCATGAAAAATGTCAAAAATGACAAATTTCAAGATGGCAAATGTCAAAACTGACAAATGTCACAATCCTAAATGTCAAAAATGATAAGTGTCACCATGAAAAATGTCAAAAATGACAAATTTCAAGATGGCAAATGTCCAAGATGTCAAATGACAAATGTCACAATGCTAAATGTCAAAAATGAAAAGTGTCACCATGAAAAATGTCAAAAATGACAAATTTCAAGATGGCAAATGTCAAAGATGTCAAATGACAAATGTCACAATGCTAAATGTCAAAAATGAAAAGTGTCAAAAATGACAAATTTCCAGATGGCAAATGTCTAAGATATCAAATGACAAATGTCACAATGCTAAATGTCAAAAATGAAAAGGGTCACCATGAAAAATGACAAATTTCAAGATGGCAAATGTCAAAACTGACAAATGTCACAATGCTAAATGTCAAAAATGAAAAGTGTCACCATGAAAAATGTCAAAAATAACAAATTTCAAGATGGCAAATGTCAAAGATGTCAAATGACAAATGTCACAATGCTAAATGTCAAAAATGACAAATTTCAAGATGGCAAATGTCAAAGATGTCAAATGACAAATGTCACAATGCTAAATGTTAAAAATAAAAAGTGTCACCATGAAAAATGTCAAAAATGACAAATTTCAAGATGGCAAATGTCAAAGATGTCAAATGACAAAAGTCACAATGCTAAATGTCAAAAATGAAAAGTGTCACCATCAAAAATGTCAAAAATGACAAATTTCAAGATGGCAAATGTCAAAACTGACAAATGTCACAATGCTAAATGTCAAAAATGATAAGTGTCACCATGAAAAATGTCAAAAATGACAAATTTCAAGATGGCAAATATCCAAGATGTCAAATGACAAATGTCACAATGCTAAATGTCAAAAATGACAAATTTCAAGATGGCAAATATCAAAGATGTCAAATGACAAATGTCACAATGCTAAATGTCAAAAATGAAAAGTGTCACCATGAAAAATGTCAAAAATGACAAATTTCAAGATGGCAAATGTCAAAGATGTCAAATGACAAATGTCACAATGCTAAATGTCAAAAATGAAAAGTGTCACCATGAAAAATGTCAAAAATAACAAATTTCAAGATGGCAAATGTCAAAGATGTCAAATGACAAATGTCACAATGCTAAATGTCAAAAATGAAAAGTGTCACAATGAAAAATGTCAAAAATGACAAATTTCAAGATGGCAAATATCAAAGATCTCAAATGACAAATGTCACAATGCTAAATGTCAAAAATGAAAAGTGTCACCATAAAATGTCAAAAATAACAAATTTCAAGATGGCAAATGTCAAAGATGTCAAATGACAAATGTCACAATGCTAAATGTCAAAAATGAAAAGTGTCACCATGAAAAATGTCAAAAATGCAAAATTTCAAGATGGCAAATGTCAAAGATGTCAAATGACAAATGTCACATTGCTAAATGTCAAAAATGAAAAGTGTCACCATGAAAAATGTCAAAAATAACAAATTTCAAGATGGCAAATGTCAAAGATGTCAAATGACAAATGTCACAATGCTAAATGTCAAAAATGAAAAGTGTCACCATGAAAAATGTCAAAAATGACAAATTTCAAGATGGCAAATGTCAAAACTGACAAATGTCACAATGCTAAATGTCAAAAATGATAAGTGTCACCATAAAAAATGTCAAAAATGACAAATTTCAAGATGGCAAATGTCCAAGATGTCAAATGACAAATGTCACAATGCTAAATGTCAAAAATGACAAATTTCAAGATGGCAAATGTCAAAGATGTCAAATGACAAATGTCACAATGCTAAATGTCAAAAATGAAAAGTGTCACCATGAAAAATGTCAAAAATGACAAATTTTAAGATGGCAAATGTCAAAACTGACAAATGTCACAATGCTAAATGTCAAAAATGAAAAGTGTCACCATGAAAAATGTCAAAAATGACAAATTTCAAGATGGCAAATGTCAAAGATGTCAAATGACAAATGTCACAATGCTAAATTTCAAAAATGAAAAGTGTCACCATGAAAAATGTCAAAAATAACAAATTTCAAGATGGCAAATGTCAAAGATGTCAAATGACAAATGTCACAATGCTAAATGTCAAAAATGAAAAGTGTCACCACGAAAAATGTCAAAAATGACAAATTTCAAGATGGCAAATGTCAAAGATGTCAAATGACAAATGTCACAATGCTAAATGTCAAAAATGAAAAGTGTCACCATAAAAAATGTCAAAAATGACAAATTTCAAGATGGCAAATGTCAAAGATGTCAATTGACAAATGTCACAATGCTAAATGTCAAAAATGAAAAGTGTCACCATGAAAAATGTCAAAAATGACAAATTTCAAGATGGCAAATGTCAAAGATGTCAAATGACAAATGTCACAATGCTAAATGTCAAAAATGAAAAATGTCACCATGAAAAATGTCAAAAATGACAAATTTCAAGATGGCAAATGTCAAAACTGACAAATGTCACAATGCTAAATGTCAAAAATGATAAGTGTCACCATGAAAAATGTCAAAAATGACAAATTTCAAGATGGCAAATGTCCAAGATGTCAAATGACAAATGTCACAATGCTAAATGTCAAAAATGAAAAGTGTCACCATGAAAAATTTCAAAAATGACAAATTTCAAGATGGCAAATGTCAAAGATGTCAAATGACAAATGTCACAATGCTAAATGTCAAAAATGAAAAGTGTCAAAAATGACAAATTTCAAGATGGCAAATGTCTAAGATGTCAAATGACAAATGTCACAATGCTAAATGTCAAAAATGAAAAGTGTCACCATGAAAAATGTAAAAAATGACAAGTTCCAAGATGGCAAATGTCAAAACTAACAAATGTCACAATGCTAAATGTCAAAAATGATAAGTGTCACCATGAAAAATGTCAAAAATGACAAATTTCAAGATGGCAAATGTCCAAGATGTCAAATGACAAATGTCACAATGCTAAATGTCAAAAATGACAAATTTCAAGATGGCAAATGTCAAAGATGTCAAATGACAAATGTCACAATGCTAAATGTCAAAAATGAAAAGTGTCACCATGAAAAATGTCAAAAATGACAAATTTCAAGATGGCAAATGTCAAAACTGACAAATGTCACAATGCTAAATGTCAAAAATGAAAAGTGTCACCATGAAAAATGTCAAAAATGACAAATTTCAAAAAGGCAAATGTCAAAGATGTCAAATGACAAATGTCACAATGCTAAATGTCAAAAATGAAAAGTGTCACCACGAAAAATGTTAAAAATGACAAATTTCAAGATGGCAAATGTCAAAGATGTCAAATGACAAATGTCACAATGCTAAATGTCAAAAATGAAAAGTGTCACCATGAAAAATGTCAAAAATGACAAATTTCAAGATGGCAAATGTCAAAGATGTCAAATGACAAATGTCACAATGCTAAATGTCAAAAATAAAAAGTGTCACCATGAAAAATGTCAAAAATGACAAATTTCAAGATGGCAAATGTCAAAGATGTCAAATGACAAATGTCACAATGCTAAATGTCAAAAATGAAAAGTGTCACCATGAAAAATGTCAACAATGACAAATTTCAAGATGGCAAATGTCAAAACTGACAAATGTCACAATGCTAAATGTCAAAAATGATAAGTGTCACCATGAAAAATGTCAAAAATGACAAATTTCAAGATGGCAAATGTCCAAGATGTCTAATGACAAATGTCACAATGCTAAATGTCAAAAATGAAAAGTGTCACCAAGAAAAATGTCAAAAATGACAAATTTCAAGATGGCAAATGTCAAAGATGTCAAATGACAAATGTCACAATGCTAAATGTCTAAAATGAAAAGTGTCAAAAATGACAAATTTCAAGATGGCAAATGTCTAAGATATCAAATGACAAATGTCACAATGCTAAATGTCAAAAATGAAAAGTGTCACCATGAAAAATGACAAATTTCAAGATGGCAAATGTCAAAACTGACTAATGTCACAATGCTAAATGTCAAAAATGAAAAGTGTCACCATGAAAAATGTCAAAAATAACAAATTTCAAGATGGCAAATGTCAAAGATGTCAAATGACAAATGTCACAATGCTAAATGTCAAAAATGACAAATTTCAAGATGGCAAATGTCAAAGATGTCAAATGACAAATGTCACAATGCTAAATGTTAAAAATAAAAAGTGTCACCATGAAAAATGTCAAAAATGACAAATTTCAAGATGGCAAATGTCAAAGATGTCAAATGACAAATGTCACAATGCTAAATGTCAAAAATGAAAAGTGTCACCATGAAAAATGTCAAAAATGACAAATTTCAAGATGGCAAATGTCAAAACTGACAAATGTCACAATGCTAAATGTCAAAAATGATAAGTGTCACCATGAAAAATGTCAAAAATGACAAATTTCAAGATGGAAAATGTCAAAGATGTCAAATGACAAATGTCACAATGCTAAATGTCAAAAATGACAAATTTCAAGATGGCAAATGTCAAAGATGTCAAATGACAAATGTCACAATTCTAAATGTCAAAAATGAAAAGTGTTACAATGAAAAATGTCAAAAATGACAAATTTCAAGATGGCAAATATCAAAGATCTCAAATGACAAATGTCACAATGCTAAATGTCAAAAATGAAAAGTGTCACCATGAAAAATGTCAAAAATAACAAATTTCAAGATGGCAAATGTCAAAGATGTCAAATGACAAATGTCACAATGCTAAATGTCAAAAATGAAAAGTGTCACCATGAAAAATGTCAAAAATGCATTATTTCAAGATGGCAAATGTCAAAGATGTCAAATGACAAATGTCACATTGCTAAATGTCAAAAATGAAAAGTGTCACCATGAAAAATGTCAAAAATAACAAATTTCAAGATGGCAAATGTCAAAGATGTCAAATGACAAATGTCACAATGCTAAATGTCAAAAACGAAAAGTGTCACCATGAAAAATGTCAAAAATGACAAATTTTAAGATGGCAAATGTCAAAACTGACAAATGTCACAATGCTAAATGTAAAAAATGATAAGTGTCACCATGAAAAATGTCAAAAATGACAAATTTCAAGATGGCAAATGTCCAAGATGTCAAATGACAAATGTCACAATGCTAAATGTCAAAAATGACAAATTTCAAGATGGCAAATGTCAAAGATGTCAAATGACAAATGTCACAATGCTAAATGTCAAAAATGAAAAGTGTCACCATGAAAAATGTCAAAAATGACAAATTTCAAGATGGCAAATGTCAAAACTGACAAATGTCACAATGCTAAATGTCAAAACTGAAAAGTGTCACCATGAAAAATGTCAAAAATGACAAATTTCAAGATGGCAAATGTCAAAGATGTCAAATGACAAATGTCACAATGCTAAATTTCAAAAATGAAAAGTGTCACCATGAAAAATGTCAAAAATAACAAATTTCAAGATGGCAAATGTCAAAGATGTCAAATGACAAATGTCACAATGCTAAATGTCAAAAATGAAAAGTGTCACCACGAAAAATGTCAAAAATGACAAATTTGAAGATGGCAAATGTCAAAGATGTCAAATGACAAATGTCACAATGCTAAATGTCAAAAATGAAAAGTGTCACCATAAAAAATGTCAAAAATGACAAATTTCAAGATGGCAAATGTCAAAGATGTCAAATGACAAATGTCACAATGCTAAATGTCAAAAATAAAAAGTGTCACCATGAAAAATGTCAAAAATGACAAATTTCAAGATGGCAAATGTCAAAGATGTCAAATAACAAATGTCACAATGCTAAATGTCAAAAATGAAAAATGTCACCATGAAAAATGTCAAAAATGACAAATTTCAAGATGGCAAATGTCAAAACTGACAAATGTCACAATGCTAAATGTCAAAAATGATAAGTGTCACCATAAAAAATGTCAAAAATGACAAATTTCAAGATGGCAAATGTCCAAGATGTCAAATGACAAATGTCACAATGCTAAATGTCAAAAATGAAAAGTGTCACCATGAAAAATGTCAAAAATGACAAATTTCAAGATGGCAAATGTCAAAGATGTCAAATGACAAATGTCACAATGCTAAATGTCAAAAATGAAAAGTGTCAAAAATGACAAATTTCAAGATGGCAAATGTCTAAAATGTCAAATGACAAATGTCACAATGCTAAATGTCAAAAATGAAAAGTGTCACCATGAAAAATGTCAAAAATGACAAGTTTCAAGATGGCAAATGTCAAAACTGACAAATGTCACAATGCTAAATGTCAAAAATGATAAGTGTCACCATGAAAAATGTCAAAAATGACAAATTTCAAGATGGCAAATGTCCAAGATGTCAAATGACAAATGTCACAATGCTAAATGTCAAAAATGACAAATTTCAAGATGGCAAATGTCAAAGATGTCAAATGACAAATGTCACAATGCTAAATGTCAAAAATGAAAAGTGTCACCATGAAAAATGTCAAAAATGACAAATTTCAAGATGGCAAATGTCAAAACTGACAAATGTCACAATGCTAAATGTCAAAAATGAAAAGTGTCACCATGAAAAATGTCAAAAATGACAAATTTCAAGATGGCAAATGTCAAAGATGTCAAATGACAAATGTCACAATGCTAAATTTCAAAAATGAAAAGTGTCACCATGAAAAATGTCAAAAATAACAAATTTCAAGATGGCAAATGTCAAAGATGTCAAATGACAAATGTCACAATGCTAAATGTCAAAAATGAAAAGTGTCACCACGAAAAATGTCAAAAATGACAAATTTCAAGATGGCAAATGTCAAAGATGTCAAATGACAAATGTCACAATGCTAAATGTCAAAAATGAAAAGTGTCACCATGAAAAATGTCAAAAATGACAAATTTCAAGATGGCAAATGTCAAAGATGTCAAATGACAAATGTCACAATGCTAAATGTCAAAAATAAAAAGTGTCACCATGAAAAATGTCAAAAATGACAAATTTCAAGATGGCAAATATCAAAGATCTCAAATGACAAATGTCACAATGCTAAATGTCAAAAATGAAAAGTGTCACCATGAAAAATGTCAAAAATAACAAATTTCAAGATGGCAAATGTCAAAGATGTCAAATGACAAATGTCACAATGCTAAATGTCAAAAATGAAAAGTGTCACCATGAAAAATGTCAAAAATGACAAATTTCAAGATGGCAAATGTCAAAACTGACAAATGTCACAATGCTAAATGTCAAAAATGAAAAGTGTCACCATGAAAAATGTCAAAAATGACAAATTTCAAAAAGGCAAATGTCAAAGATGTCAAATGACAAATGTCACAATGCTAAATGTCAAAAATGAAAAGTGTCACCACGAAAAATGTTAAAAATGACAAATTTCAAGATGGCAAATGTCAAAGATGTCAAATGACAAATGTCACAATGCTAAATGTCAAAAATGAAAAGTGTCACCATGAAAAATGTCAAAAATGACAAATTTCAAGATGGCAAATGTCAAAGATGTCAAATGACAAATGTCACAATGCTAAATGTCAAAAATAAAAAGTGTCACCATGAAAAATGTCAAAAATGACAAATTTCAAGATGGCAAATGTCAAAGATGTCAAATGACAAATGTCACAATGCTAAATGTCAAAAATAAAAAGTGTCACCATGAAAAATGTCAACAATGACAAATTTCAAGATGGCAAATGTCAAAACTGACAAATGTCACAATGCTAAATGTCAAAAATGATAAGTGTCACCATGAAAAATGTCAAAAATGACAAATTTCAAGATGGCAAATGTCCAAGATGTCTAATGACAAATGTCACAATGCTAAATGTCAAAAATGAAAAGTGTCACCAAGAAAAATGTCAAAAATGACAAATTTCAAGATGGCAAATGTCAAAGATGTCAAATGACAAATGTCACAATGCTAAATGTCTAAAATGAAAAGTGTCAAAAATGACAAATTTCAAGATGGCAAATGTCTAAGATATCAAATGACAAATGTCACAATGCTAAATGTCAAAAATGAAAAGTGTCACCATGAAAAATGACAAATTTCAAGATGGCAAATGTCAAAACTGACTAATGTCACAATGCTAAATGTCAAAAATGAAAAGTGTCACCATGAAAAATGTCAAAAATAACAAATTTCAAGATGGCAAATGTCAAAGATGTCAAATGACAAATGTCACAATGCTAAATGTCAAAAATGACAAATTTCAAGATGGCAAATGTCAAAGATGTCAAATGACAAATGTCACAATGCTAAATGTTAAAAATAAAAAGTGTCACCATGAAAAATGTCAAAAATGACAAATTTCAAGATGGCAAATGTCAAAGATGTCAAATGACAAATGTCACAATGCTAAATGTCAAAAATGAAAAGTGTCACCATGAAAAATGTCAAAAATGACAAATTTCAAGATGGCAAATGTCAAAACTGACAAATGTCACAATGCTAAATGTCAAAAATGATAAGTGTCACCATGAAAAATGTCAAAAATGACAAATTTCAAGATGGAAAATGTCAAAGATGTCAAATGACAAATGTCACAATGCTAAATGTCAAAAATGACAAATTTCAAGATGGCAAATGTCAAAGATGTCAAATGACAAATGTCACAATTCTAAATGTCAAAAATAAAAAGTGTTACAATGAAAAATGTCAAAAATGACAAATTTCAAGATGGCAAATATCAAAGATCTCAAATGACAAATGTCACAATGCTAAATGTCAAAAATGAAAAGTGTCACCATGAAAAATGTCAAAAATAACAAATTTCAAGATGGCAAATGTCAAAGATGTCAAATGACAAATGTCACAATGCTAAATGTCAAAAATGAAAAGTGTCACCATGAAAAATGTCAAAAATGCATTATTTCAAGATGGCAAATGTCAAAGATGTCAAATGACAAATGTCACATTGCTAAATGTCAAAAATGAAAAGTGTCACCATGAAAAATGTCAAAAATAACAAATTTCAAGATGGCAAATGTCAAAGATGTCAAATGACAAATGTCACAATGCTAAATGTCAAAAACGAAAAGTGTCACCATGAAAAATGTCAAAAATGACAAATTTTAAGATGGCAAATGTCAAAACTGACAAATGTCACAATGCTAAATGTAAAAAATGATAAGTGTCACCATGAAAAATGTCAAAAATGACAAATTTCAAGATGGCAAATGTCCAAGATGTCAAATGACAAATGTCACAATGCTAAATGTCAAAAATGACAAATTTCAAGATGGCAAATGTCAAAGATGTCAAATGACAAATGTCACAATGCTAAATGTCAAAAATGAAAAGTGTCACCATGAAAAATGTCAAAAATGACAAATTTCAAGATGGCAAATGTCAAAACTGACAAATGTCACAATGCTAAATGTCAAAACTGAAAAGTGTCACCATGAAAAATGTCAAAAATGACAAATTTCAAGATGGCAAATGTCAAAGATGTCAAATGACAAATGTCACAATGCTAAATTTCAAAAATGAAAAGTGTCACCATGAAAAATGTCAAAAATAACAAATTTCAAGATGGCAAATGTCAAAGATGTCAAATGACAAATGTCACAATGCTAAATGTCAAAAATGAAAAGTGTCACCACGAAAAATGTCAAAAATGACAAATTTGAAGATGGCAAATGTCAAAGATGTCAAATGACAAATGTCACAATGCTAAATGTCAAAAATGAAAAGTGTCACCATAAAAAATGTCAAAAATGACAAATTTCAAGATGGCAAATGTCAAAGATGTCAAATGACAAATGTCACAATGCTAAATGTCAAAAATAAAAAGTGTCACCATGAAAAATGTCAAAAATGACAAATTTCAAGATGGCAAATGTCAAAGATGTCAAATAACAAATGTCACAATGCTAAATGTCAAAAATGAAAAATGTCACCATGAAAAATGTCAAAAATGACAAATTTCAAGATGGCAAATGTCAAAACTGACAAATGTCACAATGCTAAATGTCAAAAATGATAAGTGTCACCATAAAAAATGTCAAAAATGACAAATTTCAAGATGGCAAATGTCCAAGATGTCAAATGACAAATGTCACAATGCTAAATGTCAAAAATGAAAAGTGTCACCATGAAAAATGTCAAAAATGACAAATTTCAAGATGGCAAATGTCAAAGATGTCAAATGACAAATGTCACAATGCTAAATGTCAAAAATGAAAAGTGTCAAAAATGACAAATTTCAAGATGGCAAATGTCTAAAATGTCAAATGACAAATGTCACAATGCTAAATGTCAAAAATGAAAAGTGTCACCATGAAAAATGTCAAAAATGACAAGTTTCAAGATGGCAAATGTCAAAACTGACAAATGTCACAATGCTAAATGTCAAAAATGATAAGTGTCACCATGAAAAATGTCAAAAATGACAAATTTCAAGATGGCAAATGTCCAAGATGTCAAATGACAAATGTCACAATGCTAAATGTCAAAAATGACAAATTTCAAGATGGCAAATGTCAAAGATGTCAAATGACAAATGTCACAATGCTAAATGTCAAAAATGAAAAGTGTCACCATGAAAAATGTCAAAAATGACAAATTTCAAGATGGCAAATGTCAAAACTGACAAATGTCACAATGCTAAATGTCAAAAATGAAAAGTGTCACCATGAAAAATGTCAAAAATGACAAATTTCAAGATGGCAAATGTCAAAGATGTCAAATGACAAATGTCACAATGCTAAATTTCAAAAATGAAAAGTGTCACCATGAAAAATGTCAAAAATAACAAATTTCAAGATGGCAAATGTCAAAGATGTCAAATGACAAATGTCACAATGCTAAATGTCAAAAATGAAAAGTGTCACCACGAAAAATGTCAAAAATGACAAATTTCAAGATGGCAAATGTCAAAGATGTCAAATGACAAATGTCACAATGCTAAATGTCAAAAATGAAAAGTGTCACCATGAAAAATGTCAAAAATGACAAATTTCAAGATGGCAAATGTCAAAGATGTCAAATGACAAATGTCACAATGCTAAATGTCAAAAATAAAAAGTGTCACCATGAAAAATGTCAAAAATGACAAATTTCAAGATGGCAAATGTCAAAGATGTCAAATGACAAATGTCACAATGCTAAATGTCAAAAATGAAAAGTGTCACCATGAAAAATGTCAAAAATGACAAATTTCAAGATGGCAAATGTCAAAACTGACAAATGTCACAATGCTAAATGTCAAAAATGATAAGTGTCACCATGAAAAATGTCAAAAATGACAAATTTCAAGATGGCAAATGTCCAAGATGTCAAATGACAAATGTCACAATGCTAAATGTCAAAAATGAAAAGTGTCACCAAGAAAAATGTCAAAAATGACAAATTTCAAGATGGCAAATGTCAAAGATGTCAAATGACAAATGTCACAATGCTAAATGTCAAAAATGAAAAGTGTCAAAAATGACAAATTTCAAGATGGCAAATGTCTAAGATATCAAATGACAAATGTCACAATGCTAAATGTCAAAAATGAAAAGTGTCACCATGAAAAATGACAAATTTCAAGATGGCAAATGTCAAAACTGACAAATGTCACAATGCTAAATGTCAAAAATGAAAAGTGTCACCATGAAAAATGTCAAAAATGACAAATTTCAAGATGGCAAATGTCAAAACTGACAAATGTCACAATGCTAAATGTCAAAAATGATAAGTGTCACCATGAAAAATGTCAAAAATGACAAATTTCAAGATGGCAAATGTCAAAGATGTCAAATGACAAATGTCACAATGCTAAATGTCAAAAATGACAAATTTTAACATGGCAAATGTCTAAGATGTCAAATGACAAATGTCACAATGCTAAATGTCAAAAATGAAAAGTGTCACCATGAAAAATGTCAAAAATGACAAATTTCAAAATGGCAAATGTCCAAGATGTTAAATGACAAATGTCACAATGCTAAATGTCAAAAATGAAAAGTGTCACCATGAAAAATGTCAAAAATGACAAATTTCAAGATGGCAAATGTCAAAGATGTCAAATGACAAATGTCACAATGCTAAATGTCAAAAATGAAAAGTGTCAAAAATGACAAATTTCAAGATGGCAAATGTCTAAGATGTCAAATGACAAATGTCACAATGCTAAATGTCAAAAATGAAAAGTGTCACCGTGAAAAATGTTAAAAATGACAAATTTCAAGATGGCAAATGTCAAAGATGTCAAATGACAAATATCACAATGCTAAATGTCAAAAATGAAAAGTGTCACCATGAAAAATGTCAAAAATGACAAATTTCAAGATGGCAAATGTCAAAGATGTCAAATGACAAATGTCACAATGCTAAATGTCAAAAATGAAAAGTGTCCCCATGAAAAATGTCAATAATGACAAATTTCAAGATGTCAAAGATGTCAAATGACAAATGTCACAATAATAAATGTCAAAAATGAAAAGTGTCACCATGAAAAATGTCAAAAATGACAAATTTCAAGATGGCAAATGTCAAAGATGTCAAATGACAAATGTCACAATGCTAAATGTCAAAAATGAAAAGTGTCACCATGAAAAATGTCAAAAATAACAAATTTCAAGATGGCAAATGTCAAAGATGTCAAATGACAAATGTCACAATGCTAAATGTTAAAAATGAAAAGTGTCACCATAAAAAATGTCAAAAATGACAAATTTCAAGATGGCAAATGTCAAAACTGACAAATGTCACAATGCTAAATGTCAAAAATGATAAGTGTCACCATGAAAAATGTCAAAAATGACAAATTTCAAGATGGCAAATGTCCAAGATGTCAAATGACAAATGTCACAATGCTAAATGTCAAAAATGAAAAGTGTCACCATGAAAAATGTCAAAAATGACAAATTTCAAGATGGCAAATGTCAAAGATGTCAAATGACAAATGTCACAATGCTAAATGTCAAAAATGAAAAGTGTCACCATGAAAAATGTTAAAAATAACAAATTTCAAGATGGCAAATGTCAAAGATGTCAAATGACAAATGTCACAATTCTAAATGTCAAAAATGAAAAGTGTCACCATGAATAATGTTAAAAATAACAAATTTCAAGATGGCAAATATTAAAGATGTCAAATGACAAATGTCACAATGCTAAATGTCAAAAATGAAAAGTGTCACCATGAAAAATGTCAAAAATAACAAATTTCAAGATGGCAAATGTCAAAGATGTCAAATGACAAATGTCACAATGCTAAATGTCAAAAATGAAAAGTGTCGCCATGAAAAATGTCAAAAATGCAAAATTTCAAGATGGCAAATGTCAAAGATTACAAATGACAAATGTCACAATGCTAAATGTCAAAAATGAAAAGTGTCACCATGAAAAATGTCAAAAATAACAAATTTCAAGATGGCAAATGTCAAAGATGTCAAATGACAAATGTCAAAAATGAAAAGTGTCACCATGAAAAATGTCAAAAATGAAAAATTTCAAGATAGCAAATGTCAAAACTGACAAATGTCACAATGCTAAATGTCAGAAATGATAAGTGTCACCATGAAAAATGTCAAAAATGACAAATTTCAAGATGGCAAATGTCCAAGATGTCAAATGACAAATGTCACAACGCTTAATGTCAAAATTGACAAATTTCAAGATGGCAAATGTCAAAGATGTCAAATGACAAATGACCCAATGCTAAATGTCAAAAATGAAAAGTGTCACCATGAAAAATGTCAAAAATGACAAATTTTAAGATGGCAAATGTCAAAACTGACAAATGTCACAATGCTAAATGTCAAAAATGAAAAGTATCACCATGAAAAATGTCAAAAATGACAAATTTCAAGATGGCAAATATCAAAGATGTCAAATGACAAATGTCACAATGCTAAATGTCAAAAATGAAAAGTGTCACCATGAAAAATGTCAAAAATAACAAATTTCAAGATGGCAAATGTCAAAGATGTCAAATGACAAATGTCACAATTCTAAATGTCAAAAATGAAAAGTGTCACTATGAAAAATGTCAAAAATGACAAATTTCAAGATGGCAAATATCAAAGATGTCAAATGACAAATGTCACAATGCTAAATGTTAAAAATGAAAAGTGTCACCATGAAAAATGTCAAAAATAACAAATTTCAAGATGAAAAATGTCAAAGATGTCAAATGACAAATGTCACAATGCTAAATGTCAAAAATGAAAAGTGTCACCATGAAAAATGTCAAAAATAACATATTTCAAGATAGCAAATGTCAAAGATGTCAAATGACAAATGTCACAATGCTAAATGTCAAAAATGAAAAGTGTCACCATGAAAAATGTCAAAAATGACAAATTTCAAGATAGCAAATGTCAAAACTGACAAATGTCACGATGCTTAATGTCAAAAATGATAAGTGTCACCATGAAAAATGTCAAAAATGACAAATTTCAAGATAGCAAATGTCCAAGATGTCAAATGACAAATGTCACAATGCTAAATGTCAAAAATGACAAATTTCAAGATGGCAAATGTCAAAGATGTCAAATCACAAATGTCACAATGCTAAATGTCAAAAATGAAAAGTGTCACGATGAAAAATGTTAAAAATGACAAATTTCAAGATGGCAAATGTCAAAGATGTCAAATGACAAATGTCACAATGCTAAATGTCAAAAATGAAAAGTGTCACCATGAAACATGTCAAAAATAACAAATTTCAAGATGGCAAATGTCAAAGATGTCAAATGCCAAATGTCACAATGCTAAATGTCAAAAATGAAAAGTGTCACCATGAAAAATGTCAAAAATGACAAATTTCAAGATGGCAAATGTCAAAGATGTCAAATGACAAATGTCACAATGCTAAATGTCAAAAATGAAAAGTGTTACCATAAAATGTCAAAAATGACAAATTTCAAGATGGCAAATGTCAAAGATGTCAAATGACAAATGTCACAATGCTAAATGTCAACAATGAAAAGTGTCACCATGAAAAATGTCAAAAATGACAAATTTCAAGATAGCAAATGTCAAAGATGTCAAATGACAAATGTCACAATGCTAAATGTCAAAAATGAAAAGTGTCACACTGAAAAATGTCAAAAATGACAAATTTCAAGATGGCAAATGTCAAAACTGACAAATGTCACAATGCTAAATGTCAAAAATGATAAGTGTCACCATGAAAAATGTCACAAATGACAAATTTCAAGATGGCAAATGTCCAAGATGTCAAATGACAAATGTCACAATGCTAAATGTCAAAAATGAAAAGTGTCACCATGAAAAATGTCAAAAATGACAAATTTCAAGATGACAAATGTCAAAGATGTCAAATGGCAAATGTCACAATGCTAAATGTCAAAAACGAAAAGTGTCAAAAATAACAAATTTCAAAATGGCAAATGTCTAAGATGTCAAATGACAAATGTCACAATGCTAAATGTCAAAAATGAAAAGTGTCACCGTGAAAAATGTCAAAAATGACAAATTTCAAGATGGCAAATGTCAAAGATGTCAAATGACAAATGTCACAATGCTAAATGTCAAAAATGAAAAGTGTCACCATGAAAAATGTCAAAAATGACAAATTTCTAGATGGCAAATGTCAAAGATGTCAAATGACAAATGTCACAATGCTAAATGTCAAAAATGAAAAGTGTCCCCATGAAAAATGTCAATAATGACAAATTTCAAGATGGCAAATGTCAAAGATGTCAAATGACAAATGTCACAATGCTAAATGTCAAAAATGAAAAGTGTCACCATGAAAAATGTCAAAAATGACAAATTTCAAGATGGCAAATGTCCAAGATGTCAAATGACAAATGTCACAATGCTAAATGTCAAAAATGACAAATTTCAAGATGGCAAATGTCAAAGATGTCAAATGACAAATGTCACAATGCTAAATGTCAAAAATGAAAAGTGTCACCATGAAAAATGTCAAAAATGACAAATTTCAAGATGGCAAATGTCAAAGATGTCAAATGACAAATGTCACAATGCTAAATGTCAAAAATGAAAAGTGTCACCATGAAAAATGTCAAAAATAACAAATTTCAAGATGGCAAATGTCAAAGATGTCAAATGACAAATGTCACAATTCTAAATGTCAAAAATGAAAAGTGTCACCATGAAAAATGTCAAAAATGACAAATTTCAAGATGGCAAATATCAAAGATGTCAAATGACAAATGTCACAATGCTAAATGTCCACAATAAAAAGTGTCACCATGAAAAATGTCAAAAATAACAAATTTCAAGATGGCAAATGTCAAAGATGTCAAATGACAAATGTCACAATGCTAAATGTCAAAAATGAAAAGTGTCACCATGAAAAATGTCAAAAATGCAAAATTTCAAGATGGCAAATGTCAAAGATTACAAATGACAAATGTCACAATGCTAAATGTCAAAAATGAAAAGTGTCACCATGACAAATGTCAAAAATAACAAATTTCAAGATGGCAAATGACAAATGTCAAAAATGAAAAGTGTCACCATGAAAAATGTCAACAATGACAAATTTCAAGATGGCAAATGTCAAAACTGACAAATGTCACAATGCTAAATGTCAAAAATGATAAGTGTCACCATGAAAAATGTCAAAAATGACAAATTTCAAGATGGCAAATGTCCAAGATGTCAAATGACAAATGTCACAATGCTAAATGTCAAAAATGACAAATTTCAAGATGGCAAATGTCAAAGATGTCAAATGACAAATGTCACAATGCTAAATGTCAAAAATGAAAAGTGTCACCATGACAAATGTCAAAAATGACAAATTTCAAGATGGCAAATGTCAAAACTGACAAATGTCACAATGCTAAATGTCAAAAATGAAAAGTATCACCATGAAAAATGTCAAAAATGACAAATTTCAAGATGGCAAATGTCAAAGATGTCAAATGACAAATGTCACAATGCTAAATGTCAAAAATGAAAAGTGTCACCATGAAAAATGTCAAAAATAACAAATTTCAAGATGGCAAATGTCAAAGATGTCAAATGACAAATGTCACAATGCTAAATGTCAAAAATGAAAAGTGTCACCATGAAAAATGTCAAAAATGCAAAATTTCAAGATGGCAGATGTCAAAGATGTCAAATGACAAATGTCACAATGCTAAATGTCAAAAATGAAAAGTGTCACCATGAAAAATGTCAAAAATAACAAATTTCAAGATGGCAAATGTCAAAGATGTCAAATGACAAATGTCACAATGCTAAATGTCAAAAATGAAATGTGTCATCATGAAAAATGTCAAAAATGACAAATTTCAAGATGGCAAATGTCAAAACTGACAAATGTCACAATGCTAAATGTCAAAAATGATAAGTGTCACCATGAAAAATGTCAAAAATGACAAATTTCAAGATGGCAAATGTCCAAGATGTCAAATGACAAATGTCACAATGCTAAATGTCAAAAATGACAAATTTCAAGATGGCAAATGTCAAATGTCACAATGCTAAATGTCAAAAATGAAAAGTGTCACGATGAAAAATGTCAAAAATGACAAATTTCAAGATGGCAAATGTCAAAGATGTCAAATGACAAATGTCACAATGCTAAATGTCAAAAATGAAAAGTGTCACCATGAAAAATGTCAAAAATAACAAATTTCAAGATGGCAAATGTCAAAGATGTCAAATGACAAACGTCACAATGCTAAATGTCAAAAATGAAAAGTGTCACCATGAAAAATGTCAAAAATGACAAATTTCAAGATGGTAAATGTCAAAACTGACAAATGTCACAATGCTAAATGTCAAAAATGATAAGTGTCACCATCAAAAATGTCAAAAATGACAAATTTCAAGATAGCAAATGTCCAAGATGTCAAATGACAAATGTCACTATGCTAAATGTCAAAAATGAAAAGTGTCACCATAAAATGTCAAAAATGACAAATTTCAAGCTGGCAAATGTCAAAGACGCCAAATGACAAATGTCACAATGCTAAATGTCAAAAATGAAAAGTGTCACCATGAAAAATGTCAAAAATGACAAATTTCAAGATGGCAAATGTCAAAGATGTCAAATGACAAATGTCACAATGCTAAATGTTAAAAATGAAAAGTGTCACCATAAAAAATGTCAAAAATGACAAATTTCAAGATGGCAAATGTCAAAACTGACAAATGTCACAATGCTAAATGTCAAAAATGATAAGTGTCACCATCAAAAATGTCAAAAATGACAAATTTCAAGATAGCAAATGTCCAAGATGTCAAATGACAAATGTCACTATGCTAAATGTCAAAAATGAAAAGTGTCACCATGAAAAATGTCAAAAATGACAAATTTCAAGATGGCAAATGTCAAAGATGTCAAATGACAAATGTCACAATGCTAAATGTCAAAAATGAAAAGTGTCAAAAATGACAAATTTCAAGATGGCAAATGTCTAAGATGTCAAATGACAAATGTCACAATGCTAAATGTCAAAAATGAAAAGTGTCACCGTGAAAAATGTCAAAAATGACAAATGTCAAGATGGCAAATGTCAAAGATGTCAAATGACAAATGTCACAATGCTAAATGTCAAAAATAAAAAGTGTCACCATGAAAAATGTCAAAAATGACAAATTTCTAGATGGCAAATGTCAATGATGTCAAATGACAAATGTCACAATGCTAAATGTCAAAAATGAAAAGTGTCCCCATGAAAAATATCAATAATGACAAATTTCAAGATGGCAAATGTCAAAGATGTCAAATGACAAATGTCACAATGCTAAATGTCAAAAATGAAAGTGTCACCATGAAAAATGTCAAAAATGACAAATTTCAAGATGGCAAATGTCAAAGATGTCGAATATGACAAATGTCACAATGCTAAATGTCAAAAATAAAAAGTGTCACCATGAAAAATGTCAAAAATGACAAATTTCAAGATGGCAAATGTCAAAGATGTCAAATGACAAATGTCACAATGCTAAATGTCAAAAATGAAAAGTGTCACCATGAAAAATGTCAAAAATGACAAATTTCAAGATGGCAAATATCAAAGATGTCAAATGACAAATGTCACAATGCTAAATGTCAAAAATGACAAATTTCAAGACGGCAAATATCAAAGATGTCAAATGACAAATGTCACAATGCTAAATGTCAAAAATGAAAAGTGTCACCATGAAAAATGTCAAAAATGACAAATTTCAAGATGGCAAATGTCAAAGATGTCAAATGACAAATGTCAGAATGCTAAATGTCAAAAATGAAAAGTGTCACCATGAAAAATGTCAAAAATAACAAATTTCAAGATGGCAAATGTCAAAGATGTCAAATGACCAATGTCACAATGCTAAATGTCAAAAATGAAAAGTGTCACCATGAAAAATGTCAAAAATGACAAATTTCAAGATGGCGAATGTCAAAGATGTCAAATGACAAATGTCACAATGCTAAATGTCAAAAATGATATGTGTCACCATGAAAAATGTCAAAAATAACAAATTTCAAGATGGCAAATGTCAAAGATGTCAAATGACAAATGTCACAATGCTAAATGTCAAAAATGAAAAGTGTCACCATGAAAAATGTCAAAAATGACAAATTTCAAGATGGCAAATGTCAAAACTGAAAAATGTCACAATGCTAAATGTCAAAAATGATAAGTGTCACCATGAAAAATGTCAAAAATGACAAATTTCAAGATGGCAAATGTCCAAGATGTCAAATGACAAATGTCACAATGCTAAATGTCAAAAATGACAAATTTCAAGATGGCAAATGTCAAAGATGTCAAATGACAAATGTCACAATGCTAAATGTCAAAAATGAAAAGTGTCACCATGAAAAATGTCAAAAATGACAAACTTCAAGATGGCAAATGTCAAAGATGTCAAATGACAAATGTCACAATGCTAAATGTCAAAAATGAAAAGTGTCAAAAATGACAAATTTCAAGATGGCAAATGTCTAAGATGTCAAATGACAAATGTCACAATGCTAAATGTCAAAAATGAAAAGTGTCACCATGAAAAATGTCAAAAATGACAAATTTCAAGATGGCAAATGTCAAAGATGTCAAATGACAAATGTCACAATGCTAAATGTCAAAGATGAAAAGTGTCAAAAATGACAAATTTCAAGATGGTAAATGTCTAAGATGTCAAATGACAAATGTCACAATGCTAAATGTCAAAAATGAAAAGTGTTACCATAAAAAATGACAAATTTCAAGATGGAAAATGTCAAAACTGACAAATGTCACAATGCTAAATGTCAAAAATGAAAAGTGTCACAATGAAAAATGTCAAAAATAACAAATTTCAAGATGGCAAATGTCAAAGATGTCAAATGACAAATGTCACAATGCTAAATGTCAAAAATGACAAATTTCAAGATGGCAAATGTCAAAGATGTCAAATATGACAAATGTCACAATGCTAAATGTCAAAAATGAAAAGTGTCACCATGAAAAATGTCAAAAATGACAAATTTCAAGATGGCAAATGTCAAAGATGTCAAATGACAAATGTCACAATGCTAAATGTTAAAAATGAAAAGTGTCACCATGAAAAATGTCAAAAATGACAAATTTCAAGATGGCAAATATCAAAACTGACAAATGTCACAATGCTAAATGTCATAAATGATAAGTGTCACCATGAAAAATGTCAAAAATGACAAATTTCAAGATGGCAAATGTCAAAGATGTCAAATGACAAATGTCACAATGCTAAATGTCAAAAATGACAAATTTCAAGATGGCAAATGTCTAAGATGTCAAATGACAAATGTCACAATGCTAAATGTCAAAAATGAAAAGTGTCACCATAAAATGTCAAAAATGACAAATTTCAAGATGGCAAATGTCCAAGATGTCAAATGACAAATGTCACAATGCTAAATGTCAAAAATAAAAAGTGTCACCATGAAAAATGTCAAAAATGACAAATTTCAAGATGGCAAATGTCAAAGATGTCAAATGACAAATGTCACAATGCTAAATGTCAAAAATGATATGTGTCACCATGAAAAATGTCAAAAATAACAAATTTCAAGATGGCAAATGTCAAAGATGTCAAATGACAAATGTCACAATGCTAAATGTCAAAAATGAAAAGTGTCACCATGAAAAATGTCAAAAATGACAAATTTCAAGATGGCAAATGTCAAAGATGTCAAATGACAAATGTCACAATGCTAAATGTCAAAAATGACAAATTTCAAGATGGCAAATGTCTAAGATGTCAAATGACAAATGTCACAATGCTAAATGTCAAAAATGAAAAGTGTCACCATAAAATGTCAAAAATGACAAATTTCAAGATGGCAAATGTCCAAGATGTCAAATGACAAATGTCACAATGCTAAATGTCAAAAATAAAAAGTGTCACCATGAAAAATGTCAAAAATGACAAATTTCAAGATGGCAAATGTCAAAGATGTCAAATGACAAATGTCACAATGCTAAATGTCAAAAATGAAAAGTGTCAAAAATGACAAATTTCAAGATGGCAAATGTCTAAGATGTCAAATGACAAATGTCACAATGCTAAATGTCAAAAATGAAAAGTGTCACCGTGAAAAATGGCAAAAATGACAAATTTCAAGATGGCAAATGTCAAAGATGTCAAATGACAAATGTCACAATGCTAAATGTTAAAAATGAAAAGTGTCACCATGAAAAATGTCAAAAATGGCAAATTTCAAGATGGCAAATGTCAAAGATGTCAAATGACAAATGTCACAATGCTAAATGTCAAAAATGAAAAGTGTCCCCATGAAAAATGTCAATAATGACAAATTTCAAGATGGCAAATGTCAAAGATGTCAAATGACAAATGTCACAATGCTAAATGTCAAAAATGAAAAGTGTCACCATGAAAAATGTCAAAAATGACAAATTTCAAGATGGCAAATGTCAAAGATGTCAAATGACAAATGTCACAATGCTAAATGTCAAAAATGAAAAGTGTCACCATGAAAAATGTCAAAAATAACAAATTTCAAGATGGCAAATGTCAAAACTGACAAATGTCACAATGCTAAATGTCAAAAATGATAAGTGTCACCATTAAAAATGTCAAAAATGACAAATTTCAAGATGGCAAATGTCCAAGATGTCAAATGACAAATGTCACAATGCTAAATGTCAAAAATGACAAATTTCAAGATGGCAAATGTCAAAGATGTCAAATGACAAATGTCACAATGCTAAATGTCAAAAATGAAAAGTGTCACCATGAAAAAATGTCAAAAATGACAAATTTCAAGATGGCAAATGTCAAAACTGACAAATGTCACAATGCTAAATGTCAAAAATGAAAAGTGTCACCATGAAAAATGTCAAAAATGACAAATTTCAAGATGGCAAATGTCAAAGATGTCAAATGACAAATGTCACAATGCTAAATTTCAAACATGAAAAGTGTCACCATGAAAAATGTCAAAAATGCAAAATTTCAAGATGGCAAATGTCAAAGATGTCAAATGACAAATGTAACATTGCTAAATGTCAAAAATGAAAAGTGTCACCATAAAAAATGTCAAAAATAACAAATTTTAAGATGGCAAATGTCAAAGATGTCAAATGACAAATGTCACAATGCTAAATGTCAAAAATGAAAAGTGTCACCATAAAAAATGTCAAAAATGACAAATTTCAAGATGGCAAATGTCAAAACTGACAAATGTCACAATGCTAAATGTCAAAAATGATAAGTGTCACCATTAAAAATGTCAAAAATGACAAATTTCAAGATGGCAAATGTCCAAGATGTCAAATGACAAATGTCACAATGCTAAATGTCAAAAATGACAAATTTCAAGATGGCAAATGTCAAAGATGTCAAATGACAAATGTCACAATGCTAAATGTCAAAAATGAAAAGTGTCACCATGAAAAAATGTCAAAAATGACAAATTTCAAGATGGCAAATGTCAAAACTGACAAATGTCACAATGCTAAATGTCAAAAATGAAAAGTGTCACCATGAAAAATGTCAAAAATGACAAATTTCAAGATGGCAAATGTCAAAGATGTCAAATGACAAATGTCACAATGCTAAATTTCAAACATGAAAAGTGTCACCATGAAAAATGTCAAAAATAACAAATTTCAAGATGACAAATGTCAAAGATGTCAAATGACAAATGTCACAATGCTAAATGTCAAAAATAATAAGTGTCACCATGAAAAATGTTAAAAATGACAAATTTCAAGATGGCAAATGTCCAAGATATCAAATGACAAATGTCACAATGCTAAATGTCAAAAATGACAAATTTCAAGATGGCAAATGTCAAAGATGTCAAATGACAAATGTCACAATGCTAAATGTCAAAAATGAAAAGGGTCACCATGAAAAATGTCAAAAATGACAAATTTCAAGATGGCAAATGTCAAAACTGACAAATGTCACAATGCTAAATGTCAAAAATGAAAAGTGTCACCATGAAAAATGTCAAAAATGACAAATTTCAAGATGGCAAATGTCAAAGATGTCAAATGACAAATGTCACAATGCTAAATTTCAAAAATGAAAAGTGTCACCATGAAAAATGTCAAAAATAACAAATTTCAAGATGGCAAATGTCAAAGATGTCAAATGACAAATGTCACAATGCTAAATGTCAAAAATAAAAAGTGTCACCATAAAAAATGTCAAAAATGACAAATTTCAAGATGGCAAATGTCAAAGATGTCAAATGACAAATGTCACAATGCTAAATGTCAAAAATGAAAAGTGTCACCATGAAAAATGTCAAAAATAACAAATTTCAAAATGGCAAATATCAAAGATGTCAAACGACAAATGTCACAATTCTAAATGTCAAAAATGAAAAGTGTCACGATGAAAAATGTCAAAAATGACAAATTTCAAGATGGCAAATATCAAAGATGTCAAATGACAAAAAATGTCACAATGCTAAATGTCAAAAATGAAAAGTGTCACCATGAAAAATGTCAAAAATAACAAATTTCAAGATGGCAAATGTCAAAGATGTCAAATGACAAATGTCACAATGCTAAATGTCAAAAATGAAAAGTGTCACCATGAAAAATGTCAAAAATGCAAAATTTTAAGATGGCAAATGTCAAAGATGTCAAATGACAAATGTCACATTGCTAAATGTCAAAAATGAAAAGTGTCACCATGAAAAATGTCAAAAATAACAAATTTCAAGATGGCAAATGTCAAAGATGTCAAATGACAAATGTCACAATGCTAAATGTCAAAAATGAAAAGTGTCACCATGAAAAATGTCAAAAATGACAAATTTCAAGGTGGCAAATGTCAAAACTGACAACTGTCACAATGCTAAATGTCAAAAATGATAAGTGTCACCATGAAAAATGTCAAAAATGACAAATTTCAAGATAGCAAATGTCCAAGATGTCAAATGACAAATGTCACAATGCTAAATGTCAAAAATGACAAATTTCAAGATGGCAAATGTCAAAGATGTCAAATGACAAATTTCACAATGCTAAATGTCAAAAATGAAAAGTGTCACCATGAAAAATGTCAAAAATGACAAATTTCAAGATGGCAAATGTCAAAGATGTCAAATGACAAATGTCACAATGCTAAATTTCAAACATGAAAAGTGTCACCATGAAAAATGTCAAAAATAACAAATTTCAAGATGGCAAATGTCAAAGATGTCAAATGACAAATGTCACAATATTAAATGTCAAAAATGAAAAGTGTCACCACGAAAAATGTCAAAAATGACAAATTTCAAGATGGCAAATGTCAAAGATGTCAAATGACAAATGTCACAATGCTAAATGTCAAAAATGAAAAGTGTCACCATAAAAAATGTCAAAAATGACAAATTTCAAGATAGCAAATGTCAAAGATGTCAAATGACAAATGTCACAATGCTAAATGTCAAAAATGAAAAGTGTCACCATGAAAAATGTCAAAAATGACAAATTTCAAGATGGCAAATGTCAAAGATGTCAAATGACAAATGTCACAATGCTAAATGTCAAAAATGAAAAATGTCACCATGAAAAATGTGAAAAATGACAAATTTTAAGATGGCAAATATCAAAACTGGCAAATGTCACAATGCTAAATGTCAAAAATGATAATTGTCACCATGAAAAATGTCAAAAATGACAAATTTCAAGATGGCAAATGTCCAAGATGTCAAATGACAAATGTCACAATGCTAAATGTCAAAAATGAAAAGTGTCACCATGAAAAATGTCAAAAATGACAAATTTCAAGATGGCAAATGTCAAAGATGTCAAATGACAAATGTCACAATGCTAAATGTCAAAAATGAAAAGTGTCAAAAATGACAAATTTCAAGATGGCAAATGTCTAAGATGTCAAATGACAAATGTCACAATGCTAAATGTCAAAAATGAAAAGTGTCACCATGAAAAATGTCAAAAATGACAAGTTTCAAGATGGCAAATGTTAAAACTGACAAATGTCACAATGCTAAATGTCAAAAATGATAAGTGTCACCATGAAAAATGTCAAAAATGACAAATTTTAAGATGGCAAATGTCCAAGATGTCAAATGACAAATGTCACAATGCTAAATGTCAAAAATGAAAAGTGTCACCATGAAAAATGTCAAAAATGACAAATTTCAGGATGGCAAATGTCAAAGATGTCAAATGACAAATGTCACAATGCTAAATGTCAAAAATGAAAAGTGTCACCATAAAAAATGTCAAAAATGACAAATTTCAAGATGGCAAATGTCAAAACTGACAAATGTCACAATGCTAAATGTCAAAAATGATAAGTGTCACCATGAAAAATGTCAAAAATGACAAATTTCAAGATGGCAAATGTCCAAGATGTCAAATGACAAATGTCACAATGCTAAATGTTAAAAATGAAAAGTGTCACCATGAAAAATGTCAAAAATGACAAATTTCAAGATGGCAAATGTCAAAGATGTCAAATGACAAATGTCACAATGCTAAATGTCAAAAATGAAAAGTGTCAAAAATGACAAATTTCAAGATGGCAAATGTCTAAGATGTCAAATGACAAATGTCACAATGCTAAATGTCAAAAATGAAAAGTGGTACCATGAAAAATGACAAATTTCAAGATGGCAAATGTCAAAACTGACAAATGTCACAATGCTAAATGTCAAAAATGAAAAGTGTCACAATGAAAAATGTCAAAAATAACAAATTTCAAGATGGCAAATGTCAAAGATGTCAAATGACAAATGTCACAATGCTAAATGTCAAAAATGACAAATTTCAAGATGGCAAATGTCAAAGATGTCAAATATGACAAATGTCACAATGCTAAATGTCAAAAATGAAAAGTGTCACCATGAAAAATGTCAAAAATGACAAATTTCAAGATGGCAAATGTCAAAGATGTCAAATGACAAATGTCACAATGCTAAATGTTAAAAATGAAAAGTGTCACCATGAAAAATGTCAAAAATGACAAATTTCAAGATGGCAAATATCAAAACTGACAAATGTCACAATGCTAAATGTCAAAAATGATAAGTGTCACCATGAAAAATGTCAAAAATGACAAATTTCAAGATGGCAAATGTCAAAGATGTCAAATGACAAATGTCACAATGCTAAATGTCAAAAATGACAAATTTCAAGATGGCAAATGTCTAAGATGTCAAATGACAAATGTCACAATGCTAAATGTCAAAAATAAAAAGTGTCACCATAAAATGACAAAAATGACAAATTTCAAGATGGCAAATGTCCAAGATGTCAAATGACAAATGTCACAATGCTAAATGTCAAAAATAAAAAGTGTCACCATGAAAAATGTCAAAAATGACAAATTTCAAGATGGCAAATGTCTAAGATGTCAAATGACAAATGTCACAATGCTAAATGTCAAAAATGAAAAGTGTCACCGTGAAAACTGGCAAAAATGACAAATTTCAAGATGGCAAATGTCAAAGATGTCAAATGACAAATGTCACAATGCTAAATGTTAAAAATGAAAAGTGTCACCATGAAAAATGTCAAAAATGGCAAATTTCAAGATGGCAAATGTCAAAGATGTCAAATGACAAATGTCACAATGCTAAATGTCAAAAATGAAAAGTGTCCCCATGAAAAATGTCAATAATGACAAATTTCAAGATGGCAAATGTCAAAGATGTCAAATGACAAATGTCACAATGCTAAATGTCAAAAATGAAAAGTGTCACCATGAAAAATGTCAAAAATGACAAATTTTAAGTTGGCAAATGTCAAAGATGTCAAATGACAAATGTCAAAATGCTAAATGTCAAAAATGAAAAGTGTCACCATGAAAAATGTCAAAAATAACAAATTTCAAGATGGCAAATGTCAAAGATGTCAAATGACAAATGTCACAATGCTAAATGTCAAAAATGAAAAGTGTCACCATGAAAAATGTCAAAAATGACAAATTTCAAGATGGCAAATGTCAAAACTGACAAATGTCACAATGCTAAATGTCAAAAATGATAAGTGTCACCATAAAAAATGTCAAAAATGACAAATTTCAAGATGGCAAATGTCCAAGATGTCAAATGACAAATGTCACAATGCTTAATGTCAAAAATGACAAATTTCAAGCTGGCAAATGTCAAAGATGTCAAATGACAAATGTCACAATGCTAAATGTCAAAAATGAAAAGTGTCACCATGAAAAATGTCAAAAATGACAAATTTCAAGACTGCAAATGTCAAAGATGTCAAATGACAAATGTCACAATGCTAAATGTCAAAAATGAAAAGTGTCACCATAAAAAATGTCAAAAATAACAAATTTCAAGATGGCAAATGTCAAAGATGTCAAATGACAAATGTCACAATGCTAAA
The DNA here is from genome assembly GCA_964028335.1 of Altica lythri. NCBI lineage: Eukaryota > Metazoa > Arthropoda > Insecta > Coleoptera > Chrysomelidae > Altica > Altica lythri. Next base: position 17,069,663 of record OZ034800.1, on the reverse strand, counting down.
TGTCAAAAATGACAAATTTCAAGATGGCAAATGTCAAAGATGTCAAATATGACAAATGTCACAATGCTAAATGTCAAAAATGAAAAGTGTCACCATGAAAAATGTCAAAAATGACAAATTTCAAGATGGCAAATGTCAAAGATGTCAAATGACAAATGTCACAGTGCTAAATGTTAAAAATGAAAAGTGTCACCATGAAAAATGTCAAAAATGACAAATTTCAAGATGGCAAATATCAAAACTGACAAATGTCACAATGCTAAATGTCAAAAATGATAAGTGTCACCATGAAAAATGTCAAAAATGACAAATTTCAAGATGGCAAATGTCAAAGATGTCAAATGACAAATGTCACAATGCTAAATGTCAAAAATGACAAATTTCAAGATGGCAAATGTCTAAGATGTCAAATGACAAATGTCACAATGCTAAATGTCAAAAATAAAAAGTGTCACCATAAAATGACAAAAATGACAAATTTCAAGATGGCAAATGTCCAAGATGTCAAATGACAAATGTCACAATGCTAAATGTCAAAAATAAAAAGTGTCACCATGAAAAATGTCAAAAATGACAAATTTCAAGATGGCAAATGTCAAAGATGTCAAATGACAAATGTCACAATGCTAAATGTCAAAAATGAAAAGTGTCAAAAATGACAAATTTCAAGATGGCAAATGTCTAAGATGTCAAATGACAAATGTCACAATGCTAAATGTCAAAAATGAAAAGTGTCACCGTGAAAGATGGCAAAAATGACAAATTTCAAGATGGCAAATGTCAAAGATGTCAAATGACAAATGTCACAATGCTAAATGTTAAAAATGAAAAGTGTCACCATGAAAAATGTCAAAAATGGCAAATTTCAAGATGGCAAATGTCAAAGATGTCAAATGACAAATGTCACAATGCTAAATGTCAAAAATGAAAAGTGTCCCCATGAAAAATGTCAATAATGACAAATTTCAAGATGGCAAATGTCAAAGATGTCAAATGACAAATGTCACAATGCTAAGTGTCAAAAATGAAAAGTGTCACCATGAAAAATGTCAAAAATGACAAATTTTAAGTTGGCAAATGTCAAAGATGTCAAATGACAAATGTCACAATGCTAAATGTCAAAAATGAAAAGTGTCACCATGAAAAATGTCAAAAATAACAAATTTCAAGATGGCAAATGTCAAAGATGTCAAATGACAAATGTCACAATGCTAAATGTCAAAAATGAAAAGTGTCACCATGAAAAATGTCAAAAATGACAAATTTCAAGATGGCAAATGTCAAAACTGACAAATGTGACAATGCTAAATGTCAAAAATGATAAGTGTCACCATAAAAAATGTCAAAAATGACAAATTTCAAGATGGCAAATGTCCAAGATGTCAAATGACAAATGTCACAATGCTTAATGTCAAAAATGACAAATTTCAAGCTGGCAAATGTCAAAGATGTCAAATGACAAATGTCACAATGCTAAATGTCAAAAATGAAAAGTGTCACCATGAAAAATGTCAAAAATGACAAATTTCAAGACTGCAAATGTCAAAGATGTCAAATGACAAATGTCACAATGCTAAATGTCAAAAATGAAAAGTGTCACCATAAAAAATGTCAAAAATAACAAATTTCAAGATGGCAAATGTCAAAGATGCCAAATGACAAATGTTACAATTCTAAATGTCAAAAATGAAAAGTGTCACCATGAAAAATGTCAAAAATAACAAATTTCAAGATGGCAAATGTCAAAGATGTCAAATGACAAATGTCACAATGCTAAATGTCAAAAATGAAAAGTGTCACCATGAAAAATGTCAAAAATGACAAATTTCAAGATAGCAAATGTCAAAACTGACAAATGTCACAATGCTAAATGTCAAAAATGATAAGTGTCACCATGAAAAATGTCAAAAATGACAAATTTCAAGATGGCAAATGTCCAAGATGTCAAATGACAAATGTCACAATGCTAAATGTCAAAAATGACAAATTTCAAGATGGCAAATGTCAAAGATGTCAAATGACAAATGTCACAATGCTAAATGTCAAAAATGAAAAGTGTCACCATGAAAAATGTCAAAAATGACAAATTTCAAGATGGCAAATGTCAAAACTGACAACTGTCACAATGCTAAATGTCAAAAATGATAAGTGTCACCATGAAAAATGTCAAAAATGACAAATTTCAAGATAGCAAATGTCCAAGATGTCAAATGACAAATGTCACAATGCTAAATGTCAAAAATGACAAATTTCAAGATGGCAAATGTCAAAGATGTCAAATGACAAATTTCACAATGCTAAATGTCAAAAATGAAAAGTGTCACCATGAAAAATGTCAAAAATGACAAATTTCAAGATGGCAAATGTCAAAGATGTCAAATGACAAATGTCACAATGCTAAATTTCAAACATGAAAAGTGTCGCCATGAAAAATGTCAAAAATAACAAATTTCAAGATGGCAAATGTCAAAGATGTCAAATGACAAATGTCACAATGCTAAATGTCAAAAATGAAAAGTGTCACCACGAAAAATGTCAAAAATGACAAATTTCAAGATGGCAAATGTCTAAGATGTCAAATGACAAATGTCACAATGCTAAATGTCAAAAATGAAAAGTGTCACCATAAAATGACAAAAATGACAAATTTCAAGATGGCAAATGTCCAAGATGTCAAATGACAAATGTCACAATGCTAAATGTCAAAAATAAAAAGTGTCACCATGAAAAATGTCAAAAATGACAAATTTCAAGATGGCAAATGTCAAAGATGTCAAATGACAAATGTCACAATGCTAAATGTCAAAAATGAAAAGTGTCAAAAATGACAAATTTCAAGATGGCAAATGTCTAAGATGTCAAATGACAAATGTCACAATGCTAAATGTCAAAAATGAAAAGTGTCACCGTGAAAAATGGCAAAAATGACAAATTTCAAGATGGCAAATGTCAAAGATGTCAAATGACAAATGTCAGAATGCTAAATGTTAAAAATGAAAAGTGTCACCATGAAAAATGTCAAAAATGGCAAATTTCAAGATGGCAAATGTCAAAGATGTCAAATGACAAATGTCACAATGCTAAATGTCAAAAATGAAAAGTGTCCCCATGAAAAATGTCAATAATGACAAATTTCAAGATGGCAAATGTCAAAGATGTCAAATGACAAATGTCACAATGCTAAATGTCAAAAATGAAAAGTGTCACCATGAAAAATGTCAAAAATGACAAATTTTAAGTTGGCAAATGTCAAAGATGTCAAATGACAAATGTCACAATGCTAAATGTCAAAAATAAAAAGTGTCACCATGAAAAATGTCAAAAATAACAAATTTCAAGATGGCAAATGTCAAAGATGTCAAATGACAAATGTCACAATGCTAAATGTCAAAAATGAAAAGTGTCACCATGAAAAATGTCAAAAATGACAAATTTCAAGATGGCAAATGTCAAAACTGACAAATGTCACAATGCTAAATGTCAAAAATGATAAGTGTCACCATAAAAAATGTCAAAAATGACAAATTTCAAGATGGCAAATGTCCAAGATGTCAAATGACAAATGTCACAATGCTTAATGTCAAAAATGACAAATTTCAAGCTGGCAAATGTCAAAGATGTCAAATGACAAATGTCACAATGCTAAATGTCAAAAATGAAAAGTGTCACCATGAAAAATGTCAAAAATGACAAATTTCAAGACTGCAAATGTCAAAGATGTCAAATGACAAATGTCACAATGCTAAATGTCAAAAATGAAAAGTGTCACCATAAAAAATGTCAAAAATAACAAATTTCAAGATGGCAAATGTCAAAGATGTCAAATGACAAATGTCACAATGCTAAATGTCAAAAATGAAAAGTGTCACCATGAAAAATGTCAAAAATGACCAATTTCAAGATGGCAAATGTCCAAGATGTCAAATGACAAATGTCACAATGCTAAATGTCAAAAATGACAAATTTCAAGATGGCAAATGTCAAAGATGTCAAATGACAAATGTCACAATGCTAAATGTCAAAAATGAAAAGTTTCACCATGAAAAATGTCAAAAATGACAAATTTCAAGATGGCAAATGTCAAAACTGACAACTGTCACAATGCTAAATGTCAAAAATGATAAGTGTCACCATGAAAAATGTCAAAAATGACAAATTTCAAGATAGCAAATGTCCAAGATGTCAAATGACAAATGTCACAATGCTAAATGTCAAAAATGACAAATTTCAAGATGGCAAATGTCAAAGATGTCAAATGACAAATTTCACAATGCTAAATGTCAAAAATGAAAAGTGTCACCATGAAAAATGTCAAAAATGACAAATTTCAAGATGGCAAATGTCAAAGATGTCAAATGACAAATGTCACAATGCTAAATTTCAAACATGAAAAGTGTCGCCATGAAAAATGTCAAAAATAACAAATTTCAAGATGGCAAATGTCAAAGATGTCAAATGACAAATGTCACAATGCTAAATGTCAAAAATGAAAAGTGTCACCACGAAAAATGTCAAACATGACAAATTTCAAGATGGCAAATGTCAAAGATGTCAAATGACAAATGTCACAATGCTTAATGTCAAAAATGAAAAGTGTCACCATAAAAAATGTCAAAAATGACAAATTTCAAGATAGCAAATGTCAAAGATGTCAAATGACAAATGTCACAATGCTAAATGTCAAAAATGAAAAGTGTCACCATGAAAAATGTCAAAAATGACAAATTTCAAGATGGCAAATGTCAAAGATGTCAAATGACAAATGTCACAATGCTAAATGTCAAAAATGAAAAATGTCACCATGAAAAATGTGAAAAATGACAAATTTTAAGATGGCAAATGTCAAAACTGACAAATGTCACAATGCTAAATGTCAAAAATGATAAGTGTCACCATAAAATGTCAAAAATGACAAATTTCAAGATGGCAAATGTCCAAGATGTCAAATGACAAATGTCACAATGCTAAATGTCAAAAATGAAAAGTGTCACCATGAAAAATGTCAAAAATGACAAATTTCAAGATGGCAAATGTCAAAGATGTCAAATGACAAATGTCACAATGCTAAATGTCAAAAATGAAAAGTGTCAAAAATGACAAATTTCAAGATGGCAAATTTCTAAGATGTCAAATGACAAATGTCACAATGCTAAATGTCAAAAATCAAAAGTGTCACCATGAAAAATGTCAAAAATGACAAGTTTCAAGATGGCAAATGTTAAAACTGACAAATGTCACAATGCTAAATGTCAAAAATGATAAGTGTCACCATGAAAAATGTCAAAAATGACAAATTTTAAGATGGCAAATGTCCAAGATGTCAAATGACAAATGTCACAATGCTAAATGTCAAAAATGAAAAGTGTCACCATGAAAAATGTCAAAAATGACAAATTTCAGGATGGCAAATGTCAAAGATGTCAAATGACAAATGTCACAATGCTAAATGTCAAAAATGAAAAGTGTCACCATAAAAAATGTCAAAAATGACAAATTTCAAGATGGCAAATGTCAAAACTGACAAATGTCACAATGCTAAATGTCAAAAATGATAAGTGTCACCATGAAAAATGTCAAAAATGACAAATTTCAAGATGGCAAATGTCCAAGATGTCAAATGACAAATGTCACAATGCTAAATGTCAAAAATGAAAAGTGTCACCATGAAAAATGTCAAAAATGACAAATTTCAAGATGGCAAATGTCAAAGATGTCAAATGACAAATGTCACAATGCTAAATGTCAAAAATGAAAAGTGTCAAAAATGACAAATTTTAAGATGGCAAATGTCTAAGATGTCAAATGACAAATGTCACAATGCTAAATGTCAAAAATGAAAAGTGTTACCATGAAAAATGACAAATTTCAAGATGGCAAATGTCAAAACTGACAAATGTCACAATGCTAAATGTCAAAAATGAAAAGTGTCACAATGAAAAATGTCAAAAATAACAAATTTCAAGATGCAAATGTCAAAGATGTCAAATGACAAATGTCACAATGCTAAATGTCAAAAATGACAAATTTCAAGATGGCAAATGTCAAAGATGTCAAATATGACAAATGTCACAATGCTAAATGTCAAAAATGAAAAGTGTCACCATGAAAAATGTCAAAAATGACAAATTTCAAGATGGCAAATGTCAAAGATGTCAAATGACAAATGTCACAATGCTAAATGTTAAAAATGAAAAGTGTCACCATGAAAAATGTCAAAAATGACAAATTTCAAGATGGCAAATATCAAAACTGACAAATGTCACAATGCTAAATGTCAAAAATGATAAGTGTCACCATGAAAAATGTCAAAAATGACAAATTTCAAGATGTCAAATGTCAAAGATGTCAAATGACAAATGTCACAATGCTAAATGTCAAAAATGACAAATTTCAAGATGGCAAATGTCTAAGATGTCAAATGACAAATGTCACAATGCTAAATGTCAAAAATGAAAAGTGTCACCATAAAATGACAAAAATGACAAATTTCAAGATGGCAAATGTCCAAGATGTCAAATGACAAATGTCACAATGCTAAATGTCAAAAATAAAAAGTGTCACCATGAAAAATGTCAAAAATGACAAATTTCAAGATGGCAAATGTCAAAGATGTCAAATGACAAATGTCACAATGCTAAATGTCAAAAATGAAAAGTGTCAAAAATGACAAATTTCAAGATGGCAAATGTCTAAGATGTCAAATGACAAATGTCACAATGCTAAATGTCAAAAATGAAAAGTGTCACCGTGAAAAATGGCAAAAATGACAAATTTCAAGATGGCAAATGTCAAAGATGTCAAATGACAAATGTCACAATGCTAAATGTTAAAAATGAAAAGTGTCACCATGAAAAATGTCAAAAATGGCAAATTTCAAGATGGCAAATGTCAAAGATGTCAAATGACAAATGTCACAATGCTAAATGTCAAAAATGAAAAGTGTCAAAAATGAAAAGTGTCAAAAATGAAAAGTGTCAAAAATGACAAATTTCAAGATGGCAAATGTCCAAGATGTCAAATGACAAATGTCACAATGCTAAATGTCAAAAATGAAAAGTGTCACCATGAAAAATGTCAAAAATGACAAATTTCAAGATGGCAAATGTCAAAGATGTCAAATGACAAATGTCACAATGCTAAATGTCAAAAATGAAAAGTGTCAAAAATGAAAAGTGTCAAAAATGAAAAGTGTCAAAAATGACAAATTTCAAGATGGCAAATGTCTAAGATGTCAAATGACAAATGTCACAATGCTAAATGTCAAAAATGAAAAGTGTCAAAAATGACAAATTTCAAGATGGCAAATGTCTAAGATGTCAAATGACAAATGTCACAATGCTAAATGTCAAAAATGAAAAGTGTCACCATGAAAAATGTCAAAAATGACAAGTTTCAAGATGGCAAATAATAAAACTGACAAATGTCACAATGCTAAATGTCAAAAATGATAAGTGTCACCATGAAAAATGTCAAAAATGACAAATTTCAAGATGGCAAATTTCCAAGATGTCAAATGACAAATGTCACAATGCTAAATGTCAAAAATGACAAATTTCAAGATGGCAAATGTCAAAGATGTCAAATGACAAATGTCACAATGCTAAATGTCAAAAATGAAATGTGTCACCATGAAAAATGTCAAAAATGACAAATTTCAAGATGGCAAATGTCAAAACTGACAAATGTCACAATGCTAAATGTCAAAAATGAAAAGTGTCACCATGAAAAATGTCAAAAATGACAAATTTTAAGATGGCAAATGTCAAAGATGTCAAATGACAAATGTCACAATGCTAAATTTCAAAAATGAAAAGTGTCACCATGAAAAATGTCAAAAATAACAAATTTTAAGATGGCAAATGTCAAAGATGTCAAATGACAAATGTCACAATGCTAAATGTCAAAAATGAAAAGTGTCACCACGAAAAATGTCAAAAATGACAAATTTCAAGATGGCAAATGTCAAAGATGTCAAATGACAAATGTCACAATGCTAAATGTCAAAAATGAAAAGTGTCACCATGAAAAATGTCAAAAATGACAAATTTCAAGATGGCAAATATCAAAGATGTCAAATGACAAATGTCACAATGCTAAATGTCAAAAATAAAAAGTGTCACCATGAAAAATGTCAAAAATGACAAATTTCAAGATGGCAAATGTCAAAACTGACAAATGTCACAATCCTAAATGTCAAAAATGATAAGTGTCACCATGAAAAATGTCAAAAATGACAAATTTCAAGATGGCAAATGTCCAAGATGTCAAATGACAAATGTCACAATGCTAAATGTCAAAAATGAAAAGTGTCACCATGAAAAATGTCAAAAATGACAAATTTCAAGATGGCAAATGTCAAAGATGTCAAATGACAAATGTCACAATGCTAAATGTCAAAAATGAAAAGTGTCAAAAATGACAAATTTCCTGATGGCAAATGTCTAAGATATCAAATGACAAATGTCACAATGCTAAATGTCAAAAATGAAAAGGGTCACCATGAAAAATGACAAATTTCAAGATGGCAAATGTCAAAACTGACAAATGTCACAATGCTAAATGTTAAAAATAAAAAGAGTCACCATGAAAAATGTCAAAAATGACAAATTTCAAGATGGCAAATGTCAAAGATGTCAAATGACAAATGTCACAATGCTAAATGTCAAAAATGAAAAGTGTCACCATCAAAAATGTCAAAAATGACAAATTTCAAGATGGCAAATGTCAAAACTGACAAATGTCACAATGCTAAATGTCAAAAATGATAAGTGTCACCATGAAAAATGTCAAAAATGACAAATTTCAAGATGGCAAATGTCCAAGATGTCAAATGACAAATGTCACAATGCTAAATGTCAAAAATGAAAAGTGTCATCATGAAAAATGTCAAAAATGACAAATTTCAAGATGGCAAATGTCAAAGATGTCAAATGACAAATGTCACAATGCTAAATGTCAAAAATGAAAAGTGTCAAAAATGAAAAGTGTCAAAAATGAAAAGTGTCAAAAATGACAAATTTCAAGATGACAAATGTCTAAGATGTCAAATGACAAATGTCACAATGCTAAATGTCAAAAATGAAAAGTGTCAAAAATGACAAATTTCAAGATGGCAAATGTCTAAGATGTCAAATGACAAATGTCACAATGCTAAATGTCAAAAATGAAAAGTGTCACCATGAAAAATGTCAAAAATGACAAGTTTCAAGATGGCAAATGTTAAAACTGACAAATGTCACAATGCTAAATGTCAAAAATGATAAGTGTCACCATGAAAAATGTCAAAAATGACAAATTTCAAGATGGCAAATGTCCAAGATGTCAAATGACAAATGTCACAATGCTAAATGTCAAAAATGACAAATTTCAAGATGGCAAATGTCAAAGATGTCAAATGACAAATGTCACAATGCTAAATGTCAAAAATGAAATGTGTCACCATGAAAAATGTCAAAAATGACAAATTTCAAGATGGCAAATGTCCAAGATGTCAAATGACAAATGTCACAATGCTAAATGTCAAAAATGACAAATTTCAAGATGGCAAATGTCAAAGATGTCAAATGACAAATGTCACAATGCTAAATGTCAAAAATGAAATGTGTCACCATGAAAAATGTCAAAAATGACAAATTTCAAGATGGCAAATGTCAAAACTGACAAATGTCACAATGCTAAATGTCAAAAATGAAAAGTGTCACCATGAAAAATGTCAAAAATGACAAATTTTAAGATGGCAAATGTCAAAGATGTCAAATGACAAATGTCACAATGCTAAATTTCAAAAATGAAAAGTGTCACCATGAAAAATGTCAAAAATAACAAATTTTAAGATGGCAAATGTCAAAGATGTCAAATGACAAATGTCACAATGCTAAATGTCAAAAATGAAAAGTGTCACCACGAAAAATGTCAAAAATGACAAATTTCAAGATGGCAAATGTCAAAGATGTCAAATGACAAATGTCACAATGCTAAATGTCAAAAATGAAAAGTGTCACCATGAAAAATGTCAAAAATGACAAATTTCAAGATGGCAAATATCAAAGATGTCAAATGACAAATGTCACAATGCTACATGTCAAAAATAAAAAGTGTCACCATGAAAAATGTCAAAAATGACAAATTTCAAGATGGCAAATGTCAAAACTGACAAATGTCACAATCCTAAATGTCAAAAATGATAAGTGTCACCATGAAAAATGTCAAAAATGACAAATTTCAAGATGGCAAATGTCCAAGATGTCAAATGACAAATGTCACAATGCTAAATGTCAAAAATGAAAAGTGTCACCATGAAAAATGTCAAAAATGACAAATTTCAAGATGGCAAATGTCAAAGATGTCAAATGACAAATGTCACAATGCTAAATGTCAAAAATGAAAAGTGTCAAAAATGACAAATTTCCAGATGGCAAATGTCTAAGATATCAAATGACAAATGTCAGAATGCTAAATGTCAAAAATGAAAAGGGTCACCATGAAAAATGACAAATTTCAAGATGGCAAATGTCAAAACTGACAAATGTTACAATGCTAAATGTCAAAAATGAAAAGTGTCACCATGAAAAATGTCAAAAATAACAAATTTCAAGATGGCAAATGTCAAAGATGTCAAATGACAAATGTCACAATGCTAAATGTCAAAAATGACAAATTTCAAGATGGCAAATGTCAAAGATGTCAAATGACAAATGTCACAATGCTAAATGTTAAAAATAAAAAGTGTCACCATGAAAAATGTCAAAAATGACAAATTTCAAGATGGCAAATGTCAAAGATGTCAAATGACAAATGTCACAATGCTAAATGTCAAAAATGAAAAGTGTCACCATCAAAAATGTCAAAAATGACAAATTTCAAGATGGCAAATGTCAAAACTGACAAATGTCACAATGCTAAATGTCAAAAATGATAAGTGTCACCATGAAAAATGTCAAAAATGACAAATTTCAAGATGGCAAATGTCCAAGATGTCAAATGACAAATGTCACAATGCTAAATGTCAAAAATGAAAAGTGTCATCATGAAAAATGTCAAAAATGACAAATTTCAAGATGGCAAATGTCAAAGATGTCAAATGACAAATGTCACAATGCTAAATGTCAAAAATGAAAAGTGTCAAAAATGAAAAGTGTCAAAAATGAAAAGTGTCAAAAATGACAAATTTCAAGATGACAAATGTCTAAGATGTCAAATGACAAATGTCACAATGCTAAATGTCAAAAATGAAAAGTGTCAAAAATGACAAATTTCAAGATGGCAAATGTCTAAGATGTCAAATGACAAATGTCACAATGCTAAATGTCAAAAATGAAAAGTGTCACCATGAAAAATGTCAAAAATGACAAGTTTCAAGATGGCAAATGTTAAAACTGACAAATGTCACAATGCTAAATGTCAAAAATGATAAGTGTCACCATGAAAAATGTCAAAAATGACAAATTTCAAGATGGCAAATGTCCAAGATGTCAAATGACAAATGTCACAATGCTAAATGTCAAAAATGACAAATTTCAAGATGGCAAATGTCAAAGATGTCAAATGACAAATGTCACAATGCTAAATGTCAAAAATGAAATGTGTCACCATGAAAAATGTCAAAAATGACAAATTTCAAGATGGCAAATGTCAAAACTGACAAATGTCACAATGCTAAATGTCAAAAATGAAAAGTGTCACCATGAAAAATGTCAAAAATGACAAATTTTAAGATGGCAAATGTCAAAGATGTCAAATGACAAATGTCACAATGCTAAATTTCAAAAATGAAAAGTGTCACCATGAAAAGTGTCAAAAATAACAAATTTTAGGATGGCAAATGTCAAAGATGTCAAATGACAAATGTCACAATGCTAAGTGTCAAAAATGAAAAGTGTCACCACGAAAAATGTCAAAAATGACAAATTTCAAGATGGCAAATGTCAAAGATGTCAAATGACAAATGTCACAATGCTAAATGTCAAAAATGAAAAGTGTCACCATGAAAAATGTCAAAAATGACAAATTTCAAGATGGCAAATATCAAAGATGTCAAATGACAAATGTCACAATGCTAAATGTCAAAAATAAAAAGTGTCACCATGAAAAATGTCAAAAATGACAAATTTCAAGATGGCAAATGTCCAAGATGTCAAATGACAAATGTCACAATGCTAAATGTCAAAAATGAAAAGTGTCACCATGAAAAATGTCAAAAATGACAAATTTCAAGATGGCAAATGTCAAAGATGTCAAATGACAAATGTCACAATGCTAAATGTCAAAAATGAAAAGTGTCAAAAATGACAAATTTCCAGATGGCAAATGTCTAAGATATCAAATGACAAATGTCACAATGCTAAATGTCAAAAATGAAAAGGGTCACCATGAAAAATGACAAATTTCAAGATGGCAAATGTCAAAACTGACAAATGTCACAATGCTAAATGTCAAAAATGAAAAGTGTCACCATGAAAAATGTCAAAAATAACAAATTTCAAGATGGCAAATGTCAAAGATGTCAAATGACAAATGTCACAATGCTAAATGTCAAAAATGACAAATTTCAAGATGGCAAATGTCAAAGATGTCAAATGACAAATGTCACAATGCTAAATGTTAAAAATAAAAAGTGTCACCATGAAAAATGTCAAAAATGACAAATTTCAAGATGGCAAATGTCAAAGATGTCAAATGACAAAAGTCACAATGCTAAATGTCAAAAATGAAAAGTGTCACCATCAAAAATGTCAAAATGACAAATTTCAAGATGGCAAATGTCAAAACTGACAAATGTCACAATGCTAAATGTCAAAAATGATAAGTGTCACCATGAAAAATGTCAAAAATGACAAATTTCAAGATGGCAAATATCCAAGATGTCAAATGACAAATGTCACAATGCTAAATGTCAAAAATGACAAATTTCAAGATGGCAAATATCAAAGATGTCAAATGACAAATGTCACAATGCTAAATGTCAAAAATGAAAAGTGTCACCATGAAAAATGTCAAAAATGACAAATTTCAAGATGGCAAATGTCAAAGATGTCAAATGACAAATGTCACAATGCTAAATGTCAAAAATGAAAAGTGTCACCATGAAAAATGTCAAAAATAACAAATTTCAAGATGGCAAATGTCAAAGATGTCAAATGACAAATGTCACAATGCTAAATGTCAAAAATGAAAAGTGTCACAATGAAAAATGTCAAAAATGACAAATTTCAAGATGGCAAATATCAAAGATCTCAAATGACAAATGTCACAATGCTAAATGTCAAAAATGAAAAGTGTCACCATAAAATGTCAAAAATAACAAATTTCAAGATGGCAAATGTCAAAGATGTCAAATGACAAATGTCACAATGCTAAATGTCAAAAATGAAAAGTGTCACCATGAAAAATGTCAAAAATGCAAAATTTCAAGATGGCAAATGTCAAAGATGTCAAATGACAAATGTCACATTGCTAAATGTCAAAAATGAAAAGTGTCACCATGAAAAATGTCAAAAATAACAAATTTCAAGATGGCAAATGTCAAAGATGTCAAATGACAAATGTCACAATGCTAAATGTCAAAAATGAAAAGTGTCACCATGAAAAATGTCAAAAATGACAAATTTCAAGATGGCAAATGTCAAAACTGACAAATGTCACAATGCTAAATGTCAAAAATGATAAGTGTCACCATAAAAAATGTCAAAAATGACAAATTTCAAGATGGCAAATGTCCAAGATGTCAAATGACAAATGTCACAATGCTAAATGTCAAAAATGACAAATTTCAAGATGGCAAATGTCAAAGATGTCAAATGACAAATGTCACAATGCTAAATGTCAAAAATGAAAAGTGTCACCATGAAAAATGTCAAAAATGACAAATTTTAAGATGGCAAATGTCAAAACTGACAAATGTCACAATGCTAAATGTCAAAAATGAAAAGTGTCACCATGAAAAATGTCAAAAATGACAAATTTCAAGATGGCAAATGTCAAAGATGTCAAATGACAAATGTCACAATGCTAAATTTCAAAAATGAAAAGTGTCACCATGAAAAATGTCAAAAATAACAAATTTCAAGATGGCAAATGTCAAAGATGTCAAATGACAAATGTCACAATGCTAAATGTCAAAAATGAAAAGTGTCACCACGAAAAATGTCAAAAATGACAAATTTCAAGATGGCAAATGTCAAAGATGTCAAATGACAAATGTCACAATGCTAAATGTCAAAAATGAAAAGTGTCACCATAAAAAATGTCAAAAATGACAAATTTCAAGATGGCAAATGTCAAAGATGTCAAATGACAAATGTCACAATGCTAAATGTCAAAAATGAAAAGTGTCACCATGAAAAATGTCAAAAATGACAAATTTCAAGATGGCAAATGTCAAAGATGTCAAATGACAAATGTCACAATGCTAAATGTCAAAAATAAAAAATGTCACCATGAAAAATGTCAAAAATGACAAATTTCAAGATGGCAAATGTCAAAACTGACAAATGTCACAATGCTAAATGTCAAAAATGATAAGTGTCACCATGAAAAATGTCAAAAATGACAAATTTCAAGATGGCAAATGTCCAAGATGTCAAATGACAAATGTCACAATGCTAAATGTCAAAAATGAAAAGTGTCACCATGAAAAATCTCAAAAATGACAAATTTGAAGATGGCAAATGTCAAAGATGTCAAATGACAAATGTCACAATGCTAAATGTCAAAAATGAAAAGTGTCAAAAATGACAAATTTCAAGATGGCAAATGTCTAAGATGTCAAATGACAAATGTCACAATGCTAAATGTCAAAAATGAAAAGTGTCACCATGAAAAATGTAAGAAATGACAAGTTCCAAGATGGCAAATGTCAAAACTGACAAATGTCACAATGCTAAATGTCAAAAATGATAAGTGTCACCATGAAAAATGTCAAAAATGACAAATTTCAAGATGGCAAATGTCCAAGATGTCAAATGACAAATGTCACAATGCTAAATGTCAAAAATGACAAATTTCAAGATGGCAAATGTCAAAGATGTCAAATGACAAATGTCACAATGCTAAATGTCAAAAATGAAAAGTGTCACCATGAAAAATGTCAAAAATGACAAATTTCAAGATGGCAAATGTCAAAACTGACAAATGTCACAATGCTAAATGTCAAAAATGAAAAGTGTCACCATGAAAAATGTCAAAAATGACAAATTTCAAGATGGCAAATGTCAAAGATGTCAAATGACAAATGTCACAATGCTAAATGTCAAAAATGAAAAGTGTCACCACGAAAAATGTTAAAAATGACAAATTTCAAGATGGCAAATGTCAAAGATGTCAAATGACAAATGTCACAATGCTAAATGTCAAAAATGAAAAGTGTCACCATGAAAAATGTCAAAAATGACAAATTTCAAGATGGCAAATGTCAAAGATGTCAAATGACAAATGTCACAATGCTAAATGTCAAAAATAAAAAGTGTCACCATGAAAAATGTCAAAAATGACAAATTTCAAGATGGCAAATGTCAAAGATGTCAAATGACAAATGTCACAATGCTAAATGTCAAAAATGAAAAGTGTCACCATGAAAAATGTCAACAATGACAAATTTCAAGATGGCAAATGTCAAAACTGACAAATGTCACAATGCTAAATGTCAAAAATGATAAGTGTCACCATGAAAAATGTCAAAAATGACAAATTTCAAGATGGCAAATGTCCAAGATGTCTAATGACAAATGTCACAATGCTAAATGTCAAAAATGAAAAGTGTCACCAAGAAAAATGTCAAAAATGACAAATTTCAAGATGGCAAATGTCAAAGATGTCAAATGACAAATGTCACAATGCTAAATGTCTAAAATGAAAAGTGTTAAAAATGACAAATTTCAAGATGGCAAATGTCTAAGATATCAAATGACAAATGTCACAATGCTAAATGTCAAAAATGAAAAGTGTCACCATGAAAAATGACAAATTTCAAGATGGCAAATGTCAAAACTGACAAATGTCACAATGCTAAATGTCAAAAATGAAAAGTGTCACCATGAAAAATGTCAAAAATAACAAATTTCAAGATGGCAAATGTCAAAGATGTCAAATGACAAATGTCACAATGCTAAATGTCAAAAATGACAAATTTCAAGATGGCAAATGTCAAAGATGTCAAATGACAAATGTCACAATGCTAAATGTTAAAAATAAAAAGTGTCACCATGAAAAATGTCAAAAATGACAAATTTCAAGATGGCAAATGTCAAAGATGTCAAATGACAAATGTCACAATGCTAAATGTCAAAAATGAAAAGTGTCACCATGAAAAATGTCAAAAATGACAAATTTCAAGATGGCAAATGTCAAAACTGACAAATGTCACAATGCTAAATGTCAAAAATGATAAGTGTCACCATGAAAAATGTCAAAAATGACAAATTTCAAGATGGAAAATGTCAAAGATGTCAAATGACAAATGTCACATTGCTAAATGTCAAAAATGACAAATTTCAAGATGGCAAATGTCAAAGATGTCAAATGACAAATGTCACAATTCTAAATGTCAAAAATGAAAAGTGTTACAATGAAAAATGTCAAAAATGACAAATTTCAAGATGGCAAATATCAAAGATCTCAAATGACAAATGTCACAATGCTTAATGTCAAAAATGAAAAGTGTCACCATGAAAAATGTCAAAAATAACAAATTTCAAGATGGCAAATGTCAAAGATGTCAAATGACAAATGTCACAATGCTAAATGTCAAAAATGAAAAGTGTCACCATGAAAAATGTCAAAAATGCATTATTTCAAGATGGCAAATGTCAAAGATGTCAAATGACAAATGTCACATTGCTAAATGTCAAAAATGAAAAGTGTCACCATGAAAAATGTCAAAAATAACAAATTTCAAGATGGCAAATGTCAAAGATGTCAAATGACAAATGTCACAATGCTAAATGTCAAAAACGAAAAGTGTCACCATGAAAAATGTCAAAAATGACAAATTTTAAGATGGCAAATGTCAAAACTGACAAATGTCACAATGCTAAATGTAAAAAATGATAAGTGTCACCATGAAAAATGTCAAAAATGACAAATTTAAGGATGGCAAATGTCCAAGATGTCAAATGACAAATGTCACAATGCTAAATGTCAAAAATGACAAATTTCAAGATGGCAAATGTCAAAGATGTCAAATGACAAATGTCACAATGCTAAATGTCAAAAATGAAAAGTGTCACCATGAAAAATGTCAAAAATGACAAATTTCAAGATGGCAAATGTCAAAACTGACAAATGTCACAATGCTAAATGTCAAAACTGAAAAGTGTCACCATGAAAAATGTCAAAAATGACAAATTTCAAGATGGCAAATGTCAAAGATGTCAAATGACAAATGTCACAATGCTAAATTTCAAAAATGAAAAGTGTCACCATGAAAAATGTCAAAAATAACAAATTTCAAGATGGCAAATGTCAAAGATGTCAAATGACAAATGTCACAATGCTAAATGTCAAAAATGAAAAGTGTCACCACGAAAAATGTCAAAAATGACAAATTTCAAGATGGCAAATGTCAAAGATGTCAAATGACAAATGTCACAATGCTAAATGTCAAAAATGAAAAGTGTCACCATAAAAAATGTCAAAAATGACAAATTTCAAGATGGCAAATGTCAAAGATGTCAAATGACAAATGTCACAATGCTAAATGTCAAAAATAAAAAGTGTCACCATGAAAAATGTCAAAAATGACAAATTTCAAGATGGCAAATGTCAAAGATGTCAAATAACAAATGTCACAATGCTAAATGTCAAAAATGAAAAATGTCACCATGAAAAATGTCAAAAATGACAAATTTCAAGATGGCAAATGTCAAAACTGACAAATGTCACAATGCTAAATGTCAAAAATGATAAGTGTCACCATAAAAAATGTCAAAAATGACAAATTTCAAGATGGCAAATGTCCAAGATGTCAAATGACAAATGTCACAATGCTAAATGTCAAAAATGAAAAGTGTCACCATGAAAAATGTCAAAAATGACAAATTTCAAGATGGCAAATGTCAAAGATGTCAAATGACAAATGTCACAATGCTAAATGTCAAAAATGAAAAGTGTCAAAAATGACAAATTTCAAGATGGCAAATGTCTAAAATGTCAAATGACAAATGTCACAATGCTAAATGTCAAAAATGAAAAGTGTCACCATGAAAAATGTCAAAAATGACAAGTTTCAAGATGGCAAATGTCAAAACTGACAAATGTCACAATGCTAAATGTCAAAAATGATAAGTGTCACCATGAAAAATGTCAAAAATGACAAATTTCAAGATGGCAAATGTCCAAGATGTCAAATGACAAATGTCACAATGCTAAATGTCAAAAATGACAAATTTCAAGATGGCAAATGTCAAAGATGTCAAATGACAAATGTCACAATGCTAAATGTCAAAAATGAAAAGTGTCACCATGAAAAATGTCAAAAATGACAAATTTCAAGATGGCAAATGTCAAAACTGACAAATGTCACAATGCTAAATGTCAAAAATGAAAAGTGTCACCATGAAAAATGTCAAAAATGACAAATTTCAAGATGGCAAATGTCAAAGATGTCAAATGACAAATGTCACAATGCTAAATTTCAAAAATGAAAAGTGTCACCATGAAAAATGTCAAAAATAACAAATTTCAAGATGGCAAATGTCAAAGATGTCAAATGACAAATGTCACAATGCTAAATGTCAAAAATGAAAAGTGTCACCACGAAAAATGTCAAAAATGACAAATTTCAAGATGGCAAATGTCAAAGATGTCAAATGACAAATGTCACAATGCTAAATGTCAAAAATGAAAAGTGTCACCATGAAAAATGTCAAAAATGACAAATTTCAAGATGGCAAATGTCAAAGATGTCAAATGACAAATGTCACAATGCTAAATGTCAAAAATAAAAAGTGTCACCATGAAAAATGTCAAAAATGACAAATTTCAAGATGGCAAATGTCAAAGATGTCAAATGACAAATGTCACAATGCTAAATGTCAAAAATGAAAAGTGTCACCATGAAAAATGTCAAAAATGACAAATTTCAAGATAGCAAATGTCAAAACTGACAAATGTCACAATGCTAAATGTCAAAAATGATAAGTGTCACCATGAAAAATGTCAAAAATGACAAATTTCAAGATGGCAAATGTCCAAGATGTCAAATGACAAATGTCACAATGCTAAATGTCAAAAATGAAAAGTGTCACCAAGAAAAATGTCAAAAATGACAAATTTCAAGATGGCAAATGTCAAAGATGTCAAATGACAAATGTCACAATGCTAAATGTCAAAAATGAAAAGTGTCAAAAATGACAAATTTCAAGATGGCAAATGTCTAAGATATCAAATGACAAATGTCACAATGCTAAATGTCAAAAATGAAAAGTGTCACCATGAAAAATGACAAATTTCAAGATGGCAAATGTCAAAACTGACAAATGTCACAATGCTAAATGTCAAAAATGAAAAGTGTCACCATGAAAAATGTCAAAAATGACAAATTTCAAGATGGCAAATGTCAAAACTGACAAATGTCACAATGCTAAATGTCAAAAATGATAAGTGTCACCATGAAAAATGTCAAAAATGACAAATTTCAAGATGGCAAATGTCAAAGATGTCAAATGACAAATGTCACAATGCTAAATGTCAAAAATGACAAATTTTAACATGGCAAATGTCTAAGATGTCAAATGACAAATGTCACAATGCTAAATGTCAAAAATGAAAAGTGTCACCATGAAAAATGTCAAAAATGACAAATTTCAAGATGGCAAATGTCCAAGATGTTAAATGACAAATGTCACAATGCTAAATGTCAAAAATGAAAAGTGTCACCATGAAAAATGTCAAAAATGACAAATTTTAAGATGGCAAATGTCAAAGATGTCAAATGACAAATGTCACAATGCTAAATGTCAAAAATGAAAAGTGTCAAAAATGACAAATTTCAAGATGGCAAATGTCTAAGATGACAAATGTCACAATGCTAAATGTCAAAAATGAAAAGTGTCACCGTGAAAAATGTTAAAAATGACAAATTTCAAGATGGCAAATGTCAAAGATGTCAAATGACAAATATCACAATGCTAAATGTCAAAAATGAAAAGTGTCACCATGAAAAATGTCAAAAATGACAAATTTCAAGATGGCAAATGTCAAAGATGTCAAATGACAAATGTCACAATGCTAAATGTCAAAAATGAAAAGTGTCCCCATGAAAAATGTCAATAATGACAAATTTCAAGATGTCAAAGATGTCAAATGACAAATGTCACAATAATAAATGTCAAAAATGAAAAGTGTCACCATGAAAAATGTCAAAAATGACAAATTTCAAGATGGCAAATGTCAAAGATGTCAAATGAAAATGTCACAATGCTAAATGTCAAAAATGAAAAGTGTCAAAAATGACAAATTTCAAGATGGCAAATTTCTAAGATGTCAAATGACAAATGTCACAATGCTAAATGTCAAAAATGAAAAGTGTCACCATGAAAAATGTCAAAAATGACAAGTTTCAAGATGGCAAATGTTAAAACTGACAAATGTCACAATGCTAAATGTCAAAAATGATAAGTGTCACCATGAAAAATGTCAAAAATGACAAATTTTAAGATGGCAAATGTCCAAGATGTCAAATGACAAATGTCACAATGCTAAATGTCAAAAATGAAAAGTGTCACCATGAAAAATGTCAAAAATGACAAATTTCAGGATGGCAAATGTCAAAGATGTCAAATGACAAATGTCACAATGCTAAATGTCAAAAATGAAAAGTGTCACCATAAAAAATGTCAAAAATGACAAATTTCAAGATGGCAAATGTCAAAACTGACAAATGTCACAATGCTAAATGTCAAAAATGATAAGTGTCACCATGAAAAATGTCAAAAATGACAAATTTCAAGATGGCAAATGTCAAAGATGTCAAATGACAAATGTCACAATGCTAAATGTCAAAAATGAAAAGTGTCAAAAATGACAAATTTCAAGATGGCAAATGTCTAAGATGTCAAATGACAAATGTCACAATGCTAAATGTCAAAAATGAAAAGTGTTACCATGAAAAATGACAAATTTCAAGATGGCAAATGTCAAAACTGACAAATGTCACAATGCTAAATGTCAAAAATGAAAAGTGTCACAATGAAAAATGTCAAAAATAACAAATTTCAAGATGGCAAATGTCAAAGATGTCAAATGACAAATGTCACAATGCTAAATGTCAAAAATGACAAATTTCAAGATGGCAAATGTCAAAGATGTCAAATATGACAAATGTCACAATGCTAAATGTCAAAAATGAAAAGTGTCACCATGAAAAATGTCAAAAATGACAAATTTCAAGATGGCAAATGTCAAAGATGTCAAATGACAAATGTCACAATGCTAAATGTTAAAAATGAAAAGTGTCACCATGAAAAATGTCAAAAATGACAAATTTCAAGATGGCAAATATCAAAACTGACAAATGTCACAATGCTAAATGTCAAAAATGATAAGTGTCACCATGAAAAATGTCAAAAATGACAAATTTCAAGATGGCAAATGTCAAAGATGTCAAATGACAAATGTCACAATGCTAAATGTCAAAAATGACAAATTTCAAGATGGCAAATGTCTAAGATGTCAAATGACAAATGTCACAATGCTAAATGTCAAAAATGAAAAGTGTCACCATAAAATGACAAAAATGACAAATTTCAAGATGGCAAATGTCCAAGATGTCAAATGACAAATGTCACAATGCTAAATGTCAAAAATAAAAAGTGTCACCATGAAAAATGTCAAAAATGACAAATTTCAAGATGGCAAATGTCAAAGATGTCAAATGACAAATGTCACAATGCTAAATGTCAAAAATGAAAAGTGTCAAAAATGACAAATTTTAAGATGGCAAATGTCTAAGATGTCAAATGACAAATGTCACAATGCTAAATGTCAAAAATGAAAAGTGTCACCGTGAAAAATGGCAAAAATGACAAATTTCAAGATGGCAAATGTCAAAGATGTCAAATGACAAATGTCACAATGCTAAATGTTAAAAATGAAAAGTGTCACCATGAAAAATGTCAAAAATGGCAAATTTCAAGATGGCAAATGTCAAAGATGTCAAATGACAAATGTCACAATGCTAAATGTCAAAAATGAAAAGTGTCAAAAATGAAAAGTGTCAAAAATGAAAAGTGTCAAAAATGACAAATTTCAAGATGGCAAATGTCCAAGATGTCAAGTGACAAATGTCACAATGCTAAATGTCAAAAATAAAAAGTGTCACCATGAAAAATGTCAAAAATGACAAATTTCAAGATGGCAAATGTCAAAGATGTCAAATGACAAATGTCACAATGCTAAATGTCAAAAATGAAAAGTGTCAAAAATGAAAAGTGTCAAAAATGAAAAGTGTCAAAAATGACAAATTTCAAGATGGCAAATGTCTAAGATGTCAAATGACAAATGTCACAATGCTAAATGTCAAAAATGAAAAGTGTCAAAAATGACAAATTTCAAGATGGCAAATGTCTAAGATGTCAAATGACAAATGTCACAATGCTAAATGTCAAAAATAAAAAGTGTCACCATGAAAAATGTCAAAAATGACAAGTTTCAAGATGGCAAATGTTAAAACTGACAAATGTCACAATGCTAAATGTCAAAAATGATAAGTGTCACCATGAAAAATGTCAAAAATGACAAATTTCAAGATGGCAAATGTCCAAGATGTCAAATGACAAATGTCACAATGCTAAATGTCAAAAATGACAAATTTCAAGATGGCAAATGTCAAAGATGTCAAATGACAAATGTCACAATGCTAAATGTCAAAAATGAAATGTGTCACCATGAAAAATGTCAAAAATGACAAATTTCAAGATGGCAAATGTCAAAACTGACAAATGTCACAATGCTAAATGTCAAAAATGAAAAGTGTCACCATGAAAAATGTCAAAAATGACAAATTTTAAGATGGCAAATGTCAAAGATGTCAAATGACAAATGTCACAATGCTAAATTTCAAAAATGAAAAGTGTCACCATGAAAAATGTCAAAAATAACAAATTTTAAGATGGCAAATGTCAAAGATGTCAAATGACAAATGTCACAATGCTAAATGTCAAAAATGAAAAGTGTCACCACGAAAAATGTCAAAAATGACAAATTTCAAGATGGCAAATGTCAAAGATGTCAAATGACAAATGTCACAATGCTAAATGTCAAAAATGAAAAGTGTCACCATGAAAAATGTCAAAAATGACAAATTTCAAGATGGCAAATATCAAAGATGTCAAATGACAAATGTCACAATGCTAAATGTCAAAAATAAAAAGTGTCACCATGAA
Organism: Altica lythri; assembly: GCA_964028335.1. Lineage (NCBI taxonomy): Eukaryota > Metazoa > Arthropoda > Insecta > Coleoptera > Chrysomelidae > Altica > Altica lythri. The sequence goes on along the minus strand of OZ034800.1, from coordinate 17,046,285 downwards.
AAATGTCAAAAATGACAAATTTCAAGATGGCAAATGTCAAAACTGACAAATGTCACAATCCTAAATGTCAAAAATGATAAGTGTCACCATGAAAAATGTCAAAAATGACAAATTTCAAGATGGCAAATGTCCAAGATGTCAAATGACAAATGTCACAATGCTAAATGTCAAAAATGAAAAGTGTCACCATGAAAAATGTCAAAAATGACAAATTTCAAGATGGCAAATGTCAAAGATGTCAAATGACAAATGTCACAATGCTAAATGTCAAAAATGAAAAGTGTCAAAAATGACAAATTTCCAGATGGCAAATGTCTAAGATATCAAATGACAAATGTCACAATGCTAAATGTCAAAAATGAAAAGGGTCACCATGAAAAATGACAAATTTCAAGATGGCAAATGTCAAAACTGACAAATGTTACAATGCTAAATGTCAAAAATGAAAAGTGTCACCATGAAAAATGTCAAAAATAACAAATTTCAAGATGGCAAATGTCAAAGATGTCAAATGACAAATGTCACAATGCTAAATGTCAAAAATGACAAATTTCAAGATGGCAAATGTCAAAGATGTCAAATGACAAATGTCACAATGCTAAATGTTAAAAATAAAAAGTGTCACCATGAAAAATGTCAAAAATGACAAATTTCAAGATGGCAAATGTCAAAGATGTCAAATGACAAATGTCACAATGCTAAATGTCAAAAATGAAAAGTGTCACCATCAAAAATGTCAAAAATGACAAATTTCAAGATGGCAAATGTCAAAACTGACAAATGTCACAATGCTAAATGTCAAAAATGATAAGTGTCACCATGAAAAATGTCAAAAATGACAAATTTCAAGATGGCAAATGTCCAAGATGTCAAATGACAAATGTCACAATGCTAAATGTCAAAAATGAAAAGTGTCACCATGAAAAATGTCAAAAATGACAAATTTCAAGATGGCAAATGTCAAAGATGTCAAATGACAAATGTCACAATGCTAAATGTCAAAAATGAAAAGTGTCAAAAATGACAAATTTCAAGATGGCAAATGTCTAAGATGTCAAATGACAAATGTCACAATGCTAAATGTCAAAAATGAAAAGTGTCACCATGAAAAATGTCAAAAATGACAAATTTTAAGATGGCAAATGTCAAAGATGTCAAATGACAAATGTCACAATGCTAAATTTCAAAAATGAAAAGTGTCACCATGAAAAATGTCAAAAATAACAAATTTTGAGATGGCAAATGTCAAAGATGTCAAATGACAAATGTCACAATGCTAAGTGTCAAAAATGAAAAGTGTCACCACGAAAAATGTCAAAAATGACAAATTTCAAGATGGCAAATGTCAAAGATGTCAAATGACAAATGTCACAATGCTAAATGTCAAAAATGAAAAGTGTCACCATGAAAAATGTCAAAAATGACAAATTTCAAGATGGCAAATATCAAAGATGTCAAATGACAAATGTCACAATGCTAAATGTCAAAAATAAAAAGTGTCACCATGAAAAATGTCAAAAATGACAAATTTCAAGATGGCAAATGTCAAAACTGACAAATGTCACAATCCTAAATGTCAAAAATGATAAGTGTCACCATGAAAAATGTCAAAAATGACAAATTTCAAGATGGCAAATGTCCAAGATGTCAAATGACAAATGTCACAATGCTAAATGTCAAAAATGAAAAGTGTCACCATGAAAAATGTCAAAAATGACAAATTTCAAGATGGCAAATGTCAAAGATGTCAAATGACAAATGTCACAATGCTAAATGTCAAAAATGAAAAGTGTCAAAAATGACAAATTTCCAGATGGCAAATGTCTAAGATGTCAAATGACAAATGTCACAATGCTAAATGTCAAAAATGAAAAGTGTCACCATGAAAAATGTCAAAAATAACAAATTTCAAGATGGCAAATGTCAAAGATGTCAAATGACAAATGTCACAATGCTAAATGTCAAAAATGACAAATTTCAAGATGGCAAATGTCAAAACTGACAAATGTCACAATGCTAAATGTCAAAAATGAAAAGTGTCACCATGAAAAATGTCAAAAATAACAAATTTCAAGATGGCAAATGTCAAAGATGTCAAATGACAAATGTCACAATGCTAAATGTCAAAAATGACAAATTTCAAGATGGCAAATGTCAAAGATGTCAAATGACAAATGTCACAATGCTAAATGTTAAAAATAAAAAGTGTCACCATGAAAAATGTCAAAAATGACAAATTTCAAGATGGCAAATGTCAAAGATGTCAAATGACAAAAGTCACAATGCTAAATGTCAAAAATGAAAAGTGTCACCATCAAAAATGTCAAAAATGACAAATTTCAAGATGGCAAATGTCAAAACTGACAAATGTCACAATGCTAAATGTCAAAAATGATAAGTGTCACCATGAAAAATGTCAAAAATGACAAATTTCAAGATGGCAAATATCCAAGATGTCAAATGACAAATGTCACAATGCTAAATGTCAAAAATGACAAATTTCAAGATGGCAAATATCAAAGATGTCAAATGACAAATGTCACAATGCTAAATGTCAAAAATGAAAAGTGTCACCATGAAAAATGTCAAAAATGACAAATTTCAAGATGGCAAATGTCAAAGATGTCAAATGACAAATGTCACAATGCTAAATGTCAAAAATGAAAAGTGTCACCATGAAAAATGTCAAAAATAACAAATTTCAAGATGGCAAATGTCAAAGATGTCAAATGACAAATGTCACAATGCTAAATGTCAAAAATGAAAAGTGTCACAATGAAAAATGTCAAAAATGACAAATTTCAAGATGGCAAATATCAAAGATCTCAAATGACAAATGTCACAATGCTAAATGTCAAAAATGAAAAGTGTCACCATAAAATGTCAAAAATAACAAATTTCAAGATGGCAAATGTCAAAGATGTCAAATGACAAATGTCACAATGCTAAATGTCAAAAATGAAAAGTGTCACCATGAAAAATGTCAAAAATGCAAAATTTCAAGATGGCAAATGTCAAAGATGTCAAATGACAAATGTCACATTGCTAAATGTCAAAAATGAAAAGTGTCACCATGAAAAATGTCAAAAATAACAAATTTCAAGATGGCAAATGTCAAAGATGTCAAATGACAAATGTCACAATGCTAAATGTCAAAAATGAAAAGTGTTACCATGAAAAATGTCAAAAATGACAAATTTCAAGATGGCAAATGTCAAAACTGACAAATGTCACAATGCTAAATGTCAAAAATGATAAGTGTCACCATAAAAATTGTCAAAAATGACAAATTTCAAGATGGCAAATGTCCAAGATGTCAAATGACAAATGTCACAATGCTAAATGTCAAAAATGACAAATTTCAAGATGGCAAATGTCAAAGATGTCAAATGACAAATGTCACAATGCTAAATGTCAAAAATGAAAAGTGTCACCATGAAAAATGTCAAAAATGACAAATTTTAAGATGGCAAATGTCAAAACTGACAAATGTCACAATGCTAAATGTCAAAAATGAAAAGTGTCACCATGAAAAATGTCAAAAATGACAAATTTCAAGATGGCAAATGTCAAAGATGTCAAATGACAAATGTCACAATGCTAAATTTCAAAAATGAAAAGTGTCACCATGAAAAATGTCAAAAATAACAAATTTCAAGATGGCAAATGTCAAAGATGTCAAATGACAAATGTCACAATGCTAAATGTCAAAAATGAAAAGTGTCACCACGAAAAATGTCAAAAATGACAAATTTCAAGATGGCAAATGTCAAAGATGTCAAATGACAAATGTCACAATGCTAAATGTCAAAAATGAAAAGTGTCACCATAAAAAATGTCAAAAATGACAAATTTCAAGATGGCAAATGTCAAAGATGTCAAATGACAAATGTCACAATGCTAAATGTCAAAAATGAAAAGTGTCACCATGAAAAATGTCAAAAATGACAAATTTCAAGATGGCAAATGTCAAAGATGTCAAATGACAAATGTCACAATGCTAAATGTCAAAAATGAAAAATGTCACCATGAAAAATGTCAAAAATGACAAATTTCAAGATAGCAAATGTCAAAACTGACAAATGTCACAATGCTAAATGTCAAAAATGATAAGTGTCACCATGAAAAATGTCAAAAATGACAAATTTCAAGATGGCAAATGTCCAAGATGTCAAATGACAAATGTCACAATGCTAAATGTCAAAAATGAAAAGTGTCACCATGAAAAATCTCAAAAATGACAACATTCAAGATGGCAAATGTCAAAGATGTCAAATGACAAATGTCACAATGCTAAATGTCAAAAATGAAAAGTGTCAAAAATGACAAATTTCAAGATGGCAAATGTCTAAGATGTCAAATGACAAATGTCACAATGCTAAATGTCAAAAATGAAAAGTGTCACCATGAAAAATGTAAAAAATGACAAGTTCCAAGATGGCAAATGTCAAAACTGACAAATGTCACAATGCTAAATGTCAAAAATGATAAGTGTCACCATGAAAAATGTCAAAAATGACAAATTTCAAGATGGCAAATGTCCAAGATGTCAAATGACAAATGTCACAATGCTAAATGTCAAAAATGACAAATTTCAAGATGGCAAATGTCAAAGATGTCAAATGACAAATGTCACAATGCTAAATGTCAAAAATGAAAAGTGTCACCATGAAAAATGTCAAAAATGACAAATTTCAAGATGGCAAATGTCAAAACTGACAAATGTCACAATGCTAAATGTCAAAAATGAAAAGTGTCACCATGAAAAATGTCAAAAATGACAAATTTCAAGATGGCAAATGTCAAAGATGTCAAATGACAAATGTCACAATGCTAAATGTCAAAAATGAAAAGTGTCACCACGAAAAATGTTAAAAATGACAAATTTCAAGATGGCAAATGTCAAAGATGTCAAATGACAAATGTCACAATGCTAAATGTCAAAAATGAAAAGTGTCACCATGAAAAATGTCAAAAATGACAAATTTCAAGATGGCAAATGTCCAAGATGTCTAATGACAAATGTCACAATGCTAATTGTCAAAAATGAAAAGTGTCACCAAGAAAAATGTCAAAAATGACAAATTTCAAGATGGCAAATGTCAAAGATGTCAAATGACAAATGTCACAATGCTAAATGTCTAAAATGAAAAGTGTCAAAAATGACAAATTTCAAGATGGCAAATGTCTAAGATATCAAATGACAAATGTCACAATGCTAAATGTCAAAAATGAAAAGTGTCACCATGAAAAATGACAAATTTCAAGATGGCAAATATCAAAACTGACAAATGTCACAATGCTAAATGTCAAAAATGAAAAGTATTACCATGAAAAATGTCAAAAATAACAAATTTCAAGATGGCAAATGTCAAAGATGTCAAATGACAAATGTCACAATGCTAAATGTCAAAAATGACAAATTTCAAGATGGCAAATGTCAAAGATGTCAAATGACAAATGTCACAATGCTAAATGTTAAAAATAAAAAGTGTCACCATGAAAAATGTCAAAAATGACAAATTTCAAGATGGCAAATGTCAAAGATGTCAAATGACAAATGTCACAATGCTAAATGTCAAAAATGAAAAGTGTCACCATGAAAAATGTCAAAAATGACAAATTTCAAGATGGCAAATGTCAAAACTGACAAATGTCACAATGCTAAATGTCAAAAATGATAAGTGTCACCATGAAAAATGTCAAAAATGACAAATTTCAAGATGGAAAATGTCAAAGATGTCAAATGACAAATGTCACAATGCTAAATGTCAAAAATGACAAATTTCAAGATGGCAAATGTCAAAGATGTCAAATGACAAATGTCACAATTCTAAATGTCAAAAATGAAAAGTGTTACAATGAAAAATGTCAAAAATGACAAATTTCAAGATGGCAAATATCAAAGATCTCAAATGACAAATGTCACAATGCTAAATGTCAAAAATGAAAAGTGTCACCATGAAAAATGTCAAAAATAACAAATTTCAAGATGGCAAATGTCAAAGATGTCAAATGACAAATGTCACAATGCTAAATGTCAAAAATGAAAAGTGTCACCATGAAAAATGTCAAAAATGCATTATTTCAAGATGGCAAATGTCAAAGATGTCAAATGACAAATGTCACATTGCTAAATGTCAAAAATGAAAAGTGTCACCATGAAAAATGTCAAAAATAACAAATTTCAAGATGGCAAATGTCAAAGATGTCAAATGACAAATGTCACAATGCTAAATGTCAAAAACGAAAAGTGTCACCATGAAAAATGTCAAAAATGACAAATTTTAAGATGGCAAATGTCAAAACTGACAAATGTCACAATGCTAAATGTAAAAAATGATAAGTGTCACCATGAAAAATGTCAAAAATGACAAATTTCAAGATGGCAAATGTCCAAGATGTCAAATGACAAATGTCACAATGCTAAATGTCAAAAATGACAAATTTCAAGATGGCAAATGTCAAAGATGTCAAATGACAAATGTCACAATGCTAAATGTCAAAAATGAAAAGTGTCACCATGAAAAATGTCAAAAATGACAAATTTCAAGATGGCAAATGTCAAAACTGACAAATGTCACAATGCTAAATGTCAAAACTGAAAAGTGTCACCATGAAAAATGTCAAAAATGACAAATTTCAAGATGGCAAATGTCAAAGATGTCAAATGACAAATGTCACAATGCTAAATTTCAAAAATGAAAAGTGTCACCATGAAAAATGTCAAAAATAACAAATTTCAAGATGGCAAATGTCAAAGATGTCAAATGACAAATGTCACAATGCTAAATGTCAAAAATGAAAAGTGTCACCACGAAAAATGTCAAAAATGACAAATTTCAAGATGGCAAATGTCAAAGATGTCAAATGACAAATGTCACAATGCTAAATGTCAAAAATGAAAAGTGTCACCATAAAAAATGTCAAAAATGACAAATTTCAAGATGGCAAATGTCAAAGATGTCAAATGACAAATGTCACAATGCTAAATGTCAAAAATAAAAAGTGTCACCATGAAAAATGTCAAAAATGACAAATTTCAAGATGGCAAATGTCAAAGATGTCAAATAACAAATGTCACAATGCTAAATGTCAAAAATGAAAAATGTCACCATGAAAAATGTCAAAAATGACAAATTTCAAGATGGCAAATGTCAAAACTGACAAATGTCACAATGCTAAATGTCAAAAATGATAAGTGTCACCATAAAAAATGTCAAAAATGACAAATTTCAAGATGGCAAATGTCCAAGATGTCAAATGACAAATGTCACAATGCTAAATGTCAAAAATGAAAAGTGTTACCATGAAAAATGTCAAAAATGACAAATTTCAAGATGGCAAATGTCAAAGATGTCAAATGACAAATGTCACAATGCTAAATGTCAAAAATGAAAAGTGTCAAAAATGACAAATTTCAAGATGGCAAATGTCTAAAATGTCAAATGACAAATGTCACAATGCTAAATGTCAAAAATGAAAAGTGTCACCATGAAAAATGTCAAAAATGACAAGTTTCAAGATGGCAAATGTCAAAACTGACAAATGTCACAATGCTAAATGTCAAAAATGATAAGTGTCACCATGAAAAATGTCAAAAATGACAAATTTCAAGATGGCAAATGTCCAAGATGTCAAATGACAAATGTCACAATGCTAAATGTCAAAAATGACAAATTTCAAGATGGCAAATGTCAAAGATGTCAAATGACAAATGTCACAATGCTAAATGTCAAAAATGAAAAGTGTCACCATGAAAAATGTCAAAAATGACAAATTTCAAGATGGCAAATGTCAAAACTGACAAATGTCACAATGCTAAATGTCAAAAATGAAAAGTGTCACCATGAAAAATGTCAAAAATGACAAATTTCAAGATGGCAAATGTCAAAGATGTCAAATGACAAATGTCACAATGCTAAATTTCAAAAATGAAAAGTGTCACCATGAAAAATGTCAAAAATAACAAATTTCAAGATGGCAAATGTCAAAGATGTCAAATGACAAATGTCACAATGCTAAATGTCAAAAATGAAAAGTGTCACCACGAAAAATGTCAAAAATGACAAATTTCAAGATGGCAAATGTCAAAGATGTCAAATGACAAATGTCACAATGCTAAATGTCAAAAATGAAAAGTGTCACCATGAAAAATGTCACAAATGACAAATTTCAAGATGGCAAATGTCAAAGATGTCAAATGACAAATGTCACAATGCTAAATGTCAAAAATGAAAAGTGTCAAAAATGACAAATTTCAAGATGGCAAATGTCTAAAATGTCAAATGACAAATGTCACAATGCTAAATGTCAAAAATGAAAAGTGTCACCATGAAAAATGTCAAAAATGACAAGTTTCAAGATGGCAAATGTCAAAACTGACAAATGTCACAATGCTAAATGTCAAAAATGATAAGTGTCACCATGAAAAATGTCAAAAATGACAAATTTCAAGATGGCAAATGTCCAAGATGTCAAATGACAAATGTCACAATGCTAAATGTCAAAAATGACAAATTTCAAGATGGCAAATGTCAAAGATGTCAAATGACAAATGTCACAATGCTAAATGTCAAAACTGAAAAGTGTCACCATGAAAAATGTCAAAAATGACAAATTTCAAGATGGCAAATGTCAAAGATGTCAAATGACAAATGTCACAATTCTAAATTTCAAAAATGAAAAGTGTCACCATGAAAAATGTCAAAAATAACAAATTTCAAGATGGCAAATGTCAAAGATGTCAAATGACAAATGTCACAATGCTAAATGTCAAAAATGAAAAGTGTCACCACGAAAAATGTCAAAAATGACAAATTTCAAGATGGCAAATGTCAAAGATGTCAAATGACAAATGTCACAATGCTAAATGTCAAAAATGAAAAGTGTCACCATAAAAAATGTCAAAAATGACAAATTTCAAGATGGCAAATGTCAAAGATGTCAAATGACAAATGTCACAATGCTAAATGTCAAAAATAAAAAGTGTCACCATGAAAAATGTCAAAAATGACAAATTTCAAGATGGCAAATGTCAAAGATGTCAAATAACAAATGTCACAATGCTAAATGTCAAAAATGAAAAATGTCACCATGAAAAATGTCAAAAATGACAAATTTCAAGATGGCAAATGTCAAAACTGACAAATGTCACAATGCTAAATGTCAAAAATGATAAGTGTCACCATAAAAAATGTCAAAAATGACAAATTTCAAGATGGCAAATGTCCAAGATGTCAAATGACAAATGTCACAATGCTAAATGTCAAAAATGAAAAGTGTCACCATGAAAAATGTCAAAAATGACAAATTTCAAGATGGCAAATGTCAAAGATGTCAAATGACAAATGTCACAATGCTAAATGTCAAAAATGAAAAGTGTCAAAAATGACAAATTTCAAGATGGCAAATGTCTAAAATGTCAAATGACAAATGTCACAATGCTAAATGTCAAAAATGAAAAGTGTCACCATGAAAAATGTCAAAAATGACAAGTTTCAAGATGGCAAATGTCAAAACTGACAAATGTCACAATGCTAAATGTCAAAAATGATAAGTGTCACCATGAAAAATGTCAAAAATGACAAATTTCAAGATGGCAAATGTCCAAGATGTCAAATGACAAATGTCACAATGCTAAATGTCAAAAATGACAAATTTCAAGATGGCAAATGTCAAAGATGTCAAATGACAAATGTCACAATGCTAAATGTCAAAAATGAAAAGTGTCACCATGAAAAATGTCAAAAATGACAAATTTCAAGATGGCAAATGTCAAAACTGACAAATGTCACAATGCTAAATGTCAAAAATGAAAAGTGTCACCATGAAAAATGTCAAAAATGACAAATTTCAAGATGGCAAATGTCAAAGATGTCAAATGACAAATGTCACAATGCTAAATTTCAAAAATGAAAAGTGTCACCATGAAAAATGTCAAAAATAACAAATTTCAAGATGGCAAATGTCAAAGATGTCAAATGACAAATGTCACAATGCTAAATGTCAAAAATGAAAAGTGTCACCACGAAAAATGTCAAAAATGACAAATTTCAAGATGGCAAATGTCAAAGATGTCAAATGACAAATGTCACAATGCTAAATGTCAAAAATGAAAAGTGTCACCATGAAAAATGTCAAAAATGACAAATTTCAAGATGGCAAATGTCAAAGATGTCAAATGACAAATGTCACAATGCTAAATGTCAAAAATAAAAAGTGTCACCATGAAAAATGTCAAAAATGACAAATTTCAAGATGGCAAATGTCAAAGATGTCAAATGACAAATGTCACAATGCTAAATGTCAAAAATGAAAAGTGTCACCATGAAAAATGTCAAAAATGACAAATTTCAAGATGGCAAATGTCAAAACTGACAAATGTCACAATGCTAAATGTCAAAAATGATAAGTGTCACCATGAAAAATGTCAAAAATGACAAATTTCAAGATGGCAAATGTCCAAGATGTCAAATGACAAATGTCACAATGCTAAATGTCAAAAATGAAAAGTGTCACTAAGAAAAATGTCAAAAATGACAAATTTCAAGATGGCAAATGTCAAAGATGTCAAATGACAAATGTCACAATGCTAAATGTCAAAAATGAAAAGTGTCAAAAATGACAAATTTCAAGATGGCAAATGTCTAAGATATCAAATGACAAATGTCACAATGCTAAATGTCAAAAATGAAAAGTGTCACCATGAAAAATGACAAATTTCAAGATGGCAAATGTCAAACCTGACAAATGTCACAATGCTAAATGTCAAAAATGAAAAGTGTCACCATGAAAAATGTCAAAAATGACAAATTTCAAGATGGCAAATGTCAAAACTGACAAATGTCACAATGCTAAATGTCAAAAATGATAAGTGTCACCATGAAAAATGTCAAAAATGACAAATTTCAAGATGGCAAATGTCAAAGATGTCAAATGACAAATGTCACAATGCTAAATGTCAAAAATGACAAATTTTAACATGGCAAATGTCTAAGATGTCAAATGACAAATGTCACAATGCTAAATGTCAAAAATGAAAAGTGTCACCATGAAAAATGTCAAAAATGACAAATTTCAAGATGGCAAATGTCCAAGATGTTAAATGACAAATGTCACAATGCTAAATGTCAAAAATGAAAAGTGTCACCATGAAAAATGTCAAAAATGACAAATTTCAAGATGGCAAATGTCAAAGATGTCAAATGACAAATGTCACAATGCTAAATGTCAAAAATGAAAAGTGTCAAAAATGTCAAATTTCAAGATGGCAAATGTCTAAGATGTCAAATGACAAATGTCACAATGCTAAATGTCAAAAATGAAAAGTGTCACCGTGAAAAATGTTAAAAATGACAAATTTCAAGATGGCAAATGTCAAAGATGTCAAATGACAAATATCACAATGCTAAATGTCAAAAATGAAAAGTGTCACCATGAAAAATGTCAAAAATGACAAATTTCAAGATGGCAAATGTCAAAGATGTCAAATGACAAATGTCACAATGCTAAATGTCAAAAATGAAAAGTGTCCCCATGAAAAATGTCAATAATGACAAATTTCAAGATGTCAAAGATGTCAAATGACAAATGTCACAATAATAAATGTCAAAAATGAAAAGTGTCACCATGAAAAATGTCAAAAATGACAAATTTCAAGATGGCAAATGTCAAAGATGTCAAATGACAAATGTCACAATGCTAAATGTCAAAAATGAAAAGTGTCACCATGAAAAATGTCAAAAATAACAAATTTCAAGATGGCAAATGTCAAAGATGTCAAATGACAAATGTCACAATGCTAAATGTTAAAAATGAAAAGTGTCACTATGAAAAATGTCAAAAATGACAAATTTCAAGATGGCAAATGTCAAAACTGACAAATGTCACAATGCTAAATGTCAAAAATGATAAGTGTCACCATGAAAAATGTCAAAAATGACAAATTTCAAGATGGCAAATGTCCAAGATGTCAAATGACAAATGTCACAATGCTAAATGTCAAAAATGAAAAGTGTCACCATGAAAAATGTCAAAAATGACAAATTTCAAGATGGCAAATGTCAAAGATGTCAAATGACAAATGTCACAATGCTAAATGTCAAAAATGAAAAGTGTCACCATGAAAAATGTTAAAAATAACAAATTTCAAGATGGCAAATGTCAAAGATGTCAAATGACAAATGTCACAATTCTAAATGTCAAAAATGAAAAGTGTCACCATGAAAAATGTTAAAAATAACAAATTTCAAGATGGCAAATATTAAAGATGTCAAATGACAAATGTCACAATGCTAAATGTCAAAAATGAAAAGTGTCACCATGAAAAATGTCAAAAATAACAAATTTCAAGATGGCAAATGTCAAAGATGTCAAATGACAAATGTCACAATGCTAAATGTCAAAAATGAAAAGTGTCGCCATGAAAAATGTCAAAAATGCAAAATTTCAAGATGGCAAATGTCAAAGATTACAAATGACAAATGTCACAATGCTAAATGTCAAAAATGAAAAGTGTCACCATGAAAAATGTCAAAAATAACAAATTTCAAGATGGCAAATGTCAAAGATGTCAAATGACAAATGTCAAAAATGAAAAGTGTCACCATGAAAAATGTCAAAAATGAAAAATTTCAAGATGGCAAATGTCAAAACTGACAAATGTCACAATGCTAAATGTCAGAAATGATAAGTGTCACCATGAAAAATGTCAAAAATGACAAATTTCAAGATGGCAAATGTCCAAGATGTCAAATGACAAATGTCACAACGCTTAATGTCAAAATTGACAAATTTCAAGATGGCAAATGTCAAAGATGTCAAATGACAAATGACCCAATGCTAAATGTCAAAAATGAAAAGTGTCACCATGAAAAATGTCAAAAATGACAAATTTTAAGATGGCAAATGTCAAAACTGACAAATGTCACAATGCTAAATGTCAAAAATAAAAAGTATCACCATGAAAAATGTCAAAAATGACAAATTTCAAGATGGCAAATATCAAAGATGTCAAATGACAAATGTCACAATGCTAAATGTCAAAAATGAAAAGTGTCACCATGAAAAATGTCAAAAATAACAAATTTCAAGATGGCAAATGTCAAAGATGTCAAATGACAAATGTCACAATGCTAAATGTTAAAAATGAAAAGTGTCACCATGAAAAATGTCAAAAATAACAAATTTCAAGATGGAAAATGTCAAAGATGTCAAATGACAAATGTCACAATGCTAAATGTCAAAAATGAAAAGTGTCACCATGAAAAATGTCAAAAATAACAAATTTCAAGATGGCAAATGTCAAAGATGTCAAATGACAAATGTCACAATGCTAAATGTCAAAAATGAAAAGTGTCACCATAAAAAATGTCAAAAATGACAAATTTCAAGATAGCAAATGTCAAAACTGACAAATGTCACGATGCTTAATGTCAAAAATGATAAGTGTCACCATGAAAAATGTCAAAAATGACAAATTTCAAGATAGCAAATGTCCAAGATGTCAAATGACAAATGTCACAATGCTAAATGTCAAAAATGACAAATTTCAAGATGGCAAATGTCAAAGATGTCAAATCACAAATGTCACAATGCTAAATGTCAAAAATGAAAAGTGTCACGATGAAAAATGTCAAAAATGACAAATTTCAAGATGGCAAATGTCAAAGATGTCAAATGACAAATGTCACAATGCTAAATGTCAAAAATGAAAAGTGTCACCATGAAACATGTCAAAAATAACAAATTTCAAGATGGCAAATGTCAAAGATGTCAAATGACAAATGTCACAATGCTAAATGTCAAAAATGAAAAGTGTCACCATGAAAAATGTCAAAAATGACAAATTTCAAGATGGCAAATGTCAAAGATGTCAAATGACAAATGTCACAATGCTAAATGTCAAAAATGAAAAGTGTTACCATAAAATGTCAAAAATGACAAATTTCAAGATGGCAAATGTCAAAGATGTCAAATGACAAATGTCACAATGCTAAATGTCAAAAATGAAAAGTGTCACACTGAAAAATGTCAAAAATGACAAATTTCAAGATGGCAAATGTCAAAACTGACAAATGTCACAATGCTAAATGTCAAAAATGATAAGTGTCACCATGAAAAATGTCACAAATGACAAATTTCAAGATGGCAAATGTCCAAGATGTCAAATGACAAATGTCACAATGCTAAATGTCAAAAATGAAAAGTGTCACCATGAAAAATGTCAAAAATGACAAATTTCAAGATGACAAATGTCAAAGATGTCAAATGGCAAATGTCACAATGCTAAATGTCAAAAACGAAAAGTGTCAAAAATAACAAATTTCAAGATGGCAAATGTCTAAGATGTCAAATGACAAATGTCACAATGCTAAATGTCAAAAATGAAAAGTGTCACCGTGAAAAATGTCAAAAATGACAAATTTCAAGATGGCAAATGTCAAAGATGTCAAATGACAAATGTCACAATGCTAAATGTCAAAAATGAAAAGTGTCACCATGAAAAATGTCAAAAATGACAAATTTCTAGATGGCAAATGTCAAAGATGTCAAATGACAAATGTCACAATGCTAAATGTCAAAAATGAAAAGTGTCCCCATGAAAAATGTCAATAATGACAAATTTCAAGATGGCAAATGTCAAAGATGTCAAATGACAAATGTCACAATGCTAAATGTTAAAAATGAAAAGTGTCACCATGAAAAATGTCAAAAATGACAAATTTCAAGATGGCAAATGTCCAAGATGTCAAATGACAAATGTCACAATGCTAAATGTCAAAAATGACAAATTTCAAGATGGCAAATGTCAAAGATGTCAAATGACAAATGTCACAATGCTAAATGTCAAAAATGAAAAGTGTCACCATGAAAAATGTCAAAAATGACAAATTTCAAGATGGCAAATGTCCAAGATGTCAAATGACAAATGTCACAATGCTAAATGTCAAAAATGAAAAGTGTCACCATGAAAAATGTCAAAAATGACAAATTTCAAGATGGCAAATGTCAAAGATGTCAAATGACAAATGTCACAATGCTAAATGTCAAAAATGAAAAGTGTCAAAAATGACAAATTTCCAGATGGCAAATGTCTAAGATATCAAATGACAAATGTCACAATGCTAAATGTCAAAAATGAAAAGGGTCACCATGAAAAATGACAAATTTCAAGATGGCAAATGTCAAAACTGACAAATGTTACAATGCTAAATGTCAAAAATGAAAAGTGTCACCATGAAAAATGTCAAAAATAACAAATTTCAAGATGGCAAATGTCAAAGATGTCAAATGACAAATGTCACAATGCTAAATGTCAAAAATGACAAATTTCAAGATGGCAAATGTCAAAGATGTCAAATGACAAATGTCACAATGCTAAATGTTAAAAATAAAAAGTGTCACCATGAAAAATGTCCAAAATGACAAATTTCAAGATGGCAAATGTCAAAGATGTCAAATGACAAATGTCACAATGCTAAATGTCAAAAATGAAAAGTGTCACCATCAAAAATGTCAAAAATGACAAATTTCAAGATGGCAAATGTCAAAACTGACAAATGTCACAATGCTAAATGTCAAAAATGATAAGTGTCACCATGAAAAATGTCAAAAATGACAAATTTCAAGATGGCAAATGTCCAAGATGTCAAATGACAAATGTCACAATGCTAAATGTCAAAAATGAAAAGTGTCACCATGAAAAATGTCAAAAATGACAAATTTCAAGATGGCAAATGTCAAAGATGTCAAATGACAAATGTCACAATGCTAAATGTCAAAAATGAAAAGTGTCAAAAATGAAAAGTGTCAAAAATGAAAAGTGTCAAAAATGACAAATTTCAAGATGACAAATGTCTAAGATGTCAAATGACAAATGTCACAATGCTAAATGTCAAAAATAAAAAGTGTCAAAAATGACAAATTTCAAGATGGCAAATGTCTAAGATGTCAAATGACAAATGTCACAATGCTAAATGTCAAAAATGAAAAGTGTCACCATGAAAAATGTCAAAAATGACAAGTTTCAAGATGGCAAATGTTAAAACTGACAAATGTCACAATGCTAAATGTCAAAAATGATAAGTGTCACCATGAAAAATGTCAAAAATGACAAATTTCAAGATGGCAAATGTCCAAGATGTCAAATGACAAATGTCACAATGCTAAATGTCAAAAATGACAAATTTCAAGATGGCAAATGTCAAAGATGTCAAATGACAAATGTCACAATGCTAAATGTCAAAAATGAAATGTGTCACCATGAAAAATGTCAAAAATGACAAATTTCAAGATGGCAAATGTCAAAACTGACAAATGTCACAATGCTAAATGTCAAAAATGAAAAGTGTCACCATGAAAAATGTCAAAAATGACAAATTTTAAGATGGCAAATGTCAAAGATGTCAAATGACAAATGTCACAATGCTAAATTTCAAAAATGAAAAGTGTCACCATGAAAAATGTCAAAAATAACAAATTTTGAGATGGCAAATGTCAAAGATGTCAAATGACAAATGTCACAATGCTAAGTGTCAAAAATGAAAAGTGTCACCACGAAAAATGTCAAAAATGACAAATTTCAAGATGGCAAATGTCAAAGATGTCAAATGACAAATGTCACAATGCTAAATGTCAAAAATGAAAAGTGTCACCATGAAAAATGTCAAAAATGACAAATTTCAAGATGGCAAATATCAAAGATGTCAAATGACAAATGTCACAATGCTAAATGTCAAAAATAAAAAGTGTCACCATGAAAAATGTCAAAAATGACAAATTTCAAGATGGCAAATGTCAAAACTGACAAATGTCACAATCCTAAATGTCAAAAATGATAAGTGTCACCATGAAAAATGTCAAAAATGACAAATTTCAAGATGGCAAATGTCCAAGATGTCAAATGACAAATGTCACAATGCTAAATGTCAAAAATGAAAAGTGTCACCATGAAAAATGTCAAAAATGACAAATTTCAAGATGGCAAATGTCAAAGATGTCAAATGACAAATGTCACAATGCTAAATGTCAAAAATGAAAAGTGTCAAAAATGACAAATTTCCAGATGGCAAATGTCTAAGATATCAAATGACAAATGTCACAATGCTAAATGTCAAAAATGAAAAGGGTCACCATGAAAAATGACAAATTTCAAGATGGCAAATGTCAAAACTGACAAATGTCACAATGCTAAATGTCAAAAATGAAAAGTGTCACCATGAAAAATGTCAAAAATAACAAATTTCAAGATGGCAAATGTCAAAGATGTCAAATGACAAATGTCACAATGCTAAATGTCAAAAATGACAAATTTCAAGATGGCAAATGTCAAAGATGTCAAATGACAAATGTCACAATGCTAAATGTTAAAAATAAAAAGTGTCACCATGAAAAATGTCAAAAATGACAAATTTCAAGATGGCAAATGTCAAAGATGTCAAATGACAAAAGTCACAATGCTAAATGTCAAAAATGAAAAGTGTCACCATCAAAAATGTCAAAAATGACAAATTTCAAGATGGCAAATGTCAAAACTGACAAATGTCACAATGCTAAATGTCAAAAATGATAAGTGTCACCATGAAAAATGTCAAAAATGACAAATTTCAAGATGGCAAATATCCAAGATGTCAAATGACAAATGTCACAATGCTAAATGTCAAAAATGACAAATTTCAAGATGGCAAATATCAAAGATGTCAAATGACAAATGTCACAATGCTAAATGTCAAAAATGAAAAGTGTCACCATGAAAAATGTCAAAAATGACAAATTTCAAGATGGCAAATGTCAAAGATGTCAAATGACAAATGTCACAATGCTAAATGTCAAAAATGAAAAGTGTCACCATGAAAAATGTCAAAAATAACAAATTTCAAGATGGCAAATGTCAAAGATGTCAAATGACAAATGTCACAATGCTAAATGTCAAAAATGAAAAGTGTCACAATGAAAAATGTCAAAAATGACAAATTTCAAGATGGCAAATATCAAAGATCTCAAATGACAAATGTCACAATGCTAAATGTCAAAAATGAAAAGTGTCACCATAAAATGTCAAAAATAACAAATTTCAAGATGGCAAATGTCAAAGATGTCAAATGACAAATGTCACAATGCTAAATGTCAAAAATGAAAAGTGTCACCATGAAAAATGTCAAAAATGCAAAATTTCAAGATGGCAAATGTCAAAGATGTCAAATGACAAATGTCACATTGCTAAATGTCAAAAATGAAAAGTGTCACCATGAAAAATGTCAAAAATAACAAATTTCAAGATGGCAAATGTCAAAGATGTCAAATGACAAATGTCACAATGCTAAATGTCAAAAATGAAAAGTGTTACCATGAAAAATGTCAAAAATGACAAATTTCAAGATGGCAAATGTCAAAACTGACAAATGTCACAATGCTAAATGTCAAAAATGATAAGTGTCACCATAAAAATTGTCAAAAATGACAAATTTCAAGATGGCAAATGTCCAAGATGTCAAATGACAAATGTCACAATGCTAAATGTCAAAAATGACAAATTTCAAGATGGCAAATGTCAAAGATGTCAAATGACAAATGTCACAATGCTAAATGTCAAAAATGAAAAGTGTCACCATGAAAAATGTCAAAAATGACAAATTTTAAGATGGCAAATGTCAAAACTGACAAATGTCACAATGCTAAATGTCAAAAATGAAAAGTGTCACCATGAAAAATGTCAAAAATGACAAATTTCAAGATGGCAAATGTCAAAGATGTCAAATGACAAATGTCACAATGCTAAATTTCAAAAATGAAAAGTGTCACCATGAAAAATGTCAAAAATAACAAATTTCAAGATGGCAAATGTCAAAGATGTCAAATGACAAATGTCACAATGCTAAATGTCAAAAATGAAAAGTGTCACCACGAAAAATGTCAAAAATGACAAATTTCAAGATGGCAAATGTCAAAGATGTCAAATGACAAATGTCACAATGCTAAATGTCAAAAATGAAAAGTGTCACCATAAAAAATGTCAAAAATGACAAATTTCAAGATGGCAAATGTCAAAGATGTCAAATGACAAATGTCACAATGCTAAATGTCAAAAATGAAAAGTGTCACCATGAAAAATGTCAAAAATGACAAATTTCAAGATGGCAAATGTCAAAGATGTCAAATGACAAATGTCACAATGCTAAATGTCAAAAATGAAAAATGTCACCATGAAAAATGTCAAAAATGACAAATTTCAAGATGGCAAATGTCAAAACTGACAAATGTCACAATGCTAAATGTCAAAAATGATAAGTGTCACCATGAAAAATGTCAAAAATGACAAATTTCAAGATGGCAAATGTCCAAGATGTCAAATGACAAATGTCACAATGCTAAATGTCAAAAATGAAAAGTGTCACCATGAAAAATCTCAAAAATGACAAATTTCAAGATGGCAAATGACAAATGTCACAATGCTAAATGTCAAAAATGAAAAGTGTCAAAAATGACAAATTTCAAGATGGCAAATGTCTAAGATGTCAAATGACAAATGTCACAATGCTAAATGTCAAAAATGAAAAGTGTCACCATGAAAAATGTAAAAAATGACAAGTTCCAAGATGGCAAATGTCAAAACTGACAAATGTCACAATGCTAAATGTCAAAAATGATAAGTGTCACCATGAAAAATGTCAAAAATGACAAATTTCAAGATGGCAAATGTCCAAGATGTCAAATGACAAATGTCACAATGCTAAATGTCAAAAATGACAAATTTCAAGATGGCAAATGTCAAAGATGTCAAATGACAAATGTCACAATGCTAAATGTCAAAAATGAAAAGTGTCACCATGAAAAATGTCAAAAATGACAAATTTCAAGATGGCAAATGTCAAAACTGACAAATGTCACAATGCTAAATGTCAAAAATGAAAAGTGTCACCATGAAAAATGTCAAAAATGACAAATTTCAAGATGGCAAATGTCAAAGATGTCAAATGACAAATGTCACAATGCTAAATGTCAAAAATGAAAAGTGTCACCACGAAAAATGTTAAAAATGACAAATTTCAAGATGGCAAATGTCAAAGATGTCAAATGACAAATGTCACAATGCTAAATGTCAAAAATGAAAAGTGTCACCATGAAAAATGTCAAAAATGACAAATTTCAAGATGGCAAATGTCAAAGATGTCAAATGACAAATGTCACAATGCTAAATGTCAAAAATAAAAAGTGTCACCATGAAAAATGTCAAAAATGACAAATTTCAAGATGGCAAATGTCAAAGATGTCAAATGACAAATGTCACAATGCTAAATGTCAAAAATGAAAAGTGTCACCATGAAAAATGTCAACAATGACAAATTTCAAGATGGCAAATGTCAAAACTGACAAATGTCACAATGCTAAATGTCAAAAATGATAAGTGTCACCATGAAAAATGTCAAAAATGACAAATTTCAAGATAACAAATGTCCAAGATGTCTAATGACAAATGTCACAATGCTAATTGTCAAAAATGAAAAGTGTCACCAAGAAAAATGTCAAAAATGACAAATTTCAAGATGGCAAATGTCAAAGATGTCAAATGACAAATGTCACAATGCTAAATGTCTAAAATGAAAAGTGTCAAAAATGACAAATTTCAAGATGGCAAATGTCTAAGATGTCAAATGACAAATGTCACAATGCTAAATGTCAAAAATGACAAATTTCAAGATGGCAAATGTCAAAGATGTCAAATGACAAATGTCACAATGCTAAATGTCAAAAATGAAATGTGTCACCATGAAAAATGTCAAAAAT
This sequence comes from Altica lythri, assembly GCA_964028335.1. NCBI lineage: Eukaryota > Metazoa > Arthropoda > Insecta > Coleoptera > Chrysomelidae > Altica > Altica lythri. The sequence continues at coordinate 17,025,498 of OZ034800.1, read as the reverse complement.
GACAAATTTCAAGATGGCAAATGTCAAAACTGACAAATGTCACAATGCTAAATGTCAAAAATGAAAAGTGTCACCATGAAAAATGTCAAAAATGACAAATTTTAAGATGGCAAATGTCAAAGATGTCAAATGACAAATGTCACAATGCTAAATTTCAAAAATGAAAAGTGTCACCATGAAAAATGTCAAAAATAACAAATTTTGAGATGGCAAATGTCAAAGATGTCAAATGACAAATGTCACAATGCTAAGTGTCAAAAATGAAAAGTGTCACCACGAAAAATGTCAAAAATGACAAATTTCAAGATGGCAAATGTCAAAGATGTCAAATGACAAATGTCACAATGCTAAATGTCAAAAATGAAAAGTGTCACCATGAAAAATGTCAAAAATGACAAATTTCAAGATGGCAAATATCAAAGATGTCAAATGACAAATGTCACAATGCTAAATGTCAAAAATAAAAAGTGTCACCATGAAAAATTTCAAAAATGACAAATTTCAAGATGGCAAATGTCAAAACTGACAAATGTCACAATCCTAAATGTCAAAAATGATAAGTGTCACCATGAAAAATGTCAAAAATGACAAATTTCAAGATGGCAAATGTCCAAGATGTCAAATGACAAATGTCACAATGCTAAATGTCAAAAATGAAAAGTGTCACCATGAAAAATGTCAAAAATGACAAATTTCAAGATGGCAAATGTCAAAGATGTCAAATGACAAATGTCACAATGCTAAATGTCAAAAATGAAAAGTGTCAAAAATGACAAATTTCCAGATGGCAAATGTCTAAGATATCAAATGACAAATGTCACAATGCTAAATGTCAAAAATGAAAAGGGTCACCATGAAAAATGACAAATTTCAAGATGGCAAATGTCAAAACTGACAAATGTCACAATGCTAAATGTCAAAAATGAAAAGTGTCACCATGAAAAATGTCAAAAATAACAAATTTCAAGATGGCAAATGTCAAAGATGTCAAATGACAAATGTCACAATGCTAAATGTCAAAAATGACAAATTTCAAGATGGCAAATGTCAAAGATGTCAAATGACAAATGTCACAATGCTAAATGTTAAAAATAAAAAGTGTCACCATGAAAACTGTCAAAAATGACAAATTTCAAGATGGCAAATGTCAAAGATGTCAAATGACAAAAGTCACAATGCTAAATGTCAAAAATGAAAAGTGTCACCATCAAAAATGTCAAAAATGACAAATTTCAAGATGGCAAATGTCAAAACTGACAAATGTCACAATGCTAAATGTCAAAAATGATAAGTGTCACCATGAAAAATGTCAAAAATGACAAATTTCAAGATGGCAAATATCCAAGATGTCAAATGACAAATGTCACAATGCTAAATGTCAAAAATGACAAATTTCAAGATGGCAAATATCAAAGATGTCAAATGACAAATGTCACAATGCTAAATGTCAAAAATGAAAAGTGTCACCATGAAAAATGTCAAAAATGACAAATTTCAAGATGGCAAATGTCAAAGATGTCAAATGACAAATGTCACAATGCTAAATGTCAAAAATGAAAAGTGTCACCATGAAAAATGTCAAAAATAACAAATTTTAAGATGGCAAATGTCAAAGATGTCAAATGACAAATGTCACAATGCTAAATGTCAAAAATGAAAAGTGTCACAATGAAAAATGTCAAAAATGACAAATTTCAAGATGGCAAATATCAAAGATCTCAAATGACAAATGTCACAATGCTAAATGTCAAAAATGAAAAGTGTCACCATAAAATGTCAAAAATAACAAATTTCAAGATGGCAAATGTCAAAGATGTCAAATGACAAATGTCACAATGCTAAATGTCAAAAATGAAAAGTGTCACCATGAAAAATGTCAAAAATGCAAAATTTCAAGATGGCAAATGTCAAAGATGTCAAATGACAAATGTCACATTGCTAAATGTCAAAAATGAAAAGTGTCACCATGAAAAATGTCAAAAATAACAAATTTCAAGATGGCAAATGTCAAAGATGTCAAATGACAAATGTCACAATGCTAAATGTCAAAAATGAAAAGTGTTACCATGAAAAATGTCAAAAATGACAAATTTCAAGATGGCAAATGTCAAAACTGACAAATGTCACAATGCTAAATGTCAAAAATGATAAGTGTCACCATAAAAATTGTCAAAAATGACAAATTTCAAGATGGCAAATGTCCAAGATGTCAAATGACAAATGTCACAATGCTAAATGTCAAAAATGACAAATTTCAAGATGGCAAATGTCAAAGATGTCAAATGACAAATGTCACAATGCTAAATGTCAAAAATGAAAAGTGTCAACATGAAAAATGTCAAAAATGACAAATTTTAAGATGGCAAATGTCAAAACTGACAAATGTCACAATGCTAAATGTCAAAAATGAAAAGTGTCACCATGAAAAATGTCAAAAATGACAAATTTCAAGATGGCAAATGTCAAAGATGTCAAATGACAAATGTCACAATGCTAAATTTCAAAAATGAAAAGTGTCACCATGAAAAATGTCAAAAATAACAAATTTCAAGATGGCAAATGTCAAAGATGTCAAATGACAAATGTCACAATGCTAAATGTCAAAAATGAAAAGTGTCACCACGAAAAATGTCAAAAATGACAAATTTCAAGATGGCAAATGTCAAAGATGTCAAATGACAAATGTCACAATGCTAAATGTCAAAAATGAAAAGTGTCACCATAAAAAATGTCAAAAATGACAAATTTCAAGATGGCAAATGTCAAAGATGTCAAATGACAAATGTCACAATGCTAAATGTCAAAAATGAAAAGTGTCACCATGAAAAATGTCAAAAATGACAAATTTCAAGATGGCAAATGTCAAAGATGTCAAATGACAAATGTCACAATGCTAAATGTCAAAAATGAAAAATGTCACCATGAAAAATGTCAAAAATGACAAATTTCAAGATGGCAAATGTCAAAACTGACAAATGTCACAATGCTAAATGTCAAAAATGATAAGTGTCACCATGAAAAATGTCAAAAATGACAAATTTCAAGATGGCAAATGTCCAAGATGTCAAATGACAAATGTCACAATGCTAAATGTCAAAAATGAAAAGTGTCACCATGAAAAATCTCAAAAATGACAAATTTCAAGATGGCAAATGTCAAAGATGTCAAATGACAAATGTCACAATGCTAAATGTCAAAAATGAAAAGTGTCAAAAATGACAAATTTCAAGATGGCAAATGTCTAAGATGTCAAATGACAAATGTCACAATGCTAAATGTCAAAAATGAAAAGTGTCACCATGAAAAATGTAAAAAATGACAAGTTCCAAGATGGCAAATGTCAAAACTGACAAATGTCACAATGCTAAATGTCAAAAATGATAAGTGTCACCATGAAAAATGTCAAAAATGACAAATTTCAAGATGGCAAATGTCCAAGATGTCAAATGACAAATGTCACAATGCTAAATGTCAAAAATGACAAATTTCAAGATGGCAAATGTCAAAGATGTCAAATGACAAATGTCACAATGCTAAATGTCAAAAATGAAAAGTGTCACCATGAAAAATGTCAAAAATGACAAATTTCAAGATGGCAAATGTCAAAACTGACAAATGTCACAATGCTAAATGTCAAAAATGAAAAGTGTCACCATGAAAAATGTCAAAAATGACAAATTTCAAGATGGCAAATGTCAAAGATGTCAAATGACAAATGTCACAATGCTAAATGTCAAAAATGAAAAGTGTCACCACGAAAAATGTTAAAAATGACAAATTTCAAGATGGCAAATGTCAAAGATGTCAAATGACAAATGTCACAATGCTAAATGTCAAAAATGAAAAGTGTCACCATGAAAAATGTCAAAAATGACAAATTTCAAGATGGCAAATGTCAAAGATGTCAAATGACAAATGTCACAATGCTAAATGTCAAAAATAAAAAGTGTCACCATGAAAAATGTCAAAAATGACAAATTTCAAGATGGCAAATGTCAAAGATGTCAAATGACAAATGTCACAATGCTAAATGTCAAAAATGAAAAGTGTCACCATGAAAAATGTCAACAATGACAAATTTCAAGATGGCAAATGTCAAAACTGACAAATGTCACAATGCTAAATGTCAAAAATGATAAGTGTCACCATGAAAAATGTCAAAAATGACAAATTTCAAGATGGCAAATGTCCAAGATGTCTAATGACAAATGTCACAATGCTAATTGTCAAAAATGAAAAGTGTCACCAAGAAAAATGTCAAAAATGACAAATTTCAAGATGGCAAATGTCAAAGATGTCAAATGACAAATGTCACAATGCTAAATGTCTAAAATGAAAAGTGTCAAAAATGACAAATTTCAAGATGGCAAATGTCTAAGATATCAAATGACAAATGTCACAATGCTAAATGTCAAAAATGAAAAGTGTCACCATGAAAAATGACAAATTTCAAGATGGCAAATATCAAAACTGACAAATGTCACAATGCTAAATGTCAAAAATGAAAAGTATCACCATGAAAAATGTCAAAAATAACAAATTTCAAGATGGCAAATGTCAAAGATGTCAAATGACAAATGTCACAATGCTAAATGTCAAAAATGACAAATTTCAAGATGGCAAATGTCAAAGATGTCAAATGACAAATGTCACAATGCTAAATGTTAAAAATAAAAAGTGTCACCATGAAAAATGTCAAAAATGACAAATTTCAAGATGGCAAATGTCAAAGATGTCAAATGACAAATGTCACAATGCTAAATGTCAAAAATGAAAAGTGTCACCATGAAAAATGTCAAAAATGACAAATTTCAAGATGGCAAATGTCAAAACTGACAAATGTCACAATGCTAAATGTCAAAAATGATAAGTGTCACCATGAAAAATGTCAAAAATGACAAATTTCAAGATGGAAAATGTCAAAGATGTCAAATGACAAATGTCACAATGCTAAATGTCAAAAATGACAAATTTCAAGATGGCAAATATCAAAGATCTCAAATGACAAATGTCACAATGCTAAATGTCAAAAATGAAAAGTGTCACCATGAAAAATGTCAAAAATAACAAATTTCAAGATGGCAAATGTCAAAGATGTCAAATGACAAATGTCACAATGCTAAATGTCAAAAATGAAAAGTGTCACCATGAAAAATGTCAAAAATGCATTATTTCAAGATGGCAAATGTCAAAGATGTCAAATGACAAATGTCACATTGCTAAATGTCAAAAATGAAAAGTGTCACCATGAAAAATGTCAAAAATAACAAATTTCAAGATAGCAAATGTCAAAGATGTCAAATGACAAATGTCACAATGCTAAATGTCAAAAACGAAAAGTGTCACCATGAAAAATGTCAAAAATGACAAATTTTAAAATGGCAAATGTCAAAACTGACAAATGTCACAATGCTAAATGTAAAAAATGATAAGTGTCACCATGAAAAATGTCAAAAATGACAAATTTCAAGATGGCAAATGTCCAAGATGTCAAATGACAAATGTCACAATGCTAAATGTCAAAAATGACAAATTTCAAGATGGCAAATGTCAAAGATGTCAAATGACAAATGTCACAATGCTAAATGTCAAAAATGAAATGTGTCACCATGAAAAATGTCAAAAATGACAAATTTCAAGATGGCAAATGTCAAAACTGACAAATGTCACAATGCTAAATGTCAAAAATGAAAAGTGTCACCATGAAAAATGTCAAAAATGACAAATTTTAAGATGGCAAATGTCAAAGATGTCAAATGACAAATGTCACAATGCTAAATTTCAAAAATGAAAAGTGTCACCATGAAAAATGTCAAAAATAACAAATTTTGAGATGGCAAATGTCAAAGATGTCAAATGACAAATGTCACAATGCTAAGTGTCAAAAATGAAAAGTGTCACCACGAAAAATGTCAAAAATGACAAATTTCAAGATGGCAAATGTCAAAGATGTCAAATGACAAATGTCACAATGCTAAATGTCAGAAATGAAAAGTGTCACCATGAAAAATGTCAAAAATGACAAATTTCAAGATGGCAAATATCAAAGATGTCAAATGACAAATGTCACAATGCTAAATGTCAAAAATAAAAAGTGTCACCATGAAAAATGTCAAAAATGACAAATTTCAAGATGGCAAATGTCAAAACTGACAAATGTCACAATCCTAAATGTCAAAAATGATAAGTGTCACCATGAAAAATGTCAAAAATGACAAATTTCAAGATGGCAAATGTCCAAGATGTCAAATGACAAATGTCACAATGCTAAATGTCAAAAATGAAAAGTGTCACCATGAAAAATGTCAAAAATGACAAATTGCAAGATGGCAAATGTCAAAGATGTCAAATGACAAATGTCACAATGCTAAATGTCAAAAATGAAAAGTGTCAAAAATGACAAATTTCCAGATGGCAAATGTCTAAGATATCAAATGACAAATGTCACAATGCTAAATGTCAAAAATGAAAAGGGTCACCATGAAAAATGACAAATTTCAAGATGGCAAATGTCAAAACTGACAAATGTCACAATGCTAAATGTCAAAAATGAAAAGTGTCACCATGAAAAATGTCAAAAATAACAAATTTCAAGATGGCAAATGTCAAAGATGTCAAATGACAAATGTCACAATGCTAAATGTCAAAAATGACAAATTTCAAGATGGCAAATGTCAAAGATGTCAAATGACAAATGTCACAATGCTAAATGTTAAAAATAAAAAGTGTCACCATGAAAAATGTCAAAAATGACAAATTTCAAGATGGCAAATGTTAAAACTGACAAATGTCACAATGCTAAATGTCAAAAATGATAAGTGTCACCATGAAAAATGTCAAAAATGACAAATTTCAAGATGGCAAATGTCCAAGATGTCAAATGACAAATGTCACAATGCTAAATGTCAAAAATGACAAATTTCAAGATGGCAAATGTCAAAGATGTCAAATGACAAATGTCACAATGCTAAATGTCAAAAATGAAATGTGTCACCATGAAAAATGTCAAAAATGACAAATTTCAAGATGGCAAATGTCAAAACTGACAAATGTCACAATGCTAAATGTCAAAAATGAAAAGTGTCACCATGAAAAATGTCAAAAATGACAAATTTTAAGATGGCAAATGTCAAAGATGTCAAATGACAAATGTCACAATGCTAAATTTCAAAAATGAAAAGTGTCACCATGAAAAATGTCAAAAATAACAAATTTTGAGATGGCAAATGTCAAAGATGTCAAATGACAAATGTCACAATGCTAAGTGTCAAAAATGAAAAGTGTCACCACGAAAAATGTCAAAAATGACAAATTTCAAGATGGCAAATGTCAAAGATGTCAAATGACAAATGTCACAATGCTAAATGTCAAAAATGAAAAGTGTCACCATGAAAAATGTCAAAAATGACAAATTTCAAGATGGCAAATATCAAAGATGTCAAATGACAAATGTCACAATGCTAAATGTCAAAAATAAAAAGTGTCACCATGAAAAATGTCAAAAATGACAAATTTCAAGATGGCAAATGTCAAAACTGACAAATGTCACAATCCTAAATGTCAAAAATGATAAGTGTCACCATGAAAAATGTCAAAAATGACAAATTTCAAGATGGCAAATGTCCAAGATGTCAAATGACAAATGTCACAATGCTAAATGTCAAAAATGAAAAGTGTCACCATGAAAAATGTCAAAAATGACAAATTTCAAGATGGCAAATGTCAACGATGTCAAATGACAAATGTCACAATGCTAAATGTCAAAAATAAAAAGTGTCAAAAATGACAAATTTCCAGATGGCAAATGTCTAAGATATCAAATGACAAATGTCACAATGCTAAATGTCAAAAATGAAAAGGGTCACCATGAAAAATGACAAATTTCAAGATGGCAAATGTCAAAACTGACAAATGTCACAATGCTAAATGTCAAAAATGAAAAGTGTCACCATGAAAAATGTCAAAAATAACAAATTTCAAGATGGCAAATGTCAAAGATGTCAAATGACAAATGTCACAATGCTAAATGTCAAAAATGACAAATTTCAAGATGGCAATGTCAAAGATGTCAAATGACAAATGTCACAATGCTAAATGTTAAAAATAAAAAGTGTCACCATGAAAAATGTCAAAAATGACAAATTTCAAGATGGCAAATGTCAAAGATGTCAAATGACAAAAGTCACAATGCTAAATGTCAAAAATGAAAAGTGTCACCATCAAAAATGTCAAAAATGACAAATTTCAAGATGGCAAATGTCAAAACTGACAAATGTCACAATGCTAAATGTCAAAAATGATAAGTGTCACCATGAAAAATGTCAAAAATGACAAATTTCAAGATGGCAAATATCCAAGATGTCAAATGACAAATGTCACAATGCTAAATGTCAAAAATGACAAATTTCAAGATGGCAAATATCAAAGATGTCAAATGACAAATGTCACAATGCTAAATGTCAAAAATGAAAAGTGTCACCATGAAAAATGTCAAAAATGACAAATTTCAAGATGGCAAATGTCAAAGATGTCAAATGACAAATGTCACAATGCTAAATGTCAAAAATGAAAAGTGTCACCATGAAAAATGTTAAAAATAACAAATTTCAAGATGGCAAATGTCAAAGATGTCAAATGACAAATGTCACAATGCTAAATGTCAAAAATGAAAAGTGTCACCATGAAAAATGTTAAAAATAACAAATTTCAAGATGGCAAATGTCAAAGATGTCAAATGACAAATGTCACAATGCTAAATGTCAAAAATGAAAAGTGTCACCATGAAAAATGTCAAAAATGCAAAATTTCAAGATGGCAAATGTCAAAGATGTCAAATGACAAATGTCACATTGCTAAATGTCAAAAATGAAAAGTGTCACCATGAAAAATGTCAAAAATAACAAATTTCAAGATGGCAAATGTCAAAGATGTCAAATGACAAATGTCACAATGCTAAATGTCAAAAATGAAAAGTGTTACCATGAAAAATGTCAAAAATGACAAATTTCAAGATGGCAAATGTCAAAACTGACAAATGTCACAATGCTAAATGTCAAAAATGATAAGTGTCACCATAAAAATTGTCAAAAATGACAAATTTCAAGATGGCAAATGTCCAAGATGTCAAATGACAAATGTCACAATGCTAAATGTCAAAAATGACAAATTTCAAGATGGCAAATGTCAAAGATGTCAAATGACAAATGTCACAATGCTAAATGTCAAAAATGAAAAGTGTCACCATGAAAAATGTCAAAAATGACAAATTTTAAGATGGCAAATGTCAAAACTGACAAATGTCACAATGCTAAATGTCAAAAATGAAAAGTGTCACCATGAAAAATGTCAAAAATGACAAATTTCAAGATGGCAAATGTCAAAGATGTCAAATGACAAATGTCACAATGCTAAATTTCAAAAATGAAAAGTGTCACCATGAAAAATGTCAAAAATAACAAATTTCAAGATGGCAAATGTCAAAGATGTCAAATGACAAATGTCACAATGCTAAATGTCAAAAATGAAAAGTGTCACCACGAAAAATGTCAAAAATGACAAATTTCAAGATGGCAAATGTCAAAGATGTCAAATGACAAATGTCACAATGCTAAATGTCAAAAATGAAAAGTGTCACCATAAAAAATGTCAAAAATGACAAATTTCAAGATGGCAAATGTCAAAGATGTCAAATGACAAATGTCACAATGCTAAATGTCAAAAATGAAAAGTGTCACCATGAAAAATGTCAAAAATGACAAATTTCAAGATGGCAAATGTCAAAGATGTCAAATGACAAATGTCACAATGCTAAATGTCAAAAATGAAAAATGTCACCATGAAAAATGTCAAAAATGACAAATTTCAAGATGGCAAATGTCAAAACTGACAAATGTCACAATGCTAAATGTCAAAAATGATAAGTGTCACCATGAAAAATGTCAAAAATGACAAATTTCAAGATGGCAAATGTCCAAGATGTCAAATGACAAATGTCACAATGCTAAATGTCAAAAATGAAAAGTGTCACCATGAAAAATCTCAAAAATGACAAATTTCAAGATGGCAAATGTCAAAGATGTCAAATGACAAATGTCACAATGCTAAATGTCAAAAATGAAAAGTGTCAAAAATGACAAATTTCAAGATGGCAAATGTCTAAGATGTCAAATGACAAATGTCACAATGCTAAATGTCAAAAATGAAAAGTGTCACCATGAAAAATGTAAAAAATGACAAGTTCCAAGATGGCAAATGTCAAAACTGACAAATGTCACAATGCTAAATGTCAAAAATGATAAGTGTCACCATGAAAAATGTCAAAAATGACAAATTTCAAGATGGCAAATGTCCAAGATGTCAAATGACAAATGTCACAATGCTAAATGTCAAAAATGACAAATTTCAAGATGGCAAATGTCAAAGATGTCAAATGACAAATGTCACAATGCTAAATGTCAAAAATGAAAAGTGTCACCATGAAAAATGTCAAAAATGACAAATTTCAAGATGGCAAATGTCAAAACTGACAAATGTCACAATGCTAAATGTCAAAAATGAAAAGTGTCACCATGAAAAATGTCAAAAATGACAAATTTCAAGATGGCAAATGTCAAAGATGTCAAATGACAAATGTCACAATGCTAAATGTCAAAAATGAAAAGTGTCACCACGAAAAATGTTAAAAATGACAAATTTCAAGATGGCAAATGTCAAAGATGTCAAATGACAAATGTCACAATGCTAAATGTCAAATATGAAAAGTGTCACCATGAAAAATGTCAAAAATGACAAATTTCAAGATGGCAAATGTCAAAGATGTCAAATGACAAATGTCACAATGCTAAATGTCAAAAATAAAAAGTGTCACCATGAAAAATGTCAAAAATGACAAATTTCAAGATGGCAAATGTCAAAGATGTCAAATGACAAATGTCACAATGCTAAATGTCAAAAATGAAAAGTGTCACCATGAAAAATGTCAACAATGACAAATTTCAAGATGGCAAATGTCAAAACTGACAAATGTCACAATGCTAAATGTCAAAAATGATAAGTGTCACCATGAAAAATGTCAAAAATGACAAATTTCAAGATGGCAAATGTCCAAGATGTCTAATGACAAATGTCACAATGCTAATTGTCAAAAATGAAAAGTGTCACCAAGAAAAATGTCAAAAATGACAAATTTCAAGATGGCAAATGTCAAAGATGTCAAATGACAAATGTCACAATGCTAAATGTCTAAAATGAAAAGTGTCAAAAATGACAAATTTCAAGATGGCAAATGTCTAAGATGTCAAATGACAAATGTCACAATGCTAAATGTCAAAAATGACAAATTTCAAGATGGCAAATGTCAAAGATGTCAAATGACAAATGTCACAATGCTAAATGTCAAAAATGAAATGTGTCACCATGAAAAATGTCAAAAATGACAAATTTCAAGATGGCAAATGTCAAAACTGACAAATGTCACAATGCTAAATGTCAAAAATGAAAAGTGTCACCATGAAAAATGTCAAAAATGACAAATTTTAAGATGGCAAATGTCAAAGATGTCAAATGACAAATGTCACAATGCTAAATTTCAAAAATGAAAAGTGTCACCATGAAAAATGTCAAAAATAACAAATTTTGAGATGGCAAATGTCAAAGATGTCAAATGACAAATGTCACAATGCTAAGTGTCAAAAATGAAAAGTGTCACCACGAAAAATGTCAAAAATGACAAATTTCAAGATGGCAAATGTCAAAGATGTCAAATGACAAATGTCACAATGCTAAATGTCAAAAATGAAAAGTTTCACCATGAAAAATGTCAAAAATGACAAATTTCAAGATGGCAAATATCAAAGATGTCAAATGACAAATGTCACAATGCTAAATGTCAAAAATAAAAAGTGTCACCATGAAAAATGTCAAAAATGACAAATTTCAAGATGGCAAATGTCAAAACTGACAAATGTCACAATCCTAAATGTCAAAAATGATAAGTGTCACCATGAAAAATGTCAAAAATGACAAATTTCAAGATGGCAAATGTCCAAGATGTCAAATGACAAATGTCACAATGCTAAATGTCAAAAATGAAAAGTGTCACCATGAAAAATGTCAAAAATGACAAATTTCAAGATGGCAAATGTCAAAGATGTCAAATGACAAATGTCACAATGCTAAATGTCAAAAATGAAAAGTGTCAAAAATGACAAATTTCCAGATGGCAAATGTCTAAGATATCAAATGACAAATGTCACAATGCTAAATGTCAAAAATGAAAAGGGTCACCATGAAAAATGACAAATTTCAAGATGGCAAATGTCAAAACTGACAAATGTCACAATGCTAAATGTCAAAAATGAAAAGTGTCACCATGAAAAATGTCAAAAATAACAAATTTCAAGATGGCAAATGTCAAAGATGTCAAATGACAAATGTCACAATGCTAAATGTCAAAAATGACAAATTTCAAGATGGCAAATGTCAAAGATGTCAAATGACAAATGTCACAATGCTAAATGTTAAAAATAAAAAGTGTCACCATGAAAAATGTCAAAAATGACAAATTTCAAGATGGCAAATGTCAAAGATGTCAAATGACAAAAGTCACAATGCTAAATGTCAAAAATGAAAAGTGTCACCATCAAAAATGTCAAAAATGACAAATTTCAAGATGGCAAATGTCAAAACTGACAAATGTCACAATGCTAAATGTCAAAAATGATAAGTGTCACCATGAAAAATGTCAAAAATGACAAATTTCAAGATGGCAAATATCCAAGATGTCAAATGACAAATGTCACAATGCTAAATGTCAAAAATGACAAATTTCAAGATGGCAAATATCAAAGATGTCAAATGACAAATGTCACAATGCTAAATGTCAAAAATGAAAAGTGTCACCATGAAAAATGTCAAAAATGACAAATTTCAAGATGGCAAATGTCAAAGATGTCAAATGACAAATGTCACAATGCTAAATGTCAAAAATGAAAAGTGTCACCATGAAAAATGTCAAAAATAACAAATTTCAAGATGGCAAATGTCAAAGATGTCAAATGACAAATGTCACAATGCTAAATGTCAAAAATGAAAAGTGTCACAATGAAAAATGTCAAAAATGACAAATTTCAAGATGGCAAATATCAAAGATCTCAAATGACAAATGTCACAATGCTAAATGTCAAAAATGAAAAGTGTCACCATAAAATGTCAAAAATAACAAATTTCAAGATGGCAAATGTCAAAGATGTCAAATGACAAATGTCACAATGCTAAATGTCAAAAATGAAAAGTGTCACCATGAAAAATGTCAAAAATGCAAAATTTCAAGATGGCAAATGTCAAAGATGTCAAATGACAAATGTCACATTGCTAAATGTCAAAAATGAAAAGTGTCACCATGAAAAATGTCAAAAATAACAAATTTCAAGATGGCAAATGTCAAAGATGTCAAATGACAAATGTCACAATGCTAAATGTCAAAAATGAAAAGTGTTACCATGAAAAATGTCAAAAATGACAAATTTCAAGATGGCAAATGTCAAAACTGACAAATGTCACAATGCTAAATGTCAAAAATGATAAGTGTCACCATAAAAATTGTCAAAAATGACAAATTTCAAGATGGCAAATGTCCAAGATGTCAAATGACAAATGTCACAATGCTAAATGTCAAAAATGACAAATTTCAAGATGGCAAATGTCAAAGATGTCAAATGACAAATGTCACAATGCTAAATGTCAAAAATGAAAAGTGTCAACATGAAAAATGTCAAAAATGACAAATTTTAAGATGGCAAATGTCAAAACTGACAAATGTCACAATGCTAAATGTCAAAAATGAAAAGTGTCACCATGAAAAATGTCAAAAATGACAAATTTCAAGATGGCAAATGTCAAAGATGTCAAATGACAAATGTCACAATGCTAAATTTCAAAAATGAAAAGTGTCACCATGAAAAATGTCAAAAATAACAAATTTCAAGATGGCAAATGTCAAAGATGTCAAATGACAAATGTCACAATGCTAAATGTCAAAAATGAAAAGTGTCACCACGAAAAATGTCAAAAATGACAAATTTCAAGATGGCAAATGTCAAAGATGTCAAATGACAAATGTCACAATGCTAAATGTCAAAAATGAAAAGTGTCACCATAAAAAATGTCAAAAATGACAAATTTCAAGATGGCAAATGTCAAAGATGTCAAATGACAAATGTCACAATGCTAAATGTCAAAAATGAAAAGTGTCACCATGAAAAATGTCAAAAATGACAAATTTCAAGATGGCAAATGTCAAAGATGTCAAATGACAAATGTCACAATGCTAAATGTCAAAAATGAAAAGTGTCAAAAATGACAAATTTCAAGATGGCAAATGTCTAAGATGTCAAATGACAAATGTCACAATGCTAAATGTCAAAAATGAAAAGTGTCACCATGAAAAATGTAAAAAATGACAAGTTCCAAGATGGCAAATGTCAAAACTGACAAATGTCACAATGCTAAATGTCAAAAATGATAAGTGTCACCATGAAAAATGTCAAAAATGACAAATTTTAAGATGGCAAATGTCCAAGATGTCAAATGACAAATGTCACAATGCTAAATGTCAAAAATGACAAATTTCAAGATGGCAAATGTCAAAGATGTCAAATGACAAATGTCACAATGCTAAATGTCAAAAATGAAAAGTGTCACCATGAAAAATGTCAAAAATGACAAATTTCAAGATGGCAAATGTCAAAACTGACAAATGTCACAATGCTAAATGTCAAAAATGAAAAGTGTCACTATGAAAAATGTCAAAAATGACAAATTTCAAGATGGCAAATGTCAAAGATGTCAAATGACAAATGTCACAATGCTAAATGTCAAAAATGAAAAGTGTCACCACGAAAAATGTTAAAAATGACAAATTTCAAGATGGCAAATGTCAAAGATGTCAAATGACAAATGTCACAATGCTAAATGTCAAAAATGAAAAGTGTCACCATGAAAAATGTCAAAAATGACAAATTTCAAGATGGCAAATGTCAAAGATGTCAAATGACAAATGTCACAATGCTAAATGTCAAAAATGATAAGTGTCACCATGAAAAATGTCAAAAATGACAAATTTCAAGATGGCAAATGTCCAAGATGTCTAATGACAAATGTCACAATGCTAATTGTCAAAAATGAAAAGTGTCACCAAGAAAAATGTCAAAAATGACAAATTTCAAGATGGCAAATGTCAAAGATGTCAAATGACAAATGTCACAATGCTAAATGTCTAAAATGAAAAGTGTCAAAAATGACAAATTTCAAGATGGCAAATGTCTAAGATATCAAATGACAAATGTCACAATGCTAAATGTCAAAAATGAAAAGTGTCACCATGAAAAATGACAAATTTCAAGATGGCAAATATCAAAACTGACAAATGTCACAATGCTAAATGTCAAAAATGAAAAGTATCACCATGAAAAATGTCAAAAATAACAAATTTCAAGATGGCAAATGTCAAAGATGTCAAATGACAAATGTCACAATGCTAAATGTCAAAAATGACAAATTTCAAGATGGCAAATGTCAAAGATGTCAAATGACAAATGTCACAATGCTAAATGTTAAAAATAAAAAGTGTCACCATGAAAAATGTCAAAAATGACAAATTTCAAGATGGCAAATGTCAAAGATGTCAAATGACAAATGTCACAATGCTAAATGTCAAAAATGAAAAGTGTCACCATGAAAAATGTCAAAAATGACAAATTTCAAGATGGCAAATGTCAAAACTGACAAATGTCACAATGCTAAATGTCAAAAATGATAAGTGTCACCATGAAAAATGTCAAAAATGACAAATTTCAAGATGGAAAATGTCAAAGATGTCAAATGACAAATGTCACAATGCTAAATGTCAAAAATGACAAATTTCAAGATGGCAAATGTCAAAGATGTCAAATGACAAATGTCACAATTCTAAATGTCAAAAATGAAAAGTGTTACAATGAAAAATGTCAAAAATGACAAATTTCAAGATGGCAAATATCAAAGATCTCAAATGACAAATGTCACAATGCTAAATGTCAAAAATGAAAAGTGTCACCATGAAAAATGTCAAAAATAACAAATTTCAAGATGGCAAATGTCAAAGATGTCAAATGACAAATGTCACAATGCTAAATGTCAAAAATGAAAAGTGTCACCATGAAAAATGTCAAAAATGCATTATTTCAAGATGGCAAATGTCAAAGATGTCAAATGACAAATGTCACATTGCTAAATGTCAAAAATGAAAAGTGTCACCATGAAAAATGTCAAAAATAACAAATCTCAAGATGGCAAATGTCAAAGATGTCAAATGACAAATGTCACAATGCTAAATGTCAAAAACGAAAAGTGTCACCATGAAAAATGTCAAAAATGACAAATTTTAAAATGGCAAATGTCAAAACTGACAAATGTCACAATGCTAAATGTAAAAAATGATAAGTGTCACCATGAAAAATGTCAAAAATGACAAATTTCAAGATGGCAAATGTCCAAGATGTCAAATGACAAATGTCACAATGCTAAATGTCAAAAATGACAAATTTCAAGATGGCAAATGTCAAAGATGTCAAATGACAAATGTCACAATGCTAAATGTCAAAAATGAAAAGTGTCACCATGAAAAATGTCAAAAATGACAAATTTCAAGATGGCAAATGTCAAAACTGACAAATGTCACAATGCTAAATGTCAAAACTGAAAAGTGTCACCATGAAAAATGTCAAAAATGACAAATTTCAAGATGGCAAATGTCAAAGATGTCAAATGACAAATGTCACAATGCTAAATTTCAAAAATGAAAAGTGTCACCATGAAAAATGTCAAAAATAACAAATTTCAAGATGGCAAATGTCAAAGATGTCAAATGACAAATGTCACAATGCTAAATGTCAAAAATGAAAAGTGTCACCACGAAAAATGTCAAAAATGACAAATTTCAAGATGGCAAATGTCAAAGATGTCAAATGACAAATGTCACAATGCTAAATGTCAAAAATGAAAAGTGTCACCATAAAAAATGTCAAAAATGACAAATTTCAAGATGGCAAATGTCAAAGATGTCAAATGACAAATGTCACAATGCTAAATGTCAAAAATAAAAAGTGTCACCATGAAAAATGTCAAAAATGACAAATTTCAAGATGGCAAATGTCAAAGATGTCAAATAACAAATGTCACAATGCTAAATGTCAAAAATGAAAAATGTCACCATGAAAAATGTCAAAAATGACAAATTTCAAGATGGCAAATGTCAAAACTGACAAATGTCACAATGCTAAATGTCAAAAATGATAAGTGTCACCATAAAAAATGTCAAAAATGACAAATTTCAAGATGGCAAATGTCCAAGATGTCAAATGACAAATGTCACAATGCTAAATGTCAAAAATGAAAAGTGTCACCATGAAAAATGTCAAAAATGACAAATTTCAAGATGGCAAATGTCAAAGATGTCAAATGACAAATGTCACAATGCTAAATGTCAAAAATGAAAAGTGTCAAAAATGACAAATTTCAAGATGGCAAATGTCTAAAATGTCAAATGACAAATGTCACAATGCTAAATGTCAAAAATGAAAAGTGTCACCATGAAAAATGTCAAAAATGACAAGTTTCAAGATGGCAAATGTCAAAACTGACAAATGTCACAATGCTAAATGTCAAAAATGATAAGTGTCACCATGAAAAATGTCAAAAATGACAAATTTCAAGATGGCAAATGTCCAAGATGTCAAATGACAAATGTCACAATGCTAAATGTCAAAAATGACAAATTTCAAGATGGCAAATGTCAAAGATGTCAAATGACAAATGTCACAATGCTAAATGTCAAAAATGAAAAGTGTCACCATGAAAAATGTCAAAAATGACAAATTTCAAGATGGCAAATGTCAAAACTGACAAATGTCACAATGCTAAATGTCAAAAATGAAAAGTGTCACCATGAAAAATGTCAAAAATGACAAATTTCAAGATGACAAATGTCAAAGATGTCAAATGACAAATGTCACAATGCTAAATTTCAAAAATGAAAAGTGTCACCATGAAAAATGTCAAAAATAACAAATTTCAAGATGGCAAATGTCAAAGATGTCAAATGACAAATGTCACAATGCTAAATGTCAAAAATGAAAAGTGTCACCACGAAAAATGTCAAAAATGACAAATTTCAAGATGGCAAATGTCAAAGATGTCAAATGACAAATGTCACAATGCTAAATGTCAAAAATGAAAAGTGTCACCATGAAAAATGTCAAAAATGACAAATTTCAAGATGGCAAATGTCAAAGATGTCAAATGACAAATGTCACAATGCTAAATGTCAAAAATGAAAAGTGTCAAAAATGACAAATTTCAAGATGGCAAATGTCTAAAATGTCAAATGACAAATGTCACAATGCTAAATGTCAAAAATGAAAAGTGTCACCATGAAAAATGTCAAAAATGACAAGTTTCAAGATGGCAAATGTCAAAACTGACAAATGTCACAATGCTAAATGTCAAAAATGATAAGTGTCACCATGAAAAATGTCAAAAATGACAAATTTCAAGATGGCAAATGTCCAAGATGTCAAATGACAAATGTCACAATGCTAAATGTCAAAAATGACAAATTTCAAGATGGCAAATGTCAAAGATGTCAAATGACAAATGTCACAATGCTAAATGTCAAAACTGAAAAGTGTCACCATGAAAAATGTCAAAAATGACAAATTTCAAGATGGCAAATGTCAAAGATGTCAAATGACAAATGTCACAATGCTAAATTTCAAAAATGAAAAGTGTCACCATGAAAAATGTCAAAAATAACAAATTTCAAGATGGCAAATGTCAAAGATGTCAAATGACAAATGTCACAATGCTAAATGTCAAAAATGAAAAGTGTCACCACGAAAAATGTCAAAAATGACAAATTTCAAGATGGCAAATGTCAAAGATGTCAAATGACAAATGTCACAATGCTAAATGTCAAAAATGAAAAGTGTCACCATAAAAAATGTCAAAAATGACAAATTTCAAGATGGCAAATGTCAAAGATGTCAAATGACAAATGTCACAATGCTAAATGTCAAAAATAAAAAGTGTCACCATGAAAAATGTCAAAAATGACAAATTTCAAGATGGCAAATGTCAAAGATGTCAAATAAAAAATGTCACAATGCTAAATGTCAAAAATGAAAAATGTCACCATGAAAAATGTCAAAAATGACAAATTTCAAGATGGCAAATGTCAAAACTGACAAATGTCACAATGCTAAATGTCAAAAATGATAAGTGTCACCATAAAAAATGTCAAAAATGACAAATTTCAAGATGGCAAATGTCCAAGATGTCAAATGACAAATGTCACAATGCTAAATGTCAAAAATGAAAAGTGTCACCATGAAAAATGTCAAAAATGACAAATTTCAAGATGGCAAATGTCAAAGATGTCAAATGACAAATGTCACAATGCTAAATGTCAAAAATGAAAAGTGTCAAAAATGACAAATTTCAAGATGGCAAATGTCTAAAATGACAAATGTCACAATGCTAAATGTCAAAAATGAAAAGTGTCACCATGAAAAATGTCAAAAATGACAAGTTTCAAGATGGCAAATGTCAAAACTGACAAATGTCACAATGCTAAATGTCAAAAATGATAAGTGTCACCATGAAAAATGTCAAAAATGACAAATTTCAAGATGGCAAATGTCCAAGATGTCAAATGACAAATGTCACAATGCTAAATGTCAAAAATGACAAATTTCAAGATGGCAAATGTCAAAGATGTCAAATGACAAATGTCACAATGCTAAATGTCAAAAATGAAAAGTGTCACCATGAAAAATGTCAAAAATGACAAATTTCAAGATGGCAAATGTCAAAACTGACAAATGTCACAATGCTAAATGTCAAAAATGAAAAGTGTCACCATGAAAAATGTCAAAAATGACAAATTTCAAGATGGCAAATGTCAAAGATGTCAAATGACAAATGTCACAATGCTAAATTTCAAAAATGAAAAGTGTCACCATGAAAAATGTCAAAAATAACAAATTTCAAGATGGCAAATGTCAAAGATGTCAAATGACAAATGTCACAATGCTAAATGTCAAAAATGAAAAGTGTCACCACGAAAAATGTCAAAAATGACAAATTTCAAGATGGCAAATGTCAAAGATGTCAAATGACAAATGTCACAATGCTAAATGTCAAAAATGAAAAGTGTCACCATGAAAAATGTCAAAAATGACAAATTTCAAGATGGCAAATGTCAAAGATGTCAAATGACAAATGTCACAATGCTAAATGTCAAAAATAAAAAGTGTCACCATGAAAAATGTCAAAAATGACAAATTTCAAGATGGCAAATGTCAAAGATGTCAAATGACAAATGTCACAATGCTAAATGTCAAAAATGAAAAGTGTCACCATGAAAAATGTCAAAAATGACAAATTTCAAGATGGCAAATGTCCAAGATGTCAAATGACAAATGTCACAATGCTAAATGTCAAAAATGACAAATTTCAAGATGGCAAATGTCAAAGATGTCAAATGACAAATGTCACAATGCTAAATGTCAAAACTGAAAAGTGTCACCATGAAAAATGTCAAAAATGACAAATTTCAAGATGGCAAATGTCAAAGATGTCAAATGACAAATGTCACAATGCTAAATTTCAAAAATGAAAAGTGTCACCATGAAAAATGTCAAAAATAACAAATTTCAAGATGGCAAATGTCAAAGATGTCAAATGACAAATGTCACAATGCTAAATGTCAAAAATGAAAAGTGTCACCACGAAAAATGTCAAAAATGACAAATTTCAAGATGGCAAATGTCAAAGATGTCAAATGACAAATGTCACAATGCTAAATGTCAAAAATGAAAAGTGTCACCATAAAAAATGTCAAAAATGACAAATTTCAAGATGGCAAATGTCAAAGATGTCAAATGACAAATGTCACAATGCTAAATGTCAAAAATAAAAAGTGTCACCATGAAAAATGTCAAAAATGACAAATTTCAAGATGGCAAATGTCAAAGATGTCAAATAACAAATGTCACAATGCTAAATGTCAAAAATGAAAAATGTCACCATGAAAAATGTCAAAAATGACAAATTTCAAGATGGCAAATGTCAAAACTGACAAATGTCACAATGCTAAATGTAAAAAATGATAAGTGTCACCATAAAAAATGTCAAAAATGACAAATTTCAAGATGGCAAATGTCCAAGATGTCAAATGACAAATGTCACAATGCTAAATGTCAAAAATGAAAAGTGTCACCATGAAAAATGTCAAAAATGACAAATTTCAAGATGGCAAATGTCAAAGATGTCAAATGACAAATGTCACAATGCTAAATGTCAAAAATGAAAAGTGTCAAAAATGACAAATTTCAAGATGGCAAATGTCTAAAATGTCAAATGACAAATGTCACAATGCTAAATGTCAAAAATGAAAAGTGTCACCATGAAAAATGTCAAAAATGACAAGTTTCAAGATGGCAAATGTCAAAACTGACAAATGTCACAATGCTAAATGTCAAAAATGATAAGTGTCACCATGAAAAATGTCAAAAATGACAAATTTCAAGATGGCAAATGTCCAAGATGTCAAATGACAAATGTCACAATGCTAAATGTCAAAAATGACAAATTTCAAGATGGCAAATGTCAAAGATGTCAAATGACAAATGTCACAATGCTAAATGTCAAAAATGAAAAGTGTCACCATGAAAAATGTCAAAAATGACAAATTTCAAGATGGCAAATGTCAAAACTGACAAATGTCACAATGCTAAATGTCAAAAATGAAAAGTGTCACCATGAAAAATGTCAAAAATGACAAATTTCAAGATGGCAAATGTCAAAGATGTCAAATGACAAATGTCACAATGCTAAATTTCAAAAATGAAAAGTGTCACCATGAAAAATGTCAAAAATAACAAATTTCAAGATGGCAAATGTCAAAGATGTCAAATGACAAATGTCACAATGCTAAATGTCAAAAATGAAAAGTGTCACCACGAAAAATGTCAAAAATGACAAATTTCAAGATGGCAAATGTCAAAGATGTCAAATGACAAATGTCACAATGCTAAATGTCAAAAATGAAAAGTGTCACCATGAAAAATGTCAAAAATGACAAATTTCAAGATGGCAAATGTCAAAGATGTCAAATGACAAATGTCACAATGCTAAATGTCAAAAATAAAAAGTGTCACCATGAAAAATGTCAAAAATGACAAATTTCAAGATGGCAAATGTCAAAGATGTCAAATGACAAATGTCACAATGCTAAATGTCAAAAATGAAAAGTGTCACCATGAAAAATGTCAAAAATGACAAATTTCAAGATGGCAAATGTCAAAACTGACAAATGTCACAATGCTAAATGTCAAAAATGATAAGTGTCACCATGAAAAATGTCAAAAATGACAAATTTCAAGATGGCAAATGTCCAAGATGTCAAATGACAAATGTCACAATGCTAAATGTCAAAAATGAAAAGTGTCACTAAGAAAAATGTCAAAAATGACAAATTTCAAGATGGCAAATGTCAAAGATGTCAAATGACAAATGTCACAATGCTAAATGTCAAAAATGAAAAGTGTCAAAAATGACAAATTTCAAGATGGCAAATGTCTAAGATATCAAATGACAAATGTCACAATGCTAAATGTCAAAAATGAAAAGTGTCACCATGAAAAATGACAAATTTCAAGATGGCAAATGTCAAAACTGACAAATGTCACAATGCTAAATGTCAAAAATGAAAAGTGTCACCATGAAAAATGTCAAAAATGAAAAATTTCAAGATGGCAAATGTCAAAACTGACAAATGTCACAATGCTAAATGTCAAAAATGATAAGTGTCACCATGAAAAATGTCAAAAATGACAAATTTCAAGATGGCAAATGTCAAAGATGTCAAATGACAAATGTCACAATGCTAAATGTCAAAAATGACAAATTTTAACATGGCAAATGTCTAAGATGTCAAATGACAAATGTCACAATGCTAAATGTCAAAATGAAAAGTGTCACCATGAAAAATGTCAAAAATGACAAATTTCAAGATGGCAAATGTCCAAGATGTTAAATGACAAATGTCACAATGCTAAATGTCAAAAATGAAAAGTGTCACCATGAAAAATGTCAAAAATGACAAATTTCAAGATGGCAAATGTCAAAGATGTCAAATGACAAATGTCACAATGCTAAATGTCAAAAATGAAAAGTGTCAAAAATGACAAATTTCAAGATGGCAAATGTCTAAGATGTCAAATGACAAATGTCACAATGCTAAATGTCAAAAATGAAAAGTGTCACCGTGAAAAATGTTAAAAATGACAAATTTCAAGATGGCAAATGTCAAAGATGTCAAATGACAAATATCACAATGCTAAATGTCAAAAATGAAAAGTGTCACCATGAAAAATGTCAAAAATGACAAATTTCAAGATGGCAAATGTCAAAGATGTCAAATGACAAATGTCACAATGCTAAATGTCAAAAATGAAAAGTGTCCCCATGAAAAATGTCAATAATGACAAATTTCAAGATGTCAAAGATGTCAAATGACAAATGTCACAATAATAAATGTCAAAAATGAAAAGTGTCACCATGAAAAATGTCAAAAATGACAAATTTCAAGATGGCAAATGTCAAAGATGTCAAATGACAAATGTCACAATGCTAAATGTCAAAAATGAAAAGTGTCACCATGAAAAATGTCAAAAATAACAAATTTCAAGATGGCAAATGTCAAAGATGTCAAATGACAAATGTCACAATGCTAAATGTTAAAAATGAAAAGTGTCACCATGAAAAATGTCAAAAATGACAAATTTCAAGATGGCAAATGTCAAAACTGACAAATGTCACAATGCTAAATGTCAAAAATGATAAGTGTCACCATGAAAAATGTCAAAAATAACAAATTTCAAGATGGCAAATGTCCAAGATGTCAAATGACAAATGTCGCAATGCTAAATGTCAAAAATGAAAAGTGTCACCATGAAAAATGTCAAAAATGACAAATTTCAAGATGGCAAATGTCAAAGATGTCAAATGACAAATGTCACAATGCTAAATGTCAAAAATGAAAAGTGTCACCATGAAAAATGTTAAAAATAACAAATTTGAAGATGGCAAATGTCAAAGATGTCAAATGACAAATGTCACAATTCTAAATGTCAAAAATGAAAAGTGTCACCATGAAAAATGTTAAAAATAACAAATTTCAAGATGGCAAATATTAAAGATGTCAAATGACAAATGTCACAATGCTAAATGTCAAAAATGAAAAGTGTCACCATGAAAAATGTCAAAAATAACAAATTTCAAGATGGCAAATGTCAAAGATGTCAAATGACAAATGTCACAATGCTAAATGTCAAAAATGAAAAGTGTCGCCATGAAAAATGTCAAAAATGCAAAATTTCAAGATGGCAAATGTCAAAGATTACAAATGACAAATGTCACAATGCTAAATGTCAAAAATGAAAAGTGTCACCATGAAAAATGTCAAAAATAACAAATTTCAAGATGGCAAATGTCAAAGATGTCAAATGACAAATGTCAAAAATGAAAAGTGTCACCATGAAAAATGTCAAAAATGAAAAATTTCAAGATGGCAAATGTCAAAACTGACAAATGTCACAATGCTAAATGTCAGAAATGATAAGTGTCACCATGAAAAATGTCAAAAATGACAAATTTCAAGATGGCAAATGTCCAAGATGTCAAATGACAAATGTCACAACGCTTAATGTCAAAATTGACAAATTTCAAGATGGCAAATGTCAAAGATGTCAAATGACAAATGACCCAATGCTAAATGTCAAAAATGAAAAGTGTCACCATGAAAAATGTCAAAAATGACAAATTTTAAGATGGCAAATGTCAAAACTGACAAATGTCACAATGCTAAATGTCAAAAATGAAAAGTATCACCATGAAAAATGTCAAAAATGACAAATTTCAAGATGGCAAATATCAAAGATGTCAAATGACAAATGTCACAATGCTAAATGTCAAAAATGAAAAGTGTCACCATGAAAAATGTCAAAAATAACAAATTTCAAGATGGCAAATGTCAAAGATGTCAAATGACAAATGTCACAATGCTAAATGTTAAAAATGAAAAGTGTCACCATGAAAAATGTCAAAAATAACAAATTTCAAGATGGAAAATGTCAAAGATGTCAAATGACAAATGTCACAATGCTAAATGTCAAAAATGAAAAGTGTCACCATGAAAAATGTCAAAAATAACAAATTTCAATATGGCAAATGTCAAAGATGTCAAATGACAAATGTCACAATGCTAAATGTCAAAAATGAAAAGTGTCACCATAAAAAATGTCAAAAATGACAAATTTCAAGATAGCAAATGTCAAAACTGACAAATGTCACGATGCTTAATGTCAAAAATGATAAGTGTCACCATGAAAAATGTCAAAAATGACAAATTTCAAGATAGCAAATGTCCAAGATGTCAAATGACAAATGTCACAATGCGAAATGTCAAAAATGACAAATTTCAAGATGGCAAATGTCAAAGATGTCAAATCACAAATGTCACAATGCTAAATGTCAAAAATGAAAAGTGTCACGATGAAAAATGTCAAAAATGACAAATTTCAAGATGGCAAATGTCAAAGATGTCAAATGACAAATGTCACAATGCTAAATGTCAAAAATGAAAAGTGTCACCATGAAACATGTCAAAAATAACAAATTTCAAGATGGCAAATGTCAAAGATGTCAAATGACAAATGTCACAATGCTAAATGTCAAAAATGAAAAGTGTCACCACGAAAAATGTCAAAAATGACAAATTTCAAGATGGCAAATGTCAAAGATGTCAAATGACAAATGTCACAATGCTAAATGTCAAAAATGAAAAGTGTCACCATGAAAAATGTCAAAAATGACAAATTTCAAGATGGCAAATGTCAAAGATGTCAAATGACAAATGTCACAATGCTAAATGTCAAAAATAAAAAGTGTCACCATGAAAAATGTCAAAAATGACAAATTTCAAGATGGCAAATGTCAAAGATGTCAAATGACAAATGTCACAATGCTAAATGTCAAAAATGAAAAGTGTCACCATGAAAAATGTCAAAAATGACAAATTTCAAGATGGCAAATGTCAAAACTGACAAATGTCACAATGCTAAATGTCAAAAATGATAAGTGTCACCATGAAAAATGTCAAAAATGACAAATTTCAAGATGGCAAATGTCCAAGATGTCAAATGACAAATGTCACAATGCTAAATGTCAAAAATGAAAAGTGTCACTAAGAAAAATGTCAAAAATGACAAATTTCAAGATGGCAAATGTCAAAGATGTCAAATGACAAATGTCACAATGCTAAATGTCAAAAATGAAAAGTGTCAAAAATGACAAATTTCAAGATGGCAAATGTCTAAAATATCAAATGACAAATGTCACAATGCTAAATGTCAAAAATGAAAAGTGTCACCATAAAAAATGACAAATTTCAAGATGGCAAATGTCAAAACTGACAAATGTCACAATGCTAAATGTCAAAAATGAAAAGTGTCACCATGAAAAATGTCAAAAATGACAAATTTCAAGATGGCAAATGTCAAAACTGACAAATGTCACAATGCTAAATGTCAAAAATGATAAGTGTCACCATGAAAAATGTCAAAAATGACAAATTTCAAGATGGCAAATGTCAAAGATGTCAAATGACAAATGTCACAATGCTAAATGTCAAAAATGACAAATTTTAACATGGCAAATGTCTAAGATGTCAAATGACAAATGTCACAATGCTAAATGTCAAAAATGAAAAGTGTCACCATGAAAAATGTCAAAAATGACAAATTTCAAGATGGCAAATGTCCAAGATGTTAAATGACAAATGTCACAATGCTAAATGTCAAAAATGAAAAGTGTCACCATGAAAAATGTCAAAAATGACAAATTTCAAGATGGCAAATGTCAAAGATGTCAAATGACAAATGTCACAATGCTAAATGTCAAAAATGAAAAGTGTCAAAAATGACAAATTTCAAGATGGCAAATGTCTAAGATGTCAAATGACAAATGTCACAATGCTAAATGTCAAAAATGAAAAGTGTCACCGTGAAAAATGTTAAAAATGACAAATTTCAAGATGGCAAATGTCAAAGATGTCAAATGACAAATATCACAATGCTAAATGTCAAAAATGAAAAGTGTCACCATGAAAAATGTCAAAAATGACAAATTTCAAGATGGCAAATGTCAAAGATGTCAAATGACAAATGTCACAATGCTAAATGTCAAAAATGAAAAGTGTCCCCATGAAAAATGTCAATAATGACAAATTTCAAGATGTCAAAGATGTCAAATGACAAATGTCACAATAATAAATGTCAAAAATGAAAAGTGTCACCATGAAAAATGTCAAAAATGACAAATTTCAAGATGGCAAATGTCAAAGATGTCAAATGACAAATGTCACAATGCTAAATGTCAAAAATGAAAAGTGTCACCATGAAAAATGTCAAAAATAACAAATTTCAAGATGGCAAATGTCAAAGATGTCAAATGACAAATGTCACAATGCTAAATGTTAAAAATGAAAAGTGTTACCATGAAAAATGTCAAAAATGACAAATTTCAAGATGGCAAATGTCAAAACTGACAAATGTCACAATGCTAAATGTCAAAAATGATAAGTGTCACCATGAAAAATGTCAAAAATGACAAATTTCAAGATGGCAAATGTCCAAGATGTCAAATGACAAATGTCACAATGCTAAATGTCAAAAATGAAAAGTGTCACCATGAAAAATGTCAAAAATGACAAATTTCAAGATGGCAAATGTCAAAGATGTCAAATGACAAATGTCACAATGCTAAATGTCAAAAATGAAAAGTGTCACCATGAAAAATGTTAAAAATAACAAATTTCAAGATGGCAAATGTCAAAGATGTCAAATGACAAATGTCACAATTCTAAATGTCAAAAATGAAAAGTGTCACCATGAAAAATGTTAAAAATAACAAATTTCAAGATGGCAAATATTAAAGATGTCAAATGACAAATGTCACAATGCTAAATGTCAAAAATGAAAAGTGTCACCATGAAAAATGTCAAAAATAACAAATTTCAAGATGGCAAATGTCAAAGATGTCAAATGACAAATGTCACAATGCTAAATGTCAAAAATGAAAAGTGTCGCCATGAAAAATGTCAAAAATGCAAAATTTCAAGATGGCAAATGTCAAAGATTACAAATGACAAATGTCACAATGCTAAATGTCAAAAATGAAAAGTGTCACCATGAAAAATGTCAAAAATAACAAATTTCAAGATGGCAAATGTCAAAGATGTCAAATGACAAATGTCAAAAATGAAAAGTGTCACCATGAAAAATGTCAAAAATGAAAAATTTCAAGATGGCAAATGTCAAAACTGACAAATGTCACAATGCTAAATGTCAGAAATGATAAGTGTCACCATGAAAAATGTCAAAAATGACAAATTTCAAGATGGCAAATGTCCAAGATGTCAAATGACAAATGTCACAACGCTTAATGTCAAAATTGACAAATTTCAAGATGGCAAATGTCAAAGATGTCAAATGACAAATGACCCAATGCTAAATGTCAAAAATGAAAAGTGTCACCATGAAAAATGTCAAAAATGACAAATTTTAAGATGGCAAATGTCAAAACTGACAAATGTCACAATGCTAAATGTCAAAAATGAAAAGTATCACCATGAAAAATGTCAAAAATGACAAATTTCAAGATGGCAAATATCAAAGATGTCAAATGACAAATGTCACAATGCTAAATGTCAAAAATGAAAAGTGTCACCATGAAAAATGTCAAAAATAACAAATTTCAAGATGGCAAATGTCAAAGATGTCAAATGACAAATGTCACAATGCTAAATGTTAAAAATGAAAAGTGTCACCATGAAAAATGTCAAAAATAACAAATTTCAAGATGGAAAATGTCAAAGATGTCAAATGACAAATGTCACAATGCTAAATGTCAAAAATGAAAAGTGTCACCATGAAAAATGTCAAAAATAACAAATTTCAAGATGGCAAATGTCAAAGATGTCAAATGACAAATGTCACAATGCTAAATGTCAAAAATGAAAAGTGTCACCATAAAAAATGTCAAAAATGACAAATTTCAAGATAGCAAATGTCAAAACTGACAAATGTCACGATGCTTAATGTCAAAAATGATAAGTGTCACCATGAAAAATGTCAAAAATGACAAATTTCAAGATAGCAAATGTCCAAGATGTCAAATGACAAATGTCACAATGCTAAATGTCAAAAATGACAAATTTCAAGATGGCAAATGTCAAAGATGTCAAATCACAAATGTCACAATGCTAAATGTCAAAAATGAAAAGTGTCACGATGAAAAATGTCAAAAATGACAAATTTCAAGATGGCAAATGTCAAAGATGTCAAATGACAAATGTCACAATGCTAAATGTCAAAAATGAAAAGTGTCACCATGAAACATGTCAAAAATAACAAATTTCAAGATGGCAAATGTCAAAGATGTCAAATGACAAATGTCACAATGCTAAATGTCAAAAATGAAAAGTGTCACCATGAAAAATGTCAAAAATGACAAATTTCAAGATGGCAAATGTCAAAGATGTCAAATGACAAATGTCACAATGCTAAATGTCAAAAATGAAAAGTGTTACCATAAAATGTCAAAAATGACAAATTTCAAGATGGCAAATGTCAAAGATGTCAAATGACAAATGTCACAATGCTAAATGTCAACAATGAAAAGTGTCACCATGAAAAATGTCAAAAATGACAAATTTCAAGATAGCAAATGTCAAAGATGTCAAATGACAAATGTCACAATGCTAAATGTCAAAAATGAAAAGTGTCACACTGAAAAATGTCAAAAATGACAAATTTCAAGATGGCAAATGTCAAAACTGACAAATGTCACAATGCTAAATGTCAAAAATGATAAGTGTCACCATGAAAAATGTCACAAATGACAAATTTCAAGATGGCAAATGTCCAAGATGTCAAATGACAAATGTCACAATGCTAAATGTCAAAAATGAAAAGTGTCACCATGAAAAATGTAAAAAATGACAAATTTCAAGATGACAAATGTCAAAGATGTCAAATGGCAAATGTCACAATGCTAAATGTCAAAAACGAAAAGTGTCAAAAATAACAAATTTCAAGATGGCAAATGTCTAAGATGTCAAATGACAAATGTCACAATGCTAAATGTCAAAAATGAAAAGTGTCACCGTGAAAAATGTCAAAAATGACAAATTTCAAGATGGCAAATGTCAAAGATGTCAAATGACAAATGTCACAATGCTAAATGTCAAAAATGAAAAGTGTCACCATGAAAAATGTCAAAAATGACAAATTTCTAGATGGCAAATGTCAAAGATGTCAAATGACAAATGTCACAATGCTAAATGTCAAAAATGAAAAGTGTCCCCATGAAAAATGTCAATAATGACAAATTTCAAGATGGCAAATGTCAAAGATGTCAAATGACAAATGTCACAATGCTAAATGTCAAAAATGAAAAGTGTCACCATGAAAAATGTCAAAAATGACAAATTTCAAGATGGCAAATGTCCAAGATGTCAAATGACAAATGTCACAATGCTAAATGTCAAAAATGACAAATTTCAAGATGGCAAATGTCAAAGATGTCAAATGACAAATGTCACAATGCTAAATGTCAAAAATGAAAAGTGTCACCATGAAAAATGTCAAAAATGACAAATTTCAAGATGGCAAATGTCAAAGATGTCAAATGACAAATGTCACAATGCTAAATGTCAAAAATGAAAAGTGTCACCATGAAAAATGTCAAAAATAACAAATTTCAAGATGGCAAATGTCAAAGATGTCAAATGACAAATGTCACAATTCTAAATGTCAAAAATGAAAAGTGTCACCATGAAAAATGTCAAAAATGACAAATTTCAAGATGGCAAATATCAAAGATGTCAAATGACAAATGTCACAATGCTAAATGTCCACAATAAAAAGTGTCACCATGAAAAATGTCAAAAATAACAAATTTCAAGATGGCAAATGTCAAAGATGTCAAATGACAAATGTCACAATGCTAAATGTCAAAAATGAAAAGTGTCACCATGAAAAATGTCAAAAATGCAAAATTTCAAGATGGCAAATGTCAAAGATTACAAATGACAAATGTCACAATGCTAAATGTCAAAAATGAAAAGTGTCACCATGAAAAATGTCAAAAATAACAAATTTCAAGATGGCAAATGTCAAAGATGTCAAATGACAAATGTCAAAAATGAAAAGTGTCACCATGAAAAATGTCAACAATGACAAATTTCAAGATGGCAAATGTCAAAACTGACAAATGTCACAATGCTAAATGTCAAAAATGATAAGTGTCACCATGAAAAATGTCAAAAATGACAAATTTCAAGATGGCAAATGTCCAAGATGTCAAATGACAAATGTCACAATGCTAAATGTCAAAAATGACAAATTTCAAGATGGCAAATGTCAAAGATGTCAAATGACAAATGTCACAATGCTAAATGTCAAAAATGAAAAGTGTCACCATGACAAATGTCAAAAATGACAAATTTCAAGATGGCAAATGTCAAAACTGACAAATGTCACAATGCTAAATGTCAAAAATGAAAAGTATCACCATGAAAAATGTCAAAAATGACAAATTTCAAGATGGCAAATGTCAAAGATGTCAAATGACAAATGTCACAATGCTAAATGTCAAAAATGAAAAGTGTCACCATGAAAAATGTCAAAAATAACAAATTTCAAGATGGCAAATGTCAAAGATGTCAAATGACAAATGTCACAATGCTAAATGTCAAAAATGAAAAGTGTCACCATGAAAAATGTCAAAAATGCAAAATTTCAAGATGGCAAATGTCAAAGATGTCAAATGACAAATGTCACAATGCTAAATGTCAAAAATGAAAAGTGTCACCATGAAAAATATCAAAAATAACAAATTTCAAGATGGCAAATGTCAAAGATGTCAAATGACAAATGTCACAATGCTAAATGTCAAAAATGAAATGTGTCATCATGAAAAATGTCAAAAATGACAAATTTCAAGATGGCAAATGTCAAAACTGACAAATGTCACAATGCTAAATGTCAAAAATGATAAGTGTCACCATGAAAAATGTCAAAAATGACAAATTTCAAGATGGCAAATGTCCAAGATGTCAAATGACAAATGTCACAATGCTAAATGTCAAAAATGACAAATTTCAAGATGGCAAATGTCAAAGATGTCAAATGTCACAATGCTAAATGTCAAAAATGAAAAGTGTCACGATGAAAAATGTCAAAAATGACAAATTTCAAGATGGCAAATGTCAAAGATGTCAAATGACAAATGTCACAATGCTAAATGTCAAAAATGAAAAGTGTCACCATGAAAAATGTCAAAAATAACAAATTTCAAGATGGCAAATGTCAAAGATGTCAAATGACAAACGTCACAATGCTAAATGTCAAAAATGAAAAGTGTCACCATGAAAAATGTCAAAAATGACAAATTTCAAGATGGCAAATGTCAAAGATGTCAAATGACAAATGTCACAATGCTAAATGTCAAAAATGAAAAGTGTCACCATAAAATGTCAAAAATGACAAATTTCAAGCTGGCAAATGTCAAAGACGCCAAATGACAAATGTCACAATGCTAAATGTCAAAAATGAAAAGTGTCACCATGAAAAATGTCAAAAATGACAAATTTCAAGATGGCAAATGTCAAAGATGTCAAATGACAAATGTCACAATGCTAAATGTTAAAAATGAAAAGTGTCACCATAAAAAATGTCAAAAATGACAAATTTCAAGATGGCAAATGTCAAAACTGACAAATGTCACAATGCTAAATGTCAAAAATGATAAGTGTCACCATCAAAAATGTCAAAAATGACAAATTTCAAGATAGCAAATGTCCAAGATGTCAAATGACAAATGTCACTATGCTAAATGTCAAAAATGAAAAGTGTCACCATGAAAAATGTCAAAAATGACAAATTTCAAGATGGCAAATGTCAAAGATGTCAAATGACAAATGTCACAATGCTAAATGTCAAAAATGAAAAGTGTCAAAAATGACAAATTTCAAGATGGCAAATGTCTAAGATGTCAAATGACAAATGTCACAATGCTAAATGTCAAAAATGAAAAGTGTCACCGTGAAAAATGTCAAAAATGACAAATGTCAAGATGGCAAATGTCAAAGATGTCAAATGACAAATGTCACAATGCTAAATGTCAAAAATAAAAAGTGTCACCATGAAAAATGTCAAAAATGACAAATTTCTAGATGGCAAATGTCAATGATGTCAAATGACAAATGTCACAATGCTAAATGTCAAAAATGAAAAGTGTCCCCATGAAAAATATCAATAATGACAAATTTCAAGATGGCAAATGTCAAA
This sequence comes from Altica lythri, assembly GCA_964028335.1. Classification (NCBI taxonomy): domain Eukaryota; kingdom Metazoa; phylum Arthropoda; class Insecta; order Coleoptera; family Chrysomelidae; genus Altica; species Altica lythri. The sequence goes on along the minus strand of OZ034800.1, from coordinate 16,991,986 downwards.
GATGTCAAATGACAAATGTCACAATGCTAAATGTCAAAAATGAAAGTGTCACCATGAAAAATGTCAAAAATGACAAATTTCAAGATGGCAAATATCAAAGATGTCGAATATGACAAATGTCACAATGCTAAATGTCAAAAATGAAAAGTGTCACCATGAAAAATGTCAAAAATGACAAATTTCAAGATGGCAAATGTCAAAGATGTCAAATGACAAATGTCACAATGCTAAATGTCAAAAATGAAAAGTGTCACCATGAAAAATGTCAAAAATGACAAATTTCAAGATGGCAAATATCAAAGATGTCAAATGACAAATGTCACAATGCTAAATGTCAAAAATGACAAATTTCAAGACGGCAAATATCAAAGATGTCAAATGACAAATGTCACAATGCTAAATGTCAAAAATGAAAAGTGTCACCATGAAAAATGTCAAAAATGACAAATTTCAAGATGGCAAATGTCAAAGATGTCAAATGACAAATGTCACAATGCTAAATGTCAAAAATGAAAAGTGTCACCATGAAAAATGTCAAAAATAACAAATTTCAAGATGGCAAATGTCAAAGATGTCAAATGACAAATGTCACAATGCTAAATGTCAAAAATGAAAAGTGTCACCATGAAAAATGTCAAAAATGACAAATTTCAAGATGGCGAATGTCAAAGATGTCAAATGACAAATGTCACAATGCTAAATGTCAAAAATGATAAGTGTCACCATGAAAAATGTCAAAAATAACAAATTTCAAGATGGCAAATGTCAAAGATGTCAAATGACAAATGTCACAATGCTAAATGTCAAAAATGAAAAGTGTCACCATGAAAAATGTCAAAAATGACAAATTTCAAGATGGCAAATGTCAAAACTGAAAAATGTCACAATGCTAAATGTCAAAAGTGATAAGTGTCACCATGAAAAATGTCAAAAATGACAAATTTCAAGATGGCAAATGTCCAAGATGTCAAATGACAAATGTCACAATGCTAAATGTCAAAAATGACAAATTTCAAGATGGCAAATGTCAAAGATGTCAAATGACAAATGTCACAATGCTAAATGTCAAAAATGAAAAGTGTAACCATGAAAAATGTCAAAAATGACAAACTTCAAGATGGCAAATGTCAAAGATGTCAAATGACAAATGTCACAATGCTAAATGTCAAAAATGAAAAGTGTCAAAAATGACAAATTTCAAGATGGCAAATGTCTAAGATGTCAAATGACAAATGTCACAATGCTAAATGTCAAAAATGAAAAGTGTCACCATGAAAAATGTCAAAAATGACAAATTTCAAGATGGCAAATGTCAAAGATGTCAAATGACAAATGTCACAATGCTAAATGTCAAAGATGAAAAGTGTCAAAAATGACAAATTTCAAGATGGTAAATGTCTAAGATGTCAAATGACAAATGTCACAATGCTAAATGTCAAAAATGAAAAGTGTTACCATAAAAAATGACAAATTTCAAGATGGCAAATGTCAAAACTGACAAATGTCACAATGCTAAATGTCAAAAATGAAAAGTGTCACAATGAAAAATGTCAAAAATAACAAATTTCAAGATGGCAAATGTCAAAGATGTCAAATGACAAATGTCACAATGCTAAATGTCAAAAATGACAAATTTCAAGATGGCAAATGTCAAAGATGTCAAATATGACAAATGTCACAATGCTAAATGTCAAAAATGAAAAGTGTCACCATGAAAAATGTCAAAAATGACAAATTTCAAGATGGCAAATGTCAAAGATGTCAAATGACAAATGTCACAATGCTAAATGTTAAAAATGAAAAGTGTCACCATGAAAAATGTCAAAAATGACAAATTTCAAGATGGCAAATATCAAAACTGACAAATGTCACAATGCTAAATGTCAAAAATGATAAGTGTCACCATGAAAAATGTCAAAAATGACAAATTTCAAGATGGCAAATGTCAAAGATGTCAAATGACAAATGTCACAATGCTAAATGTCAAAAATGACAAATTTCAAGATGGCAAATGTCTAAGATGTCAAATGACAAATGTCACAATGCTAAATGTCAAAAATGAAAAGTGTCACCATAAAATGTCAAAAATGACAAATTTCAAGATGGCAAATGTCCAAGATGTCAAATGACAAATGTCACAATGCTAAATGTCAAAAATAAAAAGTGTCACCATAAAAAATGTCAAAAATGACAAATTTCAAGATGGCAAATGTCAAAGATGTCAAATGACAAATGTCACAATGCTAAATGTCAAAAATGAAAAGTGTCAAAAATGACAAATTTCAAGATGGCAAATGTCTAAGATGTCAAATGACAAATGTCACAATGCTAAATGTCAAAAATGAAAAGTGTCACCGTGAAAAATGGCAAAAATGACAAATTTCAAGATGGCAAATGTCAAAGATGTCAAATGACAAATGTCACAATGCTAAATGTTAAAAATGAAAAGTGTCACCATGAAAAATGTCAAAAATGGCAAATTTCAAGATGGCAAATGTCAAAGATGTCAAATGACAAATGTCACAATGCTAAATGTCAAAAATGAAAAGTGTCCCCATGAAAAATGTCAATAATGACAAATTTCAAGATGGCAAATGTCAAAGATGTCAAATGACAAATGTCACAATGCTAAATGTCAAAAATGAAAAGTGTCACCATGAAAAATGTCAAAAATGACAAATTTCAAGATGGCAAATGTCAAAGATGTCAAATGACAAATGTCACAATGCTAAATGTCAAAAATGAAAAGTGTCACCATGAAAAATGTCAAAAATAACAAATTTCAAGATGGCAAATGTCAAAACTGACAAATGTCACAATGCTAAATGTCAAAAATGATAAGTGTCACCATTAAAAATGTCAAAAATGACAAATTTCAAGATGGCAAATGTCCAAGATGTCAAATGACAAATGTCACAATGCTAAATGTCAAAAATGACAAATTTCAAGATGGCAAATGTCAAAGATGTCAAATGACAAATGTCACAATGCTAAATGTCAAAAATGAAAAGTGTCACCATGAAAAAATGTCAAAAATGACAAATTTCAAGATGGCAAATGTCAAAACTGACAAATGTCACAATGCTAAATGTCAAAAATGAAAAGTGTCACCATGAAAAATGTCAAAAATGACAAATTTCAAGATGGCAAATGTCAAAGATGTCAAATGACAAATGTCACAATGCTAAATTTCAAACATGAAAAGTGTCACCATGAAAAATGTCAAAAATGCAAAATTTCAAGATGGCAAATGTCAAAGATGTCAAATGACAAATGTCACATTGCTAAATGTCAAAAATGAAAAGTGTCACCATGAAAAATGTCAAAAATAACAAATTTCAAGATGGCAAATGTCAAAGATGTCAAATGACAAATGTCACAATGCTAAATGTCAAAAATGAAAAGTGTCACCATAAAAAATGTCAAAAATGACAAATTTCAAGATGGCAAATGTCAAAACTGACAAATGTCACAATGCTAAATGTCAAAAATGATAAGTGTCACCATTAAAAATGTCAAAAATGACAAATTTCAAGATGGCAAATGTCCAAGATGTCAAATGACAAATGTCACAATGCTAAATGTCAAAAATGACAAATTTCAAGATGGCAAATGTCAAAGATGTCAAATGACAAATGTCACAATGCTAAATGTCAAAAATGAAAAGTGTCACCATGAAAAAATGTCAAAAATGACAAATTTCAAGATGGCAAATGTCAAAACTGACAAATGTCACAATGCTAAATGTCAAAAATGAAAAGTGTCACCATGAAAAATGTCAAAAATGACAAATTTCAAGATGGCAAATGTCAAAGATGTCAAATGACAAATGTCACAATGCTAAATTTCAAACATGAAAAGTGTCACCATGAAAAATGTCAAAAATAACAAATTTTAAGATGACAAATGTCAAAGATGTCAAATGACAAATGTCACAATGCTAAATGTCAAAAATAATAAGTGTCACCATGAAAAATGTTAAAAATGACAAATTTCAAGATGGCAAATGTCCAAGATATCAAATGACAAATGTCACAATGCTAAATGTCAAAAATGACAAATTTCAAGATGGCAAATGTCAAAGATGTCAAATGACAAATGTCACAATGCTAAATGTCAAAAATGAAAAGGGTCACCATGAAAAATGTCAAAAATGACAAATTTCAAGATGGCAAATGTCAAAACTGACAAATGTCACAATGCTAAATGTCAAAAATGAAAAGTGTCACCATGAAAAATGTCAAAAATGACAAATTTCAAGATGGCAAATGTCAAAGATGCCAAATGACAAATGTCACAATGCTAAATTTCAAAAATGAAAAGTGTCACCATGAAAAATGTCAAAAATAACAAATTTCAAGATGGCAAATGTCAAAGATGTCAAATGACAAATGTCACAATGCTAAATGTCAAAAATAAAAAGTGTCACCATAAAAAATGTCAAAAATGACAAATTTCAAGATGGCAAATGTCAAAGATGTCAAATGACAAATGTCACAATGCTAAATGTCAAAAATGAAAAGTGTCACCATGAAAAATGTCAAAAATAACAAATTTCAAAATGGCAAATATCAAAGATGTCAAACGACAAATGTCACAATTCTAAATGTCAAAAATGAAAAGTGTCACCATGAAAAATGTCAAAAATGACAAATTTCAAGATGGCAAATATCAAAGATGTCAAATGACAAAAAATGTCACAATGCTAAATGTCAAAAATGAAAAGTGTCACCATGAAAAATGTCAAAAATAACAAATTTCAAGATGGCAAATGTCAAAGATGTCAAGTGACAAATGTCACAATGCTAAATGTCAAAAATGAAAAGTGTCACCATGAAAAATGTCAAAAATGCAAAATTTTAAGATGGCAAATGTCAAAGATGTCAAATGACAAATGTCACATTGCTAAATGTCAAAAATGAAAAGTGTCAGCATGAAAAATGTCAAAAATAACAAATTTCAAGATGGCAAATGTCAAAGATGTCAAATGACAAATGTCACAATGCTAAATGTCAAAAATGAAAAGTGTCACCATGAAAAATGTCAAAAATGACAAATTTCAAGATGGCAAATGTCAAAACTGACAACTGTCACAATGCTAAATGTCAAAAATGATAAGTGTCACCATGAAAAATGTCAAAAATGACAAATTTCAAGATAGCAAATGTCCAAGATGTCAAATGACAAATGTCACAATGCTAAATGTCAAAAATGACAAATTTCAAGATGGCAAATGTCAAAGATGTCAAATGACAAATTTCACAATGCTAAATGTCAAAAATGAAAAGTGTCACCATGAAAAATGTCAAAAATGACAAATTTCAAGATGGCAAATGTCAAAGATGTCAAATGACAAATGTCACAATGCTAAATTTCAAACATGAAAAGTGTCACCATGAAAAATGTCAAAAATAACAAATTTCAAGATGGCAAATGTCAAAGATGTCAAATGACAAATGTCACAATGCTAAATGTCAAAAATGAAAAGTGTCACCACGAAAAATGTCAAAAATGACAAATTTCAAGATGGCAAATGTCAAAGATGTCAAATAACAAATGTCACAATGCTAAATGTCAAAAATGAAAAGTGTCACCATAAAAAATGTCAAAAATGACAAATTTCAAGATAGCAAATGTCAAAGATGTCAAATGACAAATGTCACAATGCTAAATGTCAAAAATGAAAAGTGTCACCATGAAAAATGTCAAAAATGACAAATTTCAAGATGGCAAATGTCAAAGATGTCAAATGACAAATGTCACAATGCTAAATGTCAAAAATGAAAAATGTCACCATGAAAAATGTGAAAAATGACAAATTTTAAGATGGCAAATATCAAAACTGGCAAATGTCACAATGCTAAATGTCAAAAATGATAAGTGTCACCATGAAAAATGTCAAAAATGACAAATTTCAAGATGGCAAATGTCCAAGATGTCAAATGACAAATGTCACAATGCTAAATGTCAAAAATGAAAAGTGTCACCATGAAAAATGTCAAAAATGACAAATTTCAAGATGGCAAATGTCAAAGATGTCAAATGACAAATGTCACAATGCTAAATGTCAAAAATGAAAAGTGTCAAAAATGACAAATTTCAAGATGGCAAATGTCTAAGATGTCAAATGACAAATGTCACAATGCTAAATGTCAAAAATGAAAAGTGTCACCATGAAAAATGTCAAAAATGACAAGTTTCAAGATGGCAAATGTTAAAACTGACAAATGTCACAATGCTAAATGTCAAAAATGATAAGTGTCACCATGAAAAATGTCAAAAATGACAAATTTTAAGATGGCAAATGTCCAAGATGTCAAATGACAAATGTCACAATGCTAAATGTCAAAAATGAAAAGTGTCACCATGAATAATGTCAAAAATGACAAATTTCAGGATGGCAAATGTCAAAGATGTCAAATGACAAATGTCACAATGCTAAATGTCAAAAATGAAAAGTGTCACCATAAAAAATGTCAAAAATGACAAATTTCAAGATGGCAAATGTCAAAACTGACAAATGTCACAATGCTAAATGTCAAAAATGATAAGTGTCACCATGAAAAATGTCAAAAATGACAAATTTCAAGATGGCAAATGTCCAAGATGTCAAATGACAAATGTCACAATGCTAAATGTTAAAAATGAAAAGTGTCACCATGAAAAATGTCAAAAATGACAAATTTCAAGATGGCAAATGTCAAAGATGTCAAATGACAAATGTCACAATGCTAAATGTCAAAAATGAAAAGTGTCAAAAATGACAAATTTCAAGATGGCAAATGTCTAAGATGTCAAATGACAAATGTCACAATGCTAAATGTCAAAAATGAAAAGTGTTACCATGAAAAATGACAAATTTCAAGATGGCAAATGTCAAAACTGACAAATGTCACAATGCTAAATGTCAAAAATGAAAAGTGTCACAATGAAAAATGTCAAAAATAACAAATTTCAAGATGGCAAATGTCAAAGATGTCAAATGACAAATGTCACAATGCTAAATGTCAAAAATGACAAATTTCAAGATGGCAAATGTCAAAGATGTCAAATATGACAAATGTCACAATGCTAAATGTCAAAAATGAAAAGTGTCACCATGAAAAATGTCAAAAATGACAAATTTCAAGATGGCAAATGTCAAAGATGTCAAATGACAAATGTCACAATGCTAAATGTTAAAAATGAAAAGTGTCACCATGAAAAATGTCAAAAATGACAAATTTCAAGATGGCAAATATCAAAACTGACAAATGTCACAATGCTAAATGTCAAAAATGATAAGTGTCACCATGAAAAATGTCAAAAATGACAAATTTCAAGATGGCAAATGTCAAAGATGTCAAATGACAAATGTCACAATGCTAAATGTCAAAAATGACAAATTTCAAGATGGCAAATGTCTAAGATGTCAAATGACAAATGTCACAATGCTAAATGTCAAAAATAAAAAGTGTCACCATAAAATGACAAAAATGACAAATTTCAAGATGGCAAATGTCCAAGATGTCAAATGACAAATGTCACAATGCTAAATGTCAAAAATAAAAAGTGTCACCATGAAAAATGTCAAAAATGACAAATTTCAAGATGGCAAATGTCAAAGATGTCAAATGACAAATGTCACAATGCTAAATGTCAAAAATGAAAAGTGTCAAAAATGACAAATTTCAAGATGGCAAATGTCTAAGATGTCAAATGACAAATGTCACAATGCTAAATGTCAAAAATGAAAAGTGTCACCGTGAAAAATGGCAAAAATGACAAATTTCAAGATGGCAAATGTCAAAGATGTCAAATGACAAATGTCACAATGCTAAATGTTAAAAATGAAAAGTGTCACCATGAAAAATGTCAAAAATGGCAAATTTCAAGATGGCAAATGTCAAAGATGTCAAATGACAAATGTCACAATGCTAAATGTCAAAAATGAAAAGTGTCCCCATGAAAAATGTCAATAATGACAAATTTCTAGATGGCAAATGTCAAAGATGTCAAATGACAAATGTCACAATGCTAAATGTCAAAAATGAAAAGTGTCACCATGAAAAATGTCAAAAATGACAAATTTTAAGTTGGCAAATGTGAAAGATGTCAAATGACAAATGTCACAATGCTAAATGTCAAAAATGAAAAGTGTCACCATGAAAAATGTCAAAAATAACAAATTTCAAGATGGCAAATGTCAAAGATGTCAAATGACAAATGTCACAATGCTAAATGTCAAAAATGAAAAGTGTCACCATGAAAAATGTCAAAAATGACAAATTTCAAGATGGCAAATGTCAAAACTGACAAATGTCACAATGCTAAATGTCAAAAATGATAAGTGTCACCATAAAAAATGTCAAAAATGACAAATTTCAAGATGGCAAATGTCCAAGATGTCAAATGACAAATGTCACAATGCTTAATGTCAAAAATGACAAATTTCAAGCTGGCAAATGTCAAAGATGTCAAATGACAAATGTCACAATGCTTAATGTCAAAAATGAAAAGTGTCACCATGAAAAATGTCAAAAATGACAAATTTCAAGACTGCAAATGTCAAAGATGTCAAATGACAAATGTCACAATGCTAAATGTCAAAAATGAAAAGTGTCACCATAAAAAATGTCAAAAATAACAAATTTCAAGATGGCAAATGTCAAAGATGTCAAATGACAAATGTCACAATGCTAAATGTCAAAAATGACAAATTTCAAGATGGCAAATGTCAAAGATGTCAAATATGACAAATGTCACAATGCTAAATGTCAAAAATGAAAAGTGTCACCATGAAAAATGTCAAAAATGACAAATTTCAAGATGGCAAATGTCAAAGATGTCAAATGACAAATGTCACAATGCTAAATGTTAAAAATGAAAAGTGTCACCATGAAAAATGTCAAAAATGACAAATTTCAAGATGGCAAATATCAAAACTGACAAATGTCACAATGCTAAATGTCAAAAACGATAAGTGTCACCATGAAAAATGTCACAAATGACAAATTTCAAGATGGCAAATGTCAAAGATGTCAAATGACAAATGTCACAATGCTAAATGTCAAAAATGACAAATTTCAAGAGGGCAAATGTCTAAGATGTCAAATGACAAATGTCACAATGCTAAATGTCAAAAATAAAAAGTGTCACCATAAAATGACAAAAATGACAAATTTCAAGATGGCAAATGTCCAAGATGTCAAATGACAAATGTCACAATGCTTAATGTCAAAAATAAAAAGTGTCACCATGAAAAATGTCAAAAATGACAAATTTCAAGATGGCAAATGTCAAAGATGTCAAATGACAAATGTCACAATGCTAAATGTCAAAAATGAAAAGTGTCAAAAATGACAAATTTCAAGATGGCAAATGTCTAAGATGTCAAATGACAAATGTCACAATGCTAAATGTCAAAAATGAAAAGTGTCACCGTGAAAAATGGCAAAAATGACAAATTTCAAGATGGCAAATGTCAAAGATGTCAAATGACAAATGTCACAATGCTAAATATTAAAAATGAAAAGTGTCACCATGAAAAATGTCAAAAATGGCAAATTTCAAGATGGCAAATGTCAAAGATGTCAAATGACAAATGTCACAATGCTAAATGTCAAAAATGAAAAGTGTCCCCATGAAAAATGTCAATAATGACAAATTTCAAGATGGCAAATGTCAAAGATGTCAAATGACAAATGTCACAATGCTAAGTGTCAAAAATGAAAAGTGTCACCATGAAAAATGTCAAAAATGACAAATTTTAAGTTGGCAAATGTCAAAGATGTCAAATGACAAATGTCACAATGCTAAATGTCAAAAATGAAAAGTGTCACCATGAAAAATGTCAAAAATAACAAATTTCAAGATGGCAAATGTCAAAGATGTCAAATGACAAATGTCACAATGCTAAATGTCAAAAATGAAAAGTGTCACCATGAAAAATGTCAAAAATGACAAATTTCAAGATGGCAAATGTCAAAACTGACAAATGTCACAATGCTAAATGTCAAAAATGATAAGTGTCACCATAAAAAATGTCAAAAATGACAAATTTCAAGATGGCAAATGTCCAAGATGTCAAATGACAAATGTCACAATGCTTAATGTCAAAAATGACAAATTTCAAGCTGGCAAATGTCAAAGATGTCAAATGACAAATGTCACAATGCTAAATGTCAAAAATGAAAAGTGTCACCATGAAAAATGTCAAAAATGACAAATTTCAAGACTGCAAATGTCAAAGATGTCAAATGACAAATGTCACAATGCTAAATGTCAAAAATGAAAAGTGTCACCATAAAAAATGTCAAAAATAACAAATTTCAAGATGGCAAATGTCAAAGATGCCAAATGACAAATGTTACAATTCTAAATGTCAAAAATGAAAAGTGTCACCATGAAAAATGTCAAAAATAACAAATTTCAAGATGGCAAATGTCAAAGATGTCAAATGACAAATGTCACAATGCTAAATGTCAAAAATGAAAAGTGTCACCATGAAAAATGTCAAAAATGACAAATTTCAAGATGGCAAATGTCAAAACTGACAAATGTCACAATGCTAAATGTCAAAAATGATAAGTGTCACCATGAAAAATGTCAAAAATGACAAATTTCAAGATGGCAAATGTCCAAGATGTCAAATGACAAATGTCACAATGCTAAATGTCAAAAATGACAAATTTCAAGATGGCAAATGTCAAAGATGTCAAATGACAAATGTCACAATGCTAAATGTCAAAAATGAAAAGTGTCACCATGAAAAATGTCAAAAATGACAAATTTCAAGATGGCAAATGTCAAAACTGACAACTGTCACAATGCTAAATGTCAAAAATGATAAGTGTCACCATGAAAAATGTCAAAAATGACAAATTTCAAGATAGCAAATGTCCAAGATGTCAAATGACAAATGTCACAATGCTAAATGTCAAAAATGACAAATTTCAAGATGGCAAATGTCAAAGATGTCAAATGACAAATTTCACAATGCTAAATGTCAAAAATGAAAAGTGTCACCATGAAAAATGTCAAAAATGACAAATTTCAAGATGGCAAATGTCAAAGATGTCAAATGACAAATGTCACAATGCTAAATTTCAAACATGAAAAGTGTCGCCATGAAAAATGTCAAAAATAACAAATTTCAAGATGGCAAATGTCAAAGATGTCAAATGACAAATGTCACAATGCTAAATGTCAAAAATGAAAAGTGTCACCACGAAAAATGTCAAAAATGACAAATTTCAAGATGGCAAATGTGTAAGATGTCAAATGACAAATGTCACAATGCTAAATGTCAAAAATGAAAAGTGTCACCATAAAATGACAAAAATGACAAATTTCAAGATGGCAAATGTCCAAGATGTCAAATGACAAATGTCACAATGCTAAATGTCAAAAATAAAAAGTGTCACCATGAAAAATGTCAAAAATGACAAATTTCAAGATGGCAAATGTCAAAGATGTCAAATGACAAATGTCACAATGCTAAATGTCAAAAATGAAAAGTGTCAAAAATGACAAATTTCAAGATGGCAAATGTCTAAGATGTCAAATGACAAATGTCACAATGCTAAATGTCAAAAATGAAAAGTGTCACCGTGAAAAATGGCAAAAATGACAAATTTCAAGATGGCAAATGTCAAAGATGTCAAATGACAAATGTCAGAATGCTAAATGTTAAAAATGAAAAGTGTCACCATGAAAAATGTCAAAAATGGCAAATTTCAAGATGGCAAATGTCAAAGATGTCAAATGACAAATGTCACAATGCTAAATGTCAAAAATGAAAAGTGTCCCCATGAAAAATGTCAATAATGACAAATTTCAAGATGGCAAATGTCAAAGATGTCAAATGACAAATGTCACAATGCTAAATGTCAAAAATGAAAAGTGTCACCATGAAAAATGTCAAAAATGACAAATTTTAAGTTGGCAAATGTCAAAGATGTCAAATGACAAATGTCACAATGCTAAATGTCAAAAATGAAAAGTGTCACCATGAAAAATGTCAAAAATAACAAATTTCAAGATGGCAAATGTCAAAGATGTCAAATGACAAATGTCACAATGCTAAATGTCAAAAATGAAAAGTGTCACCATAAAAAATGTCAAAAATGACAAATTTCAAGATGGCAAATGTCAAAACTGACAAATGTCACAATGCTAAATGTCAAAAATGATAAGTGTCACCATAAAAAATGTCAAAAATGACAAATTTCAAGATGGCAAATGTCCAAGATGTCAAATGACAAATGTCACAATGCTTAATGTCAAAAATGACAAATTTCAAGCTGGCAAATGTCAAAGATGTCAAATGACAAATGTCACAATGCTAAATGTCAAAAATGAAAAGTGTCACCATGAAAAATGTCAAAAATGACAAATTTCAAGACTGCAAATGTCAAAGATGTCAAATGACAAATGTCACAATGCTAAATGTCAAAAATGAAAAGTGTCACCATAAAAAATGTCAAAAATAACAAATTTCAAGATGGCAAATGTCAAAGATGTCAAATGACAAATGTCACAATGCTAAATGTCAAAAATGAAAAGTGTCACCATGAAAAATGTCAAAAATGACAAATTTCAAGATGGCAAATATCAAAACTGACAAATATCACAATGCTAAATGTCAAAAATGATAAGTGTCACCATGAAAAATGTCAAAAATGACCAATTTCAAGATGGCAAATGTCCAAGATGTCAAATGACAAATGTCACAATGCTAAATGTCAAAAATGACAAATTTCAAGATGGCAAATGTCAAAGATGTCAAATGACAAATGTCACAATGCTAAATGTCAAAAATGAAAAGTTTCACCATGAAAAATGTCAAAAATGACAAATTTCAAGATGGCAAATGTCAAAACTGACAACTGTCACAATGCTAAATGTCAAAAATGATAAGTGTCACCATGAAAAATGTCAAAAATGGTAAATTTCAAGATAGCAAATGTCCAAGATGTCAAATGACAAATGTCACAATGCTAAATGTCAAAAATGACAAATTTCAAGATGGCAAATGTCAAAGATGTCAAATGACAAATTTCACAATGCTAAATGTCAAAAATGAAAAGTGTCACCATGAAAAATGTCAAAAATGACAAATTTCAAGATGGCAAATGTCAAAGATGTCAAATGACAAATGTCACAATGCTAAATTTCAAACATGAAAAGTGTTGCCATGAAAAATGTCAAAAATAACAAATTTCAAGATGGCAAATGTCAAAGATGTCAAATGACAAATGTCACAATGCTAAATGTCAAAAATGAAAAGTGTCACCACGAAAAATGTCAAACATGACAAATTTCAAGATGGCAAATGTCAAAGATGTCAAATGACAAATGTCACAATGCTTAATGTCAAAAATGAAAAGTGTCACCATAAAAAATGTCAAAAATGACAAATTTCAAGATAGCAAATGTCAAAGATGTCAAATGACAAATGTCACAATGCTAAATGTCAAAAATGAAAAGTGTCACCATGAAAAATGTCAAAAATGACAAATTTCAAGATGGCAAATGTCAAAGATGTCAAACGACAAATGTCACAATGCTAAATGTCAAAAATGAAAAATGTCACCATGAAAAATGTGAAAAATGACAAATTTTAAGATGGCAAATGTCAAAACTGACAAATGTCACAATGCTAAATGTCAAAAATGATAAGTGTCACCATGAAAAATGTCAAAAATGACAAATTTCAAGATGGCAAATGTCCAAGATGTCAAATGACAAATGTCACAATGCTAAATGTCAAAAATAAAAAGTGTCACCATGAAAAATGTCAAAAATGACAAATTTCAAGATGGCAAATGTCAAAGATGTCAAATGACAAATGTCACAATGCTAAATGTCAAAAATGAAAAGTGTCAAAAATGACAAATTTCAAGATGGCAAATTTCTAAGATGTCAAATGACAAATGTCACAATGCTAAATGTCAAAAATGAAAAGTGTCACCATGAAAAATGTCAAAAATGACAAGTTTCAAGATGGAAAATGTTAAAACTGACAAATGTCACAATGCTAAATGTCAAAAATGATAAGTGTCGCCATGAAAAATGTCAAAAATGACAAATTTTAAGATGGCAAATGTCCAAGATGTCAAATGACAAATGTCACAATGCTAAATGTCAAAAATGAAAAGTGTCACCATGAAAAATGTCAAAAATGACAAATTTCAGGATGGCAAATGTCAAAGATGTCAAATGACAAATGTCACAATGCTAAATGTCAAAAATGAAAAGTGTCACCATAAAAAATGTCAAAAATGACAAATTTCAAGATGGCAAATGTCAAAACTGACAAATGTCACAATGCTAAATGTCAAAAATGATAAGTGTCACCATGAAAAATGTCAAAAATGACAAATTTCAAGATGGCAAATGTCCAAGATGTCAAATGACAAATGTCACAATGCTAAATGTCAAAAATGAAAAGTGTCACCATGAAAAATGTCAAAAATGACAAATTTCAAGATGGCAAATGTCAAAGATGTCAAATGACAAATGTCACAATGCTAAATGTCAAAAATGAAAAGTGTCAAAAATGACAAATTTCAAGATGGCAAATGTCTAAGATGTCAAATGACAAATGTCACAATGCTAAATGTCAAAAATGAAAAGTGTTACCATGAAAAATGACAAATTTCAAGATGGAAAATGTCAAAACTGACAAATGTCACAATGCTAAATGTCAAAAATGAAAAGTGTCACAATGAAAAATGTCAAAAATAACAAATTTCAAGATGGCAAATGTCAAAGATGTCAAATGACAAATGTCACAATGCTAAATGTCAAAAATGACAAATTTCAAGATGGCAAATGTCAAAGATGTCAAATATGACAAATGTCACAATGCTAAATGTCAAAAATGAAAAGTGTCACCATGAAAAATGTCAAAAATGACAAATTTCAAGATGGCAAATGTCAAAGATGTCAAATGACAAATGTCACAATGCTAAATGTTAAAAATGAAAAGTGTCACCATGAAAAATGTCAAAAATGACAAATTTCAAGATGGCAAATATCAAAACTGACAAATGTCACAATGCTAAATGTCAAAAATGATAAGTGTCACCATGAAAAATGTCAAAAATGACAAATTTCAAGATGGCAAATGTCAAAGATGTCAAATGACAAATGTCACAATGCTAAATGTCAAAAATGACAAATTTCAAGATGGCAAATGTCTAAGATGTCAAATGACAAATGTCACAATGCTAAATGTCAAAAATGAAAAGTGTCACCATAAAATGACAAAAATGACAAATTTCAAGATGGCAAATGTCCAAGATGTCAAATGACAAATGTCACAATGCTAAATGTCAAAAATAAAAAGTGTCACCATGAAAAATGTCAAAAATGACAAATTTCAAGATGGCAAATGTCAAAGATGTCAAATGACAAATGTCACAATGCTAAATGTCAAAAATGAAAAGTGTCAAAAATGACAAATTTCAAGATGGCAAATGTCTAAGATGTCAAATGACAAATGTCACAATGCTAAATGTCAAAAATGAAAAGTGTCACCGTGAAAAATGGCAAAAATGACAAATTTCAAGATGGCAAATGTCAAAGATGTCAAATGACAAATGTCACAATGCTAAATGTTAAAAATGAAAAGTGTCACCATGAAAAATGTCAAAAATGGCAAATTTCAAGATGGCAAATGTCAAAGATGTCAAATGACAAATGTCACAATGCTAAATGTCAAAAATGAAAAGTGTCCCCATAAAAAATGTCAATAATGACAAATTTCAAGATGGCAAATGTCAAAGATGTCAAATGACAAATGTCACAATGCTAAATGTCAAAAATGAAAAGTGTCACCATGAAAAATGTCAAAAATGACAAATTTTAAGTTGGCAAATGTCAAAGATGTCAAATGACAAATGTCACAATGCTAAATGTCAAAAATGAAAAGTGTCACCATGAAAAATGTCAAAAATAACAAATTTCAAGATGGCAAATGTCAAAGATGTCAAATGACAAATGTCACAATGCTAAATGTCAAAAATGAAAAGTGTCACCATGAAAAATGTCAAAAATGACAAATTTCAAGATGGCAAATGTCAAAACTGACAAATGTCACAATGCTAAATGTCAAAAATGATAAGTGTCACCATAAAAAATGTCAAAAATGACAAATTTCAAGATGGCAAATGTCCAAGATGTCAAATGACAAATGTCACAATGCTTAATGTCAAAAATGACAAATTTCAAGCTGGCAAATGTCAAAGATGTCAAATGACAAATGTCACAATGCTAAATGTCAAAAATGAAAAGTGTCACCATGAAAAATGTCAAAAATGACAAATTTCAAGACTGCAAATGTCAAAGATGTCAAATGACAAATGTCACAATGCTAAATGTCAAAAATGAAAAGTGTCACCATAAAAAATGTCAAAAATAACAAATTTCAAGATGGCAAATGTCAAAGATGTCAAATGACAAATGTTACAATTCTAAATGTCAAAAATGAAAAGTGTCACCATGAAAAATGTCAAAAATAACAAATTTCAAGATGGCAAATGTCAAAGATGTCAAATGACAAATGTCACAATGCTAAATGTCAAAAATGAAAAGTGTCACCATGAAAAATGTCAAAAATGACAAATTTCAAGATGGCAAATGTCAAAACTGACAAATGTCACAATGCTAAATGTCAAAAATGATAAGTGTCACCATGAAAAATGTCAAAAATGACAAATTTCAAGATGGCAAATGTCCAAGATGTCAAATGACAAATGTCACAATGCTAAATGTCAAAAATGACAAATTTCAAGATGGCAAATGTCAAAGATGTCAAATGACAAATGTCACAATGCTAAATGTCAAAAATGAAAAGTGTCACCATGAAAAAATGTCAAAAAAGACAAATTTCAAGATGGCAAATGTCAAAACTGACAAATGTCACAATGCTAAATGTCAAAAATGAAAAGTGTCACCATGAAAAATGTCAAAAATGACAAATTTCAAGATGGCAAATGTCAAAGATGTCAAATGACAAATGTCACAATGCTAAATGTCAAAAATGAAAAGTGTCACCATGAAAAATGTCAAAAATAACAAATTTCAAGATGGCAAATGTCAAAGATGTCAAATGACAAATGTCACAATGCTAAATGTCAAAAATGAAAAGTGTCACCATGAAAAATGTCAAAAATGACAAATTTCAAGATGGCAAATGTCAAAACTGACAAATGTCACAATGCTAAATGTCAAAAATGATAAGTGTCACCATAAAAAATGTCAAAAATGACAAATTTCAAGATGGCAAATGTCCAAGATGTCAAATGACAAATGTCACAATGCTTAATGTCAAAAATGACAAATTTCAAGCTGGCAAATGTCAAAGATGTCAAATGACAAATGTCACAATGCTAAATGTCAAAAATGAAAAGTGTCACCATGAAAAATGTCAAAAATGACAAATTTCAAGACTGCAAATGTCAAAGATGTCAAATGACAAATGTCACAATGCTAAATGTCAAAAATGAAAAGTGTCACCATAAAAAATGTCAAAAATAACAAATTTCAAGATGGCAAATGTCAAAGATGTCAAATGACAAATGTCACAATGCTAAATGTCAAAAATGACAAATTTCAAGATGGCAAATGTCAAAGATGTCAAATATGACAAATGTCACAATGCTAAATGTCAAAAATGAAAAGTGTCACCATGAAAAATGTCAAAAATGACAAATTTCAAGATGGCAAATGTCAAAGATGTCAAATGACAAATGTCACAATGCTAAATGTTAAAAATGAAAAGTGTCACCATGAAAAATGTCAAAAATGACAAATTTCAAGATGGCAAATATCAAAACTGACAAATGTCACAATGCTAAATGTCAAAAATGATAAGTGTCACCATGAAAAATGTCAAAAATGACAAATTTCAAGATGGCAAATGTCAAAGATGTCAAATGACAAATGTCACAATGCTAAATGTCAAAAATGACAAATTTCAAGATGGCAAATGTCTAAGATGTCAAATGACAAATGTCACAATGCTAAATGTCAAAAATAAAAAGTGTCACCATAAAATGACAAAAATGACAAATTTCAAGATGGCAAATGTCCAAGATGTCAAATGACAAATGTCACAATGCTAAATGTCAAAAATAAAAAGTGTCACCATGAAAAATGTCAAAAATGACAAATTTCAAGATGGCAAATGTCAAAGATGTCAAATGACAAATGTCACAATGCTAAATGTCAAAAATGAAAAGTGTCAAAAATGACAAATTTCAAGATGGCAAATGTCTAAGATGTCAAATGACAAATGTCACAATGCTAAATGTCAAAAATGAAAAGTGTCACCGTGAAAAATGGCAAAAATGACAAATTTCAAGATGGCAAATGTCAAAGATGTCAAATGACAAATGTGACAATGCTAAATGTTAAAAATGAAAAGTGTCACCATGAAAAATGTCAAAAATGGCAAATTTCAAGATGGCAAATGTCAAAGATGTCAAATGACAAATGTCACAATGCTAAATGTCAAAAATGAAAAGTGTCCCCATGAAAAATGTCAATAATGACAAATTTCAAGATGGCAAATGTCAAAGATGTCAAATGACAAATGTCACAATGCTAAGTGTCAAAAATGAAAAGTGTCACCATGAAAAATGTCAAAAATGACAAATTTTAAGTTGGCAAATGTCAAAGGTGTCAAATGACAAATGTCACAATGCTAAATGTCAAAAATGAAAAGTGTCACCATGAAAAATGTCAAAAATAACAAATTTCAAGATGGCAAATGTCAAAGATGTCAAATGACAAATGTCACAATGCTAAATGTCAAAAATGAAAAGTGTCACCATGAAAAATGTCAAAAATGACAAATTTCAAGATGGCAAATGTCAAAACTGACAAATGTCACAATGCTAAATGTCAAAAATGATAAGTGTCACCATAAAAAATGTCAAAAATGACAAATTTCAAGATGGCAAATGTCCAAGATGTCAAATGACAAATGTCACAATGCTTAATGTCAAAAATGACAAATTTCAAGCTGGCAAATGTCAAAGATGTCAAATGACAAATGTCACAATGCTAAATGTCAAAAATGAAAAGTGTCACCATGAAAAATGTCAAAAATGACAAATTTCAAGACTGCAAATGTCAAAGATGTCAAATGACAAATGTCACAATGCTAAATGTCAAAAATGAAAAGTGTCACCATAAAAAATGTCAAAAATAACAAATTTCAAGATGGCAAATGTCAAAGATGCCAAATGACAAATGTTACAATTCTAAATGTCAAAACTGAAAAGTGTCACCATGAAAAATGTCAAAAATAACAAATTTCAAGATGGCAAATGTCAAAGATGTCAAATGACAAATGTCACAATGCTAAATGTCAAAAATGAAAAGTGTCACCATGAAAAATGTCAAAAATAACAAATTTCAAGATGGCAAATGTCAAAGATGTCAAATGACTAATGTCACAATGCTAAATGTCAAAAATGAAAAGTGTCACCATGAAAAATGTCAAAAATGACAAATTTCAAGATGGCAAATGTCAAAACTGACAAATGTCACAATGCTAAATGTCAAAAATGATAAGTGTCACCATAAAAAATGTCAAAAATGACAAATTTCAAGATGGCAAATGTCCAAGATGTCAAATGACAAATGTCACAATGCTTAATGTCAAAAATGACAAATTTCAAGCTGGCAAATGTCAAAGATGTCAAATGACAAATGTCACAATGCTAAATGTCAAAAATGAAAAGTGTCACCATGAAAAATGTCAAAAATGACAAATTTCAAGACTGCAAATGTCAAAGATGTCAAATGACAAATGTCACAATGCTAAATGTCAAAAATGAAAAGTGTCACCATAAAAAATGTCAAAAATAACAAATTTCAAGATGGCAAATGTCAAAGATGTCAAATGACAAATGTCACAATGCTAAATGTCAAAAATGACAAATTTCAAGATGGCAAATGTCAAAGATGTCAAATATGACAAATGTCACAATGCTAAATGTCAAAAATGAAAAGTGTCACCATGAAAAATGTCAAAAATGACAAATTTCAAGATGGCAAATGTCAAAGATGTCAAATGACAAATGTCACAATGCTAAATGTTAAAAATAAAAAGTGTCACCATGAAAAATGTCAAAAATGACAAATTTCAAGATGGCAAATGTCAAAGATGTCAAATGACAAATGTCACAATGCTAAATGTCAAAAATGAAAAGTGTCAAAAATGACAAATTTCAAGATGGCAAATGTCTAAGATGTCAAATGACAAATGTCACAATGCTAAATGTCAAAAATGAAAAGTGTCACCGTGAAAAATGGCAAAAATAACAAATTTCAAGATGGCAAATGTCAAAGATGTCAAATGACAAATGTCACAATGCTAAATGTTAAAAATGAAAAGTGTCACCATGAAAAATGTCAAAAATGGCAAATTTCAAGATGGCAAATGTCAAAGATGTCAAATGACAAATGTCACAATGCTAAATGTCAAAAATGAAAAGTGTCCCCATGAAAAATGTCAATAATGACAAATTTCAAGATGGCAAATGTCAAAGATGTCAAATGACAAATGTCACAATGCTAAGTGTCAAAAATGAAAAGTGTCACCATGAAAAATGTCAAAAATGACAAATTTTAAGTTGGCAAATGTCAAAGGTGTCAAATGACAAATGTCACAATGCTAAATGTCAAAAATGAAAAGTGTCACCATGAAAAATGTCAAAAATAACAAATTTCAAGATGGCAAATGTCAAAGATGTCAAATGACAAATGTCACAATGCTAAATGTCAAAAATGAAAAGTGTCACCATGAAAAATGTCAAAAATGACAAATTTCAAGATGGCAAATGTCAAAGATGTCAAATGACAAATGTCACAATGCTAAATGTCAAAAATGAAAAGTGTCAAAAATGACAAATTTCAAGATGGCAAATGTCTAAGATGTCAAATGACAAATGTCACAATGCTAAATGTCAAAAATGAAAAGTGTTACCATGAAAAATGACAAATTTCAAGATGGCAAATGTCAAAACTGACAAATGTCACAATGCTAAATGTCAAAAATGAAAAGTGTCACAATGAAAAATGTCAAAAATAACAAATTTCAAGATGGCAAATGTCAAAGATGTCAAATGACAAATGTCACAATGCTAAATGTCAAAAATGACAAATTTCAAGATGGCAAATGTCAAAGATGTCAAATATGACAAATGTCACAATGCTAAATGTCAAAAATGAAAAGTGTCACCATGAAAAATGTCAAAAATGACAAATTTCAAGATGGCAAATGTCAAAGATGTCAAATGACAAATGTCACAATGCTAAATGTTAAAAATGAAAAGTGTCACCATGAAAAATGTCAAAAATGACAAATTTCAAGATGGCAAATATCAAAACTGACAAATGTCACAATGCTAAATGTCAAAAATGATAAGTGTCACCATGAAAAATGTCAAAAATGACAAATTTCAAGATGGCAAATGTCAAAGATGTCAAATGACAAATGTCACAATGCTAAATGTCAAAAATGACAAATTTCAAGATGGCAAATGTCTAAGATGTCAAATGACAAATGTCACAATGCTAAATGTCAAAAATGAAAAGTGTCACCATAAAATGACAAAAATGACAAATTTCAAGATGGCAAATGTCCAAGATGTCAAATGACAAATGTCACAATGCTAAATGTCAAAAATAAAAAGTGTCACCATGAAAAATGTCAAAAATGACAAATTTCAAGATGGCAAATGTCAAAGATGTCAAATGACAAATGTCACAATGCTAAATGTCAAAAATGAAAAGTGTCAAAAATGACAAATTTCAAGATGGCAAATGTCTAAGATGTCAAATGACAAATGTCACAATGCTAAATGTCAAAAATGAAAAGTGTCACCGTGAAAAATGGCAAAAATGACAAATTTCAAGATGGCAAATGTCAAAGATGTCAAATGACAAATGTCACAATGCTAAATGTTAAAAATGAAAAGTGTCACCATGAAAAATGTCAAAAATGGCAAATTTCAAGATGGCAAATGTCAAAGATGTCAAATGACAAATGTCACAATGCTAAATGTCAAAAATGAAAAGTGTCCCCATAAAAAATGTCAATAATGACAAATTTCAAGATGGCAAATGTCAAAGATGTCAAATGACAAATGTCACAATGCTAAATGTCAAAAATGAAAAGTGTCACCATGAAAAATGTCAAAAATGACAAATTTTAAGTTGGCAAATGTCAAAGATGTCAAATGACAAATGTCACAATGCTAAATGTCAAAAATGAAAAGTGTCACCATGAAAAATGTCAAAAATAACAAATTTCAAGATGGCAAATGTCAAAGATGTCAAATGACAAATGTCACAATGCTAAATGTCAAAAATGAAAAGTGTCACCATGAAAAATGTCAAAAATGACAAATTTCAAGATGGCAAATGTCAAAACTGACAAATGTCACAATGCTAAATGTCAAAAATGATAAGTGTCACCATAAAAAATGTCAAAAATGACAAATTTCAAGATGGCAAATGTCCAAGATGTCAAATGACAAATGTCACAATGCTTAATGTCAAAAATGACAAATTTCAAGCTGGCAAATGTCAAAGATGTCAAATGACAAATGTCACAATGCTAAATGTCAAAAATGAAAAGTGTCACCATGAAAAATGTCAAAAATGACAAATTTCAAGACTGCAAATGTCAAAGATGTCAAATGACAAATGTCACAATGCTAAATGTCAAAAATGAAAAGTGTCACCATAAAAAATGTCAAAAATAACAAATTTCAAGATGGCAAATGTCAAAGATGTCAAATGACAAATGTTACAATTCTAAATGTCAAATATGAAAAGTGTCACCATGAAAAATGTCAAAAATAACAAATTTCAAGATGGCAAATGTCAAAGATGTCAAATGACAAATGTCACAATGCTAAATGTCAAAAATGAAAAGTGTCACCATGAAAAATGTCAAAAATGACAAATTTCAAGATGGCAAATGTCAAAACTGACAAATGTCACAATGCTAAATGTCAAAAATGATAAGTGTCACCATGAAAAATGTCAAAAATGACAAATTTCAAGATGGCAAATGTCCAAGATGTCAAATGACAAATGTCACAATGCTAAATGTCAAAAATGACAAATTTCGAGATGGCAAATGTCAAAGATGTCAAATGACAAATGTCACAATGCTAAATGTCAAAAATGAAAAGTGTCACCATGAAAAAATGTCAAAAATGACAAATTTCAAGATGGCAAATGTCAAAACTGACAAATGTCACAATGCTAAATGTCAAAAATGAAAAGTGTCACCATGAAAAATGTCAAAAATGACAAATTTCAAGATGGCAAATGTCAAAGATGTCAAATGACAAATGTCACAATGCTAAATTTCAAACATAAAAAGTGTCACCATGAAAAATGTCAAAAATAACAAATTTCAAGATGACAAATGTCAAAGATGTCAAATGACAAATGTCACAATGCTAAATGTCAAAAATGATAAGTGTCACCATGAAAAATGTCAAAAATGACAAATTTCAAGATGGCAAATGTCCAAGATATCAAATGACAAATGTCACAATGCTAAATGTCAAAAATGACAAATTTCAAGATGGCAAATATCAAAGATGTCAAATGACAAATGTCACAATGCTAAATGTCAAAAATGAAAAGGGTCACCATGAAAAATGTCAAAAATGACAAATTTCAAGATGGCAAATGTCAAAACTGACAAATGTCACAATGCTAAATGTCAAAAATGAAAAGTGTCACCATGAAAAATGTCAAAAATGACAAATTTCAAGATGGCAAATGTCAAAGATGTCAAATGACAAATGTCACAATGCTAAATTTCAAAAATGAAAAGTGTCACCATGAAAAATGTCAAAAATAACAAATTTCAAGATGGCAAATGTCAAAGATGTCAAATGACAAATGTCACAATGCTAAATGTCAAAAATAAAAAGTGTCACCATGAAAAATGTCAAAAATGACAAATTTCAAGATGGCAAATGTCAAAGATGTCAAATGACAAATGTCACAATGCTAAATGTCAAAAATGAAAAGTGTCACCATGAAAAATGTCAAAAATAACAAATTTCAAAATGGCAAATATCAAAGATGTCAAACGACAAATGTCACAATTCTAAATGTCAAAAATGAAAAGTGTCACCATAAAAAATGTCAAAAATGACAAATTTCAAGATGGCAAATATCAAAGATGTCAAATGACAAAAAATGTCACAATGCTAAATGTCAAAAATGAAAAGTGTCACCATGAAAAATAACAAATTTCAAGATGGCAAATGTCAAAGATGTCAAATGACAAATGTCACAATGCTAAATGTCAAAAATGAAAAGTGTCACCATGAAAAATGTCAAAAATGCAAAATTTTAAGATGGCAAATGTCAAAGATGTCAAATGACAAATGTCACATTGCTAAATGTCAAAAATGAAAAGTGTCACCATGAAAAATGTCAAAAATAACAAATTTTAAGATGGCAAATGTCAAAGATGTCAAATGACAAATGTCAAAATGCTAAATGTCAAAAATGAAAAGTGTCACCATGAAAAATGTCAAAAATGACAAATTTCAAGATGGCAAATGTCAAAACTGACAACTGTCACAATGCTAAATGTCAAAAATGATAAGTGTCACCATGAAAAATGTCAAAAATGACAAATTTCAAGATAGCAAATGTCCAAGATGTCAAATGACAAATGTCACAATGCTAAATGTCAAAAATGACAAATTTCAAGATGGCAAATGTCAAAGATGTCAAATGACAAATTTCACAATGCTAAATGTCAAAAATGAAAAGTGTCACCATGAAAAATGTCAAAAATGACAAATTTCAAGATGGCAAATGTCAAAGATGTCAAATGACAAATGTCACAATGCTAAATTTCAAACATGAAAAGTGTCACCATGAAAAATGTCAAAAATAACAAATTTCAAGATGGCAAATGTCAAAGATGTCAAATGACAAATGTCACAATGCTAAATGTCAAAAATGAAAAGTGTCACCACGAAAAATGTCAAAAATGACAAATTTCAAGATGGCAAATGTCAAAGATGTCAAATGACAAATGTCACAATGCTAAATGTCAAAAATGAAAAGTGTCACCATAAAAAATGTCAAAAATGACAAATTTCAAGATAGCAAATGTCAAAGATGTCAAATGACAAATGTCACAATGCTAAATGTCAAAAATGAAAAGTGTCACCATGAAAAATGTCAAAAATGACAAATTTCAAGATGGCAAATGTCAAAGATGTCAAATGACAAATGTCACAATGCTAAATGTCAAAAATGAAAAATGTCACCATGAAAAATGTGAAAAATGATAAATTTTAAGATGGCAAATGTCAAAACTGACAAATGTCACAATGCTAAATGTCAAATATGATAAGTGTCACCATGAAAAATGTCAAAAATGACAAATTTCAAGATGGCAAATGTCCAAGATGTCAAATGACAAATGTCACAATGCTAAATGTCAAAAATGAAAAGTGTCACCATGAAAAATGTCAAAAATGACAAATTTCAAGATGGCAAATGTCAAAGATGTCAAATGACAAATGTCACAATGCTAAATGTCAAAAATGAAAAGTGTCAAAAATGACAAATTTCAAGATGGCAAATGTCTAAGATGTCAAATGACAAATGTCACAATGCTAAATGTCAAAAATGAAAAGTGTCACCATGAAAAATGTCAAAAATGACAAGTTTCAAGATGGCAAATGTTAAAACTGACAAATGTCACAATGCTAAATGTCAAAAATGATAAGTGTCACCATGAAAAATGTCAAAAATGACAAATTTTAAGATGGCAAATGTCCAAGATGTCAAATGACAAATGTCACAATGCTAAATGTCAAAAATGAAAAGTGTCACCATGAAAAATGTCAAAAATGACAAATTTCAGGATGGCAAATGTCAAAGATGTCAAATGACAAATGTCACAATGCTAAATGTCAAAAATGAAAAGTGTCACCATAAAAAATGTCAAAAATGACAAATTTCAAGATGGCAAATGTCAAAACTGACAAATGTCACAATGCTAAATGTCAAAAATGATAAGTGTCACCATAAAAAATGTCAAAAATGACAAATTTCAAGATGGCAAATGTCCAAGATGTCAAATGACAAATGTCACAATGCTAAATGTCAAAAATGAAAAGTGTCACCATGAAAAATGTCAAAAATGACAAATTTCAAGATGGCAAATGTCAAAGATGTCAAATGACAAATGTCACAATGCTAAATGTCAAAAATGAAAAGTGTCAAAAATGACAAATTTCAAGATGGCAAATGTCTAAGATGTCAAATGACAAATGTCACAATGCTAAATGTCAAAAATGAAAAGTGTTACCATGAAAAATGACAAATTTCAAGATGGCAAATGTCAAAACTGACAAATGTCACAATGCTAAATGTCAAAAATGAAAAGTGTCACAATGAAAAATGTCAAAAATAACAAATTTCAAGATGGCAAATGTCAAAGATGTCAAATGACAAATGTCACAATGCTAAATGTCAAAAATGACAAATTTCAAGATGGCAAATGTCAAAGATGTCAAATATGACAAATGTCACAATGCTAAATGTCAAAAATGAAAAGTGTCACCATGAAAAATGTCAAAAATGACAAATTTCAAGATGGCAAATGTCAAAGATGTCAAATGACAAATGTCACAATGCTAAATGTTAAAAATGAAAAGTGTCACCATGAAAAATGTCAAAAATGACAAATTTCAAGATGGCAAATATCAAAACTGACAAATGTCACAATGATAAATGTCAAAAATGATAAGTGTCACCATGAAAAATGTCAAAAATGACAAATTTCAAGATGGCAAATGTCAAAGATGTCAAATAACAAATGTCACAATGCTAAATGTCAAAAATGACAAATTTCAAGATGGCAAATGTCTAAGATGTCAAATGACAAATGTCACAATGCTAAATGTCAAAAATGAAAAGTGTCACCATAAAATGACAAAAATGACAAATTTCAAGATGGCAAATGTCCAAGATGTCAAATGACAAATGTCACAATGCTAAATGTCAAAAATAAAAAGTGTCACCATGAAAAATGTCAAAAATGACAAATTTCAAGATGGCAAATGTCAAAGATGTCAAATGACAAATGTCACAATGCTAAATGTCAAAAATGAAAAGTGTCACCATGAAAAATGTCAAAAATGACAAATTTCAAGACTGCAAATGTCAAAGATGTCAAATGACAAATGTCACAATGCTAAATGTCAAAAATGAAAAGTGTCACCATAAAAAATGTCAAAAATAACAAATTTCAAGATGGCAAATGTCAAAGATGTCAAATGACAAATGTTACAATTCTAAATGTCAAAAATGAAAAGTGTCACCATGAAAAATGTCAAAAATAACAAATTTCAAGATGGCAAATGTCAAAGATGTCAAATGACAAATGTCACAATGCTAAATGTCAAAAATGAAAAGTGTCACCATGAAAAATGTCAAAAATGACAAATTTCAAGATGGCAAATGTCAAAACTGACAAATGTCACAATGCTAAATGTCAAAAATGATAAGTGTCACCATGAAAAATGTCAAAAATGACAAATTTCAAGATGGCAAATGTCCAAGATGTCAAATGACAAATGTCACAATGCTAAATGTCAAAAATGACAAATTTCAAGATGGCAAATGTCAAAGATGTCAAATGACAAATGTCACAATGCTAAATGTCAAAAATGAAAAGTGTCACCATGAAAAAATGTCAAAAAAGACAAATTTCAAGATGGCAAATGTCAAAACTGACAAATGTCACAATGCTAAATGTCAAAAATGAAAAGTGTCACCATGAAAAATGTCAAAAATGACAAATTTCAAGATGGCAAATGTCAAAGATGTCAAATGACAAATGTCACAATGCTAAATGTCAAAAATGAAAAGTGTCACCATGAAAAATGTCAAAAATAACAAATTTCAAGATGGCAAATGTCAAAGATGTCAAATGACAAATGTCACAATGCTAAATGTCAAAAATGAAAAGTGTCACCATGAAAAATGTCAAAAATGACAAATTTCAAGATGGCAAATGTCAAAACTGACAAATGTCACAATGCTAAATGTCAAAAATGATAAGTGTCACCATAAAAAATGTCAAAAATGACAAATTTCAAGATGGCAAATGTCCAAGATGTCAAATGACAAATGTCACAATGCTTAATGTCAAAAATGACAAATTTCAAGCTGGCAAATGTCAAAGATGTCAAATGACAAATGTCACAATGCTAAATGTCAAAAATGAAAAGTGTCACCATGAAAAATGTCAAAAATGACAAATTTCAAGACTGCAAATGTCAAAGATGTCAAATGACAAATGTCACAATGCTAAATGTCAAAAATGAAAAGTGTCACCATAAAAAATGTCAAAAATAACAAATTTCAAGATGGCAAATGTCAAAGATGTCAAATGACAAATGTCACAATGCTAAATGTCAAAAATGACAAATTTCAAGATGGCAAATGTCAAAGATGTCAAATATGACAAATGTCACAATGCTAAATGTCAAAAATGAAAAGTGTCACCATGAAAAATGTCAAAAATGACAAATTTCAAGATGGCAAATGTCAAAGATGTCAAATGACAAATGTCACAATGCTAAATGTTAAAAATGAAAAGTGTCACCATGAAAAATGTCAAAAATGACAAATTTCAAGATGGCAAATATCAAAACTGACAAATGTCACAATGCTAAATGTCAAAAATGATAAGTGTCACCATGAAAAATGTCAAAAATGACAAATTTCAAGATGGCAAATGTCAAAGATGTCAAATGACAAATGTCACAATGCTAAATGTCAAAAATGACAAATTTCAAGATGGCAAATGTCTAAGATGTCAAATGACAAATGTCACAATGCTAAATGTCAAAAATAAAAAGTGTCACCATAAAATGACAAAAATGACAAATTTCAAGATGGCAAATGTCCAAGATGTCAAATGACAAATGTCACAATGCTAAATGTCAAAAATAAAAAGTGTCACCATGAAAAATGTCAAAAATGACAAATTACAAGATGGCAAATGTCAAAGATGTCAAATGACAAATGTCACAATGCTAAATGTCAAAAATGAAAAGTGTCAAAAATGACAAATTTCAAGATGGCAAATGTCTAAGATGTCAAATGACAAATGTCACAATGCTAAATGTCAAAAATGAAAAGTGTCACCGTGAAAAATGGCAAAAATGACAAATTTCAAGATGGCAAATGTCAAAGATGTCAAATGACAAATGTGACAATGCTAAATGTTAAAAATGAAAAGTGTCACCATGAAAAATGTCAAAAATGGCAAATTTCAAGATGGCAAATGTCAAAGATGTCAAATGACAAATGTCACAATGCTAAATGTCAAAAATGAAAAGTGTCCCCATGAAAAATGTCAATAATGACAAATTTCAAGATGGCAAATGTCAAAGATGTCAAATGACAAATGTCACAATGCTAAGTGTCAAAAATGAAAAGTGTCACCATGAAAAATGTCAAAAATGACAAATTTTAAGTTGGCAAATGTCAAAGGTGTCAAATGACAAATGTCACAATGCTAAATGTCAAAAATGAAAAGTGTCACCATGAAAAATGTCAAAAATAACAAATTTCAAGATGGCAAATGTCAAAGATGTCAAATGACAAATGTCACAATGCTAAATGTCAAAAATGAAAAGTGTCACCATGAAAAATGTCAAAAATGACAAATTTCAAGATGGCAAATGTCAAAACTGACAAATGTCACAATGCTAAATGTCAAAAATGATAAGTGTCACCATAAAAAATGTCAAAAATGACAAATTTCAAGATGGCAAATGTCCAAGATGTCAAATGACAAATGTCACAATGCTTAATGTCAAAAATGACAAATTTCAAGCTGGCAAATGTCAAAGATGTCAAATGACAAATGTCACAATGCTAAATGTCAAAAATGAAAAGTGTCACCATGAAAAATGTCAAAAATGACAAATTTCAAGACTGCAAATGTCAAAGATGTCAAATGACAAATGTCACAATGCTAAATGTCAAAAATGAAAAGTGTCACCATAAAAAATGTCAAAAATAACAAATTTCAAGATGGCAAATGTCAAAGATGCCAAATGACAAATGTTACAATTCTAAATGTCAAAACTGAAAAGTGTCACCATGAAAAATGTCAAAAATAACAAATTTCAAGATGGCAAATGTCAAAGATGTCAAATGACAAATGTCACAATGCTAAATGTCAAAAATGAAAAGTGTCACCATGAAAAATGTCAAAAATAACAAATTTCAAGATGGCAAATGTCAAAGATGTCAAATGACTAATGTCACAATGCTAAATGTCAAAAATGAAAAGTGTCACCATGAAAAATGTCAAAAATGACAAATTTCAAGATGGCAAATGTCAAAACTGACAAATGTCACAATGCTAAATGTCAAAAATGATAAGTGTCACCATAAAAAATGTCAAAAATGACAAATTTCAAGATGGCAAATGTCAAAGATGTCAAATGACAAATGTCACAATGCTTAATGTCAAAAATGACAAATTTCAAGCTGGCAAATGTCAAAGATGTCAAATGACAAATGTCACAATGCTAAATGTCAAAAATGAAAAGTGTCACCATGAAAAATGTCAAAAATGACAAATTTCAAGACTGCAAATGTCAAAGATGTCAAATGACAAATGTCACAATGCTAAATGTCAAAAATGAAAAGTGTCACCATAAAAAATGTCAAAAATAACAAATTTCAAGATGGCAAATGTCAAAGATGTCAAATGACAAATGTCACAATGCTAAATGTCAAAAATGACAAATTTCAAGATGGCAAATGTCAAAGATGTCAAATATGACAAATGTCACAATGCTAAATGTCAAAAATGAAAAGTGTCACCATGAAAAATGTCAAAAATGACAAATTTCAAGATGGCAAATGTCAAAGATGTCAAATGACAAATGTCACAATGCTAAATGTTAAAAATGAAAAGTGTCACCATGAAAAATGTCAAAAATGACAAATTTCAAGATGGCAAATATCAAAACTGACAAATGTCACAATGCTAAATGTCAAAAATGATAAGTGTCACCATGAAAAATGTCAAAAATGACAAATTTCAAGATGGCAAATGTCAAAGATGTCAAATGACAAATGTCACAATGCTAAATGTCAAAAATGACAAATTTCAAGATGGCAAATGTCTAAGATGTCAAATGACAAATGTCACAATGCTAAATGTCAAAAATAAAAAGTGTCACCATAAAATGACAAAAATGACAAATTTCAAGATGGCAAATGTCCAAGATGTCAAATGACAAATGTCACAATGCTAAATGTCAAAAATAAAAAGTGTCACCATGAAAAATGTCAAAAATGACAAATTTCAAGATGGCAAATGTCAAAGATGTCAAATGACAAATGTCACAATGCTAAATGTCAAAAATGAAAAGTGTCAAAAATGACAAATTTCAAGATGGCAAATGTCTAAGATGACAAATGTCACAATGCTAAATGTCAAAAATGAAAAGTGTCACCGTGAAAAATGGCAAAAATAACAAATTTCAAGATGGCAAATGTCAAAGATGTCAAATGACAAATGTCACAATGCTAAATGTTAAAAATGAAAAGTGTCACCATGAAAAATGTCAAAAATGGCAAATTTCAAGATGGCAAATGTCAAAGATGTCAAATGACAAATGTCACAATGCTAAATGTCAAAAATGAAAAGTGTCCCCATGAAAAATGTCAATAATGACAAATTTCAAGATGGCAAATGTCAAAGATGTCAAATGACAAATGTCACAATGCTAAGTGTCAAAAATGAAAAGTGTCACCATGAAAAATGTCAAAAATGACAAATTTTAAGTTGGCAAATGTCAAAGGTGTCAAATGACAAATGTCACAATGCTAAATGTCAAAAATGAAAAGTGTCACCATGAAAAATGTCAAAAATAACAAATTTCAAGATGGCAAATGTCAAAGATGTCAAATGACAAATGTCACAATGCTAAATGTCAAAAATGAAAAGTGTCACCATGAAAAATGTCAAAAATGACAAATTTCAAGATGGCAAATGTCAAAGATGTCAAATGACAAATGTCACAATGCTAAATGTCAAAAATGAAAAGTGTCAAAAATGACAAATTTCAAGATGGCAAATGTCTAAGATGTCAAATGACAAATGTCACAATGCTAAATGTCAAAAATGAAAAGTGTTACCATGAAAAATGACAAATTTCAAGATGGCAAATGTCAAAACTGACAAATGTCACAATGCTAAATGTCAAAAATGAAAAGTGTCACAATGAAAAATGTCAAAAATAACAAATTTCAAGATGGCAAATGTCAAAGATGTCAAATGACAAATGTCACAATGCTAAATGTCAAAAATGACAAATTTCAAGATGGCAAATGTCAAAGATGTCAAATATGACAAATGTCACAATGCTAAATGTCAAAAATGAAAAGTGTCACCATGAAAAATGTCAAAAATGACAAATTTCAAGATGGCAAATGTCAAAGATGTCAAATGACAAATGTCACAATGCTAAATGTTAAAAATGAAAAGTGTCACCATGAAAAATGTCAAAAATGACAAATTTCAAGATGGCAAATATCAAAACTGACAAATGTCACAATGCTAAATGTCAAAAATGATAAGTGTCACCATGAAAAATGTCAAAAATGACAAATTTCAAGATGGCAAATGTCAAAGATGTCAAATGACAAATGTCACAATGCTAAATGTCAAAAATGACAAATTTCAAGATGGCAAATGTCTAAGATGTCAAATGACAAATGTCACAATGCTAAATATCAAAAATGAAAAGTGTCACCATAAAATGACAAAAATGACAAATTTCAAGATGGCAAATGTCCAAGATGTCAAATGACAAATGTCACAATGCTAAATGTCAAAAATAAAAAGTGTCACCATGAAAAATGTCAAAAATGACAAATTTCAAGATGGCAAATGTCAAAGATGTCAAATGACAAATGTCACAATGCTAAATGTCAAAAATGAAAAGTGTCAAAAATGACAAATTTCAAGATGGCAAATGTCTAAGATGTCAAATGACAAATGTCACAATGCTAAATGTCAAAAATGAAAAGTGTCACCGTGAAAAATGGCAAAAATGACAAATTTCAAGATGGCAAATGTCAAAGATGTCAAATGACAAATGTCACAATGCTAAATGTTAAAAATGAAAAGTGTCACCATGAAAAATGTCAAAAATGGCAAATTTCAAGATGGCAAATGTCAAAGATGTCAAATGACAAATGTCACAATGCTAAATGTCAAAAATGAAAAGTGTCCCCATAAAAAATGTCAATAATGACAAATTTCAAGATGGCAAATGTCAAAGATGTCAAATGACAAATGTCACAATGCTAAATGTCAAAAATGAAAAGTGTCACCATGAAAAATGTCAAAAATGACAAATTTTAAGTTGGCAAATGTCAAAGATGTCAAATGACAAATGTCACAATGCTAAATGTCAAAAATGAAAAGTGTCACCATGAAAAATGTCAAAAATAACAAATTTCAAGATGGCAAATGTCAAAGATGTCAAATGACAAATGTCACAATGCTAAATGTCAAAAATGAAAAGTGTCACCATGAAAAATGTCAAAAATGACAAATTTCAAGATGGCAAATGTCAAAACTGACAAATGTCACAATGCTAAATGTCAAAAATGATAAGTGTCACCATAAAAAATGTCAAAAATGACAAATTTCAAGATGGCAAATGTCCAAGATGTCAAATGACAAATGTCACAATGCTTAATGTCAAAAATGACAAATTTCAAGCTGGCAAATGTCAAAGATGTCAAATGACAAATGTCACAATGCTAAATGTCAAAAATGAAAAGTGTCACCATGAAAAATGTCAAAAATGACAAATTTCAAGACTGCAAATGTCAAAGATGTCAAATGACAAATGTCACAATGCTAAATGTCAAAAATGAAAAGTGTCACCATAAAAAATGTCAAAAATAACAAATTTCAAGATGGCAAATGTCAAAGATGTCAAATGACAAATGTTACAATTCTAAATGTCAAATATGAAAAGTGTCACCATGAAAAATGTCAAAAATAACAAATTTCAAGATGGCAAATGTCAAAGATGTCAAATGACAAATGTCACAATGCTAAATGTCAAAAATGAAAAGTGTCACCATGAAAAATGTCAAAAATGACAAATTTCAAGATGGCAAATGTCAAAACTGACAAATGTCACAATGCTAAATGTCAAAAATGATAAGTGTCACCATGAAAAATGTCAAAAATGACAAATTTCAAGATGGCAAATGTCCAAGATGTCAAATGACAAATGTCACAATGCTAAATGTCAAAAATGACAAATTTCGAGATGGCAAATGTCAAAGATGTCAAATGACAAATGTCACAATGCTAAATGTCAAAAATGAAAAGTGTCACCATGAAAAAATGTCAAAAATGACAAATTTCAAGATGGCAAATGTCAAAACTGACAAATGTCACAATGCTAAATGTCAAAAATGAAAAGTGTCACCATGAAAAATGTCAAAAATGACAAATTTCAAGATGGCAAATGTCAAAGATGTCAAATGACAAATGTCACAATGCTAAATTTCAAACATAAAAAGTGTCACCATGAAAAATGTCAAAAATAACAAATTTCAAGATGACAAATGTCAAAGATGTCAAATGACAAATGTCACAATGCTAAATGTCAAAAATGATAAGTGTCACCATGAAAAATGTCAAAAATGACAAATTTCAAGATGGCAAATGTCCAAGATATCAAATGACAAATGTCACAATGCTAAATGTCAAAAATGACAAATTTCAAGATGGCAAATATCAAAGATGTCAAATGACAAATGTCACAATGCTAAATGTCAAAAATGAAAAGGGTCACCATGAAAAATGTCAAAAATGACAAATTTCAAGATGGCAAATGTCAAAACTGACAAATGTCACAATGCTAAATGTCAAAAATGAAAAGTGTCACCATGAAAAATGTCAAAAATGACAAATTTCAAGATGGCAAATGTCAAAGATGTCAAATGACAAATGTCACAATGCTAAATTTCAAAAATGAAAAGTGTCACCATGAAAAATGTCAAAAATAACAAATTTCAAGATGGCAAATGTCAAAGATGTCAAATGACAAATGTCACAATGCTAAATGTCAAAAATAAAAAGTGTCACCATGAAAAATGTCAAAAATGACAAATTTCAAGATGGCAAATGTCAAAGATGTCAAATGACAAATGTCACAATGCTAAATGTCAAAAATGAAAAGTGTCACCATGAAAAATGTCAAAAATAACAAATTTCAAAATGGCAAATATCAAAGATGTCAAACGACAAATGTCACAATTCTAAATGTCAAAAATGAAAAGTGTCACCATAAAAAATGTCAAAAATGACAAATTTCAAGATGGCAAATATCAAAGATGTCAAATGACAAAAAATGTCACAATGCTAAATGTCAAAAATGAAAAGTGTCACCATGAAAAATAACAAATTTCAAGATGGCAAATGTCAAAGATGTCAAATGACAAATGTCACAATGCTAAATGTCAAAAATGAAAAGTGTCACCATGAAAAATGTCAAAAATGCAAAATTTTAAGATGGCAAATGTCAAAGATGTCAAATGACAAATGTCACATTGCTAAATGTCAAAAATGAAAAGTGTCACCATGAAAAATGTCAAAAATAACAAATTTTAAGATGGCAAATGTCAAAGATGTCAAATGACAAATGTCAAAATGCTAAATGTCAAAAATGAAAAGTGTCACCATGAAAAATGTCAAAAATGACAAATTTCAAGATGGCAAATGTCAAAACTGACAACTGTCACAATGCTAAATGTCAAAAATGATAAGTGTCACCATGAAAAATGTCAAAAATGACAAATTTCAAGATAGCAAATGTCCAAGATGTCAAATGACAAATGTCACAATGCTAAATGTCAAAAATGACAAATTTCAAGATGGCAAATGTCAAAGATGTCAAATGACAAATTTCACAATGCTAAATGTCAAAAATGAAAAGTGTCACCATGAAAAATGTCAAAAATGACAAATTTCAAGATGGCAAATGTCAAAGATGTCAAATGACAAATGTCACAATGCTAAATTTCAAACATGAAAAGTGTCACCATGAAAAATGTCAAAAATAACAAATTTCAAGATGGCAAATGTCAAAGATGTCAAATGACAAATGTCACAATGCTAAATGTCAAAAATGAAAAGTGTCACCACGAAAAATGTCAAAAATGACAAATTTCAAGATGGCAAATGTCAAAGATGTCAAATGACAAATGTCACAATGCTAAATGTCAAAAATGAAAAGTGTCACCATAAAAAATGTCAAAAATGACAAATTTCAAGATAGCAAATGTCAAAGATGTCAAATGACAAATGTCACAATGCTAAATGTCAAAAATGAAAAGTGTCACCATGAAAAATGTCAAAAATGACAAATTTCAAGATGGCAAATGTCAAAGATGTCAAATGACAAATGTCACAATGCTAAATGTCAAAAATGAAAAATGTCACCATGAAAAATGTGAAAAATGATAAATTTTAAGATGGCAAATGTCAAAACTGACAAATGTCACAATGCTAAATGTCAAATATGATAAGTGTCACCATGAAAAATGTCAAAAATGACAAATTTCAAGATGGCAAATGTCCAAGATGTCAAATGACAAATGTCACAATGCTAAATGTCAAAAATGAAAAGTGTCACCATGAAAAATGTCAAAAATGACAAATTTCAAGATGGCAAATGTCAAAGATGTCAAATGACAAATGTCACAATGCTAAATGTCAAAAATGAAAAGTGTCAAAAATGACAAATTTCAAGATGGCAAATGTCTAAGATGTCAAATGACAAATGTCACAATGCTAAATGTCAAAAATGAAAAGTGTCACCATGAAAAATGTCAAAAATGACAAGTTTCAAGATGGCAAATGTTAAAACTGACAAATGTCACAATGCTAAATGTCAAAAATGATAAGTGTCACCATGAAAAATGTCAAAAATGACAAATTTTAAGATGGCAAATGTCCAAGATGTCAAATGACAAATGTCACAATGCTAAATGTCAAAAATGAAAAGTGTCACCATGAAAAATGTCAAAAATGACAAATTTCAGGATGGCAAATGTCAAAGATGTCAAATGACAAATGTCACAATGCTAAATGTCAAAAATGAAAAGTGTCACCATAAAAAATGTCAAAAATGACAAATTTCAAGATGGCAAATGTCAAAACTGACAAATGTCACAATGCTAAATGTCAAAAATGATAAGTGTCACCATAAAAAATGTCAAAAATGACAAATTTCAAGATGGCAAATGTCCAAGATGTCAAATGACAAATGTCACAATGCTAAATGTCAAAAATGAAAAGTGTCACCATGAAAAATGTCAAAAATGACAAATTTCAAGATGGCAAATGTCAAAGATGTCAAATGACAAATGTCACAATGCTAAATGTCAAAAATGAAAAGTGTCAAAAATGACAAATTTCAAGATGGCAAATGTCTAAGATGTCAAATGACAAATGTCACAATGCTAAATGTCAAAAATGAAAAGTGTTACCATGAAAAATGACAAATTTCAAGATGGCAAATGTCAAAACTGACAAATGTCACAATGCTAAATGTCAAAAATGAAAAGTGTCACAATGAAAAATGTCAAAAATAACAAATTTCAAGATGGCAAATGTCAAAGATGTCAAATGACAAATGTCACAATGCTAAATGTCAAAAATGACAAATTTCAAGATGGCAAATGTCAAAGATGTCAAATATGACAAATGTCACAATGCTAAATGTCAAAAATGAAAAGTGTCACCATGAAAAATGTCAAAAATGACAAATTTCAAGATGGCAAATGTCAAAGATGTCAAATGACAAATGTCACAATGCTAAATGTTAAAAATGAAAAGTGTCACCATGAAAAATGTCAAAAATGACAAATTTCAAGATGGCAAATATCAAAACTGACAAATGTCACAATGATAAATGTCAAAAATGATAAGTGTCACCATGAAAAATGTCAAAAATGACAAATTTCAAGATGGCAAATGTCAAAGATGTCAAATAACAAATGTCACAATGCTAAATGTCAAAAATGACAAATTTCAAGATGGCAAATGTCTAAGATGTCAAATGACAAATGTCACAATGCTAAATGTCAAAAATGAAAAGTGTCACCATAAAATGACAAAAATGACAAATTTCAAGATGGCAAATGTCCAAGATGTCAAATGACAAATGTCACAATGCTAAATGTCAAAAATAAAAAGTGTCACCATGAAAAATGTCAAAAATGACAAATTTCAAGATGGCAAATGTCAAAGATGTCAAATGACAAATGTCAAAATGCTAAATGTCAAAAATGAAAAGTGTCAAAAATGACAAATTTCAAGATGGCAAATGTCTAAGATGTCAAATGACAAATGTCACAATGCTAAATGTCAAAAATGACAAGTGTCACCGTGAAAAATGGCAAAAATGACAAATTTCAAGATGGCAAATGTCAAAGATGTCAAATGACAAATGTCACAATGCTAAATGTTAAAAATGAAAAGTGTCACCATGAAAAATGTCAAAAATGGCAAATTTCAAGATGGCAAATGTCAAAGATGTCAAATGACAAATTTCACAATGCTAAATGTCAAAAATGAAAAGTGTCCCCATGAAAAATGTCAATAATGACAAATTTCAAGATGGCAAATGTCAAAGATGTCAAATGACAAATGTCACAATGCTAAATGTCAAAAATGAAAAGTGTCACCATGAAAAATGTCAAAAATGACAAATTTTAAGTTGGCAAATGTCAAAGATGTCAAATGACAAATGTCACAATGAAAAATGTCAAAAATATCAAATTTCAAGATGGCAAATGTCAAAGATGTCAAATGACAAATGTCACAATGCTAAATGTCAAAAATGACAAATTTCAAGATGGCAAATGTCAAAGATGTCAAATATGACAAATGTCACAATGCTAAATGTCAAAAATGAAAAGTGTCACCATGAAAAATGTCAAAAATGACAAATTTCAAGATGGCAAATGTCAAAGATGTCAAATGACAAATGTCACAATGCTAAATGTCAAAAATGAAAAATGTCACCATGAAAAATGTGAAAAATGATAAATTTTAAGATGGCAAATGTCAAAACTGACAAATGTCACAATGCTAAATGTCAAATATGATAAGTGTCACCATGAAAAATGTCAAAAATGACAAATTTCAAGATGGCAAATGTCCAAGATGTCAAATGACAAATGTCACAATGCTAAATGTCAAAAATAAAAAGTGTCACCATGAAAAATGTCAAAAATGACAAATTTCAAGATGGCAAATGTCAAAGATGTCAAATGACAAATGTCACAATGCTAAATGTCAAAAATGAAAAGTGTCAAAAATTACAAATTTCAAGATGGCAAATGTCTAAGATGTCAAATGACAAATGTCACAATGCTAAATGTCAAAAATGAAAAGTGTCACCATGAAAAATGTCAAAAATGACAAGTTTCAAGATGGCAAATGTTAAAACTGACAAATGTCACAATGCTAAATGTCAAAAATGATAAGTGTCACCATGAAAAATGTCAAAAATGACAAATTTTAAGATGGCAAATGTCCAAGATGTCAAATGACAAATGTCACAATGCTAAATGTCAAAAATGAAAAGTGTCACCATGAAAAATGTCAAAAATGACAAATTTCAGGATGGCAAATGTCAAAGATGTCAAATGACAAATGTCACAATGCTAAATGTCAAAAATGAAAAGTGTCACCATAAAAATGTCAAAAATGACAAATTTCAAGATGGCAAATGTCAAAACTGACAAATGTCACAATGCTAAATGTCAAAAATGATAAGTGTCACCATGAAAAATGTCAAAAATGACAAATTTCAAGATGGCAAATGTCCAAGATGTCAAATGACAAATGTCACAATGCTAAATGTCAAAAATGAAAAGTGTCACCATGAAAAATGTCAAAAATGACAAATTTCAAGATGGCAAATGTCAAAGATGTCAAATGACAAATGTCACAATGCTAAATGTCAAAAATGAAAAGTGTCAAAAATGACAAATTTCAAGATGGCAAATGTCTAAGATGTCAAATGACAAATGTCACAATGCTAAATGTCAAAAATGAAAAGTGTTACCATGAAAAATGACAAATTTCAAGATGGCAAATGTCAAAACTGACAAATGTCACAATGCTAAATGTCAAAAATGAAAAGTGTCACAATGAAAAATGTCAAAAATAACAAATTTCAAGATGGCAAATGTCAAAGATGTCAAATGACAAATGTCACAATGCTAAATGTCAAAAATGACAAATTTCAAGATGGCAAATGTCAAAGATGTCAAATATGACAAATGTCACAATGCTAAATGTCAAAAAAGAAAGTGTCACCATGAAAAATGTCAAAAATGACAAATTTCAAGATGGCAAATGTCAAAGATGTCAAATGACAAATGTCACAATGCTAAATGTTAAAAATGAAAAGTGTCACCATGAAAAATGTCAAAAATGACAAATTTCAAGATGGCAAATATCAAAACTGACAAATGTCACAATGCTAAATGTCAAAAATGATAAGTGTCACCATGAAAAATGTTAAAAATGACAAATTTCAAGATGGCAAATGTCAAAGATGTCAAATGACAAATGTCACAATGCTAAATGTCAAAAATGACAAATTTCAAGATGGCAAATGTCTAAGATGTCAAATGACAAATGTCACAATGCTAAATGTCAAAAATGAAAAGTGTCACCATAAAATGACAAAAATGACAAATTTCAAGATGGCAAATGTCCAAGATGTCAAATGACAAATGTCACAATGCTAAATGTCAAAAATAAAAAGTGTCACCATGAAAAATGTCAAAAATGACAAATTTCAAGATGGCAAATGTCAAAGATGTCAAATGACAAATGTCACAATGCTAAATGTCAAAAATGAAAAGTGTCAAAAATGACAAATTTCAAGATGGCAAATGTCTAAGATGTCAAATGACAAATGTCACAATGCTAAATGTCAAAAATGAAAAGTGTCACCGTGAAAAATGGCAAAAATGACAAATTTCAAGATGGCAAATGTCAAAGATGTCAAATGACAAATGTCACAATGCTAAATGTTAAAAATGAAAAGTGTCACCATGAAAAATGTCAAAAATGGCAAATTTCAAGATGGCAAATGTCAAAGATGTCAAATGACAAATGTCACAATGCTAAATGTCAAAAATGAAAAGTGTCCCCATGAAAAATGTCAATAATGACAAATTTCAAGATGGCAAATGTCAAAGATGTCAAATGACAAATGTCACAATGCTAAATGTCAAAAATGAAAAGTGTCACCATGAAAAATGTCAAAAATGACAAATTTTAAGTTGGCAAATGTCAAAGATGTCAAATGACAAATGTCACAATGAAAAATGTCAAAAATAACAAATTTCAAGATGGCAAATGTCAAAGATGTCAAATGACAAATGTCACAATGCTAAATGTCAAAAATGACAAATTTCAAGATGGCAAATGTCAAAGATGTCAAATATAACAAATGTCACAATGCTAAATGTCAAAAATGAAAAGTGTCACCATGAAAAATGTCAAAAATGACAAATTTCAAGATGGCAAATGTCAAAGATGTCAAATGACAAATGTCACAATGCTAAATGTCAAAAATGAAAAATGTCACCATGAAAAATGTGAAAAATGATAAATTTTAAGATGGCAAATGTCAAAACTGACAAATGTCACAATGCTAAATGTCAAATATGATAAGTGTCACCATGAAAAATGTCAAAAATGACAAATTTCAAGATGGCAAATGTCCAAGATGTCAAATGACAAATGTCACAATGCTAAATGTCAAAAATGAAAAGTGTCACCATGAAAAATGTCAAAAATGACAAATTTCAAGATGGCAAATGTCAAAGATGTCAAATGACAAATGTCACAATGCTAAATGTCAAAAATGAAAAGTGTCAAAAATGACAAATTTCAAGATGGCAAATGTCTAAGATGTCAAATGACAAATGTCACAATGCTAAATGTCAAAAATGAAAAGTGTCACCATGAAAAATGTCAAAAATGACAAGTTTCAAGATGGCAAATGTTAAAACTGACAAATGTCACAATGCTAAATGTCAAAAATGATAAGTGTCACCATGAAAAATGTCAAAAATGACAAATTTTAAGATGGCAAATGTCCAAGATGTCAAATGACAAATGTCACAATGCTAAATGTCAAAAATGAAAAGTGTCACCATGAAAAATGTCAAAAATGACAAATTTCAGGATGGCAAATGTCAAAGATGTCAAATGACAAATGTCACAATGCTAAATGTCAAAAATGAAAAGTGTCACCATAAAAAATGTCAAAAATGACAAATTTCAAGATGGCAAATGTCAAAACTGACAAATGTCACAATGCTAAATGTCAAAAATGATAAGTGTCACCATGAAAAATGTCAAAAATGACAAATTTCAAGATGGCAAATGTCCAAGATGTCAAATGACAAATGTCACAATGCTAAATGTCAAAAATGAAAAGTGTCACCATGAAAAATGTCAAAAATGACAAATTTCAAGATGGCAAATGTCAAAGATGTCAAATGACAAATGTCACAATGCTAAATGTCAAAAATGAAAAGTGTCAAAAATGACAAATTTCAAGATGGCAAATGTCTAAGATGTCAAATGACAAATGTCACAATGCTAAATGTCAAAAATGAAAAGTGTTACCATGAAAAATGACAAATTTCAAGATGGCAAATGTCAAAACTGACAAATGTCACAATGCTAAATGTCAAAAATGAAAAGTGTCACAATGAAAAATGTCAAAAATAACAAATTTCAAGATGGCAAATGTCAAAGATGTCAAATGACAAATGTCACAATGCTAAATGTCAAAAATGACAAATTTCAAGATGGCAAATGTCAAAGATGTCAAATATGACAAATGTCACAATGCTAAATGTCAAAAATGAAAAGTGTCACCATGAAAAATGTCAAAAATGACAAATTTCAAGATGGCAAATGTCAAAGATGTCAAATGACAAATGTCACAATGCTAAATGTTAAAAATGAAAAGTGTCACCATGAAAAATGTCAAAAATGACAAATTTCAAGATGGCAAATATCAAAACTGACAAATGTCACAATGCTAAATGTCAAAATGATAAGTGTCACCATGAAAAATGTCAAAAATGACAAATTTCAAGATGGCAAATGTCAAAGATGTCAAATGACAAATGTCACAATGCTAAATGTCAAAAATGACAAATTTTAAGATGGCAAATGTCTAAGATGTCAAATGACAAATGTCACAATGCTAAATGTCAAAAATGAAAAGTGTCACCATAAAATGACAAAAATGACAAATTTCAAGATGGCAAATGTCCAAGATGTCAAATGACAAATGTCACAATGCTAAATGTCAAAAATAAAAAGTGTCACCATGAAAAATGTCAAAAATGACAAATTTCAAGATGGCAAATGTCAAAGATGTCAAATGACAAATGTCACAATGCTAAATGTCAAAAATGAAAAGTGTCAAAAATGACAAATTTCAAGATGGCAAATGTCTAAGATGTCAAATGACAAATGTCAAATATGAAAAGTGTCACCGTGAAAAATGGCAAAAATGACAAATTTTAAGATGGCAAATGTCAAAGATGTCAAATGACAAATGTCACAATGCTAAATGTTAAAAATGAAAAGTGTCACCATGAAAAATGTCAAAAATGGCAAATTTCAAGATGGCAAATGTCAAAGATGTCAAATGACAAATGTCACAATCCTAAATGTCAAAAATGAAAAGTGTCCCCATGAAAAATGTCAATAATGACAAATTTCAAGATGGCAAATGTCAAAGATGTCAAATGACAAATGTCACAATGCTAAATGTCAAAAATGAAAAGTGTCACCATGAAAAATGTCAAAAATGACAAATTTTAAGTTGGCAAATGTCAAAGATGTCAAATGACAAATGTCACAATGCTAAATGTCAAAAATGAAAAGTGTCACCATGAAAAATGTCAAAAATAACAAATTTCAAGATGGCAAATGTCAAAGATGTCA
Source organism: Altica lythri (assembly GCA_964028335.1). Classification (NCBI taxonomy): domain Eukaryota; kingdom Metazoa; phylum Arthropoda; class Insecta; order Coleoptera; family Chrysomelidae; genus Altica; species Altica lythri. The sequence goes on along the minus strand of OZ034800.1, from coordinate 16,947,849 downwards.
AATGACAAATGTCACAATGCTGAATGTCAAAAATGAAAAGTGTCACCATGAAAAATGTCAAAAATGACAAATTTCAAGATGGCAAATGTCAAAACTGACAAATGTCACAATGCTAAATGTCAAAAATGATAAGTGTCACCATAAAAAATGTCAAAAATAACAAATTTCAAGATGGCAAATGTCAAAGATGTCAAATGACAAATGTCACAATGCTAAATGTCAAAAATGAAAAGTGTCACCATGAAAAATGTCAAAAATGACAAATTTCAAGATGGCAAATGTCAAAACTGACAAATGTCACAATGCTAAATGTCAAAAATGATAAGTGTCACCATGAAAAATGTCAAAAATGACAAATTTCAAGATGGCAAATGTCCAAGATGTCAAATGACAAATGTCACAATGCTAAATGTCAAAAATGACAAATTTCAAGATGGCAAATGTCAAAGATGTCAAATGACAAATGTCACAATGCCAAATGTCAAAAATGAAAAGTGTCACCATGAAAAAATGTCAAAAATGACAAATTTCAAGATGGCAAATGTCAAAACTGACAAATGTCACAATGCTAAATGTCAAAAATGAAAAGTGTCACCATCAAAAATGTCAAAAATGACAAATTTCAAGATGGCAAATGTCAAAGATGTCAAATGACAAATGTCACAATGCTAAATTTCAAACATGAAAAGTGTCACCATGAAAAATGTCAAAAATAACAAATTTCAAGATGACAAATGTCAAAGATGTCAAATGACAAATGTCACAATGCTAAATATCAAAAATGATAAGTGTCACCATGAAAAATGTCAAAAATGACAAATTTCAAGATGGCAAATGTCCAAGATATCAAATGACAAATGTCACAATGCTAAATGTCAAATGACAAATGTCACAATGCTAAATGTCAAAAATGAAAAGTGTCACCATGAAAAATGTCAAAAATGACAAATTTTAAGATAGCAAATGTCAAAACTGACAAATGTCACAATGCTAAATGTCAAAAATGAAAAGTGTCACCATGAAAAATGTCAAAAATGACAAATTTCAAGATGGCAAATGTCAAAGATGTCAAATGACAAATGTCACAATGCTAAATTTCAAAAATGAAAACTGTCACCATGAAAAATGTCAAAAATAACAAATTTCAAGATGGCAAATGTCAAAGATGTCAAATGACAAATGTCACAATGCTAAATGTCAAAAATAAAAAGTGTCACCATGAAAAATGTCAAAAATGACAAATTTCAAGATGGCAAATGTCAAAGATGTCAAACGACAAATGTCACAATGCTAAATGTCAAAAATGAAAAGTGTCACCATGAAAAATGTCAAAAATAACAAATTTCAAGATGGCAAATATCAAAGATGTCAAACGACAAATGTCACAATTCTAAATGTCAAAAATGAAAAGTGTCACCATGAAAAATGTCAAAAATGACAAATTTCAAGATGGCAAATATCAAAGATGTCAAATGACAAAAAATGTCACAATGCTAAATGTCAAAAATGAAAAGTGTCACCATGAAAAATGTCAAAAATAACAAATTTCAAGATGGCAAATGTCAAAGATGTCAAATGACAAATGTCACAATGCTAAATTTCAAAAACGAAAAGTGTCACCATGAAAAATGTCAAAAATAACAAATTTTAAGATGGCAAATGTCAAAGATGTCAAATGACAAATGTCACAATGCTACATGTCAAAAATAAAAAGTGTCACCATGAAAAATGTCAAAAATGACAAATTTCAAGATGGCAAATGTCAAAGATGTCAAATGACAAATGTCACAATGCTAAATGTCAAAAATGAAAAGTGTCACCATGAAAAATGTCAAAAATAACAAATTTCAAGATGGCAAATATCAAAGATGTCAAACGACAAATGTCACAATTCTAAATGTCAAAAATAAAAAGTGTCACCATGAAAAATGTCAAAAATGACAAATTTCAAGATGGCAAAATCAAAGATGTCAAATGACAAAAAATGTCACAATGCTAAATGTCAAAAATGAAAAGTGTCACCATGAAAAATGTCAAAAATAACAAATTTCAAGATGGCAAATGTCAAAGATGTCAAATGACAAATGTCACAATGCTAAATGTCAAAAATGAAAAGTGTCACCATGAAAAATGTCAAAAATGCAAAATTTTAAGATGGCAAATGTCAAAGATGTCAAATGACAAATGTCACATTGCTAAATGTCAAAAATGAAAAGTGTCACCATGAAAAATGTCAAAAATAACAAATTTCAAGATGGCAAATGTCAAAGATGTCAAATGACAAATGTCACAATGCTAAATGTCAAAAATGAAAAGTGTCACCATGAAAAATGTCAAAAATGACAAATTTCAAGATGGCAAATGTCAAAACTGACAAATGTCACAATGCTAAATGTCAAAAATATAAAGTGTCACCATGAAAAATGTCAAAAATGACAAATTTCAAGATGGCAAATGTCAAAGATGTCAAATGACAAATGTCACAATGCTAAATTTCAAAAATGAAAAGTTTCACCATGAAAAATGTCAAAAATAACAAATTTCAAGATGGCAAATGTCAAAGATGTCAAATGACAAATGTCACAATGCTAAATGTCAAAAATAAAAAGTGTCACCATGAAAAATGTCAAAAATGACAAATTTCAAGATGGCAAATGTCAAAGATGTCAAATGACAAATGTCACAATGCTAAATGTCAAAAATGAAAAGTGTCACCATGAAAAATGTCAAAAATAACAAATTTCAAGATGGCAAATATCAAAGATGTCAAACGACAAATGTCACAATTCTAAATGTCAAAAATGAAAAGTGTCACCATGAAAAATATCAAAAATGACAAATTTCAAGATGGCAAATATCAAAGATGTCAAATGACAAATGTCACAATGCTAAATGTCAAAAATGAAAAGTGTCACCATGAAAAATGTCAAAAATGCAAAATTTTAAGATGGCAAATGTCAAAGATGTCAAATGACAAATGTCACATTGCTAAATGTCAAAAATGAAAAGTGTCACCATGAAAAATGTCAAAAATAACAAATTTCAAGATGGCAAATGTAAAAGATGTCAAATGACAAATGTCACAATGCTAAATGTCAAAAATGAAAAGTGTCACCATGAAAAATGTCAAAAATGACAAATTTCAAGATGGCAAATGTCAAAACTGACAAATATCACAATGCTAAATGTCAAAAATGATAAGTGTCACCATGAAAAATGTCAAAAATGGCAAATTTCAAGATGGCAAATGTCAAAACTGACAAATGTCACAATGCTAAATGTCAAAAATGAAAAGTGTCACCATGAAAAATGTCAAAAATGACAAATTTCAAGATGGCAAATGTCAAAGATGTCAAATGACAAATGTCACAATGCTAAATTTCAAAAATGAAAAGTGTCACCATGAAAAATGTCAAAAATAACGAATTTTAAGATGGCAAATGTCAAAGATGTCAAATGACAAATGTCACAATGCTAAATGTCAAAAATGAAAAGTGTCACCACGAAAAATGTCAAAAATGACAAATTTTAAGATGGCAAATGTCAAAGATGTCAAATGACAAATGTCACAATGCTAAATGTCAAAAATGAAAAGTGTCACCATGAAAAATGTCAAAAATGACAAATTTCAAGATGGCAAATATCAAAGATGTCAAATGACAAATGTCACAATGCTAAATGTCAAAAATAAAAAGTGTCACCATGAAAAATGTCAAAAATGACAAATTTCAAGATGGCAAATGTCAAAACTGACAAATGTCACAATGCTGAATGTCAAAAATGATAAGTGTCACCATGAAAAATGTCAAAAATGACAAATTTCAAGATGGCAAATGTCCAAGATGTCAAATGACAAATGTCACAATGCTAAATGTCAAAAATGAAAAGTGTCACCATGAAAAATGTCAAAAATGACAAATTTCAAGATGGCAAATGTCAAAGATGTCAAATGACAAATGTCACAATGCTAAATGTCAAAAATGAAAAGTGTCAAAAATGACAAATTTCCAGATGGCAAATGTCTAAGATATCAAATGACAAATGTCACAATGCTAAATGTCAAAAATGAAAAGGGTCACCATGAAAAATGACAAATTTCAAGATGGCAAATGTCAAAACTGACAAATGTCACAATGCTAAATGTCAAAAATGAAAAGTGTCACCATGAAAAATGTCAAAAATAACAAATTTCAAGATGGAAAATGTCAAAGATGTCAAATGACAAATGTCACAATGCTAAATGTCAAAAATGACAAATTTCAAGATGGCAAATGTCAAAGATGTCAAATGACAAATGTCACAATGCTAAATGTTAAAAATAAAAAGTGTCACCATGAAAAATGTCAAAAATGACAAATTTCAAGATGGCAAATGTCAAAGATGTCAAATGACAAATGTCACAATGCTAAATGTCAAAAATGAAAAGTGTCACCATCAAAAATGTCAAAAATGACAAATTTCAAGATGGCAAATGTCAAAACTGACAAATGTCACAATGCTAAATGTCAAAAATGATAAGCAAAGCCAGGCAAATATGCAAGCCAAAAAGTAAGATATATGCGCATATATATGCATATTATTTGTGTGATATATGCAAGTATATGCATTTATTTGAACAAAATATGCAAAATATGCACCTCGTAAACCGTTCAAATATAATATAATATATTAATATTTTCATATCCTCTATATGTTTTTTGTGGTATCAAATGTATATTATATATGAATTTTTAGTATAAAAAAGAACAAACCTTTCAAACAATTACTTTATTAAATTAAATAAATTTATACATAATTATTTATTTAAAAAACAATAGGTGATAATATGTTTTTCAAAATTCTCTAACAAAAAGTTACGTCTCCTATCTGTATACATATGCTTGTAAATAGAAAAGCTGCGTTCTATATCTACCGAAGTTATCGGAGCATATTTTAAATGATTTATAACTTCAGGCTGTACATTTAATGTTTCATCAAACTTCCCTTTTAAAATATTGGCAACATTTGATAAAAACTCAAAACCAGTATTTTTATCAATGACTGATTTAAGTTTTTTACAAATGTCTTCGCCGATTTGACCCTCAACAGATTTGCAAGATAGTTCAAATGTTTTTATTAATTTAATCGCTTCAATTAAAGATAAACTTGTATCCTGTAGCTGAAAGATACAACTTGGCACAAAATTATAATTTGACATTATGTATGAAAGTTGTTGTTGTACTATTTGATTTTTAAACAATTCTTTTGAATGTGAAAGGGATTGGGAAGATTCATCAACTAACTCCATTATAACAAGCTTTAGTCGAGCAAAATTTTCTGCATAAAACATTGCAGCCTCTATCCATGTTCCCCATCTAGTAACAACAGGTTGTGGTGGAAGAGGAATATCCGGCAAATGTTCTCTATAAAACTGCGTTCTTGCAGGTGCCTTAAGAAATACTTTTTTCATATTTGAAATTAAATCATTAACCAGAGGAAATTTATTTCTAATTTCTTCTGCGACCCTATTTAGGCCGTGGGCTAAACAAGTAGTATGTATTAAACTGGGGTAAAAAATTTTTAAATTTTTTCCTACTTTAATCATGTAAGGTGCAGCGTCTGTGAGAAAGAGCAGAAATTTTTCGTTAGGAACAGCTAAAGGAAGAAAAAAATTTGCTAAACTATCTTGCAAAAACCTTGAAACTGTTAAGGCGTTAGTTTTCTTCAACTGCTTGGAAGCAATTAAATGGGATTTAGAAACTTGTTCATTTTTAAGAGCCCCTATTAATAAATGGGCGATGTAACGGCCCGAAGAATCAACTGTTTCATCCACAGAAGCATAAAAATAATTGTCTCCTATATCCAATTTTATTTTACCCATTACTGTAGAATATACAGAATTCACCTCGTTTCTTCTTAGGCTTCTTTCGCTTGGAATATTCCATTTGCAATATTTTTCAAAAAACTTGCGCAAATTTGTGTTTGATAATTTCGACAAAGGTATATTTGAGCTTAAGAATGCTTCGCACAAATCCTGGTTAAATATCTCTTGCTCACTTGATTTGCTATTATTTGTTTGAAAACAATTAGATATGGAATCTTGTTTTTTCTCTCCCAATTTCAATTTATTTTTTCTGCACGTATGTAAAGTAGTTTTGCAATGCTGAACTATTTGAAACTTTTTCTCGCATGGAATCTGCAAAAAAAATACCTACGTTTTAGGATTGGGAGGTATCTAAAGCCTTTACCTAATTCACAAAATTACTTTACTACGGAAAGTATTAATTTTTTTCTGATAATTTATGTAAAATTTCAATTATTTCGGTTTATACTTGTTACTTGTAATACTTACAATTTTACTGCATGCTGAGCAAAATACTTTTCCCATATCTATGAACAATTCTGGATAAGGCTTGATCCACGCAAACACATTCGATTTTTTCGACATTTTCAGTACACTGAATAAAACTTTTTAAAACTTGTATAACTGTTAAGTTCACAATATTAACTAAGCAACATTTTCAAAGTAAACTCAACCATTACAACTAGTATCATTAATCCGTTAATTTAAAACCTATTAAGGAGCACCAACACTTGGGAATTTCTACTTTCTAATTTTATACCTACCCAGGGATTTTCAATAGATTAAGATAAGAATAAAATTATATTAAAAATATCAGGTATAAATGGTTTTAATAAAAGAATTAAATAATAAATTTGCTTTAAAAACGTATTATATGCACTTTTTTTCGAAATGTTATAGTATATGCAAAATCCAAAAAAATATACAAAAACATGCAAATGCATATGCATATGCATTTTGCATATTTGCCTGACTCTGATGATAAGTGTCACCATGAAAAATGTCAAAAATGACAAATTTCAAGATGGCAAATGTCCAAGATGTCAAATGACAAATGTCATAATGCTAAATGTCAAAAATGACAAATTTCAAGATGGCAAATATCAAAGATGTCAAATGACAAATGTCACAATGCTAAATGTCAAAAATGAAAAGTGTCACCATGAAAAATGTCAAAAATGACAAATTTCAAGATGGCAAATGTTAAAGATGTCAAATGACAAATGTCACAATGCTAAATGTTAAAAATGAAAAGTGTCACCATGAAAAATGTCAAAAATAACAAATTTCAAGATGGCAAATGTCAAAGATGTCAAATGACAAATGTCACAATTCTAAATGTCAAAAATGAAAAGTGTCACAATGAAAAATGTCAAAAATGACAAATTTCAAGATGGCAAATATCAAAGATCTCAAATGACAAATGTCACAATGCTAAATGTCAAAAATGAAAAGTGTCACCATGAAAAATGTCAAAAATAACAAATTTCAAGATGGCAAATGTCAAAGATGTCAAATGACAAATGTCACAATGCTAAATGTCAAAAATGAAAAGTGTCACCATGAAAAATGTCAAAAATGCAAAATTTCAAGATGGCAAATGTCAAAGATGTCAAATGACAAATGTCACATTGCTAAATGTCAAAAATGAAAAGTGTCACCATGAAAAATGTCAAAAATAACAAATTTCAAGATGGCAAATGTCAAAGATGTCAAATGACAAATGTCACAATGCTAAATGTCAAAAATGAAAAGTGTCACCATGAAAAATGTCAAAAATGACAAATTTCAAGATGGCAAATGTCAAAACTGACAAATGTCACAATGCTAAATGTCAAAAATGATAAGTGTCACCATGAAAAATGTCAAAAATGACAAATTTCAAGATGGCAAATGTCCAAGATGTCAAATGACAAATGTCACAATGCTAAATGTCAAAAATGACAAATTTCAAGATGGCAAATGTCAAAGATGTCAAATGACAAATGTCACAATGCTAAATGTCAAAAATGAAAAGTGTCACCATGAAAAATGTCAAAAATGACAAATTTCAAGATGGCAAATGTCAAAACTGACAAATGTCACAATGCTAAATGTCAAAAATGAAAAGTGTCACCATGAAAAATGTCAAAAATGACAAATTTCAAGATGGCAAATGTCAAAGATGTCAAATGACAAATGTCACAATGCTAAATTTCAAAAATGAAAAGTGTCACCATGAAAAATGTCAAAAATAACAAATTTCAAGATGGCAAATGTCAAAGATGTCAAATGACAAATGTCACAATGCTAAATGTCAAAAATGAAAAGTGTCACCACGAAAAATGTCAAAAATGACAAATTTCAAGATAGCAAATGTCAAAGATGTCAAATGACAAATGTCACAATGCTAAATGTCAAAAATGAAAAGTGTCACCATAAAAAATGTCAAAAATGACAAATTTCAAGATGGCAAATGTCAAAGATGTCAAATGACAAATGTCACAATGCTAAATGTCAAAAATGAAAAGTGTCACCATGAAAAATGTCAAAAATGACAAATTTCAAGATGGCAAATGTCAAAGATGTCAAATGACAAATGTCACAATGCTAAATGTCAAAAATGAAAAATGTCACCATGAAAAATGTCAAAAATGACAAATTTCAAGATGGCAAATGTCAAAACTGACAAATGTCACAATGCTAAATGTCAAAAATGATAAGTGTCACCATGAAAAATGTCAAAAATGACAAATTTCAAGATGGCCAAATGTCCAAGATGTCAAATGACAAATGTCACAATGCTAAATGTCAAAAATGAAAAGTGTCACCATGAAAAATCTTAAAAATGACAAATTTCAAGATGGCAAATGTCAAAGATGTCAAATGACAAATGTCACAATGCTAAATGTCAAAAATGAAAAGTGTCAAAAATGACAAATTTCAAGATGGCAAATGTCTAAGATGTCAAATGACAAATGTCACAATGCTAAATGTCAAAAATGAAAAGTGTCACCATGAAAAATGTCAAAAATGACAAGTTTCAAGATGGCAAATGTCAAAACTGACAAATGTCACAATGCTAAATGTCAAAAATGATAAGTGTCACCATGAAAAATGTCAAAAATGACAAATTTCAAGATGGCAAATGTCCAAGATGTCAAATGACAAATGTCACAATGCTAAATGTCAAAAATGACAAATTTCAAGATGGCAAATGTCAAAGATGTCAAATGACAAATGTCACAATGCTAAATGTCAAAAATGAAAAGTGTCATCATGAAAAATGTCAAAAATGACAAATTTCAAGATGGCAAATGTCAAAACTGACAAATGTCACAATGCTAAATGTCAAAAATGAAAAGTGTCACCATGAAAAATGTCAAAAATGACAAATTTCAAGATGGCAAATGTCAAATGACAAATGTCACAATGCTAAATGTCAAAAATGAAAAGTGTCACCACGAAAAATGTTAAAAATGACAAATTTCAAGATGGCAAATGTCAAAGATGTCAAATGACAAATGTCACAATGCTAAATGTCAAAAATGAAAAGTGTCACCATGAAAAATGTCAAAAATGACAAATTTCAAGATGGCAAATGTCAAAGATGTCAAATGACAAATGTCACAATGCTAAATGTCAAAAATAAAAAGTGTCACCATGAAAAATGTCAAAAATGACAAATTTCAAGATGGCAAATGTCAAAGATGTCAAATGACAAATGTCACAATGCTAAATGTCAAAAATGAAAAGTGTCACCATGAAAAATGTCAACAATGACAAATTTCAAGATGGCAAATGTCAAAACTGACAAATGTCACAATGCTAAATGTCAAAAATGATAAGTGTCACCATGAAAAATGTCAAAAATGACAAATTTTAAGATGGCAAATGTCTAATGACAAATGTCACAATGCTAAATGTCAAAAATGAAAAGTGTCACCAAGAAAAATGTCAAAAATGACAAATTTCAAGATGGCAAATGTCAAAGATGTCAAATGACAAATGTCACAATGCTAAATGTCAAAAATGAAAAGTGTCAAAAATGACAAATTTCAAGATGGCAAATGTCTAAGATATCAAATGACAAATGTCACAATGCTAAATGTCAAAAATGAAAAGTGTCACCATGAAAAATGTCAAAAATAACAAATTTCAAGATGGCAAATGTCAAAGATGTCAAATGACAAATGTCACAATGCTAAATGTCAAAAATAACAAATTTCAAAATGGCAAATGTCAAAGATGTCAAATGACAAATGTCACAATGCTAAATGTTAAAAATAAAAAGTGTCACCATGAAAAATGTCAAAAATTACAAATTTCAAGATGGGAAATGTCAAAGATGTCAGATGACAAATGTCACAATGCTAAATGTCAAAAATGAAAAGTGTCACCATGAAAAATGTCAAAAATGACAAATTTCAAGATGGCAAATGTCAAATGACAAATGTCACAATGCTAAATGTCAAAAATGAAAAGTGTCACCACGAAAAATGTTAAAAATGACAAATTTCAAGATGGCAAATGTCAAAGATGTCAAATGACAAATGTCACAATGCTAAATGTCAAAAATGAAAAGTGTCACCATGAAAAATGTCAAAAATGACAAATTTCAAGATGGCAAATGTCAAAGATGTCAAATGACAAATGTCACAATGCTAAATGTCAAAAATAAAAAGTGTCACCATGAAAAATGTCAAAAATGACAAATTTCAAGATGGCAAATGTCAAAGATGTCAAATGACAAATGTCACAATGCTAAATGTCAAAAATGAAAAGTGTCACCATGAAAAATGTCAACAATGACAAATTTCAAGATGGCAAATGTCAAAACTGACAAATGTCACAATGCTAAATGTCAAAAATGATAAGTGTCACCATGAAAAATGTCAAAAATGACAAATTTTAAGATGGCAAATGTCTAATGACAAATGTCACAATGCTAAATGTCAAAAATGAAAAGTGTCACCAAGAAAAATGTCAAAAATGACAAATTTCAAGATGGCAAATGTCAAAGATGTCAAATGACAAATGTCACAATGCTAAATGTCAAAAATGAAAAGTGTCAAAAATGACAAATTTCAAGATGGCAAATGTCTAAGATATCAAATGACAAATGTCACAATGCTAAATGTCAAAAATGAAAAGTGTCACCATGAAAAATGTCAAAAATAACAAATTTCAAGATGGCAAATGTCAAAGATGTCAAATGACAAATGTCACAATGCTAAATGTCAAAAATAACAAATTTCAAAATGGCAAATGTCAAAGATGTCAAATGACAAATGTCACAATGCTAAATGTTAAAAATAAAAAGTGTCACCATGAAAAATGTCAAAAATTACAAATTTCAAGATGGGAAATGTCAAAGATGTCAGATGACAAATGTCACAATGCTAAATGTCAAAAATGAAAAGTGTCACCATGAAAAATGTCAAAAATGACAAATTTCAAGATGGAAAATGTCAAAGATGTCAAATGACAAATGTCACAATGCTAAATGTCAAAAATGACAAATTTCAAGATGGCAAATGTCAAAGATGTCAAATGACAAATGTCACAATTCTAAATGTCAAAAATGAAAAGTGTCACAATGAAAAATGTCAAAAATGACAAATTTCAAGATGGCAAATATCAAAGATCTCAAATGACAAATGTCACAATGCTAAATGTCAAAAATGAAAAGTGTCACCATGAAAAATGTCAAAAATAACAAATTTCAAGATGGCAAATGTCAAAGATGTCAAATGACAAATGTCACAATGCTAAATGTCAAAAATGAAAAGTGTCACCATGAAAAATGTCAAAAATGCAAAATTTCAAGATGGCAAATGTCAAAGATGTCAAATGACAAATGTCACATTGCTAAATGTCAAAAATGAAAAGTGTCACCATGAAAAATGTCAAAAATAACAAATTTCAAGATGGCAAATGTCAAAGATGTCAAATGACAAAAGTCACAATGCTAAATGTCAAAAACGAAAAGTGTCACCATGAAAAATGTCAAAAATGACAAATTTTAAGATGGCAAATGTCAAAACTGACAAATGTCACAATGCTAAATGTCAAAAATGATAAGTGTCACCATAAAAAATGTCAAAAATGACAAATTTCAAGATGGAAAATGTCAAAGATGTCAAATGACAAATGTCACAATGCTAAATGTCAAAAATGACAAATTTTAAGATGGCAAATGTCAAAGATGTCAAATGACAAATGTCACAATTCTAAATGTCAAAAATGAAAAGTGTCACAATGAAAAATGTCAAAAATGACAAATTTCAAGATGGCAAATATCAAAGATCTCAAATGACAAATGTCACAATGCTAAATGTCAAAAATGAAAAGTGTCACCATGAAAAATGTCAAAAATAACAAATTTCAAGATGGCAAATGTCAAAGATGTCAAATGACAAATGTCACAATGCTAAATGTCAAAAATGAAAAGTGTCACCATGAAAAATGTCAAAAATGCAAAATTTCAAGATGGCAAATGTCAAAGATGTCAAATGACAAATGTCACATTGCTAAATGTCAAAAATGAAAAGTGTCACCATGAAAAATGTCAAAAATAACAAATTTCAAGATGGCAAATATCAAAGATGTCAAATGACAAATGTCACAATGCTAAATGTCAAAAACGAAAAGTGTCACCATGAAAAATGTCAAAAATGACAAATTTTAAGATGGCAAATGTCAAAACTGACAAATGTCACAATGCTAAATGTCAAAAATGATAAGTGTCACCATGAAAAATGTCAAAAATGACAAATTTTAAGATGGCAAATGTCCAAGATGTCAAATGACAAATGTCACAATGCTAAATGTCAAAAATGACAAATTTCAAGATGGCAAATGTCAAAGATGTCAAATGACAAATGTCACAATGCTAAATGTCAAAAATGAAAAGTGTCACCATGAAAAATGTCAAAAATGACAAATTTCAAGATGGCAAATGTCAAAACTGACAAATGTCACAATGCTAAATGTCAAAACTGAAAAGTGTCACCATGAAAAATGTCAAAAATGACAAATTTCAAGATGGCAAATGTCAAAGATGTCAAATGACAAATGTCACAATGCTAAATTTCAAAAATGAAAAGTGTCACCATGAAAAATGTCAAAAATAACAAATTTCAAGATGGCAAATGTCAAAGATGTCAAATGACAAATGTCACAATGCTAAATGTCAAAAATGAAAAGTGTCACCACGAAAAATGTCAAAAATGACAAATTTCAAGATGGCAAATGTCAAAGATGTCAAATGACAAATGTCACAATGCTAAATGTCAAAAATGAAAAGTGTCACCATAAAAAATGTCAAAAATGACAAATTTCAAGATGGCAAATGTCAAAGATGTCAAATGACAAATGTCACAATGCTAAATGTCAAAAATGAAAAGTGTCACCATGAAAAATGTCAAAAATGACAAATTTCAAGATGGCAAATGTCAAAGATGTCAAATGACAAATGTCACAATGCTAAATGTCAAAAATGAAAAATGTCACCATGAAAAATGTCAAAAATGACAAATTTCAAGATGGCAAATGTCAAAACTGACAAATGTCACAATGCTAAATGTCAAAAATGATAAGTGTCACCATAAAAAATGTCAAAAATGACAAATTTCAAGATGGCAAATGTCCAAGATGTCAAATGACAAATGTCACAATGCTAAATGTCAAAAATGAAAAGTGTCACCGTGAAAAATGGCAAAAATGACAAATTTCAAGATGGCAAATGTCAAAGATGTCAAATGACAAATGTCACAATGCTAAATGTTAAAAATGAAAAGTGTCACCATGAAAAATGTCAAAAATGGCAAATTTCAAGATGGCAAATGTCAAAGATGTCAAATGACAAATGTCACAATGCTAAATGTCAAAAATGAAAAGTGTCCCCATGAAAAATGTCAATAATGACAAATTTCAAGATGGCAAATGTCAAAGATGTCAAATGACAAATGTCACAATGCTAAATGTCAAAAATGAAAAGTGTCACCATGAAAAATGTCAAAAATGACAAATTTTAAGTTGGCAAATGTCAAAGATGTCAAATTACAAATGTCACAATGCTAAGTGTCAAAAATGAAAAGTGTCACCATGAAAAATGTCAAAAATAACAAATTTCAAGATGGCAAATGTCAAAGATGTCAAATGACAAATGTCACAATGCTAAATGTCAAAAATGAAAAGTGTCACCATGAAAAATGTCAAAAATGACAAATTTCAAGATGGCAAATGTCAAAACTGACAAATGTCACAATGCTAAATGTCAAAAATGATAAGTGTCACCATAAAAAATGTCAAAAATGACAAATTTCAAGATGGCAAATGTCCAAGATGTCAAATGACAAATGTCACAATGTTTAATGTCAAAAATGACAAATTTCAAGCTGGCAAATGTCAAAGATGTCAAATGACAAATGTCACAATGCTAAATGTCAAAAATGAAAAGTGTCACCATGAAAAATGTCAAAAATGACAAATTTCAAGACTGCAAATGTCAAAGATGTCAAATGACAAATGTCACAATGCTAAATGTCAAAAATGAAAAGTGTCACCATAAAAAATGTCAAAAATAACAAATTTCAAGATGGCAAATGTCAAAGATGTCAAATGACAAATGTTACAATTCTAAATGTCAAAAATGAAAAGTGTCACCATGAAAAATGTCAAAAATAACAAATTTCAAGATGGCAAATGTCAAAGATGTCAAATGACAAATGTCACAATGCTAAATGTCAAAAATGAAAAGTGTCACCATGAAAAATGTCAAAAATGCAAAATTTTAAGATGGCAAATGTCAAAGATGTCAAATGACAAATGTCACATTGCTAAATGTCAAAAATGAAAAGTGTCACCATGAAAAATGTCAAAAATAACAAATTTCAAGATGGCAAATGTCAAAGATGTCAAATGACAAATGTCACAATGCTAAATGTCAAAAATGAAAAGTGTCACCATGAAAAATGTCAAAAATGACAAATTTCAAGATGGCAAATGTCAAAACTGACAAATGTCACAATGCTAAATGTCAAAAATGATAAGTGTCACCATGAAAAATGTCAAAAATGACAAATTTCAAGATGGCAAATGTCCAAGATGTCAAATGACAAATGTCACAATGCTAAATGTCAAAAATGACAAATTTCAAGATGGCAAATGTCAAAGATGTCAAATGACAAATGTCACAATGCTAAATGTCAAAAATGAAAAGTGTCACCATAAAAAAATGTCAAAAATGACAAATTTCAAGATGGCAAATGTCAAAACTGACAAATGTCACAATGCTAAATGTCAAAAATGAAAAGTGTCACCATGAAAAATGTCAAAAATGACAAATTTCAAGATGGCAAATGTCAAAGATGTCAAATGACAAATGTCACAATGCTAAATTTCAAACATGAAAAGTGTCACCATGAAAAATGTCAAAAATAACAAATTTCAAGATGACAAATGTCAAAGATGTCAAATGCCAAATGTCACAATGCTAAATGTCAAAAATGATAAGTGTCACCATGAAAAATGTCAAAAATGACAAATTTCAAGATGGCAAATGTCCAAGATATCAAATGACAAATGTCACAATGCTAAATGTCAAAAATGACAAATTTCAAGATGGCAAATGTCAAAGATGTCAAATGACAAATGTCACAATGCTAAATGTCAAAAATGAAAAGTGTCACCATGAAAAATGTCAAAAATGACAAATTTCAAGATAGCAAATGTCAAAACTGACAAATGTCACAATGCTAAATGTCAAAAATGAAAAGTGTCACCATGAAAAATGTCAAAAATGACAAATTTCAAGATGGCAAATGTCAAAGATGTCAAATGACAAATGTCACAATGCTAAATTTCAAAAATGAAAAGTGTCGCCATGAAAAATGTCAAAAATAACAAATTTCAAGATGGCAAATGTCAAAGATGTCAAATGACAAATGTCACAATGCTAAATGTCAAAAATAAAAAGTGTCACCATGAAAAATGTCAAAAATGACAAATTTCAAGATGGCAAATGTCAAAGATGTCAAATGACAAATGTCACAATGCTAAATGTCAAAAATGAAAAGTGTCACCATGAAAAATGTCAAAAATAACAAATTTCGAGATGGCAAATATCAAAGATGTCAAACGACAAATGTCACAATTCTAAATGTCAAAAATGAAAAGTGTCACCATGAAAAATGTTAAAAATGACAAATTTCAAGATGGCAAATATCAAAGATGTCAAATGACAAAAAATGTCACAATGCTAAATGTCAAAAATAAAAAGTGTCACCATGAAAAATGTCAAAAATAACAAATTTCAAGATGGCAAATGTCAAAGATGTCAAATGACAAATGTCACAATGCTAAATGTCAAAAATGAAAAGTGTCACCATGAAAAATGTCAAAAATGCAAAATTTTAAGATGGCAAATGTCAAAGATGTCAAATGACAAATGTCACATTGCTAAATGTCAAAAATGAAAAGTGTCACCATGAAAAATGTCAAAAATAACAAATTTCAAGATGGCAAATGTCAAAGATGTCAAATGACAAATGTCACAATGCTAAATTTCAAAAACGAAAAGTGTCACCATGAAAAATGTCAAAAATAACAAATTTCAAGATGGCAAATGTCAAAGATGTCAAATGACAAATGTCACAATGCTACATGTCAAAAATAAAAAGTGTCACCATGAAAAATGTCAAAAATGACAAATTTCAAGATGGCAAATGTCAAAGATGTCAAATGACAAATGTCACAATGCTAAATGTCAAAAATGAAAAGTGTCACCATGAAAAATGTCAAAAATAACAAATTTCAAGATGGCAAATATCAAAGATGTCAAACGACAAATGTCACAATTCTAAATGTCAAAAATAAAAAGTGTCACCATGAAAAATGTCAAAAATGACAAATTTCAAGATGGCAAAATCAAAGATGTCAAATGACAAAAAATGTCACAATGCTAAATGTCAAAAATGAAAAGTGTCACCATGAAAAATGTCAAAAATAACAAATTTCAAGATGGCAAATGTCAAAGATGTCAAATGACAAATGTCACAATGCTAAATGTCAAAAATGAAAAGTGTCACCATGAAAAATGTCAAAAATGCAAAATTTTAAGATGGCAAATGTCAAAGATGTCAAATGACAAATGTCACATTGCTAAATGTCAAAAATGAAAAGTGTCACCATGAAAAATGTCAAAAATAACAAATTTCAAGATGGCAAATGTCAAAGATGTCAAATGACAAATGTCACAATGCTAAATGTCAAAAATGAAAAGTGTCACCATGAAAAATGTCAAAAATGACAAATTTCAAGATGGCAAAAGTCAAAACTGACAAATGTCACAATGCTAAATGTCAAAAATATAAAGTGTCACCATGAAAAATGTCAAAAATGACAAATTTCAAGATGGCAAATGTCAAAGATGTCAAATGACAAATGTCACAATGCTAAATTTCAAAAATGAAAAGTTTCACCATGAAAAATGTCAAAAATAACAAATTTCAAGATGGCAAATGTCAAAGATGTCAAATGACAAATGTCACAATGCTAAATGTCAAAAATAAAAAGTGTCACCATGAAAAATGTCAAAAATGACAAATTTCAAGATGGCAAATGTCAAAGATGTCAAATGACAAATGTCACAATGCTAAATGTCAAAAATGAAAAGTGTCACCATGAAAAATGTCAAAAATAACAAATTTCAAGATGGCAAATATCAAAGATGTCAAACGACAAATGTCACAATTCTAAATGTCAAAAATGAAAAGTGTCACCATGAAAAATGTCAAAAATGACAAATTTCAAGATGGCAAATATCAAAGATGTCAAATGACAAATGTCACAATGCTAAATGTCAAAAATGAAAAGTGTCACCATAAAAAATGTCAAAAATGCAAAATTTTAAGATGGCAAATGTCAAAGATGTCAAATGACAAATGTCACATTGCTAAATGTCAAAAATGAAAAGTGTCACCATGAAAAATGTCAAAAATAACAAATTTCAAGATGGCAAATGTCAAAGATGTCAAATGACAAATGTCACAATGCTAAATGTCAAAAATGAAAAGTGTCACCATGAAAAATGTCAAAAATGACAAATTTCAAGATGGCAAATGTCAAAACTGACAAATGTCACAATGCTAAATGTCAAAAATGATAAGTGTCACCATGAAAAATGTCAAAAATGGCAAATTTCAAGATGGCAAATGTCAAAACTGACAAATGTCACAATGCTAAATGTCAAAAATGAAAAGTGTCACTATGAAAAATGTCAAAAATGACAAATTTCAAGATGGCAAATGTCAAAGATGTCAAATGACAAATGTCACAATGCTAAATTTCAAAAATGAAAAGTGTCACCATGAAAAATGTCAAAAATAACGAATTTTAAGATGGCAAATGTCAAAGATGTCAAATGACAAATGTCACAATGCTAAATGTCAAAAATGAAAAGTGTCACCACGAAAAATGTCAAAAATGACAAATTTCAAGATGGCAAATGTCAAAGATGTCAAATGACAAATGTCACAATGCTAAATGTCAAAAATGAAAAGTGTCACCATGAAAAATGTCAAAAATGACAAATTTCAAGATGGCAAATATCAAAGATGTCAAATGACAAATGTCACAATGCTAAATGTCAAAAATAAAAAGTGTCACCATGAAAAATGTCAAAAATGACAAATTTCAAGATGGCAAATGTCAAAACTGACAAATGTCACAATGCTGAATGTCAAAAATGATAAGTGTCACCATGAAAAATGTCAAAAATGACAAATTTCAAGATGGCAAATGTCCAAGATGTCAAATGACAAATGTCACAATGCTAAATGTCAAAAATGAAAAGTGTCACCATGAAAAATGTCAAAAATGACAAATTTCAAGATGGCAAATGTCAAAGATGTCAAATGACAAATGTCACAATGCTAAATGTCAAAAATGAAAAGTGTCAAAAATGACAAATTTCCAGATGGCAAATGTCTAAGATATCAAATGACAAATGTCACAATGCTAAATGTCAAAAATGAAAAGGGTCAACATGAAAAATGACAAATTTCAAGATGGCAAATGTCAAAACTGACAAATGTCACAATGCTAAATGTCAAAAATGAAAAGTGTCACCATGAAAAATGTCAAAAATAACAAATTTCAAGATGGCAAATGTCAAAGATGTCAAATGACAAATGTCACAATGCTAAATGTCAAAAATGACAAATTTCAAGATGGCAAATGTCAAAGATGTCAAATGACAAATGTCACAATGCTAAATGTTAAAAATAAAAAGTGTCACCATGAAAAATGTCAAAAATGACAAATTTCAAGATGGCAAATGTCAAAGATGTCAAATGACAAATGTCACAATGCTAAATGTCAAAAATGAAAAGTGTCACCATCAAAAATGTCAAAAATGACAAATTTCAAGATGGCAAATGTCAAAACTGACAAATGTCACAATGCTAAATGTCAAAAATGATAAGTGTTACCATGAAAAATGTCAAAAATGACAAATTTCAAGATGGCAAATGTCCAAGATGTCAAATGACAAATGTCATAATGCTAAATGTCAAAAATGACAAATTTCAAGATGGCAAATATCAAAGATGTCAAATGACAAATGTCACAATGCTAAATGTCAAAAATGAAAAGTGTCACCATGAAAAATGTCAAAAATGACAAATTTCAAGATGGCAAATGTCAAAGATGTCAAATGACAAATGTCACAATGCTAAATGTCAAAAATGAAAAGTGTCACCATGAAAAATGTTAAAAATAACAAATTTCAAGATGGCAAATGTCAAAGATGTCAAATGACAAATGTCACAATTCTAAATGTCAAAAATGAAAAGTGTCACAATGAAAAATGTCAAAAATGACAAATTTCAAGATGGCAAATATCAAAGATCTCAAATGACAAATGTCACAATGCTAAATGTCAAAAATGAAAAGTGTCACCATGAAAAATGTCAAAAATAACAAATTTCAAGATGGCAAATGTCAAAGATGTCAAATGACAAATGTCACAATGCTAAATGTCAAAAATGAAAAGTGTCACCATGAAAAATGTCAAAAATGACAAATTTCAAGATGGCAAATGTCAAAACTGACAAATGTCACAATGCTAAATGTCAAAAATATAAAGTGTCACCATGAAAAATGTCAAAAATGACAAATTTCAAGATGGCAAATGTCAAAGATGTCAAATGACAAATGTCACAATGCTAAATTTCAAAAATGAAAAGTTTCACCATGAAAAATGTCAAAAATAACAAATTTCAAGATGGCAAATGTCAAAGATGTCAAATGACAAATGTCACAATGCTAAATGTCAAAAATAAAAAGTGTCACCATGAAAAATGTCAAAAATAACAAATTTCAAGATGACAAATGTCAAAGATGTCAAATGCCAAATGTCACAATGCTAAATGTCAAAAATGATAAGTGTCACCATGAAAAATGTCAAAAATGACAAATTTCAAGATGGCAAATGTCCAAGATATCAAATGACAAATGTCACAATGCTAAATGTCAAAAATGACAAATTTCAAGATGGCAAATGTCAAAGATGTCAAATGACAAATGTCACAATGCTAAATGTCAAAAATGAAAAGTGTCACCATGAAAAATGTCAAAAATGACAAATTTCAAGATAGCAAATGTCAAAACTGACAAATGTCACAATGCTAAATGTCAAAAATGAAAAGTGTCATCATGAAAAATGTCAAAAATGACAAATTTCAAGATGGCAAATGTCAAAGATGTCAAATGACAAATGTCACAATGCTAAATTTCAAAAATGAAAAGTGTCGCCATGAAAAATGTCAAAAATAACAAATTTCAAGATGGCAAATGTCAAAGATGTCAAATGACAAATGTCACAATGCTAAATGTCAAAAATAAAAAGTGTCACCATGAAAAATGTCAAAAATGACAAATTTCAAGATGGCAAATGTCAAAGATGTCAAATGACAAATGTCACAATGCTAAATGTCAAAAATGAAAAGTGTCACCATGAAAAATGTCAAAAATAACAAATTTCGAGATGGCAAATATCAAAGATGTCAAACGACAAATGTCACAATTCTAAATGTCAAAAATGAAAAGTGTCACCATGAAAAATGTTAAAAATGACAAATTTCAAGATGGCAAATATCAAAGATGTCAAATGACAAAAAATGTCACAATGCTAAATGTCAAAAATGAAAAGTGTCACCATGAAAAATGTCAAAAATAACAAATTTCAAGATGGCAAATGTCAAAGATGTCAAATGACAAATGTCACAATGCTAAATGTCAAAAATGAAAAGTGTCACCATGAAAAATGTCGAAAATGCAAAATTTTAAGATGGCAAATGTCAAAGATGTCAAATGACAAATGTCACATTGCTAAATGTCAAAAATGAAAAGTGTCACCATGAAAAATGTCAAAAATAACAAATTTCAAGATGGCAAATGTCAAAGATGTCAAATGACAAATGTCACAATGCTAAATTTCAAAAACGAAAAGTGTCACCATGAAAAATGTCAAAAATAACAAATTTCAAGATGGCAAATGTCAAAGATGTCAAATGACAAATGTCACAATGCTACATGTCAAAAATAAAAAGTGTCACCATGAAAAATGTCAAAAATGACAAATTTCAAGATGGCAAATGTCAAAGATGTCAAATGACAAATGTCACAATGCTAAATGTCAAAAATGAAAAGTGTCACCATGAAAAATGTCAAAAATAACAAATTTCAAGATGGCAAATATCAAAGATGTCAAACGACAAATGTCACAATTCTAAATGTCAAAAATAAAAAGTGTCACCATGAAAAATGTCAAAAATGACAAATTTCAAGATGGCAAAATCAAAGATGTCAAATGACAAAAAATGTCACAATGCTAAATGTCAAAAATGAAAAGTGTCACCATGAAAAATGTCAAAAATAACAAATTTCAAGATGGCAAATGTCAAAGATGTCAAATGACAAATGTCACAATGCTAAATGTCAAAAATGAAAAGTGTCACCATGAAAAATGTCAAAAATGCAAAATTTTAAGATGGCAAATGTCAAAGATGTCAAATGACAAATGTCACATTGCTAAATGTCAAAAATGAAAAGTGTCACCATGAAAAATGTCAAAAATAACAAATTTCAAGATGGCAAATGTCAAAGATGTCAAATGACAAATGTCACAATGCTAAATGTCAAAAATGAAAAGTGTCACCATGAAAAATGTCAAAAATGACAAATTTCAAGATGGCAAAAGTCAAAACTGACAAATGTCACAATGCTAAATGTCAAAAATATAAAGTGTCACCATGAAAAATGTCAAAAATGACAAATTTCAAGATGACAAATGTCAAAGATGTCAAATGACAAATGTCACAATGCTAAATTTCAAAAATGAAAAGTTTCACCATGAAAAATGTCAAAAATAACAAATTTCAAGATGGCAAATGTCAAAGATGTCAAATGACAAATGTCACAATGCTAAATGTCAAAAATAAAAAGTGTCACCATGAAAAATGTCAAAAATGACAAATTTCAAGATGGCAAATGTCAAAGATGTCAAATGACAAATGTCACAATGCTAAATGTCAAAAATGAAAAGTGTCACCATGAAAAATGTCAAAAATAACAAATTTCAAGATGGCAAATATCAAAGATGTCAAACGACAAATGTCACAATTCTAAATGTCAAAAATGAAAAGTGTCACCATGAAAAATGTCAAAAATGACAAATTTCAAGATGGCAAATATCAAAGATGTCAAATGACAAATGTCACAATGCTAAATGTCAAAAATGAAAAGTGTCACCATAAAAAATGTCAAAAATGCAAAATTTTAAGATGGCAAATGTCAAAGATGTCAAATGACAAATGTCACATTGCTAAATGTCAAAAATGAAAAGTGTCACCATGAAAAATGTCAAAAATAACAAATTTCAAGATGGCAAATGTCAAAGATGTCAAATGACAAATGTCACAATGCTAAATGTCAAAAATGAAAAGTGTCACCATGAAAAATGTCAAAAATGACAAATTTCAAGATGGCAAATGTCAAAACTGACAAATGTCACAATGCTAAATGTCAAAAATGATAAGTGTCACCATGAAAAATGTCAAAAATGGCAAATTTCAAGATGGCAAATGTCAAAACTGACAAATGTCACAATGCTAAATGTCAAAAATGAAAAGTGTCACTATGAAAAATGTCAAAAATGACAAATTTCAAGATGGCAAATGTCAAAGATGTCAAATGACAAATGTCACAATGCTAAATTTCAAAAATGAAAAGTGTCACCATGAAAAATGTCAAAAATAACGAATTTTAAGATGGCAAATGTCAAAGATGTCAAATGACAAATGTCACAATGCTAAATGTCAAAAATGAAAAGTGTCACCACGAAAAATGTCAAAAATGACAAATTTCAAGATGGCAAATGTCAAAGATGTCAAATGACAAATGTCACAATGCTAAATGTCAAAAATGAAAAGTGTCACCATGAAAAATGTCAAAAATGACAAATTTCAAGATGGCAAATATCAAAGATGTCAAATGACAAATGTCACAATGCTAAATGTCAAAAATAAAAAGTGTCACCATGAAAAATGTCAAAAATGACAAATTTCAAGATGGCAAATGTCAAAACTGACAAATGTCACAATGCTGAATGTCAAAAATGATAAGTGTCACCATGAAAAATGTCAAAAATGACAAATTTCAAGATGGCAAATGTCAAAGATGTCAAATGACAAATGTCACAATGCTAAATTTCAAACATGAAAAGTGTCACCATGAAAAATGTCAAAAATAACAAATTTCAAGATGACAAATGTCAAAGATGTCAAATGCCAAATGTCACAATGCTAAATGTCAAAAATGATAAGTGTCACCATGAAAAATGTCAAAAATGACAAATTTCAAGATGGCAAATGTCCAAGATATCAAATGACAAATGTCACAATGCTAAATGTCAAAAATGACAAATTTCAAGATGGCAAATGTCAAAGATGTCAAATGACAAATGTCACAATGCTAAATGTCAAAAATGAAAAGTGTCACCATGAAAAATGTCAAAAATGACAAATTTCAAGATAGCAAATGTCAAAACTGACAAATGTCACAATGCTAAATGTCAAAAATGAAAAGTGTCACCATGAAAAATGTCAAAAATGACAAATTTCAAGATGGCAAATGTCAAAGATGTCAAATGACAAATGTCACAATGCTAAATTTCAAAAATGAAAAGTGTCGCCATGAAAAATGTCAAAAATAACAAATTTCAAGATGGCAAATGTCAAAGATGTCAAATGACAAATGTCACAATGCTAAATGTCAAAAATAAAAAGTGTCACCATGAAAAATGTCAAAAATGACAAATTTCAAGATGGCAAATGTCAAAGATGTCAAATGACAAATGTCACAATGCTAAATGTCAAAAATGAAAAGTGTCACCATGAAAAATGTCAAAAATAACAAATTTCGAGATGGCAAATATCAAAGATGTCAAACGACAAATGTCACAATTCTAAATGTCAAAAATGAAAAGTGTCACCATGAAAAATGTTAAAAATGACAAATTTCAAGATGGCAAATATCAAAGATGTCAAATGACAAAAAATGTCACAATGCTAAATGTCAAAAATGAAAAGTGTCACCATGAAAAATGTCAAAAATAACAAATTTCAAGATGGCAAATGTCAAAGATGTCAAATGACAAATGTCACAATGCTAAATGTCAAAAATGAAAAGTGTCACCATGAAAAATGTCAAAAATGCAAAATTTTAAGATGGCAAATGTCAAAGATGTCAAATGACAAATGTCACATTGCTAAATGTCAAAAATGAAAAGTGTCACCATGAAAAATGTCAAAAATAACAAATTTCAAGATGGCAAATGTCAAAGATGTCAAATGACAAATGTCACAATGCTAAATTTCAAAAACGAAAAGTGTCACCATGAAAAATGTCAAAAATAACAAATTTCAAGATGGCAAATGTCAAAGATGTCAAATGACAAATGTCACAATGCTACATGTCAAAAATAAAAAGTGTCACCATGAAAAATGTCAAAAATGACAAATTTCAAGATGGCAAATGTCAAAGATGTCAAATGACAAATGTCACAATGCTAAATGTCAAAAATGAAAAGTGTCACCATGAAAAATGTCAAAAATAACAAATTTCAAGATGGCAAATATCAAAGATGTCAAACGACAAATGTCACAATTCTAAATGTCAAAAATAAAAAGTGTCACCATGAAAAATGTCAAAAATGACAAATTTCAAGATGGCAAAATCAAAGATGTCAAATGACAAAAAATGTCACAATGCTAAATGTCAAAAATGAAAAGTGTCACCATGAAAAATGTCAAAAATAACAAATTTCAAGATGGCAAATGTCAAAGATGTCAAATGACAAATGTCACAATGCTAAATGTCAAAAATGAAAAGTGTCACCATGAAAAATGTCAAAAATGCAAAATTTTAAGATGGCAAATGTCAAAGATGTCAAATGACAAATGTCACATTGCTAAATGTCAAAAATGAAAAGTGTCACCATGAAAAATGTCAAAAATAACAAATTTCAAGATGGCAAATGTCAAAGATGTCAAATGACAAATGTCACAATGCTAAATGTCAAAAATGAAAAGTGTCACCATGAAAAATGTCAAAAATGACAAATTTCAAGATGGCAAAAGTCAAAACTGACAAATGTCACAATGCTAAATGTCAAAAATATAAAGTGTCACCATGAAAAATGTCAAAAATGACAAATTTCAAGATGGCAAATGTCAAAGATGTCAAATGACAAATGTCACAATGCTAAATTTCAAAAATGAAAAGTTTCACCATGAAAAATGTCAAAAATAACAAATTTCAAGATGGCAAATGTCAAAGATGTCAAATGACAAATGTCACAATGCTAAATGTCAAAAATAAAAAGTGTCACCATGAAAAATGTCAAAAATGACAAATTTCAAGATGGCAAATGTCAAAGATGTCAAATGACAAATGTCACAATGCTAAATGTCAAAAATGAAAAGTGTCACCATGAAAAATGTCAAAAATAACAAATTTCAAGATGGCAAATATCAAAGATGTCAAACGACAAATGTCACAATTCTAAATGTCAAAAATGAAAAGTGTCACCATGAAAAATGTCAAAAATGACAAATTTCAAGATGGCAAATATCAAAGATGTCAAATGACAAATGTCACAATGCTAAATGTCAAAAATGAAAAGTGTCACCATAAAAAATGTCAAAAATGCAAAATTTTAAGATGGCAAATGTCAAAGATGTCAAATGACAAATGTCACATTGCTAAATGTCAAAAATGAAAAGTGTCACCATGAAAAATGTCAAAAATAACAAATTTCAAGATGGCAAATGTCAAAGATGTCAAATGACAAATGTCACAATGCTAAATGTCAAAAATGAAAAGTGTCACCATGAAAAATGTCAAAAATGACAAATTTCAAGATGGCAAATGTCAAAACTGACAAATGTCACAATGCTAAATGTCAAAAATGATAAGTGTCACCATGAAAAATGTCAAAAATGGCAAATTTCAAGATGGCAAATGTCAAAACTGACAAATGTCACAATGCTAAATGTCAAAAATGAAAAGTGTCACTATGAAAAATGTCAAAAATGACAAATTTCAAGATGGCAAATGTCAAAGATGTCAAATGACAAATGTCACAATGCTAAATTTCAAAAATGAAAAGTGTCACCATGAAAAATGTCAAAAATAACGAATTTTAAGATGGCAAATGTCAAAGATGTCAAATGACAAATGTCACAATGCTAAATGTCAAAAATGAAAAGTGTCACCATGAAAAATGTCAAAAATAACAAATTTCAAGATGGCAAATGTCAAAGATGTCAAATGACAAATGTCACAATGCTAAATGTCAAAAATGACAAATTTCAAGATGGCAAATGTCAAAGATGTCAAATGACAAATGTCACAATGCTAAATGTTAAAAATAAAAAGTGTCACCATGAAAAATGTCAAAAATGACAAATTTCAAGATGGCAAATGTCAAAGATGTCAAATGACAAATGTCACAATGCTAAATGTCAAAAATGAAAAGTGTCACCATCAAAAATGTCAAAAATGACAAATTTCAAGATGGCAAATGTCAAAACTGACAAATGTCACAATGCTAAATGTCAAAAATGATAAGTGTTACCATGAAAAATGTCAAAAATGACAAATTTCAAGATGGCAAATGTCCAAGATGTCAAATGACAAATGTCATAATGCTAAATGTCAAAAATGACAAATTTCAAGATGGCAAATATCAAAGATGTCAAATGACAAATGTCACAATGCTAAATGTCAAAAATGAAAAGTGTCACCATGAAAAATGTCAAAAATGACAAATTTCAAGATGGCAAATGTCAAAGATGTCAAATGACAAATGTCACAATGCTAAATGTCAAAAATGAAAAGTGTCACCATGAAAAATGTTAAAAATAACAAATTTCAAGATGGCAAATGTCAAAGATGTCAAATGACAAATGTCACAATTCTAAATGTCAAAAATGAAAAGTGTCACAATGAAAAATGTCAAAAATGACAAATTTCAAGATGGCAAATATCAAAGATCTCAAATGACAAATGTCACAATGCTAAATGTCAAAAATGAAAAGTGTCACCATGAAAAATGTCAAAAATAACAAATTTCAAGATGGCAAATGTCAAAGATGTCAAATGACAAATGTCACAATGCTAAATGTCAAAAATGAAAAGTGTCACCATGAAAAATGTCAAAAATGACAAATTTCAAGATGGCAAATGTCAAAACTGACAAATGTCACAATGCTAAATGTCAAAAATATAAAGTGTCACCATGAAAAATGTCAAAAATGACAAATTTCAAGATGGCAAATGTCAAAGATGTCAAATGACAAATGTCACAATGCTAAATTTCAAAAATGAAAAGTTTCACCATGAAAAATGTCAAAAATAACAAATTTCAAGATGGCAAATGTCAAAGATGTCAAATGACAAATGTCACAATGCTAAATGTCAAAAATAAAAAGTGTCACCATGAAAAATGTCAAAAATAACAAATTTCAAGATGACAAATGTCAAAGATGTCAAATGCCAAATGTCACAATGCTAAATGTCAAAAATGATAAGTGTCACCATGAAAAATGTCAAAAATGACAAATTTCAAGATGGCAAATGTCCAAGATATCAAATGACAAATGTCACAATGCTAAATGTCAAAAATGACAAATTTCAAGATGGCAAATGTCAAAGATGTCAAATGACAAATGTCACAATGCTAAATGTCAAAAATGAAAAGTGTCACCATGAAAAATGTCAAAAATGACAAATTTCAAGATAGCAAATGTCAAAACTGACAAATGTCACAATGCTAAATGTCAAAAATGAAAAGTGTCATCATGAAAAATGTCAAAAATGACAAATTTCAAGATGGCAAATGTCAAAGATGTCAAATGACAAATGTCACAATGCTAAATTTCAAAAATGAAAAGTGTCGCCATGAAAAATGTCAAAAATAACAAATTTCAAGATGGCAAATGTCAAAGATGTCAAATGACAAATGTCACAATGCTAAATGTCAAAAATAAAAAGTGTCACCATGAAAAATGTCAAAAATGACAAATTTCAAGATGGCAAATGTCAAAGATGTCAAATGACAAATGTCACAATGCTAAATGTCAAAAATGAAAAGTGTCACCATGAAAAATGTCAAAAATAACAAATTTCGAGATGGCAAATATCAAAGATGTCAAACGACAAATGTCACAATTCTAAATGTCAAAAATGAAAAGTGTCACCATAAAAAATGTTAAAAATGACAAATTTCAAGATGGCAAATATCAAAGATGTCAAATGACAAAAAATGTCACAATGCTAAATGTCAAAAATGAAAAGTGTCACCATGAAAAATGTCAAAAATAACAAATTTCAAGATGGCAAATGTCAAAGATGTCAAATGACAAATGTCACAATGCTAAATGTCAAAAATGAAAAGTGTCACCATGAAAAATGTCGAAAATGCAAAATTTTAAGATGGCAAATGTCAAAGATGTCAAATGACAAATGTCACATTGCTAAATGTCAAAAATGAAAAGTGTCACCATGAAAAATGTCAAAAATAACAAATTTCAAGATGGCAAATGTCAAAGATGTCAAATGACAAATGTCACAATGCTAAATTTCAAAAACGAAAAGTGTCACCATGAAAAATGTCAAAAATAACAAATTTCAAGATGGCAAATGTCAAAGATGTCAAATGACAAATGTCACAATGCTACATGTCAAAAATAAAAAGTGTCACCATGAAAAATGTCAAAAATGACAAATTTCAAGATGGCAAATGTCAAAGATGTCAAATGACAAATGTCACAATGCTAAATGTCAAAAATGAAAAGTGTCACCATGAAAAATGTCAAAAATAACAAATTTCAAGATGGCAAATATCAAAGATGTCAAACGACAAATGTCACAATTCTAAATGTCAAAAATAAAAAGTGTCACCATGAAAAATGTCAAAAATGACAAATTTCAAGATGGCAAAATCAAAGATGTCAAATGACAAAAAATGTCACAATGCTAAATGTCAAAAATGAAAAGTGTCACCATGAAAAATGTCAAAAATAACAAATTTCAAGATGGCAAATGTCAAAGATGTCAAATGACAAATGTCACAATGCTAAATGTCAAAAATGAAAAGTGTCACCATGAAAAATGTCAAAAATGCAAAATTTTAAGATGGCAAATGTCAAAGATGTCAAATGACAAATGTCACATTGCTAAATGTCAAAAATGAAAAGTGTCACCATGAAAAATGTCAAAAATAACAAATTTCAAGATGGCAAATGTCAAAGATGTCAAATGACAAATGTCACAATGCTAAATGTCAAAAATGAAAAGTGTCACCATGAAAAATGTCAAAAATGACAAATTTCAAGATGGCAAAAGTCAAAACTGACAAATGTCACAATGCTAAATGTCAAAAATATAAAGTGTCACCATGAAAAATGTCAAAAATGACAAATTTCAAGATGGCAAATGTCAAAGATGTCAAATGACAAATGTCACAATGCTAAATTTCAAAAATGAAAAGTTTCACCATGAAAAATGTCAAAAATAACAAATTTCAAGATGGCAAATGTCAAAGATGTCAAATGACAAATGTCACAATGCTAAATGTCAAAAATAAAAAGTGTCACCATGAAAAATGTCAAAAATGACAAATTTCAAGATGGCAAATGTCAAAGATGTCAAATGACAAATGTCACAATGCTAAATGTCAAAAATGAAAAGTGTCACCATGAAAAATGTCAAAAATAACAAATTTCAAGATGGCAAATATCAAAGATGTCAAACGACAAATGTCACAATTCTAAATGTCAAAAATGAAAAGTGTCACCATGAAAAATGTCAAAAATGACAAATTTCAAGATGGCAAATATCAAAGATGTCAAATGACAAATGTCACAATGCTAAATGTCAAAAATGACAAATTTCAAGATGGCAAATGTCAAAGATGTCAAATGACAAATGTCACAATGCTAAATGTTAAAAATAAAAAGTGTCACCATGAAAAATGTCAAAAATGACAAATTTCAAGATGGCAAATGTCAAAGATGTCAAATGACAAATGTCACAATGCTAAATGTCAAAAATGAAAAGTGTCACCATCAAAAATGTCAAAAATGACAAATTTCAAGATGGCAAATGTCAAAACTGACAAATGTCACAATGCTAAATGTCAAAAATGATAAGTGTTACCATGAAAAATGTCAAAAATGACAAATTTCAAGATGGCAAATGTCCAAGATGTCAAATGACAAATGTCATAATGCTAAATGTCAAAAATGACAAATTTCAAGATGGCAAATATCA
Organism: Altica lythri; assembly: GCA_964028335.1. Classification (NCBI taxonomy): domain Eukaryota; kingdom Metazoa; phylum Arthropoda; class Insecta; order Coleoptera; family Chrysomelidae; genus Altica; species Altica lythri. The sequence goes on along the minus strand of OZ034800.1, from coordinate 16,917,125 downwards.
AAGATGTCAAATGACAAATGTCACAATGCTAAATGTCAAAAATGAAAAGTGTCACCATGAAAAATGTTAAAAATGACAAATTTCAAGATGGCAAATGTCAAAGATGTCAAATGACAAATGTCACAATGCTAAATGTCAAAAATGAAAAGTGTCACCATGAAAAATGTTAAAAATAACAAATTTCAAGATGGCAAATGTCAAAGATGTCAAATGACAAATGTCACAATTCTAAATGTCAAAAATGAAAAGTGTCACAATGAAAAATGTCAAAAATGACAAATTTCAAGATGGCAAATATCAAAGATCTCAAATGACAAATGTCACAATGCTAAATGTCAAAAATGAAAAGTGTCACCATGAAAAATGTCAAAAATAACAAATTTCAAGATGGCAAATGTCAAAGATGTCAAATGACAAATGTCACAATGCTAAATGTCAAAAATGAAAAGTGTCACCATGAAAAATGTCAAAAATGACAAATTTCAAGATGGCAAATGTCAAAACTGACAAATGTCACAATGCTAAATGTCAAAAATATAAAGTGTCACCATGAAAAATGTCAAAAATGACAAATTTCAAGATGGCAAATGTCAAAGATGTCAAATGACAAATGTCACAATGCTAAATTTCAAAAATGAAAAGTTTCACCATGAAAAATGTCAAAAATAACAAATTTCAAGATGGCAAATGTCAAAGATGTCAAATGACAAATGTCACAATGCTAAATGTCAAAAATAAAAAGTGTCACCATGAAAAATGTCAAAAATAACAAATTTCAAGATGACAAATGTCAAAGATGTCAAATGCCAAATGTCACAATGCTAAATGTCAAAAATGATAAGTGTCACCATGAAAAATGTCAAAAATGACAAATTTCAAGATGGCAAATGTCCAAGATATCAAATGACAAATGTCACAATGCTAAATGTCAAAAATGACAAATTTCAAGATGGCAAATGTCAAAGATGTCAAATGACAAATGTCACAATGCTAAATGTCAAAAATGAAAAGTGTCACCATGAAAAATGTCAAAAATGACAAATTTCAAGATAGCAAATGTCAAAACTGACAAATGTCACAATGCTAAATGTCAAAAATGAAAAGTGTCATCATGAAAAATGTCAAAAATGACAAATTTCAAGATGGCAAATGTCAAAGATGTCAAATGACAAATGTCACAATGCTAAATTTCAAAAATGAAAAGTGTCGCCATGAAAAATGTCAAAAATAACAAATTTCAAGATGGCAAATGTCAAAGATGTCAAATGACAAATGTCACAATGCTAAATGTCAAAAATAAAAAGTGTCACCATGAAAAATGTCAAAAATGACAAATTTCAAGATGGCAAATGTCAAAGATGTCAAATGACAAATGTCACAATGCTAAATGTCAAAAATGAAAAGTGTCACCATGAAAAATGTCAAAAATAACAAATTTCGAGATGGCAAATATCAAAGATGTCAAACGACAAATGTCACAATTCTAAATGTCAAAAATGAAAAGTGTCACCATGAAAAATGTTAAAAATGACAAATTTCAAGATGGCAAATATCAAAGATGTCAAATGACAAAAAATGTCACAATGCTAAATGTCAAAAATGAAAAGTGTCACCATGAAAAATGTCAAAAATAACAAATTTCAAGATGGCAAATGTCAAAGATGTCAAATGACAAATGTCACAATGCTAAATGTCAAAAATGAAAAGTGTCACCATGAAAAATGTCGAAAATGCAAAATTTTAAGATGGCAAATGTCAAAGATGTCAAATGACAAATGTCACATTGCTAAATGTCAAAAATGAAAAGTGTCACCATGAAAAATGTCAAAAATAACAAATTTCAAGATGGCAAATGTCAAAGATGTCAAATGACAAATGTCACAATGCTAAATTTCAAAAACGAAAAGTGTCACCATGAAAAATGTCAAAAATAACAAATTTCAAGATGGCAAATGTCAAAGATGTCAAATGACAAATGTCACAATGCTACATGTCAAAAATAAAAAGTGTCACCATGAAAAATGTCAAAAATGACAAATTTCAAGATGGCAAATGTCAAAGATGTCAAATGACAAATGTCACAATGCTAAATGTCAAAAATGAAAAGTGTCACCATGAAAAATGTCAAAAATAACAAATTTCAAGATGGCAAATATCAAAGATGTCAAACGACAAATGTCACAATTCTAAATGTCAAAAATAAAAAGTGTCACCATGAAAAATGTCAAAAATGACAAATTTCAAGATGGCAAAATCAAAGATGTCAAATGACAAAAAATGTCACAATGCTAAATGTCAAAAATGAAAAGTGTCACCATGAAAAATGTCAAAAATAACAAATTTCAAGATGGCAAATGTCAAAGATGTCAAATGACAAATGTCACAATGCTAAATGTCAAAAATGAAAAGTGTCACCATGAAAAATGTCAAAAATGCAAAATTTTAAGATGGCAAATGTCAAAGATGTCAAATGACAAATGTCACATTGCTAAATGTCAAAAATGAAAAGTGTCACCATGAAAAATGTCAAAAATAACAAATTTCAAGATGGCAAATGTCAAAGATGTCAAATGACAAATGTCACAATGCTAAATGTCAAAAATGAAAAGTGTCACCATGAAAAATGTCAAAAATGACAAATTTCAAGATGGCAAAAGTCAAAACTGACAAATGTCACAATGCTAAATGTCAAAAATATAAAGTGTCACCATGAAAAATGTCAAAAATGACAAATTTCAAGATGGCAAATGTCAAAGATGTCAAATGACAAATGTCACAATGCTAAATTTCAAAAATGAAAAGTTTCACCATGAAAAATGTCAAAAATAACAAATTTCAAGATGGCAAATGTCAAAGATGTCAAATGACAAATGTCACAATGCTAAATGTCAAAAATAAAAAGTGTCACCATGAAAAATGTCAAAAATGACAAATTTCAAGATGGCAAATGTCAAAGATGTCAAATGACAAATGTCACAATGCTAAATGTCAAAAATGAAAAGTGTCACCATGAAAAATGTCAAAAATAACAAATTTCAAGATGGCAAATATCAAAGATGTCAAACGACAAATGTCACAATTCTAAATGTCAAAAATGAAAAGTGTCACCATGAAAAATGTCAAAAATGACAAATTTCAAGATGGCAAATATCAAAGATGTCAAATGACAAATGTCACAATGCTAAATGTCAAAAATGAAAAGTGTCACCATAAAAAATGTCAAAAATGCAAAATTTTAAGATGGCAAATGTCAAAGATGTCAAATGACAAATGTCACATTGCTAAATGTCAAAAATGAAAAGTGTCACCATGAAAAATGTCAAAAATAACAAATTTCAAGATGGCAAATGTCAAAGATGTCAAATGACAAATGTCACAATGCTAAATGTCAAAAATGAAAAGTGTCACCATGAAAAATGTCAAAAATGACAAATTTCAAGATGGCAAATGTCAAAACTGACAAATGTCACAATGCTAAATGTCAAAAATGATAAGTGTCACCATGAAAAATGTCAAAAATGGCAAATTTCAAGATGGCAAATGTCAAAACTGACAAATGTCACAATGCTAAATGTCAAAAATGAAAAGTGTCACTATGAAAAATGTCAAAAATGACAAATTTCAAGATGGCAAATGTCAAAGATGTCAAATGACAAATGTCACAATGCTAAATTTCAAAAATGAAAAGTGTCACCATGAAAAATGTCAAAAATAACGAATTTTAAGATGGCAAATGTCAAAGATGTCAAATGACAAATGTCACAATGCTAAATGTCAAAAATGAAAAGTGTCACCACGAAAAATGTCAAAAATGACAAATTTCAAGATGGCAAATGTCAAAGATGTCAAATGACAAATGTCACAATGCTAAATGTCAAAAATGAAAAGTGTCACCATGAAAAATGTCAAAAATGACAAATTTCAAGATGGCAAATATCAAAGATGTCAAATGACAAATGTCACAATGCTAAATGTCAAAAATAAAAAGTGTCACCATGAAAAATGTCAAAAATGACAAATTTCAAGATGGCAAATGTCAAAACTGACAAATGTCACAATGCTGAATGTCAAAAATGATAAGTGTCACCATGAAAAATGTCAAAAATGACAAATTTCAAGATGGCAAATGTCAAAGATGTCAAATGACAAATGTCACAATGCTAAATTTCAAACATGAAAAGTGTCACCATGAAAAATGTCAAAAATAACAAATTTCAAGATGACAAATGTCAAAGATGTCAAATGCCAAATGTCACAATGCTAAATGTCAAAAATGATAAGTGTCACCATGAAAAATGTCAAAAATGACAAATTTCAAGATGGCAAATGTCCAAGATATCAAATGACAAATGTCACAATGCTAAATGTCAAAAATGACAAATTTCAAGATGGCAAATGTCAAAGATGTCAAATGACAAATGTCACAATGCTAAATGTCAAAAATGATAAGTGTTACCATGAAAAATGTCAAAAATGACAAATTTCAAGATGGCAAATGTCCAAGATGTCAAATGACAAATGTCATAATGCTAAATGTCAAAAATGACAAATTTCAAGATGGCAAATATCAAAGATGTCAAATGACAAATGTCACAATGCTAAATGTCAAAAATGAAAAGTGTCACCATGAAAAATGTCAAAAATGACAAATTTCAAGATGGCAAATGTCAAAGATGTCAAATGACAAATGTCACAATGCTAAATGTCAAAAATGAAAAGTGTCACCATGAAAAATGTTAAAAATAACAAATTTCAAGATGGCAAATGTCAAAGATGTCAAATGACAAATGTCACAATTCTAAATGTCAAAAATGAAAAGTGTCACAATGAAAAATGTCAAAAATGACAAATTTCAAGATGGCAAATATCAAAGATCTCAAATGACAAATGTCACAATGCTAAATGTCAAAAATGAAAAGTGTCACCATGAAAAATGTCAAAAATAACAAATTTCAAGATGGCAAATGTCAAAGATGTCAAATGACAAATGTCACAATGCTAAATGTCAAAAATGAAAAGTGTCACCATGAAAAATGTCAAAAATGACAAATTTCAAGATGGCAAATGTCAAAACTGACAAATGTCACAATGCTAAATGTCAAAAATATAAAGTGTCACCATGAAAAATGTCAAAAATGACAAATTTCAAGATGGCAAATGTCAAAGATGTCAAATGACAAATGTCACAATGCTAAATTTCAAAAATGAAAAGTTTCACCATGAAAAATGTCAAAAATAACAAATTTCAAGATGGCAAATGTCAAAGATGTCAAATGACAAATGTCACAATGCTAAATGTCAAAAATAAAAAGTGTCACCATGAAAAATGTCAAAAATAACAAATTTCAAGATGACAAATGTCAAAGATGTCAAATGCCAAATGTCACAATGCTAAATGTCAAAAATGATAAGTGTCACCATGAAAAATGTCAAAAATGACAAATTTCAAGATGGCAAATGTCCAAGATATCAAATGACAAATGTCACAATGCTAAATGTCAAAAATGACAAATTTCAAGATGGCAAATGTCAAAGATGTCAAATGACAAATGTCACAATGCTAAATGTCAAAAATGAAAAGTGTCACCATGAAAAATGTCAAAAATGACAAATTTCAAGATAGCAAATGTCAAAACTGACAAATGTCACAATGCTAAATGTCAAAAATGAAAAGTGTCATCATGAAAAATGTCAAAAATGACAAATTTCAAGATGGCAAATGTCAAAGATGTCAAATGACAAATGTCACAATGCTAAATTTCAAAAATGAAAAGTGTCACCATGAAAAATGTCAAAAATAACGAATTTTAAGATGGCAAATGTCAAAGATGTCAAATGACAAATGTCACAATGCTAAATGTCAAAAATGAAAAGTGTCACCATGAAAAATGTCAAAAATAACGAATTTTAAGATGGCAAATGTCAAAGATGTCAAATGACAAATGTCACAATGCTAAATGTCAAAAATGAAAAGTGTCACCACGAAAAATGTCAAAAATGACAAATTTCAAGATGGCAAATGTCAAAGATGTCAAATGACAAATGTCACAATGCTAAATGTCAAAAATGAAAAGTGTCACCATGAAAAATGTCAAAAATGACAAATTTCAAGATGGCAAATATCAAAGATGTCAAATGACAAATGTCACAATGCTAAATGTCAAAAATAAAAAGTGTCACCATGAAAAATGTCAAAAATGACAAATTTCAAGATGGCAAATGTCAAAACTGACAAATGTCACAATGCTGAATGTCAAAAATGATAAGTGTCACCATGAAAAATGTCAAAAATGACAAATTTCAAGATGGCAAATGTCAAAGATGTGAAATGACAAATGTCACAATGCTAAATGTCAAAAATGAAAAGTGTCACCATAAAAAATGTCAAAAATGCAAAATTTTAAGATGGCAAATGTCAAAGATGTCAAATGACAAATGTCACATTGCTAAATGTCAAAAATGAAAAGTGTCACCATGAAAAATGTCAAAAATAACAAATTTCAAGATGGCAAATGTCAAAGATGTCAAATGACAAATGTCACAATGCTAAATGTCAAAAATGAAAAGTGTCACCATGAAAAATGTCAAAAATGACAAATTTCAAGATGGCAAATGTCAAAACTGACAAATGTCACAATGCTAAATGTCAAAAATGATAAGTGTCACCATGAAAAATGTCAAAAATGGCAAATTTCAAGATGGCAAATGTCAAAACTGACAAATGTCACAATGCTAAATGTCAAAAATGAAAAGTGTCACTATGAAAAATGTCAAAAATGACAAATTTCAAGATGGCAAATGTCAAAGATGTCAAATGACAAATGTCACAATGCTAAATTTCAAAAATGAAAAGTGTCACCATGAAAAATGTCAAAAATAACGAATTTTAAGATGGCAAATGTCAAAGATGTCAAATGACAAATGTCACAATGCTAAATGTCAAAAATGAAAAGTGTCACCACGAAAAATGTCAAAAATGACAAATTTCAAGATGGCAAATGTCAAAGATGTCAAATGACAAATGTCACAATGCTAAATGTCAAAAATGAAAAGTGTCACCATGAAAAATGTCAAAAATGACAAATTTCAAGATGGCAAATATCAAAGATGTCAAATGACAAATGTCACAATGCTAAATGTCAAAAATAAAAAGTGTCACCATGAAAAATGTCAAAAATGACAAATTTCAAGATGGCAAATGTCAAAACTGACAAATGTCACAATGCTGAATGTCAAAAATGATAAGTGTCACCATGAAAAATGTCAAAAATGACAAATTTCAAGATGGCAAATGTCAAAGATGTCAAATGACAAATGTCACAATGCTAAATTTCAAACATGAAAAGTGTCACCATGAAAAATGTCAAAAATAACAAATTTCAAGATGACAAATGTCAAAGATGTCAAATGCCAAATGTCACAATGCTAAATGTCAAAAATGATAAGTGTCACCATGAAAAATGTCAAAAATGACAAATTTCAAGATGGCAAATGTCCAAGATATCAAATGACAAATGTCACAATGCTAAATGTCAAAAATGACAAATTTCAAGATGGCAAATGTCAAAGATGTCAAATGACAAATGTCACAATGCTAAATGTCAAAAATGATAAGTGTTACCATGAAAAATGTCAAAAATGACAAATTTCAAGATGGCAAATGTCCAAGATGTCAAATGACAAATGTCATAATGCTAAATGTCAAAAATGACAAATTTCAAGATGGCAAATATCAAAGATGTCAAATGACAAATGTCACAATGCTAAATGTCAAAAATGAAAAGTGTCACCATGAAAAATGTCAAAAATGACAAATTTCAAGATGGCAAATGTCAAAGATGTCAAATGACAAATGTCACAATGCTAAATGTCAAAAATGAAAAGTGTCACCATGAAAAATGTTAAAAATAACAAATTTCAAGATGGCAAATGTCAAAGATGTCAAATGACAAATGTCACAATTCTAAATGTCAAAAATGAAAAGTGTCACAATGAAAAATGTCAAAAATGACAAATTTCAAGATGGCAAATATCAAAGATCTCAAATGACAAATGTCACAATGCTAAATGTCAAAAATGAAAAGTGTCACCATGAAAAATGTCAAAAATAACAAATTTCAAGATGGCAAATGTCAAAGATGTCAAATGACAAATGTCACAATGCTAAATGTCAAAAATGAAAAGTGTCACCATGAAAAATGTCAAAAATGACAAATTTCAAGATGGCAAATGTCAAAACTGACAAATGTCACAATGCTAAATGTCAAAAATATAAAGTGTCACCATGAAAAATGTCAAAAATGACAAATTTCAAGATGGCAAATGTCAAAGATGTCAAATGACAAATGTCACAATGCTAAATTTCAAAAATGAAAAGTTTCACCATGAAAAATGTCAAAAATAACAAATTTCAAGATGGCAAATGTCAAAGATGTCAAATGACAAATGTCACAATGCTAAATGTCAAAAATAAAAAGTGTCACCATGAAAAATGTCAAAAATAACAAATTTCAAGATGACAAATGTCAAAGATGTCAAATGCCAAATGTCACAATGCTAAATGTCAAAAATGATAAGTGTCACCATGAAAAATGTCAAAAATGACAAATTTCAAGATGGCAAATGTCCAAGATATCAAATGACAAATGTCACAATGCTAAATGTCAAAAATGACAAATTTCAAGATGGCAAATGTCAAAGATGTCAAATGACAAATGTCACAATGCTAAATGTCAAAAATGAAAAGTGTCACCATGAAAAATGTCAAAAATGACAAATTTCAAGATAGCAAATGTCAAAACTGACAAATGTCACAATGCTAAATGTCAAAAATGAAAAGTGTCATCATGAAAAATGTCAAAAATGACAAATTTCAAGATGGCAAATGTCAAAGATGTCAAATGACAAATGTCACAATGCTAAATTTCAAAAATGAAAAGTGTCACCATGAAAAATGTCAAAAATAACGAATTTTAAGATGGCAAATGTCAAAGATGTCAAATGACAAATGTCACAATGCTAAATGTCAAAAATGAAAAGTGTCACCATGAAAAATGTCAAAAATAACGAATTTTAAGATGGCAAATGTCAAAGATGTCAAATGACAAATGTCACAATGCTAAATGTCAAAAATGAAAAGTGTCACCACGAAAAATGTCAAAAATGACAAATTTCAAGATGGCAAATGTCAAAGATGTCAAATGACAAATGTCACAATGCTAAATGTCAAAAATGATAAGTGTTACCATGAAAAATGTCAAAAATGACAAATTTCAAGATGGCAAATGTCCAAGATGTCAAATGACAAATGTCATAATGCTAAATGTCAAAAATGACAAATTTCAAGATGGCAAATATCAAAGATGTCAAATGACAAATGTCACAATGCTAAATGTCAAAAATGAAAAGTGTCACCATGAAAAATGTCAAAAATGACAAATTTCAAGATGGCAAATGTCAAAGATGTCAAATGACAAATGTCACAATGCTAAATGTCAAAAATGAAAAGTGTCACCATGAAAAATGTTAAAAATAACAAATTTCAAGATGGCAAATGTCAAAGATGTCAAATGACAAATGTCACAATTCTAAATGTCAAAAATGAAAAGTGTCACAATGAAAAATGTCAAAAATGACAAATTTCAAGATGGCAAATATCAAAGATCTCAAATGACAAATGTCACAATGCTAAATGTCAAAAATGAAAAGTGTCACCATGAAAAATGTCAAAAATAACAAATTTCAAGATGGCAAATGTCAAAGATGTCAAATGACAAATGTCACAATGCTAAATGTCAAAAATGAAAAGTGTCACCATGAAAAATGTCAAAAATGACAAATTTCAAGATGGCAAATGTCAAAACTGACAAATGTCACAATGCTAAATGTCAAAAATATAAAGTGTCACCATGAAAAATGTCAAAAATGACAAATTTCAAGATGGCAAATGTCAAAGATGTCAAATGACAAATGTCACAATGCTAAATTTCAAAAATGAAAAGTTTCACCATGAAAAATGTCAAAAATAACAAATTTCAAGATGGCAAATGTCAAAGATGTCAAATGACAAATGTCACAATGCTAAATGTCAAAAATAAAAAGTGTCACCATGAAAAATGTCAAAAATAACAAATTTCAAGATGACAAATGTCAAAGATGTCAAATGCCAAATGTCACAATGCTAAATGTCAAAAATGATAAGTGTCACCATGAAAAATGTCAAAAATGACAAATTTCAAGATGGCAAATGTCAAAACTGACAAATGTCACAATGCTGAATGTCAAAAATGATAAGTGTCACCATGAAAAATGTCAAAAATGACAAATTTCAAGATGGCAAATGTCAAAGATGTCAAATGACAAATGTCACAATGCTAAATTTCAAACATGAAAAGTGTCACCATGAAAAATGTCAAAAATAACAAATTTCAAGATGACAAATGTCAAAGATGTCAAATGCCAAATGTCACAATGCTAAATGTCAAAAATGATAAGTGTCACCATGAAAAATGTCAAAAATGACAAATTTCAAGATGGCAAATGTCCAAGATATCAAATGACAAATGTCACAATGCTAAATGTCAAAAATGACAAATTTCAAGATGGCAAATGTCAAAGATGTCAAATGACAAATGTCACAATGCTAAATGTCAAAAATGATAAGTGTTACCATGAAAAATGTCAAAAATGACAAATTTCAAGATGGCAAATGTCCAAGATGTCAAATGACAAATGTCATAATGCTAAATGTCAAAAATGACAAATTTCAAGATGGCAAATATCAAAGATGTCAAATGACAAATGTCACAATGCTAAATGTCAAAAATGAAAAGTGTCACCATGAAAAATGTCAAAAATGACAAATTTCAAGATGGCAAATGTCAAAGATGTCAAATGACAAATGTCACAATGCTAAATGTCAAAAATGAAAAGTGTCACCATGAAAAATGTTAAAAATAACAAATTTCAAGATGGCAAATGTCAAAGATGTCAAATGACAAATGTCACAATTCTAAATGTCAAAAATGAAAAGTGTCACAATGAAAAATGTCAAAAATGACAAATTTCAAGATGGCAAATATCAAAGATCTCAAATGACAAATGTCACAATGCTAAATGTCAAAAATGAAAAGTGTCACCATGAAAAATGTCAAAAATAACAAATTTCAAGATGGCAAATGTCAAAGATGTCAAATGACAAATGTCACAATGCTAAATGTCAAAAATGAAAAGTGTCACCATGAAAAATGTCAAAAATGACAAATTTCAAGATGGCAAATGTCAAAACTGACAAATGTCACAATGCTAAATGTCAAAAATATAAAGTGTCACCATGAAAAATGTCAAAAATGACAAATTTCAAGATGGCAAATGTCAAAGATGTCAAATGACAAATGTCACAATGCTAAATTTCAAAAATGAAAAGTTTCACCATGAAAAATGTCAAAAATAACAAATTTCAAGATGGCAAATGTCAAAGATGTCAAATGACAAATGTCACAATGCTAAATGTCAAAAATAAAAAGTGTCACCATGAAAAATGTCAAAAATAACAAATTTCAAGATGACAAATGTCAAAGATGTCAAATGCCAAATGTCACAATGCTAAATGTCAAAAATGATAAGTGTCACCATGAAAAATGTCAAAAATGACAAATTTCAAGATGGCAAATGTCCAAGATATCAAATGACAAATGTCACAATGCTAAATGTCAAAAATGACAAATTTCAAGATGGCAAATGTCAAAGATGTCAAATGACAAATGTCACAATGCTAAATGTCAAAAATGAAAAGTGTCACCATGAAAAATGTCAAAAATGACAAATTTCAAGATAGCAAATGTCAAAACTGACAAATGTCACAATGCTAAATGTCAAAAATGAAAAGTGTCATCATGAAAAATGTCAAAAATGACAAATTTCAAGATGGCAAATGTCAAAGATGTCAAATGACAAATGTCACAATTCTAAATGTCAAAAATGAAAAGTGTCACAATGAAAAATGTCAAAAATGACAAATTTCAAGATGGCAAATATCAAAGATCTCAAATGACAAATGTCACAATGCTAAATGTCAAAAATGAAAAGTGTCACCATGAAAAATGTCAAAAATAACAAATTTCAAGATGGCAAATGTCAAAGATGTCAAATGACAAATGTCACAATGCTAAATGTCAAAAATGAAAAGTGTCACCATGAAAAATGTCAAAAATGACAAATTTCAAGATGGCAAATGTCAAAACTGACAAATGTCACAATGCTAAATGTCAAAAATATAAAGTGTCACCATGAAAAATGTCAAAAATGACAAATTTCAAGATGGCAAATGTCAAAGATGTCAAATGACAAATGTCACAATGCTAAATTTCAAAAATGAAAAGTTTCACCATGAAAAATGTCAAAAATAACAAATTTCAAGATGGCAAATGTCAAAGATGTCAAATGACAAATGTCACAATGCTAAATGTCAAAAATAAAAAGTGTCACCATGAAAAATGTCAAAAATAACAAATTTCAAGATGACAAATGTCAAAGATGTCAAATGCCAAATGTCACAATGCTAAATGTCAAAAATGATAAGTGTCACCATGAAAAATGTCAAAAATGACAAATTTCAAGATGGCAAATGTCAAAACTGACAAATGTCACAATGCTGAATGTCAAAAATGATAAGTGTCACCATGAAAAATGTCAAAAATGACAAATTTCAAGATGGCAAATGTCAAAGATGTCAAATGACAAATGTCACAATGCTAAATTTCAAACATGAAAAGTGTCACCATGAAAAATGTCAAAAATAACAAATTTCAAGATGACAAATGTCAAAGATGTCAAATGCCAAATGTCACAATGCTAAATGTCAAAAATGATAAGTGTCACCATGAAAAATGTCAAAAATGACAAATTTCAAGATGGCAAATGTCCAAGATATCAAATGACAAATGTCACAATGCTAAATGTCAAAAATGACAAATTTCAAGATGGCAAATGTCAAAGATGTCAAATGACAAATGTCACAATGCTAAATGTCAAAAATGATAAGTGTTACCATGAAAAATGTCAAAAATGACAAATTTCAAGATGGCAAATGTCCAAGATGTCAAATGACAAATGTCATAATGCTAAATGTCAAAAATGACAAATTTCAAGATGGCAAATATCAAAGATGTCAAATGACAAATGTCACAATGCTAAATGTCAAAAATGAAAAGTGTCACCATGAAAAATGTCAAAAATGACAAATTTCAAGATGGCAAATGTCAAAGATGTCAAATGACAAATGTCACAATGCTAAATGTCAAAAATGAAAAGTGTCACCATGAAAAATGTTAAAAATAACAAATTTCAAGATGGCAAATGTCAAAGATGTCAAATGACAAATGTCACAATTCTAAATGTCAAAAATGAAAAGTGTCACAATGAAAAATGTCAAAAATGACAAATTTCAAGATGGCAAATATCAAAGATCTCAAATGACAAATGTCACAATGCTAAATGTCAAAAATGAAAAGTGTCACCATGAAAAATGTCAAAAATAACAAATTTCAAGATGGCAAATGTCAAAGATGTCAAATGACAAATGTCACAATGCTAAATGTCAAAAATGAAAAGTGTCACCATGAAAAATGTCAAAAATGACAAATTTCAAGATGGCAAATGTCAAAACTGACAAATGTCACAATGCTAAATGTCAAAAATATAAAGTGTCACCATGAAAAATGTCAAAAATGACAAATTTCAAGATGGCAAATGTCAAAGATGTCAAATGACAAATGTCACAATGCTAAATTTCAAAAATGAAAAGTTTCACCATGAAAAATGTCAAAAATAACAAATTTCAAGATGGCAAATGTCAAAGATGTCAAATGACAAATGTCACAATGCTAAATGTCAAAAATAAAAAGTGTCACCATGAAAAATGTCAAAAATAACAAATTTCAAGATGACAAATGTCAAAGATGTCAAATGCCAAATGTCACAATGCTAAATGTCAAAAATGATAAGTGTCACCATGAAAAATGTCAAAAATGACAAATTTCAAGATGGCAAATGTCCAAGATATCAAATGACAAATGTCACAATGCTAAATGTCAAAAATGACAAATTTCAAGATGGCAAATGTCAAAGATGTCAAATGACAAATGTCACAATGCTAAATGTCAAAAATGAAAAGTGTCACCATGAAAAATGTCAAAAATAACGAATTTTAAGATGGCAAATGTCAAAGATGTCAAATGACAAATGTCACAATGCTAAATGTCAAAAATGAAAAGTGTCACCACGAAAAATGTCAAAAATGACAAATTTCAAGATGGCAAATGTCAAAGATGTCAAATGACAAATGTCACAATGCTAAATGTCAAAAATGATAAGTGTTACCATGAAAAATGTCAAAAATGACAAATTTCAAGATGGCAAATGTCCAAGATGTCAAATGACAAATGTCATAATGCTAAATGTCAAAAATGACAAATTTCAAGATGGCAAATATCAAAGATGTCAAATGACAAATGTCACAATGCTAAATGTCAAAAATGAAAAGTGTCACCATGAAAAATGTCAAAAATGACAAATTTCAAGATGGCAAATGTCAAAGATGTCAAATGACAAATGTCACAATGCTAAATGTCAAAAATGAAAAGTGTCACCATGAAAAATGTTAAAAATAACAAATTTCAAGATGGCAAATGTCAAAGATGTCAAATGACAAATGTCACAATTCTAAATGTCAAAAATGAAAAGTGTCACAATGAAAAATGTCAAAAATGACAAATTTCAAGATGGCAAATATCAAAGATCTCAAATGACAAATGTCACAATGCTAAATGTCAAAAATGAAAAGTGTCACCATGAAAAATGTCAAAAATAACAAATTTCAAGATGGCAAATGTCAAAGATGTCAAATGACAAATGTCACAATGCTAAATGTCAAAAATGAAAAGTGTCACCATGAAAAATGTCAAAAATGACAAATTTCAAGATGGCAAATGTCAAAACTGACAAATGTCACAATGCTAAATGTCAAAAATATAAAGTGTCACCATGAAAAATGTCAAAAATGACAAATTTCAAGATGGCAAATGTCAAAGATGTCAAATGACAAATGTCACAATGCTAAATGTCAAAAATGAAAAGTGTCACCACGAAAAATGTCAAAAATGACAAATTTCAAGATGGCAAATGTCAAAGATGTCAAATGACAAATGTCACAATGCTAAATGTCAAAAATGAAAAGTGTCACCATGAAAAATGTCAAAAATGACAAATTTCAAGATGGCAAATATCAAAGATGTCAAATGACAAATGTCACAATGCTAAATGTCAAAAATAAAAAGTGTCACCATGAAAAATGTCAAAAATGACAAATTTCAAGATGGCAAATGTCAAAACTGACAAATGTCACAATGCTGAATGTCAAAAATGATAAGTGTCACCATGAAAAATGTCAAAAATGACAAATTTCAAGATGGCAAATGTCAAAGATGTCAAATGACAAATGTCACAATGCTAAATTTCAAACATGAAAAGTGTCACCATGAAAAATGTCAAAAATAACAAATTTCAAGATGACAAATGTCAAAGATGTCAAATGCCAAATGTCACAATGCTAAATGTCAAAAATGATAAGTGTCACCATGAAAAATGTCAAAAATAACAAATTTCAAGATGGCAAATGTCAAAGATGTCAAATGACAAATGTCACAATGCTAAATGTCAAAAATGAAAAGTGTCACCATGAAAAATGTCAAAAATGACAAATTTCAAGATGGCAAATGTCAAAACTGACAAATGTCACAATGCTAAATGTCAAAAATGATAAGTGTCACCATGAAAAATGTCAAAAATGGCAAATTTCAAGATGGCAAATGTCAAAACTGACAAATGTCACAATGCTAAATGTCAAAAATGAAAAGTGTCACTATGAAAAATGTCAAAAATGACAAATTTCAAGATGGCAAATATCAAAGATCTCAAATGACAAATGTCACAATGCTAAATGTCAAAAATGAAAAGTGTCACCATGAAAAATGTCAAAAATAACAAATTTCAAGATGGCAAATGTCAAAGATGTCAAATGACAAATGTCACAATGCTAAATGTCAAAAATGAAAAGTGTCACCATGAAAAATGTCAAAAATGACAAATTTCAAGATGGCAAATGTCAAAACTGACAAATGTCACAATGCTAAATGTCAAAAATATAAAGTGTCACCATGAAAAATGTCAAAAATGACAAATTTCAAGATGGCAAATGTCAAAGATGTCAAATGACAAATGTCACAATGCTAAATTTCAAAAATGAAAAGTTTCACCATGAAAAATGTCAAAAATAACAAATTTCAAGATGGCAAATGTCAAAGATGTCAAATGACAAATGTCACAATGCTAAATGTCAAAAATAAAAAGTGTCACCATGAAAAATGTCAAAAATAACAAATTTCAAGATGACAAATGTCAAAGATGTCAAATGCCAAATGTCACAATGCTAAATGTCAAAAATGATAAGTGTCACCATGAAAAATGTCAAAAATGACAAATTTCAAGATGGCAAATGTCAAAACTGACAAATGTCACAATGCTGAATGTCAAAAATGATAAGTGTCACCATGAAAAATGTCAAAAATGACAAATTTCAAGATGGCAAATGTCAAAGATGTCAAATGACAAATGTCACAATGCTAAATTTCAAACATGAAAAGTGTCACCATGAAAAATGTCAAAAATAACAAATTTCAAGATGACAAATGTCAAAGATGTCAAATGCCAAATGTCACAATGCTAAATGTCAAAAATGATAAGTGTCACCATGAAAAATGTCAAAAATGACAAATTTCAAGATGGCAAATGTCCAAGATATCAAATGACAAATGTCACAATGCTAAATGTCAAAAATGACAAATTTCAAGATGGCAAATGTCAAAGATGTCAAATGACAAATGTCACAATGCTAAATGTCAAAAATGATAAGTGTTACCATGAAAAATGTCAAAAATGACAAATTTCAAGATGGCAAATGTCCAAGATGTCAAATGACAAATGTCATAATGCTAAATGTCAAAAATGACAAATTTCAAGATGGCAAATATCAAAGATGTCAAATGACAAATGTCACAATGCTAAATGTCAAAAATGAAAAGTGTCACCATGAAAAATGTCAAAAATGACAAATTTCAAGATGGCAAATGTCAAAGATGTCAAATGACAAATGTCACAATGCTAAATGTCAAAAATGAAAAGTGTCACCATGAAAAATGTTAAAAATAACAAATTTCAAGATGGCAAATGTCAAAGATGTCAAATGACAAATGTCACAATTCTAAATGTCAAAAATGAAAAGTGTCACAATGAAAAATGTCAAAAATGACAAATTTCAAGATGGCAAATATCAAAGATCTCAAATGACAAATGTCACAATGCTAAATGTCAAAAATGAAAAGTGTCACCATGAAAAATGTCAAAAATAACAAATTTCAAGATGGCAAATGTCAAAGATGTCAAATGACAAATGTCACAATGCTAAATGTCAAAAATGAAAAGTGTCACCATGAAAAATGTCAAAAATGACAAATTTCAAGATGGCAAATGTCAAAACTGACAAATGTCACAATGCTAAATGTCAAAAATATAAAGTGTCACCATGAAAAATGTCAAAAATGACAAATTTCAAGATGGCAAATGTCAAAGATGTCAAATGACAAATGTCACAATGCTAAATTTCAAAAATGAAAAGTTTCACCATGAAAAATGTCAAAAATAACAAATTTCAAGATGGCAAATGTCAAAGATGTCAAATGACAAATGTCACAATGCTAAATGTCAAAAATAAAAAGTGTCACCATGAAAAATGTCAAAAATAACAAATTTCAAGATGACAAATGTCAAAGATGTCAAATGCCAAATGTCACAATGCTAAATGTCAAAAATGATAAGTGTCACCATGAAAAATGTCAAAAATGACAAATTTCAAGATGGCAAATGTCCAAGATATCAAATGACAAATGTCACAATGCTAAATGTCAAAAATGACAAATTTCAAGATGGCAAATGTCAAAGATGTCAAATGACAAATGTCACAATGCTAAATGTCAAAAATGAAAAGTGTCACCATGAAAAATGTCAAAAATAGCGAATTTTAAGATGGCAAATGTCAAAGATGTCAAATGACAAATGTCACAATGCTAAATGTCAAAAATGAAAAGTGTCACCACGAAAAATGTCAAAAATGACAAATTTCAAGATGGCAAATGTCAAAGATGTCAAATGACAAATGTCACAATGCTAAATGTCAAAAATGATAAGTGTTACCATGAAAAATGTCAAAAATGACAAATTTCAAGATGGCAAATGTCCAAGATGTCAAATGACAAATGTCATAATGCTAAATGTCAAAAATGACAAATTTCAAGATGGCAAATATCAAAGATGTCAAATGACAAATGTCACAATGCTAAATGTCAAAAATGAAAAGTGTCACCATGAAAAATGTCAAAAATGACAAATTTCAAGATGGCAAATGTCAAAGATGTCAAATGACAAATGTCACAATGCTAAATGTCAAAAATGAAAAGTGTCACCATGAAAAATGTTAAAAATAACAAATTTCAAGATGGCAAATGTCAAAGATGTCAAATGACAAATGTCACAATTCTAAATGTCAAAAATGAAAAGTGTCACAATGAAAAATGTCAAAAATGACAAATTTCAAGATGGCAAATATCAAAGATCTCAAATGACAAATGTCACAATGCTAAATGTCAAAAATGAAAAGTGTCACCATGAAAAATGTCAAAAATAACAAATTTCAAGATGGCAAATGTCAAAGATGTCAAATGACAAATGTCACAATGCTAAATGTCAAAAATGAAAAGTGTCACCATGAAAAATGTCAAAAATGACAAATTTCAAGATGGCAAATGTCAAAACTGACAAATGTCACAATGCTAAATGTCAAAAATATAAAGTGTCACCATGAAAAATGTCAAAAATGACAAATTTCAAGATGGCAAATGTCAAAGATGTCAAATGACAAATGTCACAATGCTAAATGTCAAAAATGAAAAGTGTCACCACGAAAAATGTCAAAAATGACAAATTTCAAGATGGCAAATGTCAAAGATGTCAAATGACAAATGTCACAATGCTAAATGTCAAAAATGAAAAGTGTCACCATGAAAAATGTCAAAAATGACAAATTTCAAGATGGCAAATATCAAAGATGTCAAATGACAAATGTCACAATGCTAAATGTCAAAAATAAAAAGTGTCACCATGAAAAATGTCAAAAATGACAAATTTCAAGATGGCAAATGTCAAAACTGACAAATGTCACAATGCTGAATGTCAAAAATGATAAGTGTCACCATGAAAAATGTCAAAAATGACAAATTTCAAGATGGCAAATGTCAAAGATGTCAAATGACAAATGTCACAATGCTAAATTTCAAACATGAAAAGTGTCACCATGAAAAATGTCAAAAATAACAAATTTCAAGATGACAAATGTCAAAGATGTCAAATGCCAAATGTCACAATGCTAAATGTCAAAAATGATAAGTGTCACCATGAAAAATGTCAAAAATAACAAATTTCAAGATGGCAAATGTCAAAGATGTCAAATGACAAATGTCACAATGCTAAATGTCAAAAATGAAAAGTGTCACCATGAAAAATGTCAAAAATGACAAATTTCAAGATGGCAAATGTCAAAACTGACAAATGTCACAATGCTAAATGTCAAAAATGATAAGTGTCACCATGAAAAATGTCAAAAATGGCAAATTTCAAGATGGCAAATGTCAAAACTGACAAATGTCACAATGCTAAATGTCAAAAATGAAAAGTGTCACTATGAAAAATGTCAAAAATGACAAATTTCAAGATGGCAAATGTCAAAGATGTCAAATGACAAATGTCACAATGCTAAATTTCAAAAATGAAAAGTGTCACCATGAAAAATGTCAAAAATAACGAATTTTAAGATGGCAAATGTCAAAGATGTCAAATGACAAATGTCACAATGCTAA
This sequence comes from Altica lythri, assembly GCA_964028335.1. NCBI lineage: Eukaryota > Metazoa > Arthropoda > Insecta > Coleoptera > Chrysomelidae > Altica > Altica lythri. Next base: position 16,897,101 of record OZ034800.1, on the reverse strand, counting down.
ATGTCAAAAATGAAAAGTGTCACCACGAAAAATGTCAAAAATGACAAATTTCAAGATGGCAAATGTCAAAGATGTCAAATGACAAATGTCACAATGCTAAATGTCAAAAATGAAAAGTGTCACCATGAAAAATGTCAAAAATGACAAATTTCAAGATGGCAAATGTCCAAGATATCAAATGACAAATGTCACAATGCTAAATGTCAAAAATGACAAATTTCAAGATGGCAAATGTCAAAGATGTCAAATGACAAATGTCACAATGCTAAATGTCAAAAATGATAAGTGTTACCATGAAAAATGTCAAAAATGACAAATTTCAAGATGGCAAATGTCCAAGATGTCAAATGACAAATGTCATAATGCTAAATGTCAAAAATGACAAATTTCAAGATGGCAAATATCAAAGATGTCAAATGACAAATGTCACAATGCTAAATGTCAAAAATGAAAAGTGTCACCATGAAAAATGTCAAAAATGACAAATTTCAAGATGGCAAATGTCAAAGATGTCAAATGACAAATGTCACAATGCTAAATGTCAAAAATGAAAAGTGTCACCATGAAAAATGTTAAAAATAACAAATTTCAAGATGGCAAATGTCAAAGATGTCAAATGACAAATGTCACAATTCTAAATGTCAAAAATGAAAAGTGTCACAATGAAAAATGTCAAAAATGACAAATTTCAAGATGGCAAATATCAAAGATCTCAAATGACAAATGTCACAATGCTAAATGTCAAAAATGAAAAGTGTCACCATGAAAAATGTCAAAAATAACAAATTTCAAGATGGCAAATGTCAAAGATGTCAAATGACAAATGTCACAATGCTAAATGTCAAAAATGAAAAGTGTCACCATGAAAAATGTCAAAAATGACAAATTTCAAGATGGCAAATGTCAAAACTGACAAATGTCACAATGCTAAATGTCAAAAATATAAAGTGTCACCATGAAAAATGTCAAAAATGACAAATTTCAAGATGGCAAATGTCAAAGATGTCAAATGACAAATGTCACAATGCTAAATTTCAAAAATGAAAAGTTTCACCATGAAAAATGTCAAAAATAACAAATTTCAAGATGGCAAATGTCAAAGATGTCAAATGACAAATGTCACAATGCTAAATGTCAAAAATAAAAAGTGTCACCATGAAAAATGTCAAAAATAACAAATTTCAAGATGACAAATGTCAAAGATGTCAAATGCCAAATGTCACAATGCTAAATGTCAAAAATGATAAGTGTCACCATGAAAAATGTCAAAAATGACAAATTTCAAGATGGCAAATGTCCAAGATATCAAATGACAAATGTCACAATGCTAAATGTCAAAAATGACAAATTTCAAGATGGCAAATGTCAAAGATGTCAAATGACAAATGTCACAATGCTAAATGTCAAAAATGAAAAGTGTCACCATGAAAAATGTCAAAAATAACGAATTTTAAGATGGCAAATGTCAAAGATGTCAAATGACAAATGTCACAATGCTAAATGTCAAAAATGAAAAGTGTCACCACGAAAAATGTCAAAAATGACAAATTTCAAGATGGCAAATGTCAAAGATGTCAAATGACAAATGTCACAATGCTAAATGTCAAAAATGATAAGTGTTACCATGAAAAATGTCAAAAATGACAAATTTCAAGATGGCAAATGTCCAAGATGTCAAATGACAAATGTCATAATGCTAAATGTCAAAAATGACAAATTTCAAGATGGCAAATATCAAAGATGTCAAATGACAAATGTCACAATGCTAAATGTCAAAAATGAAAAGTGTCACCATGAAAAATGTCAAAAATGACAAATTTCAAGATGGCAAATGTCAAAGATGTCAAATGACAAATGTCACAATGCTAAATGTCAAAAATGAAAAGTGTCACCATGAAAAATGTTAAAAATAACAAATTTCAAGATGGCAAATGTCAAAGATGTCAAATGACAAATGTCACAATTCTAAATGTCAAAAATGAAAAGTGTCACAATGAAAAATGTCAAAAATGACAAATTTCAAGATGGCAAATATCAAAGATCTCAAATGACAAATGTCACAATGCTAAATGTCAAAAATGAAAAGTGTCACCATGAAAAATGTCAAAAATAACAAATTTCAAGATGGCAAATGTCAAAGATGTCAAATGACAAATGTCACAATGCTAAATGTCAAAAATGAAAAGTGTCACCATGAAAAATGTCAAAAATGACAAATTTCAAGATGGCAAATGTCAAAACTGACAAATGTCACAATGCTAAATGTCAAAAATATAAAGTGTCACCATGAAAAATGTCAAAAATGACAAATTTCAAGATGGCAAAATGTCAAAGATGTCAAATGACAAATGTCACAATGCTAAATGTCAAAAATGAAAAGTGTCACCACGAAAAATGTCAAAAATGACAAATTTCAAGATGGCAAATGTCAAAGATGTCAAATGACAAATGTCACAATGCTAAATGTCAAAAATGAAAAGTGTCACCATGAAAAATGTCAAAAATGACAAATTTCAAAGATGGCAAATATCAAAGATGTCAAATGACAAATGTCACAATGCTAAATGTCAAAAATAAAAAGTGTCACCATGAAAAATGTCAAAAATGACAAATTTCAAGATGGCAATGTCAAAACTGACAAATGTCACAATGCTGAATGTCAAAAATGATAAGTGTCACCATGAAAAATGTCAAAAA